>JAWMRA010000146.1:14288771-14904158 GCA_035584735.1 Pseudotriccus pelzelni | reverse complement strand
ATACTAAAAAAACCCCCAAAACCAAACAAACAAAAAAGACACCCCCCCCCAAACCTACCAAATTAAACAAACAAAAGCCAAAACCCAAACAGAACCAACAACAACAAAAAAATAACCCCCTCAAAACAAACAAACAGAAAACCCAGCTCCCAGTAAGATAAAGGAATGGTTTGCTGAAAAGCAGATTAGATAAGATTTGGGAACAGCCATATGGAGGAAAAAAGTAAAAATTACCACTACAATGAAATAAACTTGCACATTAGAAGCTTAAATATACATTTAGATTCCTAAATTAAGAGTCAGTTTCATTATAGACTTTGTGTGCTGAGAAGGAATTTCCACAGGTTTGGCTGCATTCCCATTTCCACTGTTCCTGGACTGTAAAATCCAGAGTCCAGTAGGCAATGTCCTTGAACCACTGCTTTTCTACTTAAATACTTGGAGTGGCTGAAGGTTAAAAATAGCTCAGTACCTCTCCAAAAAGTATCACCTCTAGAGATCAGTTACAGACTGTCCATCACCTTCACCCACCTATATTTGCCTACAGTTCTGAATTCCCACTGCCACCCAGAAGCAAAAGAAGCTGAGAAGTGTTTTCCTAGAACACCTGGGCAGCACAAGGGGAGCTGTTTGGTTGGGGTTGTAGAGCAGTGGAGTTATCTGCTGGATGTACAATGGAGTACAACCTGTGAAAGTTTAGCTTGTGCAAATTACTAAAAAACTTCCTTCAGGGTGTGATGGTGAAAACCAAAACTGTACTGATACTATTGTTATTTTTTTATTTGTTTGGAAAAAAAACTTAAAAAGTAATTTTTCACTTAAAGTAAGGCAAAATTAGGGTTGAGGTTTTTCCCTTTGTTCAGTTTTTTTTCCCCAGTTTGTTTTGCCAATTCATTTGGTCACAGTTTTGGGGGAAAACATACTAAAATACCATATATATCAAATATGTCTAAGACTATGCCCCAAACAGATTTTTATGCAGCATTAATGCTCCTGTTACATAAATATACAAAGCCTGATCAAAATATTTTCCCCCTTTATCTACTTGCATGTTTAGATAGCTGATTGATGGAGTACAAAGGAGAAATATAATTTCATTCACTGTTTTTGTGCAAGCAGATGGTTCTTCAGATTTACCTTTAAAATTAATATAAATTCAACCTGCAAACAACATCATTTTAAAGTATAATTACAAAGGCAAAAGCCCATTTTCAAAATATACATGCATGGAACAGTGGTGTTGAGTCTGCCTGCTCGAATAACTAACACAAAGCAGAAGGAAAACACAAGGGAACACTGGATGTGTAGCACAGCCATTAACAAAGCCCTGTTACAGTATTTCCCTTTAAATCAAGCTGGCAGCTGTGTGGGATAAGCTGCTTTTCCTCTTTCCTTCATCTATGCCTTGTAAAATCTAGCAAGTCTGATGAGCAGTGCTGGTTTGCAGCTCACTCAGAGCAAGCAAAACAGAGGACTAGTCCAACACAGCCTGGAAAGGAAACCTGTTGTTGAGGGCAGAACAGGGGCACTGCTTGTTACAGAGCTCTGTAGCACTTCCAGCACCATTATACACGAGCAGGGGCACAGCCTGTGAAAGCCATCTTTTGCAAGGGAGGTATTTTTAGAAAACACTGCTCGGAAGTTTGTAAAGGACTCTGATTTACCATATCAGCGCAAACGAGCAATGACAGGGAAGCAAAGTCAGGTTTGGTGACTCAGACAAGGATAAGTTACTTGTATATATTTCTTAAACATCACTGTGATTTGGAAAACTTCGTGGTCCATAGTTAAAAGCCATAAAACTTAAACAAATTTATACCATATGGAAGGATGGTAGCAAGCCTATCCTCCACACAATCCCAGTGTCATGGTTGACACATCCACAGCAGTCATCCTGCTGAACTTCAATGGTCAGATCCTGAACCAACCTTGTGTCACAGTTCCCAGTCAATTCACAACTTCCACCCCAGAACTGCTGCCCCCTCCCTCTACCCAGTTTATATCTTGGAGTAAGCCAGCTTCATTATCTTAACCAGAGGAATGCAACTGGAATCAATTCCTGCCTCCTATCCTGTATGTTCAACTAATTCCAAGGCCAATTATCCTAAACCTCTTCAAAACTTAAGAGACAAGGACAAAGAAGAGTAACTTGTAGGAGAGAAACTGAGGCAATATTCCCCATTTTTGAAGGTTGCCAAAGATTATTTTGAAATAAATCAGAAGCAAATCAAAATGTAGGTGGATTTCTGGTGTGAGGACTACTTATAGAAACAAAAGAACAAAGCTGCAAACATTTGGTTTCTCATCCATCCTCTTCTACTGGAAATTTGCTACATAAATTCAATACTAGTGGAGAGAAGGGTCACTTCTTACTCAAAAACGAGATCTTGCAGGAATTTAACAGTTCTGACAAAGCTTTTTTTTATACTAATTTCTCTAAAGCAAAGAGAACACAAAAAAATTAATTTCAATAAGCACTGTCTCCAGAAAAATCTATTCATTCCCACAAAACCACATTTGTGAGCTCAGTACAGTTCCTTGCTTATACAAAAATTCAATTACAGAAGTAACCCAATGAAATTATTTGGCCTAAGTTATATTTTTTAGTCTTTCAATCTTTAAGCTTTCTATTTCATTATTACCCTTGATTTTCCAGCCTCTGCTTTCCCCCTTAATATTTTCACAAGCCTCTCATGATGCAAATTTTTATCTGTTCCTGAGAATCTTACTGCATTACCTTACAAATGAAATAACACCTGATTTAAACAGCCCAAGCACATATTGTATGGAAATTCATTCCTGGAGCAAGGTACAATAAATATGGCAAAAATGCAAAATATAACCCTATGCCACTATTTATTTAGAGATTAGAGGAAGCCACTTGATCAAGACTCATAAGACTTCATGGCTACAAAATAGGGATAATGCTTCTCTTACAAAGGTCTTTCAGTTACAATCCACATAATATGAACATTTTATTCTTTTTTTACTGAAAAAATTTTGAGTAAAATACTATTTACTCAACATCCTTTTTCTTCTTAAAAAACAAGAAAACAAGATTAAAACACAGACTATTTTATTTCTTTCATATTACTACTTAATTACTCCAAATCTAAGTTCCGTGGAAAACCACTAAGAGTAAAGGTCAGAACATACTAATTCCACTTATTAAAATGGTAGTCAGGCATAAGAGTAGTTATGTCTTCAAAGATAAAGGAAGCATAATTAGTACTGAAGTTTAAAATCTTAATTAATTTGCAGCTGCAATGGCCTTGAAATGTGCTGTGAAATTATCAACAAATACCTTTCCAACACTCTCAGTAACTGCACACAACAAATATGAACATTCATCACAGAAGTCTTTTCTGTTTTCAGAGTTATATTAATAAGTCTTCTTTAGTTACTTAAGTTTGCCTCGTAAGTATGAAGGCTCAGTATTTCAGCTTCAGAGGAAATTATACAGAGAAACTGTCAGCAACAACTGCATACCAGTTTGGATGCACACAGCAACACACTCTAGTCCTTCTGGACATTTAGTTATTTCTTAAAACAACCCAACATATTTAAGAAACACATTTCCTCCATGCAGCTCTCACTTGTAGAGCACAAACCCAAGGACTTCAATACAGCAATACTTTCATCTTATAAAACTGCCAGGCTTGTTGTCCTACACAATGCATATACTTGAACAGCAACAGATTGTAACATATATCAGATTAAACCTTGTCTTAAACTCTGGCAAAACTAGTTTTTTTAGGTTGCCTTGTTGTTTGGGGTTTTTTTTGTCTGTTAGTTTTTTTTAATTCATTCAAAAGCAGGCACCAGCAGTTAAATATACACACTTAACCCCCCTCTCTTTGTGGTGCAATATCGGGGAACTACTTCAGTACATAAATAAGCCTCAGAGATTATGAACAAACATTACCTTCTCAATAGACCTCCAGAAGAGTAAAGGAACCCCTTCTCATTGCTCTGAACTCTGGGCCTGATAAAACTACCTTTTATACCCAGGGAATAGACTTCAGCTGGGCCACCTTGGAGCCCAGGGGAGTGAAGGGTCATCAGGTGAAGCAAATGATGTAGTTGAGGAAGTCCAGGGGCTCCTTTTGCTCAGCCCTGTGTTTGCCCCAGTCAAACCCCACTCTTCCTGCTATACTGTGTCTGTCTTGCTTCCATGGTCAGCAGGAGTTTGATGTGTTGTTCCTGGGACTGGGGAAGGGCTGTGGGAATGTTTTTCCTCATGCTGGGGAGTGCTGCCCTAACAATT
Source organism: Pseudotriccus pelzelni (assembly GCA_035584735.1). Taxonomy (NCBI): domain Eukaryota; kingdom Metazoa; phylum Chordata; class Aves; order Passeriformes; family Tyrannidae; genus Pseudotriccus; species Pseudotriccus pelzelni. The sequence goes on along the minus strand of JAWMRA010000146.1, from coordinate 14,899,891 downwards.
GCATCCCTCCCTAACTTCCTTTTCTAAAGGAGCATAACAATGCATGTGAAAGGATATAGGTTAAATTGAAAGAATCTGGTAACCCTTCCCAGGTGCAGTTTCCACAGTAAATCTTATAACTTCCAACTAGAGGGACTAATCCATCATATCAGACATACTGACTTTAGAACAGAACCTGGCTTTGAAGAAGCTGATGTCTACTTTTAAAAATGTACGTAGTCATGCCAAGCATCTGAAAAGCAAACCCCATTTAGTGTTTCAAATTACATATTTTAAGTAGAATGAGGTGAGGTGTTTATAAAACACCCCCACAGTTTTGCAACTGTACTACTGAGAAACAAAATCACTTTTCCTTCCAAGAATTAATTCCTTGATTATTTTATTAACATTATTATTTTCTCCCACTACTGTACTAATAGTGACTTTGAAATTAGGCAAATCAAAACTCAAACTGTGAGCTTGAAAACCTGAGTGTTCTGCACATTTTGCAGTGTAGTACAAACAAGGGGGGCAAAGAAAAGCAAGAAAGACTTTAACTGAACATTTCACAAAGATGACAGAGGGCCATTCCTCACCCCCTGTGTGGGTTTCTGCCAGGTTGTCACAACGCAAACATGGAAATCTTTTATGCTCCAAAATCCTGCCCCCTGTCCACTAGTCTTCATCTTCATACAAAGTTTATCATGTCAAAGATTAAGTTACCGCAATGCTTTTATTTTCTTTCAAGGAAAAATAAATCATGCACATCTCAGTGACTACCAGGAGCACTGTCCTGAAAATGTGCACTGAAAAGGACAGAGAGCAGGTACGTAAAATGTCAGCTCAAAATGGAATTCACAAGCATGTGGATGAGAGAAGATATAACGGGAAGTTTTACAACCCCAGCTGTAATGGTCATTGTCATGGAGAGCTCTAATAAAACCAAGGCTAACAGGTGACATCCTGGTTTTGTCTGATAGAGCAGCTCCCTCCCAGGCAGATGAACTGATGGCTGGAAAAAAAGCTGGAAGTTCTATTGAAAAAAATACCTGCACATGCATACTTTAAAAGCATCCTTTGCAGTCTTCACTCTGTTTTTATTTACCTTCCCTGCAGCTGCTATTTCTGACACCTTTACTTCATGCAAAACTGTCAGTGAAGCTTCCAGGACAGCTGAGATTCACAGATGTGAAGACCTGTGAAGTCAGTTAAGCCTTATTGAACTTTAGGTTGTTTGGTGAAAAATTTGCTAGGAAATATTCTGTCTCCTCGTGCCAGGCATAAAGTTGCTGACCACGCTAAACTAATTAGATTAGTGGTCAGATTGCATGCACTAATTAAGCACAAGCTGACATTAAGAAAAAGCCAATTCTATTTCGGTATCAGGGAGAAGTTCCTGACTGCTAAAACTTAGTCTGGGAACAGTTTTCACAGACATTGCTACTGACTGTTCCAGTCAATACCACAAAATTCTTCTTACCAGTTGCTTTAGCCATCTGATCTCCTCACAGAATCACGGAGCGCTTCACTGTAATTATCCACTAAGTTGCATGCTTTAAGCATACCATCTAAAACCTGCAAATATACAGGTGCACAAATTTAATTTGTTCTGATTAGTGCCTACAGTTTTTCCTGACAATCTAATCCTACACCATTAAGCCTTTACCTATATTTCTGACAAGTTTTATTTCCTACACACCTGCCCTTTCCATGCCCTAGATGTCAGTTTTGATGCAGCTCCTTCTGTCACGTAGCACCTTTGCAAAATTACTAATCAAGTTTTTCACCTTCATTACTCCTCCTGATGACTCACATCTACCACAAAACCACAGGGACATAAAGAGGAAAATGATAGCCAGCTTGGAATAAAAGAATGCTCTTAAAACGTGCTTATTTATTCTCGTACTTTATTAAAGAAATGCTTTATAGGACTTTTTGGCTTTGATATTCAGTTGTAGTATCAGTCAGAATTTAATGTTCCATGGCATAAAGACCATGCCTTCATTCATTAAGGAAGTGCAGACCTTGAGTTCATTCAACCATTAAGAGAGTCAATGAAGTAATTTACTAATCAATTAGATGTCAAAGAGATCTAATGCTGGTCTGTACTAAACTAGCAGTACAGATGTACCCCAGACTTAGTTATTGAACAATTACCTGAGAAATTCCTCCTTCTTCTGAGTGGAAATTCATGTAAATGACTGACAAAGTATTAATTATGCCTTCTCAGCCATCATCTTATCCTTCACAAAAAATTATCACAATAAAGAATAGGGAGAGCAAACATCAGGAGGAGTAGAAAGGATAAACAGAAAACAAAGAGAATAACACAGCTAAACAAAAGCACAATAAACCCCACTTTAATTCTACGTATTCTTATCAATTTAATTTTATACAGATTTACTGTAAACTAATGCAATATCTAGGATATGTTATTAACCACACAAAACCCTACCTAAGATACTGTAATAAGGACAAGAATCATGATAATATATTGGAGCTTCTGGGTATGGTGGGAAAGGAAAAAAATCATTGTGAATGGTAATAAGTAGTCTGAAACAGAAGCAAGAGATGAGAAATCAAGATTAAAGTCTGAAATATAACTACTGGTGTAGATAAAATCAAGGCACCCTTACCCATCCTTTATCAGTGCATAAAATAAGGTAGGGGAAGGCCAAGTAGATATTTTCACACAGACATACAAAATAGCAGTCCAAGTGATAATGAGCAGATGGGCTATGAGAATTTTCTACTAGAAAATGGCATTCAATTGATGGTCATATAGCTAATTACATGCTGTTCATTAAATGCCATTAATTAAATTTGAGCTCATCTTTTCTAATGATTGTGTTTCACTATATGAGCACATATATTTTGTATAAATGTGCATTTATTATTTTTGGAATGAAAAGGCAAACAGTAAGTTTTTAATGACTCTGAGAAATTTCCCTTTCTTCTTTTTTTTTTTTTAGTTTTAACATATTAATCGCTTTTACAGTTTTTAGCAGGAAATAATCATGTTACATCCAAGAAACAAAATGAATTTTTAGATCATCCAAGAAAATATCACATGTGAAGGAGGAACATTATGTTCCAAATCAGCTTATATCTTCATGGAAGGGAATTTATGAAGAAAAACAGATAATGCTATTACTAGTGATTACGTACTCCCTCTCCTGACTAAATAATACATTTTAGGTAGAACAAATTCTAGTTACAGCCAAGCTTGATAGAGAGAAGTCTCAACAGATTATATCGATGATGTCTATATTTCACATTAGCAGCCTTGAATGAAAGGAATTGTCAGCATGAAGTAGAATCTGGGAGATGGTAAGGATGGCATGCCTTCCTGCATTCCTCTCAAAAACCTGTTGGGCAAATCACATCTTTTTCAACACAGATTTGACAAGATTGTAGATGTGTTTAATTTTTCAGTTATTTCAATCTCCGATATATGACAATCAGTGGTAGGGCTTAAACAGGAAAGATAGCCAAAATCAAGCCAAAATGTATGTTTCACACCTCTGAGGGACTGACAGGACCCTTTCTGGAATGGAACATATGGTAAAGTCATAAAAACATGTCAATGTTTAAATGTTATGAATTACACCTTGACAAAACTGGTTCCTATTTCCTCTACAGCATCTGTCAACAGACCACACACACTTGAGCAGTTTCTTGACATTCACATAATCAAAGAAAATGCTGAATAGAAAGGGATTCATAAGGATCATTGAATCCATTGCTTAACCTTGCACAAGGACCATCCTCAAGAGTCTCACTGTGAGCCTGAGAGCATCATCCAAATGCTCCTTGAGCTCTGGCAGCCTTGGTGCTGTGCCCACTGCCCTGGGGAGCCTGTTCAGTGCCCAACCACCCTTAGAGGGACGAACCTTTTTCTAACACCCAGTATAACCCTCCCCTGACACAACTTCAGGCCATTCCCTCGGGTCCTGTCCCTGGTCCCCAGAGAGCAGAGCTCAGTGCCTGCCCCTCCTCTGCTCCTCACAAGGAAGTTGTAACTGCAGCAAGGTTTCCCCTCAGTCTCCTCTTCTCCACCTGAACACATCAAGTGTCTTCAGTGTCCTCACGCAGGTTCCCCTCAAGACCCTTTGCTATCTTCACTGCCCTGCTTTGGACACTCTCTAATAGCTTTATGTCTTTCCTATATTGTGGTGGCCAAAACTGCCCCAATATAGAGGTGAGGCCACCCCAGAGCAGAGCAGAGCAGAGCGGGACAATCCCCTCCCTGGCCCAGCCAGCGATGCTGGGCCTGATGTCCTCCAGGATAGGATTGGCCCTCCTGGCTGCCAGGGCACTGCTGACTCAGGGCCAACTGGCCACTGGCCAGGACCCCCAAAGCCCTTTCCCAGCACTGCATTCCATCATCTCATTCCCAGGGTTGCCCCATTCCAGGTGCAGGATCCAGCACCTGTCTTTGTTGAACTTCATATGGCTGATGATTGCCCAGTTTTCCAACTTGTCCATGCTTCCAGTAAGGGAATTTATGCAAGAACAGAGTTATTTTGCATAAGTATGTCTGATGCATCCTGACACTATGTATGATTTAATGCATGTGACTACTTGGCATTTTATGGACAACTCACAGTCTAGACTTCCAAGTACCAGGAAAAGCCACCAAAAACTATAAAAATACAAGACAAATGACAATTTGCATACTTTTTCTATGGGAGACAGGATTTAATGGTAAAATATGTGAAATCTCATAGTGCAGCAGAGTGCATTAACACTCGCTGCTGGATCAAACCAAACTTGGACCCTCTACTCTCATGGCTTGGGAAAGCAGTGTTTCCACCCGCTGGCTAGGATGCTTACATCTGTTCCAGTAGTTCACAATAAAGGCATGTTGTTGAAGCAGTTTTTTTCACTGCATGACTTGTTCCTTGGAGGCAGAAAGAATTTTAGCCAATGTGGCATCTTTTTCAAAATGTGCTGTACTGGTTCCCTCCATAACCTGCCCTTGACAAGTAGCTGCAGTTTGCTGGAAACCCTTCCTAGAATCAGTTAAAGGGGTAGCATTCATCTTCTTTAAATTAAAGTGGAATTAAATCAAGCCAAATTCCAAACAGCTCTGCCTGCCAAGAAATTTCAGAGAACTGGCATCTCCAGAAGAATCCAAATGGGCTGCAATGATAGCACACTCTGAGTGGAACCCAGGTAAGTTTTATAGCAATGAAGATGTAGGAAAGCCAGAACTGAAGAATAACTACATAGTGTCACAGGCAGCAGTCTCATAGTATGACACAAACTAAAATTACATACTTTCCACAGAGAATCCTCACAGATGTCAGGAAAGTGTTTGCACAAAGATCAGTGGATAATGCAGCCTTTCATAATTGCCAACCTTAAGATAAAAATTGACATCATAAAACCCCGTTTCTTCTTCCTTTGTTGCATCTCTTCCCATCACTACATTTTTTATTTTATTTTCCCCACAACTCTGTTGTTTGGTTTGGTTTGGTTTTCCACTGACATTCATTCCCTTAATTCTCAGCCCAATGGATTCACCTTATTAAAAATATCAACATATAAATGGTTAACATGGAGCCAGCTGCACCATTACTGTGGTTTCACTATTCTCTCATTGTCAGCGTGGGACATGATCATTCCCACTGGGGTTATTCTTTACCTGATTGCATACTAAAAAATGTGTATTGTCTTCATTTTGTAGGATTTTCTGTCCATACCTTTCCTATAGTTTTGGGGGTTTTTTTGTTAAAGGAAATTTTAAGTTATGCCTGATTAGCTAAATGTGTAGAACACATGTACTTTGCAACAGTTCTGCATTTGACACTCCTAAAATATTACCAGTATTACAAACGTAGATTATTATGGCTATGGATTTCAAAACTGGCTACTACAATAATTTCTCTAATGTCACCCTAAGGTACTGTACTGAAAGCAGTTTTATAGCATTTAATTTCTCCGGTAAGTATCACATCAGCCATATAACTTATGAAAACAGTAGTCATAGAAATAGGATTCCTCCAGCTCCAGGAGCTTCTGCTATCCCTGCAGGATGATATATAGCCATTGCATGCAACAAGCAAGAAAGCATTATTAACTTTTCAGCTTGCCTAACACGAGCCAGAGCAAGCAGCCCAAACCCATGCTGGCTACTGAGCACGTCCATTTCCTTTTACAGTTGGAACTGGTGATGGATGTCGGAGTCTTGAAAAATAACAAGGCCAGAAAAGTGGATTCGCAGCTCTCCAAGTGAGGTAGTTTGTTACCTGGCTCTGACATAAAGAAAAGGAATTACAAACTAAACAAAGCATATTTTAACCCCTGCAGTAGAATATACACCTTTAGTGCAGCCCCACATTAGTCTAGAATAGGGTCAGAATACTCATTGGGTTTCTGCCAGTGGCCAATAATGGATACATTAAGTATGTTCCATCCAAGGTACTTCTTATATGGATTCAGTCATATTCTCTCTCCTTTGTCATTCTGCTTAGAATCTCCCACAGATTTTGTCATGGGATGCTCAAAGGTAGAACAAAGCAAAACTCCATATAATATGTGGGTCTCTGGCTGCTGCAGATACTCTGTTCCACTGATTCTTCCAAATTCATCGTCCCAATTTATCATAACCTTTTATCTGATTCACAGCTGTTTGTCATTTTACATTTTTTCTATGAAACTGCTGAGTTACTGGAAATCTGGTGAAAATCCATATTATTGTATGAATTTTACTTCACGAATATTATATTTGTCTAACAACGCATATGTTGGAAACAGCTCAGAATGCCACGCTCTGCACTGATGGAAACCAAAACATCTATTGCTTCCACGTGCAGTGCTCTTATGCAGCTGCACCATTTTGTATCCTGGCTGGGACAAGAAAATTCTAACTCATTGTATTGCTTTTGACAGTGGGCAGTTTACACTTTGAAACACGAATCTGAAATTCTGCATTTCAGAATGCCAGCATGATGAATTTACCATTTCAGCTACTATGAGACGCAACTGACTGTTGTGTGGGTTTCTTTCTTATTTTGTTTCTAAAGAATAAAATATTCTTTCCAAAATTACTTGTGACTGAATATTTTCATTTAAAGTACATCTGCAGCAAACAATTAATTTGGTTTTACAGGAAACTGGCTTTGTATATCTGTTCTGTTGAGAGGGTTTGTTGTGAGTCAATATATAAAGTTATGCTCTTTTGTTAATTTTGTTTTAATGCAACTGGTTAGAACTTAGATAACATTCCTTGAGCTGAGGTGTTTAAAATCACTCCTTCAAGTTTTCACTCTGTCTTTATGTAGTCCCACATTCTATTTTTATTTACTTTAAATTGCAACATTCGTTCTCCCAATCTCTGATGCTTCAACTAAAAATAGAATGTTTTTTTAGTATCTAGCACCCTAACATTAATTAAAAGTTTCTTCATCCTCCGAAATTACTATGCATATGTATAGGTACTTAGTTTTACACTTTTAGGAGCAGCTCCAGGTTACCTGTTTCATTTCTGTATGGATCTATACCATGCAGGCTACAGAAGTTATAGTTTTGCACTTCCCTGAAATGAACTATATCTCATAATAAATTCAAAGGCCTTGTACGGAAACTGCGCCCTGATGTTCAAAGGATTCAAGGAGGTAAATCTTGCTGATTCACACAAATGGCTGCAGTGCCTTATTTATGCCATTTTATGATCGAGGCCTTGAACTAGCAAAGTTCTTAAGGACGTGCCTAATTCTTAATTCAGTAGAAGCATTCACCCGTTTGAAATGCTTAAATGCTTTGCTGAATTATGACCCAAACGAAGTGACCAAGCAATGAAAAAGAGAAGCAGTAAAATTTACTTTGCACAGTTAATATTCTGAGCCCTGGATCGAGACGATGCCCCGACCTCCAGCTCTGCAGCTGCTGCCACCACAGGCTGCAAGAGTACTCAGGTTTGTTCATGCTGAGAGTGAAACTGAAGCACAGAAATCAGATTCCTCCTCTCTCCCTTCCCTTCCCCGAGGACATGCACATCTGCCTGTCACGCTGCACAGCCGTCCATCAGGAGACAGCCATGCCACCTCACCTGCTCTCCTCCGAAACTCTTGGGACAACAATGATGAGGAATCCAAGGTGGTGTTCTGGCCCCTTTACCACACTTCAGAGAAGATAATTATAATCCACAAAAATGTTACTGTAGTGTTATGGCTAAGACAGCTGTCCAGGTAAAGAAAAGTTGCCAGGTACCTTTCCTAGACAAATGCAAAACTTTCTGTAGAAACTCTGTATACTGTACTCTTCTCCAATGAAAAAAAACTCTTAAAATTCAATTAACTCCACCTTTATCTGTGATCTTCTCTCTTTTCTTTAGTTTTCTACAGTCATTTGAAACTCTTCTATTTATCACAACATTTTACTCGTGTTCTATATAAATAGACGTGATCTTACCTCTTTAATCTTGATTTTGGCTTTCATTTTGAGTTACCTACTTTATTCTCATGTGTCACTGTAGATTAATTTGTTATGCTAAGTACTTGCCAAATAAATAAAGAGCTTTCAAATGAGTCCATATGTAATAAGGTAAGGATTCAATTATTCCTAACACTATTAACATTTTACTACTGTATCAGGGTCATGGCTGAAAATATGATAGACAATTTCAGGATTGCCAAGAGCCTCAGTCTCTTACTTGTGAGCCATTGTTACTGCTAATAAATTGGCATCTAATGATTTGTAATACTGTCAAAGAAGGGGCAAGTCTTGGTAGCAATCCATTCAAGCAGACACTCTCTATTTCAGTACCAAGCTTAAATTATTATAAAGTTCTTGCCTACTGCTGAAAATTATTATTTTGGAGAGGAGAAAGAGAATCAGGAGTTGAAGATTAGATAACGTAGGGTTTTTTCCTTTCTCTTTTTTTTTTTTTTTTTTGAGCAATAGATATCTTTGAGTTAATTTTGTTTCCTATCTGGTTGTCCTTAAAAGCAATCACAAGCATGACCAAAGCTGTCAGTGGCATTTGGGGCCCCACTGGGTCAAAGGCTCTCTGTGATTTACAGGTAAATTATCTCCTGTACAACCTGCAGATATGACAGACCACGAGGGAAAAAGGGCCAGATGTGGATGAGGTGACACCACACCACCTGCCAGGGGTTTGTGGCAAAGGGATCCATGTGCCCCATTCCCAGCACCTAAAGCTGCCTCTGCCACCCTGTGAATACCAACACCTGGGCCAAGGCAGTTTGATGTGTATCCTCATGCACTTTTCAAAATGCAGCCTGTCTCCTGTGATTGTGTCAGAGCCTAAAATATTATATGGTTGCTCATGAATTCCTTTGAGGATTCTTTCAACATCACTGTAAAAAGGTGGAATATCATTTTCTTGAAAAAAAATATGCTGTTCCAAGGATTTGATTTTTTTCCTCAGGTTTTCTCTAGACATTTTGCTGACAAAAATGAATCAGGAGTTTTTCAGAGTTCGAGGTTGAAGAAAAATCTGTCACTTGCAGACATTTCAGAATTTACATCCATAATTACACATTCAACTCTCCTTCTTATTCTATCTACATCATTAGGAATGGACAATTGGAAGCAGATACTTGAAGCCCAGTCCTTTTTCAATCCCTTAAAGTAAACAGTAATCTAGAGGATCAATATCTACATTTCCTTGCATAATGCCAGGCAGAAATTATTTTCAAAACCTTGGAAGAAACCAAAAAATGAATGTCCAAAACACACAGGTGCATCAACGGAGCAGGAAGCCTTGAGGGAATCACCAGCATGCCAGGTCCTACCAGCAGGAAGGAATTTATTAATGATTTTGAGACCCTCTTGCCAAGATTAACCACTGTCAAGTATCCATCTGCTTCTAGAAAGCTGGAATCTGAGAACTCAAAAAACCCACATGCCTTGTACAGTGGCACAGCTCCAGTCCTGCTGTGGGAATGAATTCCTGCACCTGCAGACACCCCGGGGCCTAAAGGAGGTGACAAGTCTCTCACAGAGGCCTGAGGATAAACGCTGGTGCTGAACACCAATATTTGGCCAGGGCAGCAGTGAGGCACAGCCCTGCTCCAGGGCATGAGTTCTCCATCTAGCACAGATGGATGCAAGAGTGTTGCCCGGTAGACCAACATCACAGCTTACCCATGAGAAACGGTCATGATGACTCCAGGAGGTAGAAGGCACCTCCTCGAAGATCCCTGGGGGGGCTGTGCTTTCGGGTCTCTCATAAACTATTTTTAACTGTGCCAAATAAACCAACAAAAAGTCATATAAAAGTACGGAACTGTCATTATTGATCTTGGTGTCGTGAAAATGTGTTGTAAACTGTACTGCTGCCAGAACCTAGCGAGGTGGGTTGACTCTGGCTGGGGGACTGGTACCCACCAAAACCTCCCTATCAATCCCCTCCTCAGCTGGACTGGGGAAACAAAATATAACAAAAGGAATGTTGGGTGGGATAAGTTTTTCTGCCAAAAAGTGACCTACAAAGAAGTCATACAAGATACATTCAATTTAGATGTGAATGTTATTCGATTCACCCGTGCACATGTTAGATGGTTTCACTTCTCTCTTTTCTAAAAGAAGTTCTTTTTGCCGAGATGGATTGTGTTCAGTGGTTTGAGTGGTGACAAAACAGAATTAGACTTGCAAATTTCCCCTTACCGGTAGCTGCCTACATGCCAAGATACAGCCCTTGGCAATAACAGCCTGACAGCAAGGGAATGATATTTCCATTTGCAGTAAAAGAGTTAATGAGAAAAATCCATGTTCAGGACATTCATTTGAGGTCAAAGACCATGAAATTATTTGAGGGCCAAATTGATCTCTGTGTAGGAAAAAATACCATTTCTCACACAACTTCAGAAGATGATATCTTCCAGAAAACCCTAAGAAGGTGTAGTGTAAGTGAATTTCAATGCATTCATTAGTAAGGGAACTAAATCTTCAAGTTAGTTTGTTAAGTATAATTATACTTCATTCAGTCATTTCTTTATATTAGCCATTTTATGTTGCTCTAGTAATTATTGCCAAGTACATTTGAATGTGGATTGGCAATGGAAGTTGCTCTTTACAGAAGGTTTGTCACAGAAAAAATGACTTGAGAGAAACTGATATTATGGGATTGTTACTGGCTGCACTTAACCTGGAAAAGTTACAAGGAAAAAACCTAATTACTTCAACATTAATAGTTGTGTCCAAGCAAAAGATAGTTACACTGTGACATGAGTGAGCAAATAAAATAGAAAACATAGGAGAAGCCTCGGTAAATACAAATAGGAGATTTTGATTATTCAGAACTAGACTGGAATACATTAGAGCAGATATAATGTGGATTTGCTATGAGATTGCTTTGAAGCTGCATAGGTTCTGTGTGAGTGCCTAGCATTGAGACCAGAGTATTAATATTATGTCTGGGAAGCAGTACAACAAAAACTAGGAAATATCTAAAGGTAGCAAAAAAGCTAAAGAACAGTTGTTTCAATCTCAGGAAGGGTCAATCTCTCAAACTCTTGCTCAATTTTAGTCACTTCCTACTCATGCACATCTCCCACTAACTTTAAGAAGTTTTACCTGAAATGAAGCAAAACCAGTAAAAATTGCTGGACAGAGATGTTTTTTATCCCACCTGCAAAATGTATGATGCATTTCTGCGTGGAAAGAATCCATAGAAGCGAAGGATTTAAAAATCCACAGTGCACAAAATACATTTCAATCAAGCCAGCTGTTGTTTCAGAGAAAGTCTCTAAAATGATGGGACAAGACAGAAAAAAAAGAGTCAGGAGCCACCTTTCTGCAATAAACTCTCCAGCAGAAATTACCAGTAGAAATGTAAAAGGTCTAGAAAGCTCACATTTCATTTATTAACATTAGCAATGCATCTATAATGTCAAAATAATCATTTAAGTGGAACTGTTCTCCCAGCAGAGAAGCTGGGAACGTAGTGCCATTCAGAGGCACTTAGCACGAGACGGAAAAATCACATGAAAGAACACAAGAGAATGAATTAAACAGCTAAAAAATGAACCTAACGGGGGTTAAAACCCCACAAACAAACAAAGAAAAGCAAAGAATGGAAGCTGCACTTCATAATCTTGCTTTCACATATCTCAGACACTGGGCTAAAGTCAGCCCATAAACCAAGAGAGCCCCCCTGGCCAGTGCCAAGCTGGGGGGCAGCAGCTTTGTGCAGACTCAGCATCTGAGCAGCTGACACCCCTGCAGCACTCAGGGAGGAGGTGGAGGAATTGGGAGTAAAGCCCAGGAAGGAGGGAGAGGTGGGAGTGAGGTGTTTTAAGATTTGGTTTTCATTTCCTATTGTCATACACTGCTTTGACTGGCAATAAATTAAATTAATATCCCCCAGTCAAATTTTTGTCTGTGATGATAATTGCTAAGTGATCTCCCTGTCCTTGGCTCAACCCACAAGCCTTTCATTGCATTTTTCTCCTGCTGTCCAGTTCAGGAAGGGGGTGATAAAGTAGCTTTGGTGGTCAACTGGCATCAAGCCAAGGTCAACCTATCTACACTAATTCAGGGATCTATGACAGCACAAAATTATCCTCAACAAGTAGGAAAAATAATTTTTTCCCTGTTTTAAAATTAAATTATACTTATTGTCATTACTCTCTGTTTCGACTTGGGGAAGAATTTACAATGGCATTTGTGCTGTCTTCATTGCTAGAAGGCAAAAGCTAGGACAGTTTCTCTGTCCTAAGATGACCCGTACCTTTTTAATGTTAGAAAAATTAAATCACACAAAGCGTATATCAAAGTTAGAAGGTATTAATCTAAGAGAACTAGCAGAAAGTGAAGTGGCAACCAGAAATGAAAGCTTTCTGCATACACAAGGCATGTATATATTCTGACTCTGGGAAGTCAGGATTTTTTTTTTCATCTGTTTGATAGTGAACAAACTGGTTAATAGTTGAGGCCAAATTTTATAGAAGTTGGGATGTTACTTTTAATTAACATAGCTTGATTCATTTGTCCAAATAAATTCCCTGCTTGATATAATGGACAAGTTATTTATTTCACAATGTCTGGGTATCAAAACAAATCTTGGAGGTCACTTGCATTGGAGGTTTTGTTCTGTCATTATACAGTCATAAAAGTTAATAGTTCTTGCTGCTTGCCTGAGTTCAACATTAAGTTCTAAGATGAGTTAAGAGAATGTGTTAATTACTGTTCATTACTGTAAGAGTTCATGTGAAGCTACTTGGAAATTACAGTCAACAGAGCTGATGGAGAATACACTATGATGATTTTTTTTCGGGGGGGAGCGTTAAAAGAGAAGGTCAGAGAGTCAGTAAAAGCTGATCTGTCAGAAGTGAAACTTTTTGACAGTATCTGACTTGTTTGATGAAAATTTAATGGGAAAAGGTTTCTTAGTCTCAAATGGGGACTGATTTCTTCTCATTTTGCTGGGACGATCAAGGTAAAGTGACTCACTGCAGTATGAGAGATTTTTGGTTGAATATCTCTGCTTGATTTGTGTTAGATGTGGAATCTCTGCCAATTTTCCTCTGTGCTGGAGGTATATGCAATCGGCAGCAGGTTTAGGGCCATTTTGTCAAGTGTTATTTTCTCTCTGAAGTTTTCATTAAAATACTTCAGAAGGATCCCTGTTCCTACCAATAAAGATAGATCTTTAAGAGATTACAAGGATTTAAGGCCTTTTTAGGGGCTGGTTGTAAATCTAAATAAGAGATAGATTTCCTACCTCACAAATTTTCTAGATTTTTTTTTTGTAAAGTGTATGTCTTCCAGTAATTATTAATATTGCCTTTTAGCACATTTCTAATCACTATCTGTCCATCTCTCTCTACATGTATGTAAAAGATCTGAATTGAAGATCAGGAACTTTTTGTGACTAGATGCACCAAAAAAATGGATTGTGAGAATGACGTTTCTTTGCTTGTATAATTTATTTATCTTTCTTGGCCAAGATATAGGAAATATCTCACACAAGATATGAATCAACATTTGACTTTACCTACAGAGACTTAAACACTTATTTCCAAATTTTTTGGGTAGGGCTACATTACTATGAAGGGCAGTAGAGTAAATGTCTGCTTGTATCCACCACTGAAGCTGTTTAAGACATGTCAAGGTCTCTTTGGAGAGATGTGTGTGTGGTGAAGGTATGGAACTGGCGCCTGCATGTTTTAAACAAACCGTGCTCCTGCAGATTATTTCCACACTTTACATCAAACAGTTGCTGGCTGCCTTATGGAGTTCATTTTCTGTACATGAAGAATTCTGATGATTTTCAGCTTCACAGGTCAACAGAAAATGAAGATCTCTCAGAATGGAAATGGAATCAGTTGGAGGCACAGAGGCCTCTCATTCAGGTCTTTTTTTAGGATCTGGTTTTAAATTATTTCTGCATAATTTATGACGCAGAAAGAGGCAGGATGGCAGGATGTGTATATCAACTCCCGCTAACAAACTGTGAACAAATAAATGCCTGTTCTGCCCTTACACCAAGCAGCATCCCTCAAACTATCTCTATGGTCCTCAGCCATGCACACATGCATACTGAACAAAAGCTGTGTTTTTTCTCTTTAATCCTGATTTTCTCTTTAATACAGATCCTTCCACCACCCCAGTTCACAGTGCAAAACCAGTTCTGAGTAAGCAGTGGTTGTGATTTAATTTTCAAAGTAATTTACCAGCAAAGTAATTTGTCAGCAGGTTTATGAGTTAAAGGAGTCTGCTGAGCTGGTTGGTGTTCTTGTATAGGCACTGTAATCATCCCATCTGAGGCATGTCCATTTGTCTACATTCAGCAGTCTTTCCGTTTTAGTGATGTCTGTACCCAAGGTAACCTGGGATATTTCATGTGTATATACTATTGTTCTTCCTGAGCATAGGAGCAGTGGTGGATACTTTAGAGAAAGATGTAATACTGTTAGAAAGCAAAATTAAAATGTCAGCCTGCTTGAATATGTGGTCACCGTGAGTGGCTACAGGAACAACCCAAAACTCTTGAAACCTGCAGCCTGTTGAGCTCCTGACATCATAAGTGCTGGGGATGAAACTTCCATTGGCTTTGTGACATTTGAGACGGGCCTGCCAATAAAGGAACCTGATCTCAGCTTCAGCTCACCAGCTTCTAGAAATCAGACAGTGCAAACCAGACAATATCAAGTTATTGTAATATCTTTTATCTTTACTTTCTTTAAGTCAGTGAAAATTAAATGAGATATTATAAAATCAGTCAGATAATACACATTGAAAGATACTTTAATGGAGATGACAGTGTTTAGAAGGAGAGAGAAACACTAGAAATATGTAATTTCCTTTCTTTTTTTTCCCCCAAATTAATTTTCCCACATGAAAGTCCTCATAGATTACCTGGGGAATTCAAAGATCTGAAATAATGTTATCTTTTAACTAAGAATAAAAGGAAAACAAAGACGCAGCATAATTATGAGCTAACCATTAGAAAGTTCTTAGTGCTAATGTGAAGCAGAGGTCAGAATACTCATGATTTATAATTGACATCAAGAGAATAGAAGGCTGTAAGAAGGGCTCCTCTTCAGAGCAGTGTAAGAATACTGCACAGCTAATAGCATTTTCTTCATGTGGATGACTTTGTCAGTGAATACAATAAGCTGATTCATTAGACAGACCTATTCAATATAAATCCACTTAATATTAATACCTAAAAGGTTTAAAACATTTTAGTGATCATCTTGCAGAGAGCTATTGTTAAAAGACAGGACTCTGTGTGCCCTGTCTCACATTCAGACAAAGCTCAGGGAGCAGGAGCATGAAAAGGATGGACAGGTGGCCTTTAAGACAGAAAAGAGTATGAGGGACAATGGACGTGCCTGAGTATTGCTTTTAACAAAACCATTCTATAACACTCCAAAGAGATCAGAGAGGCCACCAAAACCAAAGCAAACCCTGCTCTGGAGACCTGATGGCAGGAGAGAGTCAGCTGTCTCAATGTTATCTTGTAACAGAGCTCTGGAACAGCAAATCATCAGAGAGCCCTCACTCTCTGCTCCTTGTATGAGGTGTTAGGAGTGTGATGACAAAATCTGGGGGGGGAAATCCACAAGGCTGCTCAGCCATTATTAGCATCCTTCAGAAATCCCCAGTCATGGCCTTTTAACTTACATGTCGATGGGGAACAAAATCAGGGGGATAGAACCCTCTACAGAAAGAATGACCTTCCTGTGTCTAAGTATCTTAGGTTTCAAAAGCCTGATGCAAAGATGACCAGGATATTTACTAAATGCTTCTGTGACAACGGAAAAGAGAGCAACACTCTCTAAGGAGCAGAAGATGGAAGTGAGAAAATAGCTGATCGCAGGCTTAAAAAGCTTGGCATCCCTTGGCTTAAGTGTCACAGAAAGGGTTTCTCTTGATGTTACCCTGTGACAGGAATGCACTTAAACATAAGTGAAAAACCTTTTCACTGTGAGGGTGACCAAACATCCTTGGAACAGGATCAGAAAGAAACACATTTTGAACAGGTTTCCAAGAGAAGTTTTGGAGTCTCCATCTTTTTGAAGGTTCTCAAACTCTGACTGGTCGAGGATCTGAGCAATGTAGTCCAGCTCAACATCCTCTGAGCAGTGTGTTGGACCAGAC
The DNA here is from genome assembly GCA_035584735.1 of Pseudotriccus pelzelni. Lineage (NCBI taxonomy): Eukaryota > Metazoa > Chordata > Aves > Passeriformes > Tyrannidae > Pseudotriccus > Pseudotriccus pelzelni. The sequence goes on along the minus strand of JAWMRA010000146.1, from coordinate 14,883,331 downwards.
CACCTCCAGAGGCACCTTCTACCCCAGACCATTCAGCAATTTTGTCTACCAGTAGATGTGCCCGAAGATAAGAGGAACAAGTTTGGGGATGGCAAAACAGAAGTATGACCTTTGAACTTGGAACAGTACCTTGCTATTTTTCACAGAATCACAGAATTAATGAGGCTTTTAGCAATCTCAAGAATGACCTTTGGTTACATTAAAGTATTCGAGCAAGAAACATTTGCAAGTTATAATATTGTACTTGTGTAGAGTAAAGTTATCCTGTAGACATGTCCTGGCAAATTCTTTTCAGGAGCAAGCTTGTTGATCTTTTTAATCCTGGTAGCATTTAAAAAAATATGTATTTATCTGTGAAAAATATTTTTTAATGATTTCTATAGGGAGAAAACCTGTGTGTTACAAAATAGCCAACTTTTTTTTTTTTAATTTGTATGGATTTTTGATCTTATATGGATATTTTAATCTTAAATGTATAGCTTTTCTTTAGAAATGGCTTTAGAGATATTGCCATAGTATTGTCTATGCTAGAGCTAGAAAGTTTTTGACAATCATACATTGATTCCTCAATAATATTTTTGCAGTACTTTGCTGGTGTAGCACACTATTAACATCTTCAGGAACACTGACATAAAGCCCAAGTCATAAAGGATAAAACCTCCTTTTTTTCCCCCAAAGACTTCATGGTAAGTACTGCAATGCAGTGGTCTCCTCGACTTTGTGGTAAATTATGCTTAACTACTGTAATTTTTTTCCTCAGTTTGAAATTGGGCAACTCTCAATGCTACTTAAGAATCTATTATATGGGAAAAAGAAAAGACATACTTGTAAAGCTGTGGCTTTGAGATTCATATTCTGCTTATCACCTTCTGTTTTTTTTCTCTTTCATGTATAAATATATTAAGTTCATTAGGTAATTGAAGGGCACAGAAATATTAAGTCATTAGCACAGACATCAAACACTCACGAATATTACAACCTTCTGTGTCTCCAATGGCATCTCTTTTTTTTAGTCTAAATTATAAAGAGGCGTCAGACTGTTAGTAGAAATAAATAAGTAAATAGGTAGTAAGACTTTTTTTCTTGGACTCGTAAAGATTCTTACTATTTGCCTCATGTTGGCTCTGAGTTACCTTCAGTCTAATGATTTTATAAAACTATAATTAAACAATATTTTTATTCACATCTTATGGTTACTATTTTTTCTGTAGAAACTATTAAAAAAAAGCTACTTCAGGGCAGAATTCTTTAACTTCTTGTGATTTACAACTTGTGTTTGAGTCACCAAATGCCAAGCGTGTACTTGGTGCTACATCCAAACCAACTTGAGGCATCAAAAAGTTTAGCTAAATATATTCAGACATTCTTTAGAAATGCTGTTTCAAACTGAGTTACTTGTTATGTGTGCAATATTGCAGAAATACCCTGTCATTACTGCTACCAAATTAGTTATAACATCTTTCAGCTGACTTAATGCACATGCCCAAGCAGAAGGCCTGCCTTTTTTTCACCAAATGAAATGCTAACTACTTTAATAGAGTTCTTGAATCCACATTAATAACAGAAACTGGATGAAAATTGCAGCATTAAAACACTGTAGATACCAGTCAGGTTTTCCAAGAAAGACTACTATAAGCCTTAGGGTGGGGAGGGACAAATGAGAAAAGCTAATTTGATCCAAATGTAGTAGATTAGGGGCTAAATGATTTTAAAAGTTCATCCCAAAGGTACTTTTATTGAAGCATTCAAATGCATAACAGCCTTCTTTTATTATTATTTCATAATAAATGTGTTTGGATAGTTTTCATGAAGCTGCACTAGCGTCACCCTTCAAGTAGCAGGAAAAATTATGAAGTTGCCCTTATAACCTCATTTACTATCAATATGTGTGAGTCTATAAAAAAGTACCCATTTACATATTGAAAACTGGATTTCTTTGTAATAATTTTGCTCTACTCTGTTTTATGTTTTTATTAAATATAGTTAGTAGCAGAGTAATAAGGATCACTATAAAGTAGAAGTATTAAATCTGGTAGTATATAATGAAATTTTCAGCTTTAGTTTTGAGACAATATGTATTTCTTATCAATAATAAAGAATAAGAAAGTCTCTCAGTAAGGAGATAGAAGATGTGATTAGGGAAATGGTACTGCATATTGATTATCCTTCTAGCACCTGCTATTGATGAATTTAGATGCCTTAACTTTTAGGCTTGTATCACTTGCGATTTCCCAATGGGTAAGTTTCTACTGTGAAGAAACTTTACCCTAAAAAGGTTGTTCCACAAAACTGCCCCACAAATAACTGGATTTGTAAATTCTCTGAACTATCAGCTGAACATAATATGCATGAACTTGCTGCTTTCCTTTTGACCACTTAAAACCCTGTCGGGGAACATAAATTTCCCAGTGAGTCTCAGAGTTCCCTGCGTGGAGCCAAAAGAATGATAAGAAATCACATCATCATGAAAATGGATTGGCTTCTTCTAACCGTGGGTGAAAAGGTCAGTCTTACAAGAAACATTTTCAGACACCAATTTGTTCAGTGAAGGTCACCTTCCGAGCTCCAGTTTAGCTGAACAGAAAGCTGATCTGGCTTGAAAGTTAGCCCTGCTCTGAGTACCTCCAGGAGTTTTTCTGTGATTTTATATATGGGTGTTATATTCAAATTATCTTTTTTATTTTATTTTGTTTTATTTTTAACTGGTCCCTGTACAGTTTGGCAATTATACTTCTGTTTCCTGGTCAGATTTTCTTACAGAGGTCACATCTTTCTTTTGAAGACCCTTTTTTTTGCATCACCAATGCAACAATTACACCAATCAAAAGTGCACCTATACAGGCTCTTTAGCATCTTCCCAAGTGTAGAAACAGAATTCAGACCACTAATGATGGATAAAATTGAAGGTTCTCCTGATATCAACATCTAAGGGGATAAAGGACAAAGGCTTAAATATTTCTGTCTTCAATCTTGTTTTTCAGAATTAGTTTCTGGCAATGACTAAAGCACACAGGAGTGAGTCTGTCCATCCTGGGTGCTCAGCAGACATTTGCTGCCGTATGGGCTGACAGGACTTTTAATGAAATTGGAGATATGAGAAGTTTAAAACCTTATGGCTTGAATTAGAGAACCAGGTGTTTTGCTTCAGCTGTGTAACAGACTTGTATACAGTGGTGTGAGATTAAAAAAACCCAAAACATACAAACAGCTCAAACATAGTAATTGCATTCAATACAAGAGTGATACTAATAATTCACATTAAATTTATTTGTCCTTAGGGGTTTGCGAGCTTGAATGCCTTATTTTAAATGCAACAGTTAATACAATTTAGTTCTCCTTTGTTAAAGCATCAAACAAATGTAATTATTTCCCCATACTACCACATTTTAAATGGTCAAAAGAGATGCGTGTATAGAAATGTAACTAGCTCAGAGGATTTACAAACCTGGAGCTAATACTGCTTTTAATGCACATTAACCAGAAATCTTCTTATGCTGTCTCCCACTGCACATCCTAGTAAAAGCTGACTATTTTTTATTACCCCTCAGCAAAAATTTAAACAATGGCAGTGAGTTTTACAAAACTCAGCACCTTTGCAAAGATTAAATTTGCCATTTGAAATTTAAAGCAAATAGCTTTTAAGCTTCTGATATATGGCAATATTTAAAAATAAATAATTCCATTTTTATAAAGTTTCATTAGAAAGAAGCTCCTGGTAAAAATATATTTTTAATAGGTTTGTTAGGAGACATAAATCTGAACTAAGTGCCTGTCGAAGGAATAGAAAGAGCAAGTTAATCATAAATCTGGTTAGTTAAACTCCAAGTGGTCAGGTAGAATACAACTGGGTTTGCTCCCAGTAGTGTTTAGATGAGGGGGGAAACATTAAATGTTATGTGTCAAAGTAGATAAGGCAGCTGTATAAATTTAGTGGATGACAACGTTATATCAAATATAACAACATATTTTTATCCAAATGAATGGTCAGGGATGAAACTGGTTAATTTAAGTATTCTAAGAGTTGTGGGGGGTTCAATGCTAAAAGCAATTTTCTCTGCTACTCTGTCTAGGGTGTAGATGAGGGGACCAGACCTGGTATATCTTTTTATTAACAGGTGAGTCTATGTGAATTTTATATCCAAACTATTATCAGAATCCTTAAGAAACAAGGGGATTTGAATTAGTATTCAGGAAAGAAACAGTTTTGTTCATTATATCATGAAAACCTGTGCTTTACAATCCACCTATTTATGCCATCCTTTTTGGCTAAAATTACTGCTCTGCCCTTCACTGAGGGGCAAGAACTGCAGTCCTGAAACAACTTCACTATTGCAAGTCAGCAAAATTGTGTTCCCCATCTTTTTAATTAAACTGCTTATAAAACTTCCACTCATCAGTTGCTAGTCTTGAGGGTATGATTCTCTGCAATGTGCTCTTGCAGTAAAGTGCCCTGAAAAAGAGATAATTTAGAAAGCATGAAAATCTTTCTGTGAAAAATGAATGTAAACTACAGTATTAATAATATTAATTATTATTATTTCATAACGTGATTTTCTCAGAGTTAATCGTTGCACTAAGACTGCCTTTTCCTGTATTCAAGGCTTGTCTCCTGAAGTGTTTCCTATTGTTATCCTACTTCTTCCCAGTTATTAAAGAGAAGGCATAAATCTTTTTTCAGTATGACTAGAGAGTGTTGCTGGGCAAGCTCTGCCATCTCACTATGGCAAAATTATTTTTGTTTACCTTCATACATTTGTTGCTTTAGTAAAGTGAATCTTGAAATATTTTTAAAACGCCCAGATTTGTTTTGGTGTTACGGATGGATGATAGTACTCACCACCACCTCCTGACTGAGAATTCATTTCACAGAATCACAGGATGGTTTGGGTTGGAAGGGACCTTAAAAATCACCTGCTTCCAAGGACACCTGCCACTAGATCAGGTTGCTCAAACCCCCTGTCCAACCTGGACTTGAACACTTCCAGGGGTGGGGGATTTGTTGTGGAGAACTCATTTGCTGTAGCTGTGGGAGGCAGCCACACAAAACAAACGGCACACTCGACTTGTGGCTTCCCCAGCTTCCTGCACACGGCAGCTACCAGAGTATCAGGGGTTTAGGGAGGCAGTGTCTGCATCTGGCTTGCCCTCCTGATTGAAGTTCTTTTAAGTGGTCAGTGAAGAATGGCCAAGTGCAACTAAGCTTTGCATGCAACAGAATGTATTTTAAAGATGTCTTGAAGCAATAAGACATATTGTTGATTAAAACCACAGAACCTTTAACAGTTTTGGTTTCTCACAGTACAGCAGTTCCCACGTTGTGGTGATGGTGCCTTGTTTTGCTTTCCTTGCAGTTTATAATCAATATGCAAAGTAAAATCTATGAATGTTTCTCTTAGTCCATTATGACACTGATAAGTGAATCTGTTAATAAGAGCGGGAAGTGCCTCCTTTTGATTTCTAGAAATCCACAAAATAGATTTCCAAAGATACAAGGGATAGGAAAAATAGAGAGCTGGTCAGAAACATATACTTTTAATACAAAAGCTATTTCTTTAACAAACATGTATTTTAGTCAAATATATTTATCAAAATGCACTTTAATGGAATAACTCTTTTTCTTTCTTTGCATTAATGTCAGCAGTACTTGGAAAATTACTATTTTTTTATTTTCCTCCTCACCAGGAAAACTGTGTTCAAACAACTTTTAGCAGGACACTTTTTGAAAACAATCTCTTAGTCTGTATCATCCATCACAGTCATCATCAGTAATCCTACAATGTCCCAGCACACTAAAACATCAAAAGCCTTTTTTTTCCATGGTGCTACTAATTTACACTGCCCTGACAGATGCTATGATTTGGGCTGAGGAATAAATGGAAGAAAAGAAAATAATTTGTTTTCCGTGATGGTAGTTACAAGTCCCAAAGGGTAAAACAAAGGTAAAATCAGGAAAAGCCAAGGATCAGATAAGAAGGGACAAAATGTCAAAAAGAAAGAGAAAAAGGCTGCTTGGATAAAATATTCTGTGTAGAGACCAAAAGAAGCATAATGAGCTTTGGAGGCAGATCAGACAGATTGCTCCCCTATTTGGAATGCCTGCCTTGGATGGGGGTATATAAAGGTAAAATGTCCAGTTCATGGCTCCCTGTTCATTTATTTTCATGGAAGAAAATGCTTCAAGGTAAAAGAACTGTTTTTTTCTTTGTTTTGAGTTTTGAGGTTTAGATTGCTGTGTTTGTTGGTGAGGTTTTCTTCAGGGTTTGTTGGGATTGGCTTGGGTTTTTTGTTTGTTTATTTGTTTGCTTTTAAGATTAACATATGGATTCCTGTCAGCACTGACTTTTCAAGGTTATTTTTATTCTGGTTTATAATTTTAAAACTTCATATTTATTAGTAATTAAAAAAATTTTATATTTAACTAGTATTTAACTAAAATATGTATTGATTATAAGCTTTCTCACAGGCTAGTCCAAGCTTCAAACATGTTCTTGCAAAAACTTATTATGCTGTATACATTGAGTTTAAGCTGAATGACTATTCCCTAAATATTAACATTTATGAAACTGAGAGTTCATTTCTTCCTTACTAGATTTTTTTCCCAGTTCCTTATTATTTGATTTGTTATTCGTATCTTGCATTCTTGGGAGTCTGATCCAAACCTTGTGAAATCTATTGGAGTTTTAGTTGCAAGAAATATATGCAAGAAACTGTTTTTTTCAACTCTGTTCCAGCTGTGTATTTCTCATGCTTATTTCCTGTTCAGGTTTGAGTATTTAATAGGATTTCTGTCTATTTGCTATGCTGCTTTTCCTGGCATTTCTTATTTTCTTTCCTGGTTTCTGTTCAGACTCCAAACCCCCAGCCATCCAACACCTTCTCCCCAAATAATTACAGGAGTCCAGAATTCCTGCATGCTAAATTACATTTTACTCAGCCTGTCTTTCTGGAAGCAGGAGAGGAGGAAGAAAAAAAGCTTTAGTGTCTCTCCTGAAATTCAATTTGAAAAATAAAACATGTGCTGCCAATAGCTGTTTTGCACCTTCAGAACCGTGTGCATACTCAGGCAGCTATTTGATATGAACATCAGAGTCATTCTCTCCTGCATATATTCTCATTCCACTGTTCCTAAAAATATTCTTACATTTTTCATTATTTCTTCTGGTGCTGTGAAGGGGGCTGGATGGGGAACATTAATCAACTTCCCAGAAGCATGAAGCCATTATTTTTAGCCCTATGATGCTTTTTCTCATTCCTCTTCCCTAATAACAATTTTACTCTACCTACTCCTGATCAGTTAGTGAAGCCAAAACCTGCTGCTGTTTGTTCTGGCTCCATTCCCTGTTGTCCAAGGTAGCTCATCTCAGCATGTGCTTTGGGTAATGTTGGTGTTTATATTGCTCTGTGGGACTTCTTGGCTTCCACAAAAATTGTTCTCCATAAACTGTGGGGTCAATTCACTTTCATGTTTAAATATCACCTCTTGGCCATAAATGACTGTTCTCTTTTTTTTTAATCTCACACGCATAGGGAGGAATAGAGATAAGAGGTGGTGCAAAGAAATAAGCGGCAGCAGAGAGAAATTTGAGACAAATTTCGTCATCTTTTGCCCTTACAGTACTTTGAGCCTTTTATGTTTAGGTCTAGTCATATTTCTGACAGATCGGTGTGAAAAATGTCTGCTGTGGTTCTTCAGAGGTTCTGTTGCGTGAAATCCTTTGTGTCTTTTGATCCCAGGATGTAAGACTGGCATCCTGTTTCTTGTCATGGTGCTTCCAGCCTGGGTTTGGGCAGTGGTACAGAGGGATGTGTACTAGCGTGCCTTCCCTTCACCTCCTCCAGTTTGATTTTCAGGTTAAAGAGAGGATCAAATTGGTCAGTTTGCTTCCAGTAGAATGGCTTCCAGCGATGAACCCTGCCCGCAGGAGAACACCCCCTGGATGCTGCACTAAATGCTGCTGCTCCTCCGCTGTTTAGTTATCCAATGTCCATGGTTCCTGGTTTCCAAGGACTGGATAAACTAACCCAAATAATCCTACTGGGAATGTCCATCTGCCAGAGAGTCATGTGAAAGATCAGACTGGGAAGTTTTCTTAATGCTTCCTTCCTTTTAAGAGCGGTTGTCAAACTCTGTGAGCCCATTTAACTGATTCGCCTTTTCCAGCAAAAGGAAGAGTTGCTTATTTTCGTGTCATCCTTGCATTGCAAGGGTAGCCATTGGAAATCAGTGCTCAGTAGGGGCTTTTGTTCTTCTGTATTTGTTCTGGTTTGTTCTTTCTGTCAGTGAGTTTACACCTCACATTTCATTCTCTTTTGCAAGCTGATAGAAAACACTGTCTTTGAAGGAGCAGAAGGTGAAAACTGTTTGCAAAACACAGAGCTCAAAATAATACAAATTAAACAGAAATGATTGCTGACAGCTGCTCAGAAAATGGCATTTCTGTTAGAAATACTTACCTTTAGTTAATAACACAACCACAGTTCAGCAACTACCTTTTAAGGGGAGGCAGTCAGTCTTAGGTCATGAGTGGTTCCCAGCACTGAATTGTTAAATAAGATTTCTGTGATGTATTCTTTTAAGGTTGGTAGTTTGTTTTTTTCTGATACACTCAGAATTCTGTAAAATGACCCTTGGCTACATCAGGGCCAAAAGAAAACAGAAAAGTGCTTCCATTAAATCATATCATGCCTTCCAAGAGAGATGAAGGATATTAGTCCCTACGTGAATGAGGCTATGCCAAAATCCTTGAGTTAAAGGAAGGCTTTTGTCCCAAGAGGCCAATAGGCACATGAGAAATGAAGTCCCTAACTTAGAATCCAACTTTTTCCTTAGAGTTCTGTTGAGGTATCAACAACTGAATCCATACCCACAAATCATGACTGGGAACATCACCAGTGAGTACTGCTTGTTCTGCAGAAGGCTTGCCTATAAATATCTGTGTGAAGTGATGCTTACCGGGTACTATGCTGTATTTTAGGCATATTCTTTGCAAACAGTAAACGAACAGTTGCATCCTCAGTAAGATCATTCCACCAGGGAAAGAATGATGTGACATTTTGCTGTGCTTTATTGACCGTACCGAAAGTGACTGTGATTTTGCCCTTTCACAGGTTCACAGGAGAGAAAAGGCATTGCTCTGAGCCTCTTAAAGCTCTCAGGAACACAGTGCTGTCAGATCAAAAAGCTAATTGTTGGCCCTGCAACCTTTTTGCTACTAACATTGCACAGTATACCTGAGGAAACATGGCTAAAATGTCTAGATAGCTTTGTATGTACTTGCAGTGTTACAGTGCCTTCCCCCTGTTATCAAACGCCTCTTCATACATTTAATTAAAATACTATATCACTTTCCTGACATAAATGCCAGCTTGTGATATAGCCTTTGCCTTCCAGTACATAACATCTCATTTGTCAATTGGTAATAACCAAAGGTATTCTCTACAAATTTCGTGGCAAAAAATACAATGAACTGCGTGTCACCCCTATCTTCAGGATAGCCCTTTCAATTAAATGCTTCTGAGAAGCAAAATCACAAGGACAGGTCTCCTGTTTCAAATTTGTAATTCTGATAAGGGTTTTATATCTGTGACCTTAAGTTCAAGGAGGGTGTGGGGGAGGGCAAATACAAAATGTACAGAAGCTATATAGCAGTTTTCCAACAAATAAATAGGGAAAAAAGTCTTGATTAGCAAAATTTAAATGGAGAGGAATCTAGCTTATGATGGTTAATGAAAATGATTCATGACACATGATCCTTGCCTTCTTGCAGGCATTTTTTAGTGCTTCATTCTCACCCTGATTGTTTCCTTTGGAATAAGTAAAATCCCAGCATTTAACAGGCTGAGCACAAGCAGGAGCCTTTTGTAATATGGAATCTGTTTACCTTGGCACACTTTTGAAGCCTGCACATTCCTAATGCTCACAGAGGGGTCTTTTTTCTTTTAAAATAAAGACTGAGTCATTCGGATTTCGTTATGTCTGCCTATACATTCTGGAATCAATGAAAAGTATGACATCTGAAACTATGCTAAACTCTGACAATATTTGCTATAAATAAATATCTTTAAATAAAAATCTCAAACAACAAATCACACACACAAAAAAAAAAAAAAAAGAACAAACCACACCACAAATAAAGAAAGAAATCTAAACATATTTAGTATAGAGAAAGTGTTTATTCAGCAGCATCTTGTGTGTTACTTTTAAGTGTTGAACCAGGGCCCAAAAATATAAAACTGTTTTTACTCTATGTAGTACTGGTAATTAATGGAAACTGTGATGCATCTGTTACCAACTGCTCCTAGATAGGTAGTACAGCTGTTCCTCTTAATGTGAACCTTCTGGGAAGCTCCACAGTAGAAATATTTGGCAAGACTGAAGATTATCCACTCACAAAGTAATGCCACTGAAGAGATGACGCATCATGGAAAAACCTTTCAGGGGAAAAACAGATGCTGAAAGTGTATTGATATGTTGCATTTTATCTGTGGCCAAAAAGAGTTTGGTTGTGTTTTTTTTTTTTAAATCAAGTTCCTGTCTTAAATTCTAAAACTACAGTGAATTTTTTATTTGCATAGATGAAGTACTTTGGATTAGCTGATGTCGGGTTGCTTCTACCAAACGCCAAAGCTGAAACTCTTTAAATAGATTTTATAGACTTTTAACAAGCCCTGCAGGCCTCCCAGCTCAGTCAATAAGGATGGGATCTATGGTGATATATAGTGAGTTACAGAGCCTAGGCTGGGAGAATTACATTTTGAGATCAGACCTTCCCAGATGATTTCTACAATTGATTATTTAACTCTGTTATCTCCCTATGTATAAAAAAGATATCCTACTGGCTACACTCAGGAGTTATTACCTTCAAAATTACACTTTTAAAGGCAGGTGGGTTTTTATTATTTTCTTTTTTTTTTTTAAAGATCAAAGGTTTTGCCTTTTCAAAAATATTTCTGAAACATTCTGCATTGAAGACATTTGAAAATTTCTTCCAGTGGAATTCAGAGAATATTATCTAATGCCTTTGTGTGTTTCTGTAATCTGCATGGTGTTGGTAAAAGTGTCAGAGTGAGAAAAAGAGAACCATCAGCTGAGCAGTGAGGAATTTGTGAACAGAAGCTGAACTAAGAGGGGAATGGAACATTTTTTGTAACAGCCACAGAGAGCCAAGGCTGCTGTTGCATTCCTCGGTATGCCAGGCCCTGGTCTGGCAAGCAAATTTCAAATTGTCAGTGGTTTTGTGCTTCACTTGTACAGTCCAGAGTAACCCCATCTCCACTCAGCTACTGCAGGTTTTCTGCTCTGTGTAGCTGTGGAATTGATCTTCTGTCTTTTGAATAGCAAAACCTGTTTTGTTTTGTTCCTGGAATCATGGAATATTCTGAGTTGTAAGAGACCCATAAGGATCATCAAAGTCCAGCTGCTGACCCTGCCCAGCACAGCCCCAAGAGTCACACCACGTGTCTGAGAGAATTGTCCAAATGCTTCTCAAGCTCTGGCAGCCTTGGGGCTGTGCCCACTGCCCTGGGGAGCCTGTTCAGTGCCCAACCACCCTCTGGGGGAAGGATCTTTTTCTCATAGCCAACCTTAGCCTCTCCTGAAACAGTCTAATGCTCTTTGGTTTAGTTCATACAGACTGAGCAACTTTCTACCAAGAAAAGCAAACATTCTGAACCTCATTCTTAAAATTCATGTTTTTAAAAGAAAATAAAAAGGTTTTTTTAAAGAATATTCATTCTTACTGACATTACTCTTCATACAGAAGGGATTTTTTCTCCTTGTCTCTTTCCTAACCTGATATTGGGAAGATCTGGAGATGCAAATCTCTTTTACAAGCAGTACGTCAACTCCACAGGTATTCAGAATCTGAACAGCTGAGAGCAAATAGACAACTTTGGCCATGCCAAAGTGCCCACTAAAATTATTCTTCATTTTCAAATGAAGTTCAAATTTTGAAGTTTTTTGTGCCAAACTAAATCCAAGTTAAATGCCACACTAGTATTTTCAGGAAATTTGAGCAGCAAAATTACAATGCACCTGTATTATAAATCTTCAGGATGCTGGGCCCATGTTAAAACAGTGCAGATCTATTATATTCTATAGTAAAGTATACAGAGGAAGTGAAAACATTACCTAGGCAATTATCAAGACCACAGTTTTTTTTTGCATCTTCCATAATACTTTACCTGAGCTGGAACCAAGATTTCCTCTTGATATGTTGTTCACTAAGGTGCATTTTTGTACTAGGAAACAGTATGGACTGCGTGGGGAGAAGGAAATGTTGATTGTAGGCAAAAAGAAAGTAAACAAACAAGGAGAGATCTTGTGTATTATTAACAATTATTTGTGCAGCTAAAATTAATTTAAAAAAATATCTTTTCAAGTCTGTAAATGTTCTTGTAGACAAATTCTATAATTTAATTTGAACTCATTTGTCATAAAGGGAATTACATTTTTATCTTGGTATATCAAAAAGGATTTCTTTTGCTGAGTGACTGTGCAGTTCGAAATGCAATCAGTTGTTGGAAGGAAGTTGGAGAGAGGTAATAAAAACACTAAAGCACATTGAACACACAGAAGGAAGATAAGTTATTTCCTCTTTGAAACTATTTTTGAATATATAATTTGATAAATGAAATTAACTTAAGCTGGCTGTCTTCAGATGTTCTATATTAGCAATTTATGTGGGTGGTTGAGAAGCATTCATTGGAAATAATGCTACTTCCTTCAAGATGCTTTTCTTTATATATATATATATATATATATATAATATACCAGGTAATACAAGTTTTTTCTTTTCTTTTTTGAAGAAATTCTGTCGTAATATGTTCATGTCCACAATCCTTTCCTCCCGGGTTTTTATTTTTCTAGAAAAGACAATGGATACTCCTGAACATCATGTGCAATGTGACCTGAGGGCACTTATGGTCATAACTATTTGATTACAGACATAACTGTACATACAATGCTTTTAACCCAATACTGAGGTTTCCCCAATTTCTGCAGACAGATAAGAAATATTTGTTTATTTTATACACACCACGGATCAAGGATGATTTCACAATATAGGGAATGAAACAAAGATATGATTCAAAGTGGTTTTCTCTCAGATATATCTCGCAGAAACATTTTTAGGGAGTTAGCAGTTCCTCTGAGAACTGGACCTTAGGTGTGATTATGACAATTACTGATTGAAATGGTGAGGGGCATGTGCAAACTTATTACTGACTACATAAATTATGAAGGCAGATATCTGAATGGAGGTGTCTTTAACTACATCCATCGTGTATCTTTTTTTCCATTTTTGTTTATTTGTTTGTTTTAATTAATTATAAGATACCGTTATTTGAAAACTATATGTGTTGTAGTCTGTTATTTACTCTACTTAAAATGTTGGCTTTGCTACTTTACTTATAAAACAGAAAATTAAAAACAAACCACACACACAAAAGCAACAACAACAAAAAAAAAACACAATAAAAACCAAACAAAAACCAAGTGAAAAAAACCACCAGAACATAAAACTCCACACGTTAACAACATAAAAATACATTTGAAGGCCCTTCCTAGTCCTAGCAAGGTGAGCACAAAGCTGTTAGTAAAGGATGGATTAAATTGCTACTGCATTTAAGTGTTTTTTCTCTCTCAATCTTGCTGGTGTGCAAAGAGCTGCTGCTGCTTAGTTTGATGTTATTTTGTGCTTCTTTGCTGGTAAGCACAGTTTGACTGAGCAAAACACAGGGCAGGTTGTGCCTAATGGAACTGCTGAAATTCTACAGAGGTATTACTGCCATTACAGAAGAGGTAAATACAGTAGATGTGATGTACTTAAATTTACAAGAAGCAATTTATAACAAATTCCATCTGATGTATCCGGCTTAGTTGAAATTCTATTGAATATTAAATAAAAAAGATGCTGGATGTAAATAAAAGCAAGAAAAACTGTTGTGGCAAGAGCTCACTGACCTAACTGAGCATCTAATACTCATCTTCATGAGGGTTATCTTGACCCCATTCAGAGCTATATTATGACTATTCCACATTACTGCCTGTCTAAATGTTATTAATTAAGAATTTATCTCTTAAATGAGATTATAGTCTTGTCTTTGTTTTTCAGAGTTGTTTTTCTCTAACAAGTTATGGCCAATTTATGGCTAAAAACCTACAGACTGTGTATCACAGCAGACCAGAAAAACAAATATTCTCATCAGTTTTCATGTTAGTTTATGCTTTGTAAAAGAATTGTGAAACTGGGAAGTAAGAGCACTTTTGTCTCTGATTTTTGGTGACTTTGTCTGCCCTGGTTTTGGCAGGCATTGTAAAAAGGGGAAGAGGACTGCACTAGAAAGAGAGCTGAGAAGAAAGTATGACTTAGCTTAGTTGTGGACAGCAATAGAATTATCTGAGGAAATTTGAGTTCTACCTCAAGCTTCCTATAAACTGGAGACTCAGACATAAATTATTTTTCTTATTTCTCTCCTCAAACACTGATCTCCTCTCATCTTGTCATATTCAGCATAACAGGCTTTTTTTTCTTATTCCTTGAACCCTTTCCATACCCAGATTTCACTACTCATTTCCCTTCCCAACTCTAACACATCATTTTCCAGCTAATTGTAGTATCTCAGCCTGAGTCTCCCCCATCAATCAGTCCCAGTCTTCAAATCTCAGCCTTCAAAAACTGAGAAGATATTTCTGTGAAGAACGTGATACAGCTTCTATACAACACTTTGTAAACGAACTTTTCCCCTGCTGCAGATTATCATGATTGATAAATGACTGTTTCCTCATTACAATACTGAGTTCTCTCATTTCACAGTTCTGTAGGACATCTGGCAGTGAACTGCACAACAAAGTGGTGTTTTTACTGTGAGCTCAGCACCCCTTTCTGGGATATATTGTCTTTGATGTGGTATCTCTAATTCCACATATGATGTAAAATGTGGGCTAATTAGTATTTGATCCTTACCAGTAATGATAGAGCATTTATTACTGCAAAGAATAGATGTGCAAGGATGTGACTAAATGACTTCTCACTGCCCTTGCCAAAGCTTTTATTAGGAATCTGAGGCTGAGGACACCCACCACTGAGCTAAAGAACATGACTGCACTCTAGTATGTCAGGATCTGGTCACGCCTGCCATAGCTTGCTTAAAACAATCATCACTATGGATGAAAGCTCATCAGAAGGTGTTGGCAATGGCAACTGCAAAAGAATCTTCACTGCAAAAGAATCTTCGGGAGTCTGCAGGGCTTGAACTATTGTTTACTTTGTCCTCCCTTCGGAGTGGGCTGGTAAAATAAATACGTGGGTTTGTTAATCCATTGCAATGGTTCCTCTGCAGAGAGTACATCTCTCATCAGAGCTACTAAACTAATTTTCAAACCTCTGCACTATTGCTAAGCACATAATAGCTATTGCCCTTGCCCACAGCTTTCCACTACCACTTTGGGATATTTGGAATGTAAATGCACTGAATGAAAACTGATACTTAAAATTTAAGATCCTTTAAAAAGGAACTACACGAATGTTAAGCATCATTATTAAGCAATAACAACTGAGTTGCAGGCCATTAACCCAGTCAGTCATTAATCCCAGAGAAATCTTCTGTGCCGAACTTCTTATTGTTAATATTCTAAGCATAGTACAGAGCAAGGAATCAATCCCACAGGTATGTTGACTCCTTAGTGGGTGATGCTGCTGTTGTTGTATCACTTGCAGTAATTACTGTGCACATTAGTTTGTCTGTTCTCACTGTAGCACTATTAATGGGCAGTAAAGGAGGGAGAAAAATGCTTCCTAACTGTTAAATCCTGATATGAGAAATATCGGTAGTCTGATGGTCTAAGGAAGGCTATATGAAATGAGTCTCTCCCCAGAGAAGTACTTTATCTGCACCGCAGTTCCCTGTCAGGAACGCTCTCCTGCCTCACACTCCTCTCTCCCTGTGAACACTAGGAACATACTTCCTACCTTGGCTTGGAGACAGAGGAGGCAAGTGTCCTCAGCAAGGTGCTCTGGGCCACAAGCTTTCCAGCAGCAGGTCTTCACAGCTGGAGAAAAAGTGGGCCAAAGTGTCCCAGGGTTTGTGCCAGACGCCTCGGTGGAGAACCACTGCTCTGTGCTCGGGTCAGAGCGATGGACAGCGAGGGACAGTAGGCAATGCCCCATTTCAAATGAGACTGCAGGCAGAGTTTTAATCGCTAAAGATAAGGCTTATGTAGCAGAAAGAAAGGAACGAGGAGGCACATGCAGCAGAATTACCTGCCGAGGGTCTTCCATGAGCATCTAGAGCTCTGAGCACTGTGCCTTCTCTGCTGTTGCTTTCTGCGCCTGCTGCAGCTGATCTATGCATGTTGCAGTGTCACTTGCTGTGTAGGCATTTCCCTGACTGCATTTTTTAAAATCACTCCTTCTTTCTTTGGGATATCTTCGTTCATTTTTCTTGCCCTCCACCAAAGCCCCCAGTTTCAGTTACAAACCTCTGGTTCTTTGGTAAGAAACCTTGTCAAAGGGGATCTCCGAACAAGTTGGTGCAACATTCTTTTCTTTTTTTTCTTGGTCAATATTTAAAAATGAGGCAGGTAGAACTCTTTGCTTGCTACTTTTCATTTTCATGAAAAGAAGATTAATTTGTGCCATTCTGCGTGTTACAGTGACAGCAAGATCTTTTGTATTTCCTCCATCTTTTAATAAAGGCTTTGACAGGACACGTTTTAGAATCCCTCGCACTGACAGTGGGGTGGGCTTTTTCCCTGACATTTTGCTTGACCTAAGTATAGTTCAACTGAGAAAAGGAATGGGTTTTTCACTGACAGTCCTCTTATTTGCACATTTTTAAACTTCAGCACTGACAGCGGGCCGGGGAGGTTTAGTGAGAAGTTGACACGGTAGGTCAATCACCGGCCAGGGGTCACTGATGCTATCAGAAGTCACTGTACTTGCTGCACACATGTCCGGGGTCACTTCCCAGAAAGGACAGAAATTGGAAGCTGTTCAAAAGGCAATACCATCCACAAAGAATTCAGCTGCGTGCATTCACGTGCCTCATCCTTGTGATGAAACGCTTGTCTTCTGTCAAAGAAGCTGAAGGTCCTGTAGGAGTTTGTACCATGGTTTAAGAGTATTTCAGTAGAAGTGGTTTTAAATCCAGGGGAAAAAAATTAGTGATGTGTTTTGAACAATTCCAATTATTCTCCTTAGCATAACTTTAAACGTAATTTTGTCATGTAATTTTTACTTAAAGTCCACTTGTAACCAGCGGTTTGGTTAAGAAATTATCTGTTTTGCGAAAACCTTGGGAATAAGGGTATCAGCTCTTATACATGACATCAGCTGTCATGTATTTTTATTTCCATGACCACTAAAGTATCTTTATAGATTTTAAGTCCATAACTTGTGTTAGAAATCAAAGAATAGCCTCATTAATCCTGATAAATGTTACTACTTTTTATTTTGACTGACAAGTGAAACATTAATTGTTTAAAGTCTATCCAAAATTCAGTGGCATAATTACAGAATATGATGATTTGTTATGAGCTTGTTGACTGGAATAATTGGTGCGTTTTCTGCTGAGATTATTGATTTCTCAGGATTGTTCTCAGGAGCCTCATTGAAAGTCTTTCAAGGCCAGTGGTGTCAACAGTGATGGGCTACAATGAGTTTCAATTTAATGTATTCCTTTGCTTAGCTCTCTTGGTACTTTACACTTGAACAGATATGACAGATCTTCTGGCAACATTTATGTGAATATAAGATATATTAAATAATATGTAACATTTCAAAAATCCTTGGAGCGGTTTCCATGGAAACCAAAGGCATCCACTGGAAATTAAAATACGGAGAATCTCAACTTATGGGATGGAAATATTTGATACAAAGTTTTGAAATCTTGTGTCAGGAGGTAGGAGTTCATATGCTTGGTTAATTAGGGCAATACTATTTCTGTAGGCATGATCTTGTGAAAAAAATATGGAAACAAATTAAACACTTTTTAAAAATAACACAATAGTGTTTAAGCTATGGGCTAGAAACATTAAATTCACACCTTTACTGAACAATGAACAAAATAATCAGGCTTAATGCAGAACATTATGTGAAAAAAAATGGAGGGAATGAGATCCAGCTTTCTCAGGCAGCTCAGACAATATGGAAGAGAAGCACAAAATCCTGCAGATGTACAAACTCCCCACGAGCGAGCACAGGCTGCTGAAAGGTGTAGATGTTAAAGTTCTTTCCTTTTGGTCCCTCATTCTGTTCACTCAATACCTCTCACAAAGGAAAGCTTTCTATTATGGCAGACAACTCTGCTCCTGGAGTTGTAGACTGTTATCCAGTTATCTACTGCCTCAAATTAACACATACCCAAGTGATGCCCTGGAAATTCAGACATGGGTGATTTTGTCCTGAAATGAGTGTGTCTTAACAGAAAAAAAAAAACAAGCCCAACCCAAAAAAAAAAACATTATCTGACATACGTGGTATAATGTTATCATTAATAACTATTGAGATGAATACATTTAAGACCCAGGGTTCATTGTTTAAAATTAATCTATTATGCTTAGACTGCTGTGTAGAGAATTGCCTAGACGTGGGACAGAGCTCCCAGGAGCAGATTTCCATTTTGTCAGTCAGGCTCTGAAGACTGAAATGGCCAGACCAAACGCTGATATTTAGTCTGTGTTTGTATTACTTTAAATCATATTTAGCTGTCAGAAATGATGTGTGACCAGCACTGGAGCTGCTAAACACTTTCAAATTGTTTTGATTAGCAAATATATGATTGACCAAGAGATGTGAGGAAAGAACCATAGCAACAAGAAAAAGAGAAGTAATGAAAACAAGATTTTTTTTTTTTTCTGTTGTGTGTTAAGAGTTTACCTGGGGAAAGGGGGAAAAATCTATCTTCTGTTTTCTTATCAAGATCAATAGCTATAACAACTATGATGTCTAATGTCTGGTCCACAGTGGAAATACTGTGTTACTACCAGAATGTGATGCTGTGCTCAGGAGATCAAATAAGGGCAAACTGAGAGTGATGATTATAGTCATTATTTCATTCTTTGAGAGACTGCTGCAAGAAGGAAAAAATGCTAATTAAATATAAAAACAGATGGCAAAGAGACCTTTGCAAAGGTCAGCACTGGAAAAATCTTAGCTCTGAATTAACGAAGTGGATTAGACACATGTAATTTATCTGAGAGAATTAAAAAATAAAAATAAACTCCATTTGATATTCAGAAGAAGATAACGAACAACATCGCTTAAAGGAAGCAAACAGTACTAATAGCAGGAGATGAAAGACCACTCAGTTTGGCCTCTAATTACTGGCTTATTAAATTCTAGACTGACTCAGGAAGTGCATGTGTGTGTAGAAACTGTTTTATGGCTATATAATTTTGATAGAATCTATATTTGATTAACTAGGAGAGAAAATATACTTGGCTCTTTCACCTCCTGCAAGTTGCCTTTTAGATTACAAAAGTCTCAACTCGGTTACAAGGTCTGGATCAAAGCACCTGACCTGCTTCCAGTCTCCTCCAGCTGTTCTCCTTAGCCATATCTTTTTGAAAGGTAGGTGTTTCCTTCCGAATGGAATTATAAGATAATTATAATTCCATAAGAATGTAATTATAAGAAAAACACACCAAACCCCAAATTTCAGGGATCTCAGAGGGCTATTGCAAGGTGTTCCATTCCTAATGCTTTAAATGATTGCAGTTCCCTGCTAGAAAAATGCTTCCTGTTTGATGGCACTCATACTGCCAATGCCATTAATTTTTTTTTTTAGCTGCATAGCAGTAAATAGAATTTTTAAAGAGTTTTTTTTAAAAAAAAATCTTCTGAGGGATAGAAGAAGAAGAAAAAGAAATCTTGATTTCTCAGTGTACCCTGAGATTTTTAAGGAATTCCCTGAGCCTTCATGTTACATAACGTTTTCAAGCTTTTTGCCATTGTTATGAAGACTGGAAACTTGTGCCTCTTCAGTTTGATTTTATTTTTAAAGAAATGGGTTATCTAATAATTTGTCTGCAAAAGCCACTAGAGGCCATGAAGGAAGAGAAGATAAATATTTCAGAAGTTTTTATGAGGATATTGGTGTTTGCCACTCTACCTTTGTATTTTTTACGTAGCCAAAGTACATTAGTAGGAGCCTCAGCAGCTGTGTGCGAGTCAGGTGGTTGTCATTTCCCTCTTCAGGTGTTTCCCTTTGGAGGGACTATAAAAATGTAGTTGCATATCAAATATATGTATGAATGCATGTTTTATTGCAATCAGAAAAACAGCATCGTGCTGCTTCATGATCCTGAGGGGCTCATTTGAGTGATTGTACAGTTCCAGGAAAAAATGGGCTTTCTCCTCCCTAATCTTCTCTTGTCCATGAAGAAATCCCTGAATTTTAAGGAAATGGCAAGTCATGAAAGTGCTGGCCCGATACTGTTAAGAAATATTCCAGGTATGTCTGATTTTCTCTGAAATTATGGATGTCTCATCAGTTACAGGAGAGGGCAGCACAAGGAGAATCTCTGGTGTTTTTTATAGTTTGCATGGACTTTCTGTTTAAAATATCACATTAATTAGCAATTTATACTGGAAAAGGAGTTCTCATTTATCTTGTTCAAAAGTACCTCGGAAAGAATTGATTTTAATATTTTTCACATGTTGCTGGTAGTCTGGCAGCACCATCTGACATTGATTATGCTGCTAAGAGCGTGGTTTTGAAAGTCAAATAATAGCAAACATCAACTTCTTTTATCTCAGCAGTGGCTCTGGGAAAGCAAATGTCTCAGTATTCAACTTCTGTGACTGATCTTGGTCATCCCTCATCAGCAGTTGTTGTAACTTGGTTTGCTGTAAGCATAAAGTTATTTTTATAGGTATGATAAAATCAAAATTATAGTATGTGGAAATAAGAGGAAAGAACAATACATTTTTTTTCTGATATATGTTGAAGTATCGTGCAGTTTGAGGCAAAGTGAAGCGTATGCTGTTCTCCTTGTCACGTCTAAACTCTTAGAGGGACAGGCAGTGGAAGAGTGGAAGCAATGAGAGGAAAGCTTTTTTAGTTTGATTTTAAGTAAGAAACAATTATAGAGATTGGATTTCTTTTTTTTTTTTTTTTGAACAATAAGAAAAAGGAAAGAGAAATTATGTATTATTTGAGAATAATGAAAAGTCAAATCCTGCTGTAAGATAACATTTATGAGCATTCTCACACAGCTTTATTGAAACTTTTGAACCCTTCTTTATGGAACAATTTGTAATATCAATGTCTTAGATTTCTGATTTTTCTCGTGATATTGAATGGGGGAGTTCAAGGTGAATGTGAAGATTTACATTACCAGGTACTATTTTTTTGCCTTCCTTATTGTCATAACTCATACAGCTTTTTAGTCTCCAGCTAGTATGACAACTGGCTTTTAACATAGACCTGCATTTCTAAAATATGCCTGGAAAAGGCTATGGCTTGCCTCTCTTTAGCAAATGTCTGGGCAGCAAAGCAAGGATTATTCATATATCGAAAAGAGAACTTGTTGTAGTCTAGCAAAACATTTATTAAATTCAACAAGGGCTTTGTCAGCCTTATTCAGAACAACTGTTCTTACGCTGAAAGAGGAATGGTTGCACATGAAAACATTTAGGATAGCTTACACTTTTAATGGAACAGTTTTCTGTCGAGAGATGTTGCTCTCTTGCATTTGCAGGATGTTGTAGGAGTGTGTTTGTTTCAGCTTAATGCTGAAATACAGTATATTAGTTTCAAGCATGTTGAGCTTGAAATACAAAACAGTATTCAAACCGCTGTTTCCAAGCCATGAGGCTGGGAAATCACTACTGCTCAAAAGAAGCCCCTTCTCTCTTATGTTAAAATGTGCTTCAACTCTGTGTTAGTTTTATGGCTTTATTAGGCCTGTAGAAGTCTTTGAGGAGACTGTGACAAATAATAATGACTTTCTAAATTTCTGGTGTGCCATGTGCTGAAGGATTCTCCTGGGAGAATATAAAGTGAAGTCCTTCAAATGAAGGACTTTGCAAATTAGGGCAGAATTTTGTGTTTGATGGTGTCAAAGAGAAGGCAGTAATGGTGAGCCTGAAGGAGGAGATAATGTCATACCAGAGAAAAGCTAAGTAGTTTATCTTGTCAGAGCACTTTTAAAGGCTTCTGAAAGAGCTGGAAGGCGTCAGTACCCAAGGGGAAGGTGGGATCAAGGCATGGACAAAAAGAGTCCAATTTTTAAATTGTGTAGTGGACTTATATTTTCTGATATTTATGAGTTGGGATTACGTGTTTTTACTTTTTAAGAAAGGGGTAGTATTTGAAGGACTGAATCATAACTATTTATAACAATAAACAATCCAACGTTTGGTTTTCCTAACAATTAAAAATCCAGCACATACATGCTTTACATATTTTTCCTTTGCATATATCTGTCTTTTGCTGAGCATTCGTCTCTTCCAGCCTCAATTTTTGTGCTTCCTCGCATCTTTTTTCCACGATAGCCAATGTTATCAGTTCAGGCAACAGCAGGTTACTCTGCCCCAAATGTACTAAGTCAGCTTGTTGAATGGGTTTTAAATGTATAAAGTGACTTGTGAACTTAGCAGGAAGCTAAAGTGAGATGCTTTCCAATAATACTTCTGAACTTTTGAAAAAGAATTAGTGATACACACTTGACTTTCTTACAAAGGATGAGATTTTGGTGCAGGTGTCAATCAGGACATAGATACCTGAAGGTACCACAGGTAGCTGATGTGAGGAAGGGAATTTAGCTTATTGTGGTGGAAATTCATGGACACAAATACACACAAAATTCAGCTGCATTATTTTCATGGTTTTCTGAAATTCTCCCTTGTTTCTAAAGCAATGAACCAAGATATATCCCTCCAGAAAGGAGATAAGACTAGAACTCAAGCCAATTGAATTCACAGCTGATTTGCTATGAGTTTGTTAGAAAAGAAGCATAAAACCACAAAATGCTTTGGATTCAGTTAAGAGCTTTGGTTTTTTTAATGTTTTGGGGTATTTCACAGCTGTAGTGCAGTAAAAAAAAATAGTATTCAAAAGACCTCATTCTTTCCCATCTGATTAAAAAACCACACTTCTTTGTTGCTGCTTAAAGTAATTGGTCTCTTTCTCTTATTCTGTTTCATCTAGGAAGAGCAGCAACTTTCTTTGGCCTCACCAAAGTGACTTGAGGTACAGCCCTCCAGCCTTAGGCTCCTGTGAGTCCCTCACTGCAGCTAAAACAGGACTAATCTCTCTTCCATTTGCACACGAGATGATCTGAGTCATTTAGTTTCCTGACTTTGCCCTCATGGCCTCAGGGCACGTAATTTCTTGGTTATTGCTTTAAAACGGTCTTTTCCTCTGCCTTCCCTGATCTTCATCCCAAAACCAGTAACCTTCAAAGCTACTTTCTGGCCATTACTTTTGAAGAACTTTGCTGCACTTTGATTTTAGGCGGTGGTTTGTGCTCCATTGGACCAGCATCCCTTCTTTGGATACAGACATTTGTGTCTAAACTGGAGACAGACTGAGATACTTTGTGCATTATTTTCACCTGTGGCACAGCTCCACTTCCTTTCTTACTGCCTCTCTGTTTCTCCTTCCCTTTTGCAAAAAGTACAATTAACGTACTATAGGACTTTAATTTGAGATCTTAAGTCAGACTTTTGAAGCACTGTGTTTAGTGAGGCCAGAAATTTACCTCCAGGATGTAGAACTAACCCGAAGTCTTTCTTTTCCATTTTTCTTTTTTTTAATATCATACCTAGAGGTTACTCTGTCAGTCAAATCCCAAACCATGGACTGATGCTTTAAGATTTTAAGGCACAAGTGATTGCTGTGTGAAAAGTGAATAACGGATGTGAGATTATTTTGAAAGATGACATAAAATTAAATAAACTCAAACCCAACAGTTTCTGGCAGAAAAGACTGGGGGGTGAGGGTGAAGGACCACAATATCAAGTGACTTTGAGAATTTCCTGTATGTTAACATTCAGAGTTATAGAGCTAATTAGCTCTGAAAATATGCTTTTCAGAGAACATGAAAGATTGGTTTCAGTAGATGTAATTCTGCACTGAATGCCCAATTCCTAGTTACAAATAGTTTTTAGACATATTACCAAAACAGCAAACAGCAGAGAGAGAAAACAAAAATATACAGAAGTGAAACTAAGTATATTTAAATTTGATTTTGTTCTGAAGAAATAAAAAGAATTAAACTCTGAAAGGGAAAAAAAAAAAGCAACTGATAGATAAAAGGAAATTTTTCATATTCTTGCTATTTCACATTTCATTTTCTTTGTCTTTGAGTTTGTTGTTTCCTTTTTTTTTAATTATTTGTAAAGTGACAACATCAGGTGTTCCGATAGGTGAGAAAACTTAAAAATTACAGGGTCATTTGAAAAAGTAAATTTTGGTAAAAGATGTCTAAGAGCAACTTAAAGTGTTATAGATAATGTAAGTATTTGCAATAGTTTTGGGAAATCCCAAATAATGCCTTACCGTGATGTTGCAAACAAACACAGGAATTTAAGTTTTTGGTAGATTGTAACAAAACTTGATTTGAATCCTGATGAAAATAAACACTGGAATAATCTTCCATTCTAAAATTATTTTCCACAATCAAGTCTCAAGCAGGACAGCACACACAGTGTTTTAAATTGACAGATTACATAGAGATCTGTCTAGTACGGAACTATAGAAATTATATGAATGAAAAAAATGTGTTTTAGCACAAAAACTGAGAGATGGAACAAGCTGTTTGAAAAGCTCAGCCAGCAGCTGTGCAGAACTCTTTGTCACAGGTAGAGCCCTCTACGGACCATTCTTGGTCCCCCGCCTGAAGTAGCATTGCTACATCTCTCTTGAAATGAGTACTTGCTTTTCAAATGACCATGGTACTTAGACTCCAGGGCACAAGGGGAATGAGATCTTCCACTTGCTGTTCCCTTTATAGTCCTCTCCAAACTGCAGGTTTTGGGATGAGCTTTGGGCTGTACACAGGAACAGTGCCTCCATGCATTTTTTTTTTTTTAAAGCTCTTCAATGAGTAAATTTATTACAGTACCTGCACAACAGAGACATTAGTTAACGCTCCATTTATCTCTTTGTGTGGTCTCAGATGTCTCCACTGAGGTGCTGAAATGAGACAGGCTCAGGTGGTTGCTACCAGTCCTTCTCTGAAACTGTCAGAAGCCATTCTCACCGAGCAGCTGGATTTCTTACTTTTCCTTCTCTGTTCACATACTTTCCAAAGTGTTTTGGATTTATGTCTCTTGGCATTCTTCCTTGGACACCACCAGCTATGTCGAATCATAATGTTAATGCAGAAACGGAGCTCGCAGTTACGAAAGATCCTGATCGAGGATAAATAACAGCATAAGGAATGAGCATCACAGGAATGCATGATGTAAAACATCCATAAAACGGGCTGCTTGAGTAGCCAAGAAGGCAAAGTCTGACAAACATCACTTCTTGAAGTGAAGGACATAAGTATAATTTAGCCAGCTGTCATAAGTGCTTCAAAAATTCACTGGGGAAAGCTACAATTACCTGAGAGAATATCTTTAACTCTGTTTTCCTGGGACACTCGTATTGTCATCAATTAGAAAAGAATTCATTTGCACAAATATAATTGCCAGCATGAACTGTGAAAACATGATGACAGTGGCAGGTTCAACATATGTTGAGTTACAATGTAGTTGTAGTGCACATAATTCATGTTCGCTGATCAGTTTTCATTCCCTCCATGAAATTAAAAACATGAATTCATCTGAAGGACTGAAAGAGCTTCAGTATCAAACACCACATTGATATACTCTGCACCATGTGGTGATTTCAACAGTCTGCTTCTCTAGTGAACAACCAGTAAAGGTTCCTTTTATGCACATGATTTTATATTGCTTCCATCCCAACTGTTCTCTCCTTTCCACCCACTCCCATCTGCATCTGGGTTAAAAATATTTCACTTCTGTCGTTTTTAGTGGTTTATATTTGTAGATCATCAGTTGAATCTGAAGATAAAAGCATCCTCATGTAATCTGTCACCACTACTACTGGTACTAGTGTCTGAGAATAATTTCTGTAGTGACCAAGGACATTAAAGAAACTGACAGCACCTATTTTTGGGCACATGCATTTGTGTACTCTTGCAAAGTTTTCATAGGTCTGAGAATACTTTTGGGGCCATAAGGAATAATATTCCAGTCCAGTTTTATGACTGAAGAAACCAAGGTGCAATCATGCTCCAGATCATTCTGCAGCTAAGGGGCAGAACTGGGAATAGTTACCATGAAAGCAGGTTGTTTGCTATAAATGTACCACCGTAGACTTGGCTGTTGCAATAACAAACCTCTTGTAACAAGTCATGTGATAAGAACTTTGTAGGCTGAAACCCTGTTTTGCAAAAATGACTCATAAGTCTATGCTACAAATCATGATACGAGTGTTTCAAAATCTCTGATTCATGTACTGATAGTGGTGTAGTGACAAAAATACGGCTCAGAGTGTGATTTCGCATCAGCTATTGGTACACAGCTGTAAGCTGGATTGATGATTATAATTACATGGGAATATGCATCTGAGTCACAGAGGTTTAAACCTTCACTGGTGTGTCTCTTAAAACTGAAATCCCCTTTTAGGTGTGCAGGCTCCCCCTTAGGTGCTCTGGACATGAAAGTTTGTTAACTCTGTCAGTGGACTTATATTCCTAAATCTCATCACATTTGCCTTTTGGTTTTTTATCTAATAGCTTTCCAAGTATCAAATTTAGTACCTGTGTCTCTTGTACTACCTAAACTGAAAACATCAGTCTACCAAAATCTAGCCAGTTCTCACCTAGAATTCATGACTTTTTTTTTTTTTTCCAGTCTTCTTGAATTGTGTCCTGGGTGGTCTGGATATCTCATCATATTAAAGACCAGCTTGGAGTCTCTGGCTAGTCTTGTCAGAAGCAATAACTTAGGTCTTTCATACCTGTGCCATGCAAGGATTTGCAATCAGTACATATGCCCTGAATGTGAGTTATGGACAAGGCAGTGCAAAATGCAGGGAAAGACGAACTATTATATTACTTAATACCTTGGGTATTTACAAACTGATTGGAAGTGCTGCGCTGCAGTTCCCCCTCAAATGACTCTTTTGGTAAAACTTTTATAAGTGTCTAAATTTGAGAAATCAAACTGCACCATAAATCTAAAAAACCTGTTGTCAATAAAATAGAAATGGTTGTGTGGTACTTACAAAGTTTAAATAAATGTGTTTACCAGAATTGATCAATTTAATCTTCTCATAGACAGTCCTGTGTAAGTCTGATTTGTTCCTTTGGAAGGGTGACATTTCTCTCTTCAGAGCAAAGTCTTGACCCTACAGAGTTAAAAAGGCTTTGGCTCCTTTCTTACTCTTCACTTAGTGCAGGCCACCTACTTGTATTCAAATACGATATTGAAAGTGTTTGGGAAAAAGACATCAGAATTCAATTATTTTATGGAATGATTACATTCCCTGAATATTTGCTGTGTCTTCTCTTTTGCATCTTTCTTTATTAGATATTGAGCCACAAATAAACCAAGATAATGATGGTATCATATTTGAATTAAGTAGAAAAGTTATTCATGTTTGGGCATTATTAATATATTTAGATGAATAAATCAAAGCTGAATTTGCCAAACCAGTGATAAGTTTTGTTTTAAGGAGGATTTCCGGCCCAATTGTATTAGTGTATTCTCTAATAAAATATAACACTACAAACATAGAAATTATCTAGAAAATATTGGACTGCTCTTGCAACGAACTTATCTGACTGTAATACTGAAGAAATTGGTTCACTAAGCAGCCATTTCAGTGCTTCAGAAAATCAAAGCTACAAATGAGTACACTTTGTATCCTTCTGCAAAACTTTCGTACACATTCCAGTGCTCTAACTTTGAACAGTATCTTCTATAATTTTGGGGATCGGTGCAGGAATGGGAATATTTTGTGTTTGGTCCACAACTGTTTTTTGGTTTTCAAATGTGATTCACACCACAAAGTCAAGTAAATGAATCCTATGGTTTTTTATGGTCTCTTTCTTATTATGTTAATTATTTTATTTAATACACAACTAAGAAGTTGCTCAGATGATCTGGCAGTGAGGACTTGATACAAAAAAACCGGTATTTATAATTCAGCATGAAGCCTTCGTTATTAGTATTGATACTTAGGGTTTGATACCTAATTCACTTATTTTCCTTTCTTTTGATGATCACTACCAGAAAGTGTCCCATGGAACTGCTGTCTTTTCGGGAGACAGATGGTGTTTCTGGACCACCTCTTTGATTAGGGGTCTTGACCTATCAATTTGTGCTCCAAGGCACTGTTGTAGTATAAATAACCAACAGGGTTTTTTTTTTTCACATTGTAAAAAGACCGCTCCGAATGCTCGCCTGTGACTGTCTGTTGAATTTCAGCAGCACTGCAGTGCTTTGAGCTGGCAAGCCAAACATCTTCATTTAGAAACAAAACACCATACGGTATCATCAACTCCCCATAGTAATTTTCTTCACTGCAGTATCATTAAAGAAGTATTGTAGCATAAAGATTAAAGTAAAATATGCTTGGCCAATAAGAAGGCCAACAGCTTTCTGCAGTTGAAGCTATTTTTATGTATTTTGCTACTGTAATGTCTGAATTCTTCACAGTCTTAATATATTCTCCTAGCACATTCCTGTCTCCCATTGCATTTTGAGCTGGGTCTGACTTCAAGACGTTCATGTCTGAAGAGTCAAGGATTGCAAACTCTCATCACTGTCCCAAAGGGCTGCCTAATTCTCCAGAGGAGCTAAAAAATGCACCTGAAAACTGAACTTTCCAGTTGAGCCAGACGATTGCAATCCCTGGCATGGAGTGCCTTCTTCCTCCAGGGCACCCTTTTTCTTCTGCAAAACTTCTGTTGTGCTAAGGTTTAGACAGGAGCCAATGATGTAGAAGTAGGTAGGAGATATGGCAGATACTTTTCATTTTGGCTTACAGCTGAATAAATATCACTTGATGATTAATGTCATATTAATGCTTTCGGTATCTCCTCTGCGCTTGGGACTTCTTCCCTTTCAAGAACAACCTGAAGAGTGTAAACAGCTGAAACATTTGGGTTTTTTTGTGACTTGTTGCTATTTAATATGTTAAGTAACTTGAGGAAAGGGAATCCTTAAAGCTTGTGCTCAGAATCAGAATATGGATTTTTTCCTATTTGTCTTTTATTGAATGTTATTGAATCCCCTGGAAGAGGTTGGGGAGGGACCTTCTTTATAAATTGGTTGTGCAGATCAGTACCAGCAGCACTGAAAGCACTTGGCAAAAGAAAGAGCTGAGTAGCTGAGTCAAAAGGTGGTGTGTTCTTTGCTTTTTCAGCAATACAGTAAATCAGCTGTGGTCATGAGTGATCCTCCCTTCACAACACTGTAAGCCAAGGTATAAAAAAATGCACAAAACTGATGTAGAGCATTAACGTGCGTTTTTAATCTGCATCCTAGTGCTGCAAAATGACACTGGCATTAGAAGCAAAGAAAACAGAATGGTGTTTCTACTTTGGGAAGCTTAGCTGAGACTCTGCTGAACAGAGGCTACAGAAAATAGTTTTTGAGAGAAATGCATGCTTCAAAATAGTCTGAAAGCTAAATTAATAGGTCCGTTCTCTCAGCCTTCCCATTAAAACTGCCATTTATATTTCCTGCCAGACACTGTGTAGACAAAGAGAAAATGATCAAAGTCATTCTCACTGGTGCTAGACTGCTGTCCTTGTCTTTAATTGTTTCTCAAGATTACACACGTCACTGCTGCAGTTAGGGTCAAATTAATAGAAAGAAGCACGATATCAGGATGGAAACTGCTTTATATTTATTGCTCATTTAGCTCTGACATCTGCAGCAGGATGAAAACTGTTTAAAAGAAAAAAACATGCTCAAATGACAGCCTTTGAAGGCTGCAAGACAAATTGAAAATAGCTTTGATGCAATAATGTGCTTATTACTCAAGCACTGCAGCACTTGGTTGTTTAAAAACACTTGCTATATATGGATTAGCTCTCGGCTCTACAGGAGAGAAGGAAACAACTGGTGCTCTTTATACATAAACCAGGAAAACAAAGAGGTAAAGGTGTTCATCCTCAAAATACTGAAGCTCTAGACAGCAGAAAGTCAAACTAAACACCACTGAAATCTGTTTGCAATTTAAAATTCAAGCTCATTATATAAAGAGGAAGAAGAAGAAGAAACAATGATATCCTAGGAAAAGATACCATTTGTATCATGTATTTTCAAGCCTACAATGAGATTATAGTTGTGAGATTTCACAGGCTTCTCATAATCAATGAAGTTTATTTTCATGGGGACAAGAGATCGTGTGATGTTGAACCACAGCTCCTTTTGTGCTTGAACACAGACTGAAGATTTTTGTTGCTTTGGCTGGTCCCTGAGAATACACTTTCAGCAGTGGAAGGCCAAAGACACCACCAAAGTTACCCTTTGAAATTGCAGCTACACCAAAAAGTTGAAGGTGTGTTATGCTTATTTTTATACAAATCTCACCCAAATATTACCTGAATTTTTCAGTAATGTCTACCCATTCTAAAACCAGTGGAAGGCCTTTAAAGCTCATTCACTCTGAATAATTCTTTGTGGCACATCATGTGACAAGGAAAGAAAAGAAAAGAAGGGGGGATAATTTTTGTGGCCTTCTTGTCAGTTTGGTGAATATATTCCACTTTTCCAGCTTGCAAAAAATGTTGTTATCCCTAAGTGATTATGTTTTTTTCCATAACAAGAGCATAAAACCTCTGTTTGCTTTATTGATCTGTCCCAGATTTTAGATATGGATACATAATGAGTTCATTATATCAAACTGATTCCAAGAAAATACCACTAATGTGTTTCTGAGAATGTTTTCCACGCAGTGTTTTCTTCTGACAAGGTTCATTCCTTTTCATTTCGTGGCAAGAGCTGAACAATAGATCTGGAGTGGCATGAATGTTTGTGAAAAATTAATTTCTAAATTACAGGCTTCAAGTATGGCAAAGCACACCTGTATAATTTGCCAGCAAGAAAACTGACACAACCATGTTGCTTACCTGGCAAATCAAAGAAAGGAGGAATATGTATGTTTTAAATATCAACTGGCATCCACTTAGAAGTAATTGCTTATTTGATTCGCATAAGAAACTGCAGAACAAATTCAAGCAATCATGAATATGGTTCAGAAAAGATGACTGCTTACAGGAAGAGCTTTTTAATTATGTAAATGTTCCTTTGCAGTTATTCACAAAGATGTGCTCAGGATGTTAGCGTTGAAACTTGATTCACAAAGCTAGACTGAAAGTTCAGTTTTCCACTGAAACGAGAAACGGATCAAAGATATTAGATTTTTATAGCTAACTGTACCTTCCCATGCAACTATTCGTCTGCCTTTCATAAAGATATGAAAAGTCCAAGAGTCTGTTCTTAAAGATAGAAAAATCTCCCAGTGGGTGGAGGGAGGCTTGAAATTAGATCTAAAATCTATTTATGAAGAAACACAGTGAAAGTTGCAAACCACAGCTCTCACTCATGGAAATCTGGAAAACTGAACTGAGTGAAAATATGGGGGCAAATATTTGAAACTACTGAAAATAGTTTCAAGTTATTGTCCGTATAACATTGTGTCAAAGATGACAGAAAATTTAAATAGTGGCACGTTATTTTACACACCAATTTGTTGAAATGATCATGAGTCACTTTCCACCTGTGTTTCACTTCTGCTTGGCCAGATTTTGATGATGTGAAGAACAGATTTGAGATAAGAACTTCAGATGCATATTCAAAACGTAGATTTTCTGGATATTTGGTACTGGAGATTTTAGTCTATCCAATTAAAGATGCGTGTCCTAATCACACAAGCCTTCAGGCAGATGTATTTGCTTATTCATATATTAAATTCCAGTAAATTAAAATACCTGCTAACCTATTTATTAATTTTTCTCATTGTTTTCTGGTGTTCAAACGCTAGATTACACATATTTGGCTATATATTTGCATAGGTTTATTGCCTCACAGAACTGGAAAGCAGTAAAATTAAGCTGTCAGGTGCTTTGCTTTGGTTTTGGTTGTTCTTTTGTTTACAGTGAGAAAAATAAGAAAGCCAGGTAATAACAAAGAGTGAATCCATGTAGTAAGGCACGTGTTGCAGGAGCAGGGTACTTGCCAACCCAATACTTCCTACAAGAAAGGAAATGACATTTGTCTTCAGGCTAAGGTGTGGGGGTTTTTGAATAACACAGAACTGAACTGACTTTTCAAAATGGGGAGGAAATATCTTCCCTGTGGTGCCATGGTAGAACTGATGGCAAAATTCCTATTCCAGTTTCTAAAACACTGGAAGATAAAATACTTGTAGAATCAGGGTGCAGGTGTTTATAAGGTTATTTTTTGTCCTCTTTAACAAGAAATTTTTGTCATTTAGGATTAATGATTACCTTTTTTATACTAAAAAAAAGATGAAATAGTTTTTTATATAAAGAACTGATGTTCCTCAGTCACATGGGCACAATTTCCAGTTGCGTAAATGAATGATCAACTCCAAACCAAAACTGAGTCACATAAGTCTAAGAAAGGGGAGGTGTGTATGTATAATGCATAGACACACAAAGTATATTGAAAATGTGACTTTGATCTTTAAACCATGTAAATAACTGATCTACTTTGTTTTGTATAGAGGAAACATGAATGCTTCGCCATGTACTAACATAAGGTTTATTTTCTTATATATGTACATTTTGTATGTTTGTGCATTTATACATACACATTATGTATGGGGTGTGCATGTGTATCTGTATGTCACATGCATGTCTGTCCGTATAACTTTTTTCTAACTGAGGGAAATACACTGTGAAGAAAATTTATTGTGAATTGAAAGTTTTGGTCCTGTTTTTCTAGTCGGGAAAAACACAGTTATTAACTTTTGTCTAAATTAGGTGCCTAACTCTCTTTGAAAATGATAGATGATAGGATGACTAGTTCTAGGCTCCAGTGTTTCCTTGGATGGAGGCTGTTATCTCATGCTCAGGAATTGTTTGTGCTTTCACAGTCTTTGTCGATATAGACTCCTCAAAGGTATAAATGCATGGAGCTTATTAATACTTGTTGACAGAAAGCAGAGGGGATGGTAATCAAACGGTTTGGGATAACTGCAGACACAAAGTGGTTTCTCTTCAAAACCTGACAAGAGATGCTGGAATACTGGTATCCAAAAATACTTGGAGTAAATTTGAGAGCCTCTTACTAGCACAAGGAACTACCAAGTGACAGCCTGACAAAATTCAACAGATTGATCAGACTAAGGAAAATTATTATAGTGGAGCAGTTTAGAGAATATAATTTGCTCAGCAGCTCCAAAATACTTTGGGCAGCTGGAGGCCTGGAAATTGCAACATCCAGGCAACTACATGATCCAGAGTGCAGAGAAGGGCTGTGCTTGCACCTTTATGGTGCCCAAAGACTTTAAATTAAAAAAAAAGTACTTGAAGTGCAAGAACTGGACAGAAGGAAAAATACCTGAAGAAACTGTTCTTCCTCTGGCCTTCTAACAAGCTTGTTATCTTGGAATAACCAGTCCCTGAAATCCCTGGAGACAGCCTCAAATAAATAGATGCAATGTCTAGCCATTAATTACCTGTCTATTTTCAAACCATGCTGAGCAGTGTTCTAATGCACATTATAGGTTTCTGGCTTTAATTGAAAACAAAGATGGGTAAACAATGAAACCACATGTTTATCAAGTGCCTATTTCCTGACAATCAAGAGATATGGTAATTGCAGCAGTACAAGGGCTGTTTATCAAGATGCTTCATTGTTGAGTGTTTAACTACATCTCCTCCCAGTCCTTGTTCCCATAAAACACCAGCAGTACTGGCAACAGTGGAAAAAATGTCCCTCCTGAGGCCGGGAAGTTAGGGCAACAGTGGTAAAAATGTTCCTCTTGAGGCCAGCAAGTCAAACTGTTTCAAAAGGCCTTACGGAAGAGATGTGATTGGAAAAATGCTCCAGACTGGTCTCAGGGAAGTGGTTTCAGACTGAAAAAGAGAAACGGTAGTAAGAGCAAATTACTGTTTGATATATGTTAATAAATACAGATAAAATATCTTCTAATAAGCAAAAATCTATTTAAAGCTCCTCAAAGGACTTGTGGCCATATTTTGAGACACACATTCAGGTGTAAACCACAGCACTCAGAGGGCTCCTGTGGAGGATGTTTCAGGAGAATATTTTGAGTCAAATGGTAAAGCTTGCCAAGATAGCTGGTTAGTGCTTTTACAGGTAGGCAGCTACAGTTTAGGGAAATGTGCTCTTTTTTAAAGCTGGGGATTTTTACAAAGGAGCTGGAACTCTTTCCAAAATCTTTTCCTGAATGCGCCACTGCAGAGACATTTGCTGAAAGCAGACAAATACATGATTAAGTAACAGGAAAACAAGCTGGATGACAAGTCATGCACTTTGATAAGTGAGTCTGTCAGAAGAAATCGCTGTGCATTAGGCTATGGAAGAGCTATATTGGGTCTTCACTAAGATCTCATATCTTTAAAAATTAGGCTCAGTGATAATTAGAAGTCTGCAGCATTTTAGCTATCTTTTACATGGATAGCTATGCTGTGATAAATATATCTTATGTTGGTGTGCTTATCTGTGTGCATGAAACAGAAAATAAGTATGCTGGTTTGAAATGTTCTTTTAATTGCTTAATGACATTCAGAAATAATCATTGATCTGACATTGCTTAATAAGTTAAAAAGAAAGAAAAATTTAAAAATTGACCCAATAAATATAATTCTTTCAGTAAACTTTTCACCACTACAGTAGATATTGCTTAGTCATCCCTTTGTCCCCTTCCCCTGCTCACCATACACGTAAAAATGTCAAAAAATCCCTGTTTCCTGAAGTTTTTCAATTAATTTCTTTGCATTCTTGGTGTGGAACAACATCTGTTCCTTTTATTTCTTCTCCCATTTCAAGAAATACAATTGGTTTGCAACCAGAGAATTAATTCTTCTTTTACCTTTGCAAGAATCACTCACACAATCCTTTGATAACAAAACCAATGGCTTTCATATCTCAGTGACTGGAAAGCTAGAAAACGGACTGCTTTTTAAAAATGTCTTAGCCAATCCTATCTTTTTCTTTTTTTTAAATTTAATTATTCAAATAATTATACAGACCAGGATGTTAACCGCCATAAACCCATAGCATTCCATTCTTCTTCCATGTGTCTCCATTGTTTTACCCCTAATGAAGATTTAGCCCTGCTGTTCTGGAAGAACAAAAGCTAATCTGATTGTGTTTGTTAACCTGCTTGAGCATGCAGCAGCAGTGCTGATGATATTAGCAGAAATGAGCACACCTTGGGAATAGCAGTTTTTACTTAATTACTGCTGCACGACCATCTGGGAAAACTCGCTTTGTTTTTAATAAACTTCTAAAAGTTCTGTGCGTGTGAGGAATTTGGTAACACACACGATGCAAATGGCAGGTTATGGAATGTGGGGGAATGAACTTCAAAAGCACAACACAAAAAAAGTTGAAAACCACCAAAAAATGTTATGACACCAAACCAATGGTGTGCCCCCTACTTTGTACCCAGATAAGAAGAGTTGCATGAATGAGGGATGATTTCACCGAACAAAGTGAGATAGTCCTCTAATGTAAGTAACAGCCAGTTACCAAGTGGTCATTGTCTCTGCCTGAGAGTTGGTTTTGTTAGGATTTCTACAATTTCTGTAAATTTTCTTATAAAATATTCTTCTGTGCTGAATATTGTTTGCAATTTTTTGTGCCCTGGGCAGATCAGCTCTACATGGGGCTTCTTGAGTTCACCCAGACATCTCGGGAATACTGTGTGCAATGTCAATTTTTCAAGACATCTAAACGTCCAGAAGCTTGCCAAAAGTAGCCGCCTCATCCAGCAGTGGGCCCATCATCTGGATGATCTACATGCCCCACAAAAATAGAAGTCACTTTTAAATAGAACCCATCCTTTCCTTGTTGCTGTGGCAAACTCACAGGATCTCTGATGTGCTATTCACATGAGGGAGTGTTAATTTTCCATGGACAAATGGATGAGCTTCTCTTTCAGGGTAGTATGAGCTGAGTTGCAGTGATTTTAATGTGCAATGTCTATTGTGTAATGCCTTCCGAGTCTAACACAGCAGGGGTAACAGAGAAAAATTTTGTAAATATCTACATTAATTCCTAATTAATTCCTAATGTCTACATTAATTCCCAAATTATTAATTCATACAGTCTATATTTTATATAAGTATCTATTACTATTGCTACCACCATTATTATCTTTATCCTTTTCATTGACACCTGGGGAAAAATAAATTTCTCAGATTGAAGTTCAGTCACTAAAAATCCATTTTGGTACCAGGACTACTTTTCTATCTTTTTAAAACTTCATTGTCTTTCTCCTATCATCTTTGTCAAAGCTTTTATTTGTATTTTATTTTCATTTAAGTGCCTGTCTTCAAGAAGCTTGATTGTCAACTTGCTACAACTGTATTAAGAAAAACAAGGCTATTGTTCTCAATGTTGTTCTCTCAACACTCTCCACAAAACTTTTTGAAATATTTTCATGAGCTGGATTGATGAAATTCAGACACAGTCTTTCACTCGAGGAACTGTGATCTCTCTTTAATGATAAAGAAGGTAAATGAATTGAATTTAAAGCAGGCTCAGCTCTGGCCATGACTTATTGTAATTGTTTTCAGACATCTTGATTTAAGATAACTTGTCTGAGAGCAATGCAATATAAATGACATTATTTTTGGATAGTAAGTTCGCTTTATCTTATGACTACCTGAATAAGCTAGATATGGTTTTATATGATCAGTTGAAATATAAGTGCTTAGGTGGAAGACCATAAACATGAGGAAATGTCTGGTGTTAGGAGCAGAGCTATGCTGAAAAAAAAATTTAAAAATCAAACGACCAGCAATAGAGTTCCTTGTTTACTTTTCCATTCTGAAGTTTGTGAACAATTATAGTACCTGGAAAGTTGTCTCCGATCCAGGACCAGTTTTGGGGTTGACTGATCTGAGCAGGGAGTAATACATCCCACATTAATTATTGCCATCAGGAATGTGTTGTCTTGCAGTATTTTACAACACAAAATTAAGTCAGGGACAGTTTACAGTGCCAAGTTTATTAGTTGACTATATGGAAAAAACAAAGCTCCACCTATGTCAAAATTATTGATAGAGTTGCACACACCTCCATGCCTCTGGATCAGGTAAAACAGTGGCAGAATGAATAACTGAGGTTTGGTCTACCATAAAAGTTCAATATGTTTAAATTGACAACTCTTCATTTTCCTGAACACATCACATTTCATCCTAGGTGATGTAATTTGTCGTTAAATAAAGAAAGGAAACATGAAGAACAAAAAAGATACTTCTGCTATTATAGGTCTGGCGCATTCACAGAATTAAAAGAATTAGTATTTTTGTTTTGAGTGGAATGCCACCACTTTTAAAACAAGTAATAAAGACTAACAAAAAATTGTAATATTTTGAACCACTTTTTTGATTTTTTTTTTTTTTTTTTGGTTAGTTATAGTATGAAACAGTAGTAAATAAATAATGGCCAGTCTTCACGAACGAAGAACCGGGGAAGGTCTTTACACCTTCCAGCCTGCGCATTGGATTTTTTTTTTAGGTGAGAAACAGTAGTAATCTAGTTCTTATTGACTGAGGTTTCTTTATGAGATATGCTTGGGTGCTGTTGATTTCCTTTGTCCTTCTTTAGCACTTACATACATCTTAAAATGTGCAACCATGCTAACTCCAGGTATAAATCAGAAGAGGATACTGTTTGTGAGTTTGACTAAGCTGCTAATTCACACTGAACTACTTCTTAATCTGGCGTTCAATCACGTTCTCAATCACTGTGCTAGTTTAAACTGTTCAGTTCAAAACTCTTGGCTTTGTTAAGCTTGGGGATGGTTATTTTTTTCATATTATTTCCGTTAGTCCTCTTTTTTTCCTTTAATAACCATTTCTACTGTTTGCTAGCATTGCTGTCATAGGCTGGGTAAGTCTTCCAAGTGTGATTTTGCTCCTGGAAGGGCTTTTTGACATTTGCAGGTTGGAACGTCGAACTGTTTTTGATGCTGAGCGTGTTCTGAAAAGCAATCACAAGGAAAGTATTTGCCAAATGGTGCATTGGAACTACAGATCTTAAAGCACCTTGTGCCCGTGAGAACTTGCCAAAACCTTTCTGATTAATCTAATTTGCTGAAGCATTTTGTTCCTGCTATCTCAGCAAATATTTACCTTCTTGCAGAACTCCCTGGTGTTCTGGCTTGGCTGTTGGGGATCTCTGTGATGTTTGAATCTATTTCCCTTTTTTTCTCATTGCAAACGCTGCAGAGTAAGAGGGCACTAGGATACTGTAAGAGTGTATTTTGGAAAGTTTTTCTCTGTTTCTGCAAGTTTTGTAAGGCTTGCTGTTTAGGACATGCATAAACCAGTTCCAGGTTCAGTTTTGTACTAGCGGAGAAGCTGAATTCCTGATTCAGCCTGCTTCCATACTCACTGAGTGGTGATATCCTGAAAACTGCTGATAAAGAATAGCTACTTGCAGTAGTGGTAACTAGTAACACATTATTAATTATTGATTTACCCTTTCTTCTGAGAAAGCTTGCTTATCTCTTGTTCTCACCTTCAAAAAGAACAGCCTGAGTGGGGAAACCAAATTGCCTGAGAACAACCAGCTCTTCCATAGAATAAACTAATTACCACTGTAATTGATTTCTTGAATTGTCTTAAGCATTTTGGTATATTCAGGTCCATGTTCTGTACACAGCTTGGCACAGTTATGTGATTAGCATACTTCCTAGTAGTGAACTGTTTTCAGTTCCCTGGGCATTGCTTTTCCATTTTTTGCTGTGTCCCCACTACCATGAGGGCTCAATTTCACAGTGACACTCCTCTGAAATTCCTGTAATGGTGCCTAAGCCTTTGGTTATTAATATCACAGTGTTATGAGAATCACTGAATTAATACCGTGGCAGCATCTTTCTTACTCTCCTTTGACACTACACATTCCCAAGGAACACTGGGAACTTGGCTGTTATGAACCAAGAATGAAATAACAGCCAGGAAAATGACTTCTTCTAAGATTTCACTGTAGATTTTAGAAAACAAATAAAAAATCCATATGGTGATATAATAATCTAAAGTATCCCAAAGTGTCCTTAAAAACACCCAAAGTAGAAAAAAAACAAACAACAAAAGCCCAAACCAAAATAACAACAGCAACAACAGCAACAACCTGTTTTTGCTTACACACCTTCAAAAATATTTTTCAATCAGTACTTCCCGTGTTGGCAAGATTACCTCAGAAGACCTTAGAATTGCATTTCTTTTATTATCAAAATATGAACACTCTTTAAAATGATACTTTGAAAGGGACAAAGAACTTCAGAACATGACTCCAGGTGTACCTCTGTCCTAAGTATGGACCTTTGTTTCATTAGAACCATGGTACCTTTGAAAGTATTTTATTAAAATATACACAATTATAATTATAATTAGATGTGCAGCTGCAAAAATCAGCATTCATTAATCTTATTGCCTACCTTTGTGTTGCTTTTCCTTGATAGTGAGAGAGGTTGTTTTTATGTTGCTTTGTCATCTTTATGATGTGTAGCCTTTCTGCTGAGTTTAAGGGCAGCTGTGTGTTTGATCCATGTGACACAGTTTCAGGACAGTAATAGATATCAGCACTGCCAGAACGTAGCCAGAATTAAACCTTTGTGGATATTATTTGCTCACTCTCTGAAAACATATTTTTTAGAACTAAATTTATGTTGTTGTCTCTGTGTGCATGGGTTCAAATACACATGGCCTAATTACAGTCCAGCAGCAAGAGTGGAATTTTGAGAGATTAAGCTCCTTGGGACAGTATCCAGCATGTGAGATGTTCAGCACTCTGACTATATTAGTGATAAGAACAAGCTCTGAAATGAGATCACAGTCAAAAACATCTTAGTCCTTCGATACTTGTACTAGGTTCTTCAGTAGTTTGCATCTCTAAAGTAAAAAAAAAAAAATAAAAAATTATGAGTTTCTTCTTGCCAAGACACAGTTTTGTCCTAATCGCAGGCTGGGATCTTTACCCTCAGCTGTGATTGGGACACAACTTTCACATTAATTTTATGTCATGACTTTTAATACTTTTTTCAATGCAGTCGACCCCCAGCTAAAAGTCCTAATTGCCGTTAACCAACAAAACACCACAATGTGAGAACAGGTTCAGTATTTTGGGGGCCATCTTTCAAACTATGTTTAATAAGTATTGTGGAAAGACATGTTACAGTGCCTCCTCTGACTTTAGCAAATTATTACTATCCCATCTTTGAACAGACTAGGGGAAGTTATGATGCTGTGATGTTTTATGATTTCTCAAATTCATATAAAATGGAAGAACTCATTTCCTATATTCCTACAGTTCTGCAGAGCTAAGACTTTTCTTGTTTGTGTGCTGGGTGCCCAAGTGATCTGTGATATAAACCCGTGCTTTTTCTCAATCCATACAAAAATAAAA
This sequence comes from Pseudotriccus pelzelni, assembly GCA_035584735.1. Taxonomy (NCBI): domain Eukaryota; kingdom Metazoa; phylum Chordata; class Aves; order Passeriformes; family Tyrannidae; genus Pseudotriccus; species Pseudotriccus pelzelni. The sequence goes on along the minus strand of JAWMRA010000146.1, from coordinate 14,842,721 downwards.
CCCCAGTGCTGTGTGTTAGGAGATGAAAGCCTTCCCTGACATTTCCCCCAGAAAATGATAATTGCCTGCAAACACTAACAGCTCAGACAAGGGTGTCCATTAGGTTTGAAATGGCTCATTTGGTAGGTTTTTCTAAGTCTTTATGTCCTAAGGAATTTGAAGGGTTGACAGACTTATAAAGTGCTGGGATGCAACTAATGCCACAATTTTGCTCGACTCATAGCAAGCCTGTGCTTGAATATGGCAGCAAGTCAAAGGGATGGAAGATTCTGGTAATGTTTATTATTTGTATTACAGGAGTGCCTAGAGGCTCTGATAGGGAATGGCATCCTTTGTGCTGGGGGCTGTGCATATCTACATGAAGCTAATCTCTGCTTGAAAGAGCATACAGTATGAGGCAGCAAATAAAATAAATAGAAAGAAGGGTAAATAGAGATTTAAAGGATTAGGCACTGGGAAACAATAAGTACATGTGTCTCTACGGGATCTCTGTACAGTTACTGTTATTTTTTTTAAAATCAGAATTATAACAAAGCAACATGCAGGGGGAAAAAAGATCGTTTCTGAACCAACATGCTTGGAAGAAATAATTGAACTCCTCATTCTGCCACAGTCTCCTTGTTGGACTTTGAAAGGCAGAGAATTTGGATGGTAATGAGGAGAAAATATAGGTAAATATCCTATGAGAAATAAAAATGACTTTCAGAATGTCATCTTCTTCCAGAGATGGATAGTAAAGAATTATCGAAACTTTGATGTAGTTGCTGTGAGTAATAAGTCCATTTAACTTTAAACCAGTCTTCAGTGGGTGAATTGAAAAGTATGGTGCATGATGGGATTAGCAAAACTGGATTTGAAAATGAAATTCCACTCACTGTGAGACAGAAGTTATAGGCAACAAAAGAAATGAAAAATAGCAGTGATTGGAAGACCAATGATATAACATTAGTCTAAAGTGTGGTGAGTGAAAATTGAATGTATTTAATATGAATTTTCTGAGTTTTTGTGATTCCCATTTAAATAAAGGAGAGTTCTGTACCTCCTATAATAATGATTTCTGCAGATTGAAAGATACGAAGTTCTCAAAATAAAATGTATAGTGAGGTCAGATGACAAGAGGGAAGAGATGCAGCAATTGCTCTTAAGACCAAGGGAAAAAGTAATTAGTCCTTTATAGAGAAGGGAAAATATATGATAAAAATCTGCTAAAATCAAAGGGAATCCTTAATTTCAAAGTATGTATTTCTAATTGCTTTCAATGGGGAGGTGAGTTTGTTCATATGTATGAATGTGTGTATCTATCCATCCATCCAGAAAAGATAAAATTCAAAAATATCACCCCAGTTTATAAAATTAACCATGGGGAATACCTGCCAAGCAGACAAATGTTTCTGCTGAAGAGGTCAAAAGTATTTCCCTGCAACACTCTCTACTGGGAGGAGTAATGAGGTAGTAAAGCATGGTATAAAACAGAAAATCACAACACTCTCTTCATAGAAATGTTATTCTTATTTCAGGGATGCTCAAGGAGTTCTAAAGAGAAATACAGCTTTGGAAACCCAGGAAGAATGCTGGGAAAAACTAAATAACTCCTTTGCTTTCTGCAGCATGGGGTAAAACAGCTGATTCGTGACACATTTTCTTTATGCTAGATGTGGGAAACTGTCATTTCTAGACATTCGTGGAATAATGTGAATGGTTTGTTGTGTACTTGAGAGAGACACTGAGGCTATAGAGGTTTAAAGTTTACTCTTTCTTAATAGTCATCACTTCCTTAATAGATATGGAGCTGCATTTATGGGCAACTGCCTGATTTTGAAAAATCAGGTCTCTTCAAAAGGCAATTACATTCCTAATTCGACCAGCTGATATTACAGGAATGAAGGGATGAACCAAAGTGTAAGTGTGTGATTTATTTAAATCAACTGTGGTGATTTGCAGTTCACATTTTGTAACAGAGCAGCACAGGGATTTTACCTTTACCTGTTATCCAAGGTCAGAAATAAAATTATCCTTTATTTACTACTTAGTTTAAGTACTGTGAGATAAGAACTGTGGTGAAAAAGAATCATGCCTTAAACATGTTTGAGATTTTCTGCTGTTCAACAGCGAGGCAGTACTCCTATGTACTTATAAGCGTCTGCATACATGTTCCCAACAGCTTTAATCAAGAGATGCTACAGATATTTCACAAGCCCAATAGCAGAACGCAGAGGATGTCTCACAAAGCCTCACTTCTTTCTGTCTTCTCCCCCTAAGAGCAGATAAACACCCCTGTGGTAGTTTGTAACATATCCCCTCTCAGTGTCCTTCAAGGACTATTATCAACTCCCAAGCTACTCCAGAACCACTACAATTTTTAGACTTGTTGCTGCAACCTTAGACGTTCAGTGTAGTTTTGAGTAGTAAAAATTCCATGAGTTCACCTCAAATTCTCTGCTGTCATAGCAGTGCAATGGGGAATGTGACTCTCGGTGAAGGATTACCCGCTTGCACTTGTACTGCGTGGTGAAGATGTATCATTGTGGAAGGACTTGCTCACTTGAGGAGTCAGGAAACACCTGTTAACCTCTGCTGGCTGGAGTGTGTTGTGTAATGAGGGAAACTAATGCCCAGGAAGATCACACTCTGCAGATGCTCTAGATGATGGTATGGGAGAGTTAATAACTTCACCAAGGTGCTTGCACTTCGGTCTGATTTAGTGCTTACCCTGATCCAAGAATTAGTTTCTATTTGTGAGTTCCCTCTGTGAGTTGAAACACCTTCTGGTCACTTCCCCAAATTCTTCTGTTACTGTGGCAGAGAGTGACATTCACATCTTCCTATGACTTGGCTTTTCAGTGTGGAGATGGGTCATTTTTCTTCCTCTGGCTAGATTATGCTAATGAATTTTCTAAACATGGCCCTCGCTGTGACCATCTGCACCCTGGAGGCACCTGGAGTTGCCGCAGTGGCCCATTATGAAGAGGATGCAGGAAATCACATTGGAGTGCTTTGGCTAAAGCTGAAAACTCCTGCCACTTTCCTGTTTTATTTATGCCCCTCCATTGAGGGTGAGGATTAGTTTGCATTTGCCACTTCCTTCACCTATATGTGCAGATAGCAATCAGTTTTTATCACACGCACAGGGCAACAACTCGGTGTGTGTCTTACCCAGAGCTTCATAAGCTTTGTGGCAGTAGCAGCTCATTTTATGGAATATCATCACTATCCTTCTTCCATAAATATATGCCAAATACAACCCTCATGATCTGATCTATGTTTCCTAAATTTCAAAGCACAAAACAGTGAGGTTTTTTGGTTTGAGTTTTTTGTGTGTTTTTGGTTGAGTTTGTTCGTTTTTTTTTCTGTTAGTGATTCTTTCCTTATGGGAATGTAGCAAATGGAAGAGAGGAGATGTCTGTCATTGTCTCTTGTACTACCACACTGTAATACACAGAAGAGCAGAGTGGAAACAGGTTTTTGAGCTTCTTTTGCCCCTGGCAATTGAGCAACAAGTTCCTGGTCCTCTCATGTTACAAAGGGCAAGGCATCATATTCTGTGATGGTCCTCTGGGCAACAAAAAGGGAAATGACTCATCAGAAGAGTACACAGAAGTGCACTATGCCAGAGCCAAGGGAAATAAAACCATGATGATATACTTTAGATACACATATAGTACATAACAGACCATTATCTAAACCACATAATAAAGGGTGATGAAATTACGACCTTCAGCTCCAACCATAACCTTTTACATCTCCAGTTAAATGAATAGCAACTTCATTTGAAAGCCATTGGATTAGCAATTCAGATTACACTTTGCACTGAATGAAACCTACTGGCATTTGGACATGTCTAGTAACAGGCTACCTAATACTTTAGGTTCTACCAAATAAATTGCAGACTTATATATAATTAGCAGCATTTATATCAATAAAATTTCTCTTTTAGAAGGGCATTGCATTGATTTATCAACTCTGTAACACAGTTCTGGACACCAGAAATAGGAATGACACAGGTCATCTAAGTCCATAATTCTGCTGGTGCAGGTTTTATATGAGGATCACTTCACACACCACTGAACTGCAGCCACTTTGGTTGTCATTGGACAATTAATCTGCCACACACCTGCCCATCATATCACTATTCTAAAAAAGGGCAAACTAAACTATGGGAAAATCAGTATGTCCTTGGAAATTACCTCTAACTTTGACAGACTGATAGTCAGATAACCTGCTGAGGGAAGCCACTTTATAATTGCTTTCATACACTCTACATGAGCTGAGAATCCAGTCAAGAGAATTTAGGGGGTCATAGGACAATCAGAAGTCATTTTTACTAGAACACAAAAAAAGGCAAGTGTTTTCTACAATATGAGTGTATTTTGTCTTGTTCTGTTTTAGACTAATACATTAATATTTTAGTCCAAAAAGGAACTGCTAAGCTTGACGCAAGCTGATAAGTAATAAGTTATTAATTTCTGAATTATCTCTGTTCATTCACAATAGACAACAGCAAAATTGATTTTTGCCCACAGAGGCTGTGTAGTCTCACACCTTGGAGATGTTTGAAAGCTGTCTGGGCACAATACTGGGAAACCAGCTCTTGGTGGGGATCAGGCAAGATGACATCCAGAGGTCCCTTCCAACATCAGCTCTTCCAAGCTTCTGTGAACTCCAAACACTTATCAAGTCACCACAAGGTGCATTGCAGCTGTAGAAAATCACAGTGATTTTACTGTTTTCTGGGTGTACTGTTTGGCTTAGACTTGGCATGGTTTAAAGCTATGTCAGTGCTTTGTGCCTCTTCATATTCTATTACAATCACATTTCTGGGAGATCTTATGTTATCTCACGTCACCTCCAGGTTAAATGGATTGCATTTCTCTGGGCTTTTGACAATACTTTTTTTTGGTTTTGCTCTGAGAAGTGCAAGCTGACACAGTGTGATCCTTTGATTTCATAAAACTTGAACAATATTAGAAGAAAGCACCGACATGATACCTCCTGGAATTGCGGTCAAGAGGGGAAATCGCAAAGAACAATTCTGTGTAACTCAGGTCTTTGACTGATTATGGCAGACCACTGTATGGTGTGCTGTTTGCCTCGACCTCATAGCACTCCTGCTCTTCCATCAAGGCTGAAAACTTGCCAGTTCCCAGGTATACCTTAATGCTATATTTAGCAAGTTGTCTCTGAACCCAAATGGGAGTCAGGAGCAGTTATGCATGAAGTGGGAGGCTTCATGATAGGGGAGCTTGCGTCAGGTTAATAGAGTCATGATGGAACAACTGCACTAAAACTCATACAGCCTGTACAGCAACTAAAAGGAATGAGTTCTCCTCTAAGAAATGCTGGATGTCCAAAATAGCACCTCATATATCTGCAGCTTTATAAGTATGGCTGGAGAAACTCACCTAACAGTATTAAAACAGAAGTATTAAAAGAGCCAAAACCAGAGAAAAACTAATAGAATAGGACAGTTTGGGCTTCTCCAAGCCAGAGCTTTCCAGTCTCCCACCTGGACTCTGTGAGAACAGCCTTTCTGATGAGTTGAATATAAAAATAAGATCAATGACCACAGCACCTGTTCCTTAGGATATAATTTTTGCCATGTTTTTAATAGAAATGTAGCTTAGGTGTTATTTTTGCACCTGAACCAAGCACTGGAGTTCATCATAACTGAAATGTAATCCTGTGGTTTGAACTCTGCAGCTGGCACTTCCCACGGAAGTAATTGAACTGTGATGACTAGATCCTATCATTATGAAGTTTGGTTTTAAAAACTCAAAATTGTGCAGGTAGGGCTTTCATTTTTTTCTCCAGGTGATGGTATTTAAGATGTTTCTTGTGTCCCTTCTACCTTTTTTTTCTTTTTTTTTCCCATCTCTTTCCTGATTTTGTCAGCGTGGCAGCGGTCATGGTGCATTTTGTTAGTATTGTGTACAGTATTTGTGCTTTCTGAAAGGAAAGAAAATTCTCTAGAACTGAGTCCTGCCCCCCTTTGCAAGATGCATTTAGGACACCCTTCCTACAAACACAGAAAGATGTCTGGGTTTTTTAGACTTGTTTGAGGAGACACAGAAAATCAATAAAACTCTTCAAGGCCTGTCTGAAAGAACACACAGAGGAAAAAGTTTGTCAACCACCACAAGAGGATGGACAGAGAACACTGGAATATAAATTGTCTTCTAATGGCCTAAAAAAGTTTGGGGGGCTGTTTAATTCTGAGGATTCTGGGTGAGGTTTCACTGTCTCCTGGAGATCAAAGAGGTGAAAGGTTGTCTCAGGCCTTTTCCATGGAACAGCACTGATTTTCTTCAATTACAAATATCAAGAGAAAAGTTGATTGGTACTTGCCAGTGAGGTAACCCCAGATGGGAATAGGCCACAGAAAAAATGAACAAATTTGCCTAGATTGTGAATAGCATAATTATGACCAGTTTGTAATGAGAATATTTGTCAATATAAATAACAAGATCACTCTGAATTCCTTGTTTTCCTTATTCACTTGACTTACACATGAATGTCTTGATGGCTATTTCTATATTGTTGTATTTCAGTGACTGGAACAGTATCATAAACCTCTTCAGGGAATGGCAGATACGGAAAACAAGGCACTGAACTGAGCACATGGTGAGATTATTGTCAGCCTCAAGTGATCTGGAAGAGTAGTATTTTTTATAGTTGCTCAGTATTTTATTGATCTCTAACTCTATGTTTGAATTCAAACTTAGTCAAGCCTACACAATGTCCTACTGAACTCAGTTTGTGATGGTGAGGCTCGTGAATTGTAGGTGTTACTGAATTTTTATAGTTATGGTGACTTGTGCAGCATGATAGCAGTACTAGCCTGATTCCTTGGAGCTGAAATCTGCAAAAAAACCCAGTTAGTAGTGTGAATTTACCGCAAAAGTGCTGATTACAGATGTCTTCAGTCACATCGACCTGAATTTTCACAGAAAGAACTGACCTGTCCTAATAGAAGTGCCCTTCATGATATGCTTCTTTACCTCTGTTATCTATAATGAATCAATAATGTAACAGGATGCCAGTGGCCATTCTTCTGGTCTCAATGCAATCTCTCAGGTGAGATTTAAATTCTGGATTACTTAAAGAATTTATGTCTCTGTTGTAAAAGATGGAAAGCTGAAGGTATCGTTCTAGGCCATCATCTTGTATCTTCCAAATTTTCATGCTTTTCTCTTCTTGTTTAAACTTCACAGGGTATTAGTTGAGATTTTATGCTAAACTCTTCTGATTTTGTTACAGATATGGCAAAAAAGCTGCAGTGCTGCTTTCTGGAGGCAAGTGCATTTCATTAGTGACAGAGTGACCCAAATAGATGCACTGGCTGTCACATAAGAGATTAACAAGTTTCTTTCACTAGTGGTTAAGAAACTCTGCCTGCACCTTCAGCTAAGAGTTCCAGTCTTTTTCTTCTGATGAGTTTAAAAATAATATATTCCTCAAAAACATGTGTTCATCAATAGCAGCTTTAAAGTAACTTGAAGAAAATGTGATTCCTTTGAGCAATCACCAAAACTTTTTGACTTATGTGAATTATTTTGCAAATTAAATATATAGAGAACTCTCCTTCCACTTTTGCTGCTTTCACAGTGCTGAAAATCAATTGCTCTCAATAATCTATAGTTTGCACTTAAAAGCATTTACACTTAAAAACAATAGGATGTTTTAAATGTGTTGTCCCTGCACACAGCCAGCCTGTAGTGTAAGTATGCATCTACTAGATGCCTGTGTGGGCCTTACTGCTGAGGTATCCAAGTACAGCTATCAATGAGTTATCTTCTCCAGACACCTACACAGGTCACAGATCTATCATACACTGGAAAGGCAAGGTCAGCAAAGCTAAACAAGACATCTGCAACAAATCAAGAAGTGAATCAAAATGTGCCAGTGTCCAGTCTTAGCTTTTAAAAAATGGATAGTTTGACTTTAAATAATAATGTGCTCTATTTGTTGCAAGGTACAGTTGCATTGTCTAAACACTTACAAGATTCTTCAAAGAGCACCCACACTTAGTTGTAAGTCAAAATGTATTTGAGTAGTAGCTCAAAACATAGGATAACTGTTTCTTATAGAAGATAAATTTTTCCTTTCTTTAAAGGAATTACCTAGGTAGAGCACTGAATGTATTTGCCTATATTTGTAGCGATGTTGTTTGAGTATTCAGAATTTAATGATCACGTCTCATTCAAACTAGACTGTGATTTCAAAAGGACATTGGAGTCAACACACATGCAGAGATGTGGATGGTGACAAAGATGTTCTTGGTAGAGCAGCTACTAAACATTAAATTTAGGGAAGACCAAGAAATTATGTTAATAAACCGCTGAGGAGCATCCTGGCATCAGAAACCCTACAGAGAAATATTGCTTCCCCTCTAACACACTGGAATTTGATACTGTATGACACAAAAAGTAGCCTCTAAGGAATACTGCATTCTAAATATATTCTTGACACCAAGGCACAACTACTTCAATCTGTAAATTTAGCTAGTTTTTTTTTTCTTCTGTGCTAGAGGACACTGTTGTGCCTGAATGGGAATTGAAGTCACTTCTGATGTTTCAATTCATGTATGCAGTTGGTATCATTTTTGCTACTGCGATCTAGTAATAGACTTTTGTGTTTTATTGGTTATTGTTTGTAGTGGCTTCATATTTGCATTTTGTATTTTCACTTAAAACAATCAAAAGCAGTGAGAAAAATCTTGCGTCTGAATTTAAGCTCCTCTTCTCGCCTATTAATATTCATGTTTCATGCCATGCACAAGCGCTAAAGAGAAAATCCTCTTGGCTATGTGCAGTGAGACTTTGAGAGAGATCAAGGAAAATTCACTTCGTGGCATTCTGCTCGGGTCACACAGAAGAGCAAAGCTCAGAATGCAATAGCATGGCTTTTTGGCAGGAAGTCTGTTTTAAATTGTGTCAAACGCTATTCCGATGCAAAATGCCTCAGTATTGCTGTTGCTAATTAAAAAAAAAAAAGGTTGGTTGCCGGCAATCCTGCTGATCAAGGGGAAAACCAGACAGGACTGCAAGGAGCAAAAGAGCTATTTAGTGAGCTCTGTGCTTAGGAAAATAATGTCGGCACTTGGACAATGCAGGAGTCAGTGCCTGAGCAGAGGATGGGGGAAGCAGGACAGAGCAGGCCAGGAGGAGGTGGAAGGAATGGCCAAAGGGATGAGCCAGTTTGCTGCAGCTCAGAGCTGGCTGAAGCATCTGCATTGCACAGATGTGTAGGCAGAAGAAGAGTTTTATGTAACCATTTTTTATTTATGTTCCGTCTTACCCAGTAAACATCTGTTGTCTGATTAAAAAGTTAATTATTCGGTTTCATATTTGAACAAAAACTGTTGGAGTTTTCTTTTTAATGCAAAAGCCTTCTGGCCTCTGGGGAGTTCCTCTGCCTAGACTTAGAGGAGAGGGTCTAGGCAGATCCACTGCAAAGCTCTGCCTGCTTCAAAGCCTTATCAAAGAGATTTTGCAGATCTTTTACTGAGCGAGGCACTAGCAGTGAACTCTCTCGGGTATATTAGCATAGAGGTTTCATCTTTATTTCTGGTCTAGATATGTTAATGATTAAGATGACAGTTATCTGTCAGAATACCTGCATTAAGAACACAGGTATTAAGTTTCTTAAGGTCTCTGATGTTGTATATGAATAGCAGAATACTGAACAAAATCTTTGTGGGGAGAGAGAAGCTTTCCCTGCTTTACCCTTTCTGAATATGTTTTCATTCCTTTCTTATTCAATATGATGCCTGCTACTATTACTTCATCTAAACTTTCTTCAGCAAATTCTATTAGTTTCACCAGCTCTGAGAAAGCCAAGGTGAGGTGCAAGCATTTTTTTTTTTGACATCCCATTTCAAGCCATTTCCTGTTCATCATCTTTTTTGTCTTATTCACGAGATTTCTTTTCCTGAGATGCACACACTTGTGAGCTAGTCCTTGCATAATACTTAGCACAGCCAACAGTTACACATGAGGTGCCTAATCATAGGGCTTATTTCATTTGAAAAAAAAAAGTGTGCTCATTTTATGTGGAGTTTTCTGACTGGGAAATGAAGTGATAACTGATTTTCCCCTTTATTATCTGCTCCCTCTAGTGTGCCCACAGCTTGCCTTCATTTTGTGCTCTGTGAGTTTGTGTGTGTGCATGCCATGCATCACCGTGTTAGGCAATGCAGAAAATCGTGCAGTTCCCTAAAAGTACAAAAGGAGAACTCTCCTGTAGGGAGATCTGAACAGCTTGAAAAATCAGGACAATCATTTAGTCAGTTTTTTAGATTAATAGCAGAAAATCTCTCAGCTTACATATGTAAGGATCCACAATGAAGGGCTGTAATCACATACTGGACTTCTGCTTGACTTGGTAAAATCTGTCTTTTCCTTGCAGATTTTCTGATAGTATTGAAGAACATGAGAGATTAGGCATTTCTTATTATGTATTGCCCCCTGCAGATAAACTTGAATACAGCAATTATCAGAGTGTAGAAGGGGAGAACTAGTGTAATTTTTACTGATTTAAAAGTTAGCTTCCAAGAAATCATATTGTCTATATTCATGAGGTTTTAGCTTCATTGTTAATTTTTAAATTCAGCTGTGGTCATGCAAAAAGCAAAACTTGAAAACTAAGAAAGGTGAAGCAACACATCAGACTGTACTGATTTTCAGTCTAGCAATGAGAAGATATCTTGAATGTCGCCCATTTTCTTTAAGCCTTTTCCTCCACTACAAATAGAAAATATTGAGTAATATTTTAACTTCTCATTAAATCTATACAAACCAGTATCCTTCATCAAGTTTCTTCTATTTTATTTTCCAGAAAATCTGTTAACAGATTGCCAACTATCAATTAATAAAAACCTGGTTTCTGTTTATGAAAAGACAATTTAAAGGATACATATCTCACTTGAAATTCATGGGAGGAATTTCATATCACATTAGAAATTATCTTTAACGTATTCATCATATACCCATCAATAAAATATGTAATCAGAGGAAAGATTACTGAGTGTTTTACTTAGTTTGTACTCTTTTAAGGAGGTAAGAGGATTATGCTTAATTCCACTGAGACGTGTTTCTCTCTGAAAGAATGCACTTTGGTGCTCCTCTTAACATGAATAATGCTCTTTCTCATTACACACAGAGGGAAGATAAAGGGTATGTGTGGAAATCTTACAAGTGAGGCAAGAAACACCTGCCCCTGCTTCCCTTTAGAGAAGACATCAATGTTCTGAGGTCATCTGGTCCTGGGTAATCTGCAGTGACTGCTAAATAACATCACTCTGGTCCTATTTACCTTTCTCTGTAAGTTCCAGGAGATTCCACAAGCTGTAGATGGCATCAGTGCTCAGGCTACGTGCTACGTGTGAGGTACAGAGCATCATGCTGGCAATAATTTTGTTAATCTTCTGATTTTTGGTGTCTGTGAAAAGAATTAGACTGTGAGACAATCAGACAGCGCTTATCTTTAGAATGAGTATTCTCTATGTCAGGTGACAATAGTTTCATTACGTGATTCAGGAAGGAAAATTCTATCTAATATAATTAAAATTGTGTTCTAGAAGTGATCGTGCTTTTTATTTCTGAGTTAAAAATGCTTGCAAAGATGAGAGTGAGGGAGCCTTTAGCTCTGTCAGAGGGATAAATCTGTACCTACTCTATGATGCAGATGGATTAGGAAATAGTTGCTCAAATTTATTTCATATGATATGGAGCAGCATGAGACATGCAAAAAGGGCTGGAGATCAAATCTCTGCATTAATTTCAGTGGCCACTTATCTTATACTGGACAAATGTAATGACCGAGGAAATTTGGCTACTGTTCTCTTTGAGATCCTATGTTTCATCTGAAGGAACTCCATCCTCTCCCCTTTTTCTTTCTCATGCTGTTTCTGTCTTTATGCAAATGGTAAAAAGCTCGAAAAGTTTTGCTTCCCACTTCTCACAGAAGCAAGCACAGAGGATAAGAGAGCCTCTAGGTGGTACTATGCTATAAAAAATAACCAGAAACAGCAAGAGAAAAACATCCTAAATACTTATCCACAGCTGAAGATTTCACTTAGATTGCAAAGATAATATTTACATAAGAGAGCCCTTTTCCTGTTAGGTGAAATTCACTCCAGCAAGCTGGCATTCAAAACAACTTCATTGTTTTAGCTGTGTTAAACTTCTTTGCTTTGCTATTTCCACGTTTCTAACTGAGCCCTGTAGGATCCTATTTTACAACCATTTTCATTGAGTTTATATATTTAACACCATTAGCTCATAATTTAATTGAAGATTGATTCTTTCTTAAATATAGCAAAAAGCCCCTTTGACAAATTGGATAAATTGCTTTCACATTACTTAGGATACAGCCAGACATCTTACAAGGCAAACAGAACACTAGATTTCATGTAGGGCTCTTTCCAGGCTGGTTATATCAGAGCCAAAATGCCTGCAAGTGGAGGTCCAAATATATAGAATAGAACAAGATAAATGTTTGCGGTGACATGCAGCTTGCCATTGAACTTTGTTAATTAACTCACTGCTTTACTACAGCACATTGTTGCTTCTCTCTTACAAGTGAAGTCAGTCGGTCCATTTGTGACAAATGGTGAGAATTCTGCTGCTTCTGGCACATCCTGGTCTTTATTTTTTTGTCTCCTTCCATTTTTTTTTTTATTCCATTCTCTTCCTCTGAAGTGTGATATCTCTTTTCCTCCCCTTCTTTCCACCCCTTCAACATGTTCTGCCTCTCTTGACCCTGATTCCACTCTGCCTTTTGTGCCAGAGGCTGCAATGACTGAGCTGATGATCGATTATGGATCCTATCTTCTCTGTTCAGTGGTTCCTGCCAAAAAACCTGCCAGAAACAGTGGCAGGATTGTCAAGGTGGATTAACATAATGGGACATACAGTGCAGGTAGAGAAGTACCACAGAAACATTTTGTCATTTAGCTCGTGTCTGCTGCAGGATTAAATTCGAAACACCTACCAGCCTTGTATTCTCCTACACAGAAAGCCATTAACTGTTCCCTTCATGCACACAAAGTAAAAGAGGAGATGAGGAGCAAGACCAGTGGGAATTCCTAACCTGTTCACAGAGATTCCCCTGCAGGAAAGACTTTTTTTACTTTCTGAGCTGTGGTTTTGCAGGTAAAATAAAACAGAAGTAAAAAACAGTTTTCCATACTGCAGCCCTTTTGTCAGTATGATTATTTCTTATATAAAACGTTTCAGTCCTAGGTTCTATACCCCTCTGAACAGAATATTAGCTCTGTTAAGTAATCTGATCAGACCTATTATTATAATTATTAATATAGGCACCTCAGGCTAGATTGATTACCATGTGACTCCTTATACAGAGTCTGTTTCACTGCAGTAATGTATTATGTGACGTAATTTTTTAATCACATTTTTAGTGATCCCATCTATCAGGTAAAGCGTGATTTTGGAAGCTGTGAAATGAATGCAAAAAAACCACCATTTAGGTTATATAATTCATTCTGGCAAGGCCAAAGAATCTATGTACAAATGTCATTTCAAAGCAGGTAATTAGCTTAATCCAATCATCCTATTTCATTACTTAATAACTTGTCCTCAGTACAACAGGTCACTGCTTTAACCAAACGTCAAAGGGGCAATTCATGAAGAAATACTTATGCTGTGCCTTGACGATGATTTGCTGATGAGTTTTTTGTCTAAGTTCCTGCCCTCCACTTCATAAACAGCGTAGATCAAAATTCACAAAGACAGGAGATCCAACCTCACCTGGGGATCACGCAGTCCGCAACAGAGACCTTGTCAATGCAAATGGCATGTTTTCTCTTAAATGCTTTACTTTTGCAACTCTTATACTTCTATGCCTGTAATTGAAGTAGATGTACACATTTTGGCTGATGGATGTTGCTTGCTGTAAGGTGACAGTTATTCAGTCAAGCATTAGTAACAGAACGCTTTTGAACTTGTACAAAGAACAGATCGAAAGGCTGACTGGCCCATCAGAAAGAAGTTATCAGGAAAAGTTACCACCGTTTAAAGAAATAAATTGTACTTATGTGAACTTCTGACCTCCTTTCTCAATTGATTAGAAGTTTTCACAAATGCTGCTAAACTGACAATTTCAAATGAGGGTACCTTGAGGCCATGAAGATGATTGGGGGGCTGGAGCACCTCTGCTATGAGGAAAGGCTGGGAAAATTGGAATTGTTCAGCCTGGAGGAGAAGGCTCCAGGGTGACCTTGTTGCAGCCTTTCAGTACCTGAAGGGATCCTACATGAAAGATGAAGAGAGACTTTTTACAAGCACAGGCAGTGACAGGACAAGAGGGAATGGGTTTAAACTGAAATAGAGTAGGTTTATATTAGATATCAGGAAGAAATTCTTTATTGTGAGGGTAGTGAGTCTGGCATAGACTACCCAGAGAAGCTGTGGATGCCCCATCCCTGGAAGTTGTCAAGGTTGGGTGGGGTTTTAAAGAGGTTTGGGATTATTATGCCCCAAAATGGCATGGAAGCATTCAATAGCTTTAGATACAGGTTATTTTAGGTTCCTAAAATGTATTTCAGGTTTTATTTTTAAGCATTCTGATTTCAAAAAGCTAATTTTTAGTTTACTTGAACTGTTACTGGTAATGATGGCCAACAATCAATGATTAATCTAAAATTAACTGGAAGTGCTTTTTTTCCATTGAAAAATAAGTTAAAAGAAAGATGTAGGCTAGTTAAAATCAACCCCTAAGTGATATAGTCAGCACACAGTTTTGAATTATAAAAAAAAAATAAAAATCTGTGCACAAATCCACATAAATGCATATAAGTTGATTTCCATTTATTTTGAAGTTTAAATTTGAAAGCAAATACTTGGGTAATACAACAGAAAAAATAAATAACTGTTACAATGACATTTTTATTTAAGAAAAATGTTTCACTTTTCTTCCAAATATTTCAATTTGAATGTGACATTAAATAGCAGATCCGTACCCAAATCATCTTACTTTTTAAGTTGTTTGTTCTTCTACTTGATATTCAGAAAAATGCAGTGATTCACATCAGAGCTTTCAGACACGTGGTTCATTTCTCCTGTGCTGTTTGTCCCTGCCGTGGCCTGTTGTGGGTCGGGTAAGTACTGTGCTGGCTGTCCCAGGAGAGGGCAGAGCAGGAATGTGCAAAAATGCAGCCTGTAACCATCACAAGCCCTTCCTGTTCACACACTGCTGCCACCTTCGGTTAAGGCTGTTTTGTAAGGGATAGAAACACCCAGTTATTTTAGAATTTTTGAGTCAATTCTAAGTGACTGGAGCACAGACAGCTTCCCTGTACTTTAACACTGAACCCCTGGAAAAGTTTGAGTTCCTAGTGCTGTTCTGTGTAGGGAGACTGCAAGAAGAAACACTTGTTTGCCGTTGTTCAGGAGTAACTTCTCTTTGAGTAGCTCATGTTTTGTGGTACTTGTTAGGTTTCAGAACTTTTGTGAAATAGGGACTGTAGTGAAAAAAAACCAAACAAAAAAATTGCTGAAACTTAAAGCCTATGGTTTAAAGGTTTAATCTTCCCCTTAAGCCTAGAACTGTACCACATCAGCGACTTCAAATCTGTTTTACCTATATAATATGTGTGATCTGAATTGCTCTATAGGCTTGTCTGGGAATAATGAAGCTACTCCTTTGCAAGATTTTCTTTTTTCCAGGGTAAAGCCTCACCTCTTCCCCCCAGAGCTGTGGTGTTCATGTGGTCAGGATGAGCACAGATGTAATGAAGGAACTTTGGACTCCATATCCAAGGCAATGTTCATTCTGCTCTGTGAGTGGCAGACAGTGACAGACAGAAAATAAATAAGCAGACTAGGCAGAGCAGAAGGAGAGAGGCTGCTGGAGAATGTCCAGAACTTGTATGTCTGAGAAACCCCAACTTATATTCATCAGTTGGTGCAAGCACATACAGACACAGAAAGACTGGATCTCTGCTTAAGTAGTTTGTTTAGTTTTTCTCTCTGAAACGGAGGTAATACTTTGCTCTTGCAAATTGTAAAAATGCTTATGGCATGACTCTAAGGCTATGAGGCCTGAATGTGTGATTTGGCTGTGTCTTCAGCACTGAGACCTGAACATACAATTTGTCTTACGTGTGTTCTTTTCTTCCTCGAGCCCTTTGACATCCATTCAGCCAAGATACCTTGGGTTAAATTTCTCTTTCTTTTAATATTTTTCAATGAATAAAGCCCTATGAGCTCAATGTATTTATTCTATATTTACACCTGTTAGCAAACCTAATTGACTGCGGCCTTTGACTTTACTCTTTATAAAGCAGCCAGTATTCATAGATAAATAATTGAAGAGCTGGGTGGAGTCATTGCTACAATAGAATCTACTGCAAGCCATGGACTTTGTTCACATTCATTCATCGAGGTCAATATGCTGAGCTGGAAAAAGGCCCTTTAAAAGAAATACAGCCTTCCCCAGTTAAACCTATATAATCAATAATGGTCCTTGGGTTATTTATTTTTAATTACGCTTACCCTTGCTGACTGTCCAGTTTAGGCTTCACCAAGTCCGAGTTTGTTTAAATCTCAGACATATGTACACTGCCCCGTGAATTTCATCAAAAAGTGTCCTGAGAAAGCACTGAATGATGAGTTCAAGCAAGAGAGTACATGCGCTTATGCTACAGCTTGAGCTTTTCATTGACTCATCCTGACATTTGTCTGACGTTTATTTCCTGGGTGAGTTAAGGAGTCTCATTCCTGTATTTATTCACACTCCAGAACAAAATTTTAAGTCCATTGTATGTTTCCTAAATGCTCTCTATAAAGTCTATCTGCTAGACACTGAGTGCTGCTCTCTACCAACCTAAAGAATTTATGCATGAATTAATCATTGTACAGTGAATAGCCCATTACTTGTTTAGCTGCTCTGAGGCCAGTGTACTCAGTCATTTGCAAGATAAAGCATTACTGATAAATGTCACCTTGCTATATATCTTGGTCTAATTTACAGATATTTGCAGGCCATTTATCTTACTAGCAAAGGTTTGTTTTTTTTCCTGGACACCAAACAAATAGGTTTTAAAAGCAACATTGTTGCAGTAAACTCCTAGAATTTTTTTTTAATGAAACCTGGAAGTGATAAATAGCAGTACAATTACATCATCCAAATTAATAGTTAAGAATTTTGCCTTCAGAAAATGTTAACTCATAAAAAGCTTGAAAATATATGATTTTCAGTGCATTTGAATGTAAAATGTTTAAAGATATAGAATATAGAATATATCATTATAGACAATGATAATTTAAATGAATCTTTAACATTATAAAGATGGGATAAATTAAAAATAAATAGAAATATGATTTTTTAATTTAAAGTTTAGGAGTTTTTAGAAAAACCTTTTCCATCCATTTCAGAATAATTTGCACTTATTTCCATTAGGTCTTTCTTTAAGAGTTATGATTATGAAAACAATTTCAAATACATATCAATTCATTTATCCCACAGAAGTTTCATAGTAACATACAGTCTTGCTTTCTACCTAAAAACAATTGCCAAAGTCAAAGTTAACACTTAAAATTGATCTTCTGTAGCACAGTCCCACCATAAAGGCATCCATTAAGTAGTAAAAAAGCACAGTCAATAAACATATGAGACAAAAGGTCAGTCTTAGTTGTCAGTATTTCTAAGTTTTATGTGGAATTCAATGAAGGAAGGCAATTGGGTATGTCTGTGTCCCTCTGTATATTACATAGGTTACAAGGCATGGGGTCAGATCCTGCCATACATAAGGTAAGAACTGCAGTGAGCAGTCCTACAAAAGCATTGTGAGATCTGCAATTGTTTTTAATATTACTGGGAAAGAAGGTTGGGCATACCCACGAAATTTTTAATTATTTCTATAAAAATGTACAAGAACAACTGACGACAGAAGGGCATTATCCAGTAAAATTTTAAAAATTACCTAATACTCTTTATGTAGCAGTAGGTTAGTAACGTGAAAAATGAGGATGAAAAGTCAGCTGACAAACTATCGAGGCCAAGCTGTAATCAATATGCACACCGAGAGCTTGAGCAGGTGACTTCCACAGCTGAGTAACTGTAGATTGCAGTCTTATGGATGATGATTTGCTGATCTCTAATGACTGTCAATAAAGAAAACAGTCATGATAAATCCTCGTGGCTAATGCTCCCAAGTAGCCCACAGAAGAGGAATGGATGCAATCTCCATGGACAGAGTTCAGTTTGCTGGGGCTGCACTGCTGGTGCTATACAAGAGCATCCACTGCATGGTCTTCAGCAGCTGTGGGGGTGACCTTCACCCTTGGAATTGCTCTTGACATATAGACACTGGGTCATGAATTAGTAATGGTTATGGTCAGACTCTTCCTCTGCATTTGTACGCCTAATTGTTTCTCAGGATGATGAATTCTCTGAAACTGCAGCCCTGGCTGCAAAACTGGAACGAGTGGCTGGTGACACAAATGAAATGGTAATTTTTTTGCAAGCAGTATTCTGGACAATAAGTGGATATTTGTATAGGACTCTTTCAGAAAGTCTGTCAGCATTCTGATTTATGTGAATGTGCCCAAATGTCTTTTCATGAAGTGTGCATTTAAACCCTTTGCTGACCTGGCACATCAACCACAAAATGTGTTTTCCTGGGAGTGCAAACCAGGTGGGCAAAATTCCCAAGGAACCACAAGCAAAATTCCCACCGTCTGCCTCGTCCCAAATGGACAAGCCAGTAGGACTCTCTGTTTTAGGAGTCCTGGCTTCCACTTATGTGATACTGGGTTTTGCGTTGTAGATGTTGCACTGTCACTGGGCAAATAAATGGCCAAAATTCTGAGTACTTTGCACAGCTTAGAGCAGTGGACAGCTCTCTGACTGAGGCCATGTCATCCCTGATGGACAAATAAGTCTGTATGGGGCTGCAGCAGCTGTAATTAGTAGGGCTATCTGGTGTCAGCAGCAATTACCAGCCACATCTTCAAGGATCTCCCCCTGGCTCCATCACTGTTCCC
Organism: Pseudotriccus pelzelni; assembly: GCA_035584735.1. Taxonomy (NCBI): domain Eukaryota; kingdom Metazoa; phylum Chordata; class Aves; order Passeriformes; family Tyrannidae; genus Pseudotriccus; species Pseudotriccus pelzelni. The sequence goes on along the minus strand of JAWMRA010000146.1, from coordinate 14,823,717 downwards.
CTGGCTTCCGTTTGCAGCTACCAGATTCATTTCTTAGTCTGTCTCCTTTTATCTTTGGAGAAGTAAAACTTCGTCTTTCCCACAGAGCTGAGTTGCCTTGAGGTGAATGTGACCTGACAACTATTACTTGAATGTTGTAAAACCTCAATGTACAGTGCCCAAGATGAATAAGTATTGTAAGATGGCAAGCATTGTGTATAGAAGTGCTGATAATTGGGGTCACTATTTTTAAATCATAACCAAAGATGAAATACTGGATGCAGAAGCATAATTTACCACTGAACAAAACATAATCTGGCTTTCAGCCTAATTAGCTGCACTAAACAACTGCAGTTTACATGGCAAGGTTGAAATACTGCTAATGGCTCCTATGAAAACCTTCAGTACATTCAGGACCCATGCAAGTCAAATAAGTAGTCAATAAGGTTGTTGAATTTCTTTTTATGTTTGGGTGGGGTTTTTTTGATGAGAAGATGTGTGGGAATGACTACAAGTTGTAACTGTATTTTAGAATCTTTTTATACCTCCCCAGTCTCAACTATTGACCCCTGCCCTGATATTTACCCCTCAGTCTTGTGTACCCTGCAGATTGAACCACATGGGCGTACAAATGCACAGGTATAAATGGATGATATAGTCCATGCAATAGATGAACAAGTCCCAGGAGCATTATTGCTAAGACTGTGCAATGAAAAGAAAATCAGAATGCCTGCTGAACTTCCCTGTTTATTCATGCTGGACATTTATGTAGTAAAATGCAAATACATTCCCACAGCTATAAGCAGAAATAAGAAGGCACTCTGCTAGTCATACAACCAAACCATCTGAAAATAAGGTAAAAGTCATAAAACTCTAAAGGTGTGTAAGGGCAGAGGAGTTAAGAGCATCATAATCAGTGAACTGTGCAAAGCCACTGGTTCTGTTGGCAGGAAAACTACCATAACTATTAGCCTAAAATAAATTTGTGTAAGATAGGGAAAGTTTCTGATTGATTTCCTGCTGCTTATTTGCACACTTACTCTGGATCTATCCAACAAATCTTTAGGTTTGTGCACATTTGGATATTTCTGTGTTTTCTTTCCCAGAATCTTCATTCCCAATTTCTGTTTCTTGTTCAGTTTTTCCTCTTCCTAAAACCCTCATCTAGCTTGATTTATGTTTTTCATTCTAAAGCTATGAGTTTGATTTTTATCCCTTAAAGACTTGTAAATCAAAGGAACTTCTATTCAGTTTGATATATATGAAAAAGACCAACATGCCTCCCAGGCAAGTGGTCACATCAGAAAGCTATCAGAGCCCAGCTCTTGATGGTGGGCAGTATGTCTGAAAGAAAATCTTCCCCCATGGATTTCACTAGCTCAGCTTCTGTAAACTAAGCCAGCATGAGTACAAAAAGAGAACAAATTATGGGCTCAAACATAATATCTGCAAATTCAATGCTAATAACTGCATACTTTAGCAAACTATCTAATAAACTTATTTATTGAATAATCATAACTTTGCTAGATTTCCTAGACTTCTTAGTTTTTATTGCCATTTATTTCAGACACACTGCACTTTGCACAAAGGTCAGTGGAAAAATCAGAAACATTAGGTCCCTAACAATCAAGCTTCAAACACTTGTTCTTACCATATGTCTCATATTAATCCATGGATTTGAATTACTCATCCTTTGCACTTTCAGTTACAATCAGGTCAGGAAGGAACTGTGGTGGTGAAATCAATGGAATTGCACAATTTAACTTATATGGTTTGGAACAAAATTTACAAAGTGGCTCTTTTTTCCTTTTCTCTTTTCTATTACTTGAGGAGTCCAAGCCTTGCTCTGCATTTGCAGCAAGATTCATTTCAAAAATAAAAACTAGATATGAGCTTGTTTTGCTGACAGTAAAGGTGACTAGGCACACTGGCACTCATAGGATACTGTTTGTAGAACTGCTGTGTTGCCACTGGGTCACTTATACACCAACAGGTTTGGACTATTTTTAGTTGTGCTATCGACTTCTTGTTGATACTTAAACTCAGTCTGCTGAACAGATAGGAATCCTGTCCACTTTTACTGCCTACTTCAAAAGTCACTCTTCACTTTGAAAGCATTATGAGTTTTACCCTCTTCAGAAGAACCAGAAGCACAGAAACTCTGAGTGGGCTGTTCATGCATTTTCCACAGAATTCACACAGAGAATCTTATTACTGACTTTGATCTGCAGCCTGGCTATTGAACCCAACACCTGCATCCTAGTGAGAAGAGCACACTTTTTTAGTAAAACTTCAAAATCCAATATTTTTATGTAACAGCCAAACACAGGGCATCCAACATCCCCAGCTTTGAATGACAGTTAATAAAAAGGTCTGAAATACAGTAATTGTGGACATACGTTTTCTCATGCTGGTACCAACCAAAAAAAAAATCCAACAACAAAAAAAACCAAACAACCAACCAAAAAGCAACCAAGCAAAATCAACAACAAAAAAAAAGCCAAATTTAATTTTTTTTAGCATGACAAAAGATTGCCATTCTTTTTCTTATAATTTTATTACTAAAAGCCTAGTGGAGGGTTTTAGTGACCATTCCAAGTTGAAATGACTGAAAAACTTGCAGTTTGTATTATGAACTTGGTTTGGGTAGGGAGCATTATGCTTATCCCACAGTTGTCATTGAACTTATACTAGTGCCAGGGTGATCAGAACTGGATCCCAATTAATATTGTCAGAGATATTTTACTGTAAGGACGGAGCAGGAGCAATCAACTGAATCCTATTGACTGTGGCTTGTTAAAATGGATGGGGATTTTTGCTGAATGAATGTGTTTCACAGTCCACACAGCACATCATTAGTGGTTCAGCATGTGCTGAGACTAAGAATAACCTCTCTGCTCTGGAACTCAGAAGGCAAAATTTATTTTCAAATACATGAGGTACCGCAGGCCAAGAGAACAATCACTGCGCCAGAACAAGGGGTTTTGCCTGATAGCAGATTTAAGCAACTCTTAGGCATGTTCCATATAAACCTTTCCTGACCCCTGACCTCTTGTGTTTCATTACAGAACACATACATTTTCTCAGGGGGTGACTGCTTTCCCTGTACAAACCTGAACTTCTGTTCTTCAAAGGTTGCTGTTCCTCCAGTCACTTCTTGTGCTACATGAAACATGTTCCATTGTTTTTATTGTAGTAAATGCAGCAGTAACAGCAGCCTATTTAAAATCATTTTAGCTAAACATATATTACTGCTTCTACGAGCAGAGTCTGGAATTTTCAGAAGTGCTTTCCTCTCCTTTCAGTGCCAGGGGGAACGGAAGGTAAAATATAGAGCTTTAAAAGTAAGCCTCTTCCATCTGGTTACCTACCCTTAGACCTGCTTCAGCCTGCCAGGAATAGCCTAAAATTGTTTCTATTTTTCTTCTGTAGTTAAAACACTAACAGGCATAATGAGAACAGGAGCTTTTATAAAATTACTGACTGCCAGAATGATGAATTTATTCTCTTCTACTGAAATGCTGCTGTGTTTTAGGTTTGATGTCATCCTATGCTGTTTGGCTACTGCTCTGCTTTTAAAGAAGCTGTATGAGGTTTTTCTTGATACTCTAGGAACACTATTCCTGCTGCTACGCTTCAGAGTCTCACAGACTTTTCACTATAATACTTTGTTTCCAAGAGTCTGTGATTTCACTGCAAAAAAACACTCCAGTCAAAAAAATGGATCACAGAGTCTCAGCTTGTAAGTCAAGAATGGCTTATTTAAGTTTATTAAAAAAAATTAGTATGAATTTTGAGGACTTTTTTTCAAGATATTATTTATACACATGAGAATGTATGCCTTCAAGAATTATTCTTTGTGTTTAGATGAGCTCTCATTCTTTAAACTCTAGGCAAGCATGAAAGATTTGATACTCATTGTGTTTACCAGTACAATCCAGAGCTATTAAATCAGTCTATGACAAACCTGGAATCTTCTAAACCGCAAATTTTTTAACGCCGAAGGGTTTTTTTATTTAAGGTGTGTTTAAATCTGTCTGTGTGATTGTGCACCTCACCGTTTTGTTTCATAAACTGGAAATCTATTTGTATTGTACCAAAACACAGCACTTTTGAATCAGCAGCATTGTAAAATTCCTGTTAGGAGAGAGTGATGAGCAAAGTGATGTAATAAATAAGGATATCTTCTGTTGGCCAAGACAGGCTTTGCAGGGACTGATGGAGGACTCAGGTACTCTAAGGACTATCAGAGTAAATTAAATAAGAAATAACATGGATATGTTTCATGCAGTTGCAGCATGAAATTTGCAGCTGCAAATTGAATTAAATTTAAAATTTAAAATCTAAGTTTCAGTGTTGTCAGTGGCTAGATCTAAAGGAAATGGAGGCTTCCTGAGTGATAGTCTTCCTTTGCTGGTGAAGGGCATTGTGATATAAGTGTATTATCTTGAAATAATTTTTTTCATTCATTATTGTTATTCCAAAGCTCAGAAGACAAATAATTGCTACAGTGCTTGGGGTTATTTTCCCTATGTTGAGAAAAATTAGAGATGTATAATTTTTATCCATATTGACAATATCTTAAGGAAATACAATTCTGACAGTGCTGACATTGCTATGGACTAGGTGGCAGATGAGAAGAAGGGCATTTCAAATGTAACAGAACAATTGTAGAAAACAGGCCTAGAAGGTGCTAAACTAAAGGGATCATTATCACTGTTATTTTCTTGTGATGATGAAGTCCATTGTCCTGAAATATAATTTAAAAAAATTAATAGAAAACCCTAAGGTCCCTTATACAATGTCTGTAATTTCTTGGTCCTAGGAGGACTGTGCTTGGGAGAACTGTGCTAGAAAACTGTAACATCCTCTGCCTCTCTGCTTTAACTTGTCACAGGTATTCAAATGTGTTTCATTACTGTAAGAAAGCCAGTTGATTTTAAGAAGCTAAAAGTTAGATTTCAGAGATACAGCAAACTTATTTGATAACCTACTACCCATTTGATAATCTTACTTTAAAAAGACTGATAAATATTTGACAGTAATCTTATTGAAATCGTGCCTGTGAACTTTTTGGATGAATATCTGCGTGTCTGCTAAAAAAGTCTGACAGGAATATCTGACAGATGACTGTGCAAGAGCAGGTGCTTCCAATTATCAGTTAAGCTTTGTGATTAGAGAAATTCACCCCAGTTTGTGTGGGAGAAACCTCCAATCAAAGGCTGAAAGTGGATCCTTAAAAGAGGCCATTCCTTGAGAAATGTCGAAAGGCTGTGCAGATCAGGTGTAACTGGTTATCTCCCTTGTTTGTGGTTTGGTTTGGTTTTTTTCCTTAATGACCCCATATTATATGAACAGGACCTCGAAGAATCTAGACCTTACAGGTTTTTCCTTGAATACCCAAGGCAAAAAGATATATATTGCACACATAAAATCTTGGCTGCAAGTGGCTCCTTAAAAGCTGTGATACCTGTACATGGTGCTTTGTCTCTGTTGGATGTAGTTCCCTCAGAATTGGTCAGTGTTTTAAACACTAAAACTGTTTTGTGGAAATAGGATATGTAGAAGAGAGAAACCACCACGGATCTATTGTAATACAGGTTAAAGATAGTAATATGTGTGTATCCTCACAGTCTTGAGTCTTCAGAGTACACTTTCCTGGTGAGTAAAATATAAATGAGTTAGAAGATGTTATTTGATTTGTTTTGACACTGCCTGTTTAAGATATCATTTAATGATTGATAACTTGGCACCAGACAGCATTTTTGAAGTAAATTTCTACCTTTGCATTTTAAAGTAATATTGCACTAAAGATGTTTTCTGAGTGATCTTTAGTAGACTTTTAGCACAATGCACAGGAGCTATTTCTTCATTTAGGTTTCACCTGTGTACAAGAGGAAATACATGCAAAAAAAAAAAAGGTAAGCTGTCATGAATACATGCCATGAAAAAATTCCGAGAAGGTGATTTTACTTGAAGTTAGATTAGGTTTTTTTCGCACTTTGAAATGTCTGCTCTGAGATGGATTAGCTGCAAAAGAGGCTGAAATATAACCATCATGACTCATTTGCATCAAGAAAATTAGCTAAGTGATGTAATTTAGAGTTATTTAAAATTCTTCTTAGTGTCTTACTTTTGTTTCTGACTCTGAAGTTGTGGTCCTAATCCAGTTTGGACAAAATGGACCATAAACTTAAGAATATAGATTTTTGAGATACAGCAAGACCCTCATGCTTTGTGAAAATATTCAACGTTCATGTGTTCTTAAGGACTCTTAAATGTCATTTAAATGTCATTGCTGTAGATAGGTGGCCAGTTCTTCCTGTTGCTTCTTCTGTTTTCAACTTGTGATTGCACCTGTTTCTTCCAGGTCTTGGTTTCAGCAATTTAAGCACTATCAAATTCAAGTGGAAGACAAAAGAAATATATAAAAATATGAGTAGTACTGTGGTCTCTTGTGAAACTACTATTGTCTTGGACGTCTTCTTTTATAGGGAAAAAAAAAGAAATCTCCAAGGTTTTAAGTATAAACTTTTGCCAAGTGACTGATAAACATTTTAAATCAAGACAGGATCTGTAGGCTTATTTTAGGGAAACAAATGAGGATCTTTGAAGGGTAGGATTTTGTAGCTTAGTGCAAGGAGTTGGAGAATGCTATGGAGCAGACTGAATTACTGAAGCTTATAATAGGCCAAAATTTTCTGATAGGAAACAATTACTTAAAATCTAGGAAGCAGATAGTACCACAGAGGAGTTATTTTTCCTAATATTTTTCCAATCAAAACTGTTGTAATTGCTGCCATATAAAGAATGGTTCCTATTAAATGGTGTTCCTAGTATTTCCTCCTTATTAATCACACAGCATCATTGCTAAGTAGTCCAAGCTCATTCTAAGAATGTATTCTCCTTGAGAATCTGCTTTGGCATTTTCAAACCATTAATACTGTTTAGCTGCTGCAGGGCTCTCTGGCCTCTCAGGGAGGTAGATTCTCCATCAGTAGATTTTTTTTTTTCTGATTTATTCTTTTACTGCTGTTGGTGACTTAAATGTACCTTTGTCTCTGAAACTGGTGTATTGTGTGTTTAGAGAATTTTCATGACACCAAAGACAAAGCAAGTACCAAAGAAAAGACACCAGCTCCTATTTTTCTCTGAAAGGTTCCTTTTTCCTGGTGGGTTGTTGGTATATTTTTGCTCACTGTGGTGTTGTTTATTCTTCCATGACTAGAGAGCTTTTCATCTATGAATTTGTTGTTAAGAAACACTGCTATTAAGAAAAAGCAGTGGGGTTTTGTATTGATTTCTTTTGGTAAGACACTGGGACAAGTACTGAAAAAATGTTGCTCTCCTCCCTGGAGAAGTGGAAAAACAGTTGATCTCACTCTTGCAACTCAGTAAGGACTGAGGCACCCGAGGTGGAACTGGTTAGGAGAAACTTCATTAAAGATTTGTAAGGAATATATTCCTTTGGCTGTGTAATGAGGGGAGAGGAGTGAAAAGGGCATAACTACAGCAGTGTATTAGGTAATGCAATACTCTGTTGGGAAGGGAAAGAAGTAGGAGACACACAAGTCATTGCAAAACTTCTTATGTTGTCTTAACAACCTTTAGTTGCTTTTGTTTTCACTAAGTACTTCCCTTGATGAAATTTCAATATCTAAGTCAAACCTTATTTCTGTCAAAAGCAAATTATATAATTGACTCAGAAAAGAGCCAGAAGGCAAGTATTATGTCAGTGTAAAATCATAATTGTAGGAAATTGATGATTTGGAATTGAATAAAAATGGGGTTTTTTTTGCTTCTGTTCATTTTATTTTCTTTCAAATGATCACTAAAAATGTTCCTGGCTAAAATTATAAATGAATCGTTCTCAAGAATATTTATGTTCTAATTCTTCAAACATTTTGTAAGTAAAAGCATGCTTGTGACTTGCTGGGAACCAAAAGCCTCATTTCCATTACTAAATGAAATTAATTGGCTCCATTTGAATTCTAAATGATTTACTATGTTTATTTTGAAATGACCAATTTTTTGCATATTAAAATGTTAATAGCTCACGTGAACAAAAATTAGTTAAATTAACATGTAATTCACAAATGTTAAAGGCTTAACAAGGGTTCATCTTATAAGAATGATTCTGACAGAATTTCGAAACACTGCTTAACCAAATCTTGAAGTAACCAAGAAGAAACTATAGTCAATTTATGTTGAAATTGTGTCAATATATTAAATTTTAAAATGTTTGCACATAAAAGAAAAACGGAGCAGACGTTCAAATACTGTAGTCTTTGTAGCTTACTTAAGGTGAAGGGATTAATGTGATTTATGACAGCTTTGCATGTGACAGTATTTTATCTAAATGCGTGAGAATAAGCTTTCCCCCTCCTTCTCTTACAATTAACCTGAAGGATAAATGGATTTATCTGGTTTATACACTGGCAGAAAATTCTAAAGTCAAAACATAAATATTAGGTAAGGGTTTCTGTGCTAATGGGACTCCTGGTTAGGTTGTAGCGCTGGCTTTCAGGTCAAGTTGAATATCCCAACTCTTATAGGGATATTTCCGTCTCAGGAGCTTCAGTTATTTTTTCCTTTTTTTCTGTCTGAGCTCCCTCTTCCTGATGTGGCTGCCAGTGGCACAAATGTATGGATTTCTAAAGGGAAAAAGGGCATGTCGTATCTTGTTTATGAAAGCAGGCATCTCAAAGTTGAGATTTGCAGAGAAACCTTGAATGAAAATTTTCATCTTACTTTTCCCCCCCCTCCACAATAGTTTTTAGGGGCAGAGCTGTAAATTTCTGTGGTGATAAAGTCCTCTGAGATACTACTTCATGGAGTCTGTTCCAGAACTGTGTCAGAATAATTTTCTTTTTCTTAGAAGGAATAAGTGCAAAGGATGTCTATAATATCATAGTCAAAGGTCATATAGGAAATATTTAAGTATACAAAGCTCCAAGGTGGTCAACAACTTCTGAGAAGTTTTTGTTCACTTAGATTTATCAGTATCAGTCAGCATCAAAACAGATGGAAAAAATTATCTGAACTCATGAACTTTCAAAAATCATTAGACTTCAGTTTGACTTTCAAATCTAGTACATAAATTCTTGCATTATTTTTTCTTCGTGATAAAATGACTGCTTTTCCACACAGCATAAAAACAAACTAGTGAAAGGGAATGTATTTAATTTACCTTTCATAAGACCTTCCTCTCAGGCCTTTCACTGAATATATGTTTTTGAAAGGTATAAATTGTTCAGACTTGCACCTCTCTGTGCTAGTCCTGCCTTGCATCCAGATACACATTTCAATGAGCTCCAGGGAGAGAATTTGATCTACCAGGAAATTTATAATTGTCCATATCAGTTGAGCAGCACAACTGCATGGGGCACAGTGGCAATTGCTTTGAGTGGCTTTGGAATCCTTTCTTTAGGTGAATGATGAAGTGTCAGGTGCTGGACAATAGTTCTCCCAAAGGTTTCATATGGCATGCAATTAAATATTTAATAATGCTTGAAAATGAACACACAAAACCAAACAAACCAGTGTGAGAGTTGTTTAAATATAATGTCTGTCACAGAATTATCTTTTTTGTACAGACATTCAAAACAGCTGCAGTATGGACACCTTAATTTTTCTTCATTTAGCAAGCTGCAGATACAACAGGTATAAACTAAGACAATTAGGTGTTCTGCATACTTGGAGGAGATACAAATTTATAAGGTCATAGGCAGAAGATGAATTAAAGGGGAGAGCAGACACAGTGGGTCAAGAACAGGTAGGGTGGGACAGCTCCCTGTAAGAATTTAATACATCAAATGAGTGCTGGGATTTTGTGTTGACACATGGGTGAAAAAGTTGATGGTACTTTAAGAACTGAAAGGCAAACTAGTAATACATAAAATCTGCTTAGCCCTAGTTTTGGGTGATAATCTGACAAGATGGTTCCAGTGCATATGTTTGCATGAATGCACTGTTCTCTCAAGGATCAAATTATCTCATCTTTATGCACTGTGAAATTACACAAAAATGAAGGGACAGGACTTCTGCCACACTTGCTCATGTGGCACCACATTTTGATGTATTATTCCTTATAGTATGCCTGATAAATGGTTTCATAGAAACCAAATAGGCTTTTTCTGTATAATGTCATGATATTCACTGACTAATTTGGCAGAACACATTATACAAAATTGATGTGGACAGCCCGGCTCCTTCCACTTAAGTAGAGCACAGCTTTACATTGAAATTATTTAGAGTCAGAGAATGTTATTTTATCTATGAATTTTAAAGGTCAAAATGTGTCAGGAAAGGTTGTGCTGACTGACAGACTGGAAGGACACAGAAAGTAGGGAAGTGAGAAAAGGGATGTATCTATTAAGGTGGGGGAAGAAGTAGACAAGAAAAAGGACTGTGATGGGGTTGACCATGCTGGACTTGAGGTGCCCACCAAACCATCCTGTTACTCCTTTTCTGCAGCTGAACAAGGGAGAGAAAATATGCCCCAAAACATTTGGTTTATCCTTGTATTGTGTTTATGTGGCAAAATTTGATAGTGGGGTGGGGCTGACTCCAGTGTAGACACGAGTACAGAGTAGGGGGAAGAACTCACTGGGAGCAGCCCTGAGGAGAAGAACTAGGGGTTGCTGGATACTCCAGATATCATTCAAGTTTGGGATGATATCTGAACATGCAAAACTTGCAGGTGGAAATCAGAGTAATTGTATTCTGTATTGTACAAAAGGCCATATTGTTCTCTCTTTCTTTTTTTCTTTTCTCATTTATTCCTTTAGCAATCTATGAAGGCTCACTAAATTACAGGTTGCACTGTAATATTTTTATTTCTCCACCAAATGTGAAGCCCATCTTGAGTCTTGAGTGTGATTTACCCAACTTTTCCAATCACTTTCCAAGCACTGTTAAAGTGGTTAAAAATCAAGCAGCAGAGTTTCGGTCTCTTGTTTTACAGCTGCAAGCGACCAAACAAGAGACAAACTGCAAGCTGGTTGGGACCAGTCTTTGATCTTCAAGTAATTCCATTTTATGATAAATAATCCACGTGGTTAATTTTCAATTATGTAGTTTATTTGCTTTTTATGTAATGCAATTGTAGATGTGCAGTGTATTTCTCAAATCTGAATAAATAATTTCAAATGAGACACTAAAATCCATGATTAATTACATTATGATGCTCAAATCAGATTCTGCTTTGTGGCTGGTCAAAAATACAGTTTCATTACAAGATTAGAAACCTTTTAAAATTAAGTAGCAACAGGCATCCATAGATGTATATGCTAACACTAATGCAGTTAAGAATGTATGATTACTACACAATATCTTCAGAAGGCTTGACCACAAAGCTTTATTTTGTTTTATATTGCATAAAATTAAGTCTTAGCCACAGAATGAACTTAGGGTTTTATTGTTGTTTGGTTTTGGTTTTCTTTGTACAATACCAAATATATTATCCAGAATTTTATTCTTTAGTTTGAAGAGCTGAATTTGCAAACATTTGGACCATTATTTGTTGTTGAACCATCTTAAGCCCCGTTTTTTTTTCCTGCCATTAGTTTTAAAGCTCAAAGATGAGAATCATATAAGAAAATCCTATTCTGACTGGTTGGCTTTGCACGTGTTTATTCATGCTTCAGATAAATACTTTGGTATCATCCTTTTTTTTTTTTTTTAGGAATATCAAAAAAAAGACTTCCTGTTTTCAGTGGGGAAATCAATGACAGTCATGTAGAAATGTATCCTAATTTTCCTTTTGGCTTTCCATTCATGTATAATTTTAAGGTAATTAGATAATACTAGCCCAAATCCTGGTAATATTGTTTTGCTCTATTAAATCATATGATACCTGGACTAAATAAAAAGTTTGTATTCTCTACAGGCAGTGACTTTGAAATAACGTTTTCTATGAATTTCCCAAGATGATGCAATGGAATCCAGATTTGTTACTCACAGTTAGTACTATTCTAACTCATTTTTAAACAATGGAAAATGTAAACATGACTATTACTCTAGCCCTTTATAATTTTGTAATTTGTGTCCTGTTTCCTTCTTGTCCTCATTTGATAGTCATCTTATCTGTGTGTCTTGCAGGTTACAGTCCAATGTCTTTTTGGGTTGGTTTTTTTTTTTTTATTAAAAGTAACTGATCATTCTCCATTACTTTTATGAGTAGTTTTGTGTAAAATTAGGCAATAAATTTGGACTAATAGTATATTTTATCACTACAGCAGCACTGATGGAATTATAGCCACCAAAAGGCTTTATTACGATAACACTGACTGAAGAGAGAGTGAGACTTATACTGTGCTGAGTGAACAGACATCCTTCTTAGAAAATAATTGTCGCTGATTGTTTAGGGCATTTCCTATGCTCGACTTGTGTTCTTGACTATTTTGTATTGCCTAGAATTTACAGAGGAAAAGCTACAAGATTCTGTCTCATTCAGGTAAAATTGTGCCTGTTCTTGAATGATTGAGAAAGGCAGTACAAAGGTCACTGGCTCATCTTTTCATTTCCCCCTAATAAAAGTGCCATGCCTGAGCAGAGATCTGCTGCTGTGTCACCTTGACTGTGCTAAGACAATTTTATCAAATACCAACACTTTATTTTGTCTATTAACAGTGGTGAGCTCCTGACACAAATAAGTGCTGATTTGGTGAACGAGATTAAAACAATATGAGCATTTAGGCTGTGGCTCTGTGCTGTGCTAAACTTCAGCTCCCTTAAGTGAAACAAAAAGTCCTCTGGGTTCCCCTCGTGCTGCTAGTGGACCAGTCCTACTCTAACCCAAGGAGGAGATCCATTACTTTGACTGCTTTAGAACCTGATTGTTTCACCTCACCCAAAAGGTAGTCTTAGGTCCTTTATGGGTGCTTAAATTTCCCTGACAATAAACATTGGAAGATTACTTTGTTCTATGGTGCATGTGCTCCCTTCCTTTACAATGTTTTTTAAAGTAGCATCTTAGCTTTAAAATTTTACTGATTTGCTGAACTTTATTTGCTTACTCTGAGATGAAGTCAATGAAATAGAAAATTCCTTGAGCTAGCTAAAGAAATGCTCTCTTAGAAGTGCAGTTTTGACCTGAATGTGATGTAGAATGTTTCTTCCTGATATCACCATTAGGATTATTTCTTTTTTCCCCAACTGGAAAAAGCAGCTTATCAGAAAGATATGATGTATTCTAGGAGCAAGAGAAAAAAACAAATATACAGTCTTAATTGATGTCGATCTAAATAATCCAGCTAGACTGTTGTCCATATCCTGGGTAGCTTTAAATTTAATCTACTACATCATGGTGATTTACGGGAATTGTCTTGCCTTCAATTTACTGAACATGTCACCCACCCTAATGTATTTTTGATTGTTTTCAGATCCCTCTTTCTGATAGAGAAACCATATCTTAAACCTGGTTTGGTTTTGGTTTTTTGTTTCGGGATTTGTTGGGTTTTTTGGTGTGTGTGTCACTTGTTTTTTTGTTTTCTGAACTTCTCAACATTGAAAGAGTCAGTGTAACTGTGTCTGTGACTATGCTTTTGTTGGGGTTTTTTTAGCTTTTGGCTTTTTTATGGTTTAGGCATATACTTGAGTTAACTTTTCCCATTGCTTAGTAAGGATTTTGGACATTTTTCTGTGCCATTGTAAAAATTCTCTCATTCTCTCAAGCTTCATCATTTTGGGGGCCTGGGTGGGGGGCTCTTGGGGTATGTGTTTTTTCTTGCCTCTGGCTTGTCAAAGCAATGTGTTGAAATCAGGATCTGTGAGGAAATTGTCATCCACTGGAGACTGATGTTTAAGTCAGTACAACTGTGTGTGAGGCAGCGAAGTGATACTAAACGTTTATATTTTATTAGTCTGAGCAGAGCATCTCATCTTTCCAGCTGTACTGCTTTGAACCCAACTTTATGTTCAAAGCTGGCTGGAGTAGTTTTCAGTGACCTTGTACTTCATCTGACTGTAAGTTTCAGAGAGTCATTCACACATCGAGAGAAGGACCATTGTGTCTAATTTGACTTATAATCTTTTATCCTTTCTGTGTTATTACCTGCTGAGTGCACTGAATAAACCTAAAAGCAATTTAATAGCCATTCATGATGTGATGTCAAGCAGACCTCAGGGAAAGATGCTTCTATTTTTCAGCCTAACCAACTTGCCATGCTGCTCCTTCACAGCACATGTGCAGTGTGCCATGTCACATTTCCAAGCTCTTGGTGGCAGATTTAGCTGTGCTTCTCCTGCTCTAGTCAGCCCTCCTTGTCTTAATCCAGGTTGCATTAGGTATGATAGCTGAGATGTTTTAAAGAAAGTAATTTTCTTCCAGCTGAGACAACAAATTCATGGGTCTGTGATAACCATCTACAGCACTTGAGATAACAATACCCTCCACTTGAACAAATTATCCAGCCTTCAAGCCTTTACCTGTAACAAAAGACTTGGGTTGTAGCTTTCTTAAACCTGCTGTGTTGAAGTGTAAGGAGATTGTACATAGTCAAACTCCTCTGAAAGCGTCACAAAACCCAGCACTTTGTCACTTGGCTTACAATAAAGTGAGACCATTAAAAGTGGAAGTGTACATACCTAGAAGTCTCTTCTGTGCTACAAAAGGAGTGATCTGGAAGAAGTGATGGCCCTGTATGCCTGCAGGAAAAACCAAAACACTGAACAGGGTGGTTCTTACTGATCAGTCCCTTGTTCCAGTATACACTCATCCCATTATTGCATTCAGCCCAGAAACCAAAAAAGATTTTGTAATGGACTTCAAAAACTGGATTTCCATTGTATTTTTCCAGGTCACACAAAGAACGTGGCTAATGAGCCTGTGACTGCATTTGTTGGAAGGTCACAGCCAAATTGAGTCTCCTGAACTGACAAGGTGGTAACCCATTATGTGAGACAAATTATTTTTCATTCCTTGAGTATGCATTATACTGCCATTAATCATGATGAAATCTTTATGTATTAATGGAGCTGTGCTGCGTAATTTCAGAAGGTTTTCAATTTATTCCAGCACCATTCAACATCCACCATAAAGTATGTACCCTAATATTGGTGACTTCTCTGCACAGAAGATACAGTAATATTTCTACTTTGTTTATAAGTTCTCCTTTTACAAATATAAAGCAACGTATTTATTTTCTTAGAGTAAATATGTAGACAATAGCATGAGTATTGTAACACCACTAAAAGACAGGAATAACTCAGTACAGCCAAATGAACTTTACATGGACAGTCACTTTCCATTTCCATTTTCCTTTTTATTGTAACTAACAGTTTTTTCATTGTCAATCCCTTAGACTTTTTTTTTTCTTTGAGACCTTTGAAATGTTTCATAGATGACTGCAAAGATTATAGATTAAATGCCCTTCCTTAAGTAAAAGACAGTAATTTAACAAGCCTTTTGAGAGATGAAAAAATCTCCTGTTTTATGTTTGTTGCAGTTAAAAGGTCAACATTTATCCCCACATCTTGCAGTTGATTATCAGAAGTGTTTCTGTTCTCTTGAAAGTTAATTTCTCTGAACACACAGTGAAACACTGTTATCATAGGATGCCACAGTGTGGTAGCTGCTGGTAAATGCTGCAGGATTTGTGGTTTTTCAATAAGAACTTTTTAAAACATGTTTCCTTGTGTTTGCTTATCTTAGTGAATTTTTAAATATTTCTGCCCTATTCCCAAAGTGTTGTTTTTTTTTTTTCTGGGAGTGAATTTTAAGATTTCTCATTTCATTATACTTGCTTTTGTTTTACAATTTTTTTGGGCTGCCTTTCCAACAGTCCTCATGATCTGTTATTTACGGACACACAAGCTGAGTATAAAACAATGCTACTGGGTTGGATGGAAAGTTCAGCTATTTACTAAAGTACCAGGAATCATTCAGCAGCACATTATGGATTGCAACTCCTTGATTTTTGGAATCTGAATTATGTCTTTGCAATCAATAAGGAACTTGTCTAGATCTTTCAGTATTGAAGGAATAGTTGAGGCACAGATGGAAGTGACAGTAGCAGGTACATCAGCAGTGAGGGATCAGACACTGTTCATCTGCTTTATAGGGAGTAGTATACAAATCTAAACGTGATATCCCCATATTCATCACTGTACTCACGGGAATTCAAAATTGCATCACTTACAGTGCAAGAAGCTTGCAGGAAATCTAAGATTTTCTTGTCTTTGCTTGCCCAGAAAAGATTTGCTGCTGTGGTTAGGGCAATGCCAATATTTTTTGCTCTTGCAGAGATAGATTTAAAAAAATTCAGGGCAAGGACAACCAAAATAAGAAGGGGTTTTATATCCCTCTGGTTGAAAGAGGCTTAGGATATAGTTATTTTATTTATTAGCCTGTCAATCTGTTTGCTGTGTTTAGAACTCCTTGTTTTCTGGTTATGGTCTGTTACCCTGACTGATCATTTTCATCTCAGGACATGGGCAGTGGAGGGAAATGAAACAATGCTTTGTCATGAGAGTCATCTCCTGCTTCCTCGGGAGATGGAAAGCATGTGATGGGCTGTGATTCAAGCGCTGCAGATGAGAATGGCACTATCCCCACCATAACTGATGACGATAAGTCAGGTTTATCCTCTCTTTTATTGCTCCTCTGAAGCTGGTAGTAATACACTTGGAAGGAACCTTTTTCATTCTCTAAGGCTCTGGTTCGATAATAGAAACCAAATTCTGTTCTCTGCCTATTACACACGAGTTTTGGGCAAAGATGAGTCCTGAACTGCTGCAGAGCCCCAATACCTGAGACAATCCCTCAACATGTGAACTGGAGGTCTTGCCAGGCTGCTCTTTGCAAGCAGTGAAGCAACTGAAGGGGCTCTGATTGAATTCAGTCTTGGTATCACACTGTGCTAAACTGCTTGTTTGACTGAGATCTCATTGAGGAAGTCTCACCAAGGCAGACCCGTTCCATTGCCCCCAAGATTTTAAGCCTAGGCCAAAATGCTGCCTACCCTGTGGGGTTTTTTTGTGACTTTGGCTTTTTGTGGAGGGTTTTTATGTTTTGGTTTATTCCCACCCCCCTTTCTTTTCTAGCTGCTGCTTCCAACTCAGCCTGTCAGTGTTTTGCAAGGAACAAGACAAAGAATGGAAGAACAGACTTTTCAATGTTTCCTAAATACAATGAGAGAGTGACAGCCACTGACTGAGAACTAGAACTAAATATAGTCCTCTCTTATCTGAAGGTGAATCTTTGAGATAAGACTAATTTTGCTAATGAAAACCCCCTGATGGCTCATTTCAATAGAGTCTCAGTGCAGTGTGTTCTGGCATGAGTTCTCGCTCCCTTGTAGGTTTTGGATTTGCTTGGAAAAACTTTGAGCATGTTGAGCACTTCTGAGAAAAATAGTTCTGGCAGTTCAGTCTTGAGGTTTTTCTGTTACCATTCCTTCAGATAAGCTGATGACACGTGGAAGAAGTGAATAACTATTTTAACAGCCCACAAATATGTTGTTTCTCTTCACACTGAACATCTTGTTCTGCTGATTTACAGATAGGACAATTGAACCAAGGGTAACCACATGCAAAGACGAACATGAGTGCCTCCTGAAATATGTCACAGTTCTGACAACATAAAAAAGACTGTTTTTAACTTTTTTTTTTAACAAACCTTTTGTAATTGGCTATTGTATTACATGAGAAGAGACTTAGAAAAAGTTTGTAAGCTCTTTGTTTCTGAATATTTTGAACAACACATAATGCTGATAGGAAATAAAACTGCTTTTTCTTACTAAAGTTTTATATTGCCTGGACAGTAAAATCAAGACAACTAAAGCCACTAACTCAGAGAAAGTGAGCTAAAAACTTCATGCAGAAAAGGAAAATTAGGGACACTTGTTGGCTTGTGAATTCTTATGCTTTACATTATATAATGTTCAAGGAACAACTGAAATATAAGAAAAAGCATCTTTTTAAACTTAACTGTGAGCTGGAAGAAATTGTCTTGTTGCTGTTATTCTTTTGTTATTGGTATCTCAAAAAAGTCCTTCAGGAGGCACTACTGTAAATTTTTTTTTGGTCCAGAGAAACTTTAATTTGATGCAAGAGATGGAAAAGCTGAGGAGAGAGAACGTGAAGAACAAAAAGGGAATAGATTTGCTTTGTAATGAAGGGTTGATTTCCAAAAATGTTTAAGTAACTAGAGATGCTGTTACACTTAACAAAAGAAACCATAACGGCTGCTGGTGCTGGGACACACATAGACAGCTGATAGAAGGGGTGTGGTTGCTTTCAGGAGCTTCGGGATTTTTTTTTGGTGCTATTCTGTGCATAACTACTTTTCTGTGGGGAAAAAGGAAACACTGAGGGATTTCAGAACCTAATTCTTTTTAAAGAGATTGTCCTTGGTCTTATATACAGTAAGTCTTGCATTAGATCGGATATAGCCAAAAGGTCTCAGGGCCTCGTATAGAGCAAAAATGAAAATTCTTTGACATTCAAGCCTGTTGGCTGCCATTCCTCAAGCCAGACAGAGCTCTGAATTCCTTAGAAGAAAGAAGCAGAGCTGGCTCAGGAGAATGTGAATTATATAATGAATATTCTTTTTAGCCCCATCCACTCCTCTTCTGAAAAGAAAACATGATGTGCTTCCACAGCTTTCTTTGAGAACCTGAACAGACTGAGACTTTCAATTGCCAAATCACAGGTGAATATCAAGGAGGGGGGGAAAAAAAAAAGAAAAACATCTTAAATAACTGCACAAATGTAATGTGTCCATCGAAGGCAAGCTGCCAGACACTTCCACTGTTGGAGCTGTGTATTGGTAGCAATTCTAATATTTGTTTTATTACATATTCAGGTTTTAGTATATTGTTTCATTTATGATGTGTGCAAATGATAAAACAAAGATAGCAGTTGGAAACATAATAAATTTCCAAGTGAACTGAAATATTTTTATTTTTAAAAATATCATTAAACTCTTTATTTTTTATTATTTTTTAGGAACATAGCTGAGAGAGAAATACTAGAAACACTTTTGCTGTAGGACACTTTCCATCAATCTGTGGCAGTCTTCAAATTAATTACATTTCAATTTACCCCTTGGACCCTTAAAGATGCATATCTCTTGATTTTGTTGTTTGTATGAAATTTCAGCAGTAGCTCTTACTGGAGTGATTGTGATAAAATATAACAGAATGTGCTTTCTGACTTCATGTGAATATCTGGGTTTTTCAGCCTTAATAAGGTCTCCAGAGACTGCTTTACCTCGAAAAACATTCTCATGTATGACTTCTGAATTATTTTTTTTTTAATTTTGAACCAAGTTTCACAGGACTTTGTCTCACATAATCTTCTGAACAGTTTCATCTTTAGGGTAGCAACAGCATATTTTCAGTGATAAATGAGGTAAACATTTTGCTGTCATTTATTCTAATTGTCTTATGCTCAAAAGGCACATGGGAACACATTTTATAACTTGTCTTTGATTACATATTTGGATGTTTTCATCTAGGTAACTTATCTTCTGAAAAATGCCATACAGTTATTAAATTAGCCATAGTTATAACTTTTTAAAAGTTCTTGATGCTAGTTGGTTTTGGAAGTGACTGATGTTCCATAACTTGCCTTTGAAAAATTCCTACCAAAATAGGCTGTGCATTTGATAAATCTTCTACGGTTTTATTTGACTGAGCTTTTGGACAATGGAATACTTTAAAAAAACCCAAACAAACAAAATATCAAAACTAATGTATTGTTCTCAACAATGTTGTGATTATATTCTTGGCTTTAGATTTTCATCTACACAGTAGGTCAAATCAACTTCATACTGCAGCAGATAATGAAATTCAGCTTTCCTCACAATTATATGCAGTTCAGTAATTTTCACTTTTTAAAAGAAATATAGTCTACTCATACAATCCCAGGTCAAGATTTGAGTGAAAAGACAATCCTATTCACCATTTTGAGACTTGGAGATGTTCTTAATTACAGTGACTCTGCTTGGGATAATCCAGAGTCCTGGTTAACTTCCTGTCATCTACCTTTTGAAATCTGAGGAGCATCCAACTCAGATTTCATTAATCAACTTCTTTCACCAATCAGCTCTGTGAACCAAACTGGTTTTCACATCATCTACCAAACAAATAGCTCTGGTGTGTAAGAAAATTTCATATTAGAAGGTGAACCATGGCCTTTCTGAGAACCCTTGTGAAAGCACCAAAGCATCAGAGGACAATGGGAACAGAGGAATGTATGCACTGTGCCATAAAACTCAGGAATACTCCGAGTTCCCTAAAAACTCCATGGGGACCATATCCTATATTAAAAGCAGCCTATGTATCTAGTGGAGCTGTTCAGCACACAAGGCAAATTTGTATCTGTGCCTTCATTAGCTGTTTCATGCTGTGCTCAGCAAATGTAAGTGTCAGAATACTGAGCTACTTCAGACACCAGCAGTTATGGTAAATTTAGACAATTTTTGACCACTTTCATTCATCACTGTTTGGAAAAAAAGATTTGACTGCTGATTTATGAGTGAAAATGTTCTACAAAATATACTGGGTTTTAAATAACTGCTATAATGCTCAAATTTGCTTTAAAACTTTATTACTTAACAAAGAATCACATTCTCAAATTGCTGGCAATTTGCACTTGAGGAGTTCTGCTCAGAGCAATAATGTCAGGAAGATGAAATATGTAGCTGAGAGTAGACCTTATGATATAGTTTTAAAAGTTACTTCTACTGAAGCATCTGCTCTGAAGAACTGTGATAGATTTTACTGTCGCTGAAGTTCTCTTTCTATCCAAGCTGACAGAATTCTGTGGCTGCTTTTAATGGGAGTCAAAATATTATCTCAAGTGCATTTAGAGGTACTTCTATAAAAATATCTTTTCTTTGGTATTAAAAAAAGATGTTCATTTGCAAACTCTGGTAATCTACTGCCTCAGTCTTGCTGGTGCATCTCTGTCAAGAAAGGTCTGAGAACAGGTGGAGCATTCACTGTGAAATGGGAAAAGCTGCTGCCTGCTCTCAGCCCCCTTATGGCACAGCAGTGGTTGGAGGTCCCTCCTTCTGGAGACTGTGCAAACTGGCAATCTCAAGGCTCTGAGCTGAAGGCCAGGACAATTTACCATCACAACAAATGTATTTGTTCTGTGATAGTAGGTTCTTGTGTGTGAAATGGAGTTTTCTGCACTTGCAAGTTCAGGTCCGTAATATTAATACAATAATTGTCCTCCTTTCTGGGAGCTGTTGATAGAGTCTTGAAGGATTTTTTGAGTAAGAAAAAAAAGAGCAGATTTTCCTTTAGGTTTTAATGAACTATTTCTAATTAAATGAGAGAATAGTTAAATTAGCTGTGTTATTAATGTATCTGTCAATATGATTCTTACAGCTTGTTGCAATTGAGGCTTCTTCCGAGCACTAGGACCCAGTTAAAATGGAAAGGCGCCTGTCAAATCACAGCAATTATTCAACTATATTTTAGGGGATAATGAAACTTCTATGCTCTAGTTGTTTGAATTTTAAAATCCCACAAGTTTTCTGGTGAGGGAGTTACTATAAATGGACACAGTGAAGTTTGAGGTATAGGAATGCTAGTCTTGGGAAAAAAAATATCTAGGTGAAGATGTACTTCTACAATAGTACAGAGTACAGGTTAGTGAAATGGGATGGGTCGAATAAAATTTCACTGAGAAATCCCCCAATCATTAAACAGTGTCAGATCTCCAGTATGCAACATTCCTTTTTGGAATCTCAATTTTCCTGCAGTAGAACACTGTTTTTAACAGCATACCAAAACTGGAAGTACTTTTCAATCTTGACCAGAACTGGAAAAAAAAAACCAAAAAAATTTGATCTTTCTCAGATTAACTTTTTGGAATTTTCTGTTGTGCCCATGCTAATTTTATTTTATTTTTTTTATGTATCATTCTGAAGACTGAACAAAGTAGGGGGAAAAGCTAAATATGCACAGTCATTGGATAATAACTTTGTTCAGTCTCTATTTTTCTGGAAGAGTATTAAATATAATAACTCTATCTGAATTTTCCAGTGGATGACAATAGAAATGATTCATAGGTGTCCTGCCAGAATTTTTCTATTTGGCACACAAATCTAAGTCAGATCAGATTTGCAGGAGACATCTGAGAGTAGTTAATTTTCAGCAGCTTGCTTTTAATCAGTCTGAGTATTTCCTTGACCATGTCCGACTTCTGTAAGCACTGAAGGAAAACAATTACTTGGAAGAGGTGCAGCATAGACGGTTTTAAAGATCTAGTACCACTGAAATGAACAGTTCTTTTTAAGATGTAAAAGCCAGCATATAAAAATAAGGCTGACTTAAACTCAATGATTTTAAGAAACATTAAGCACTGAATGTAGTGAGCCATTGTACTTTCTTTTATCAGCAGAAGATAAAAGAGTCAAATTAAATAGGCTTAATGGAAAATGATACTCTTTGAGTTTTGTTTTGTAGTGTAGGTTTTGCTATTTATTATTCAACTCTTTTAATTTTAGATTTAAAACCCCCAAGAAACATGTCAAAGAGCATTTTGCTCTGTCTTTGTAATCATGGGGTGTTAATGGTGACAGTCAATATTGCTTTAATCTGTTGGGAGTCCTGACAATGTATTGTATATATTTCCTCTGATATCTTGGGTCCTGTGGGACAACCATTCCAGAATGGGAATAATGGAGTACAAAAGTCATTTGATATTTTTGGTTTTGATATAGAGGCAGGATGTCATTGATTTTTTTTTTTGGTTTTTTTTTCTTGTTTGGTTTTTTTTCTCAAACTACAGATTTCCTCTGATATGTAATTAAAACATCAGAGAATAAAATTCCGGGAACTTTGACTGTTATTGAGAAATGTTGTTTGATTTTTCTGCTTTTTTCCTTCCAAGGAAAAGATGAGACTTTCAAAATTCAAGCCTTACTTAATTTGATGTATTTTCTGTAGAAGCATCATTTCCTTGAACTCCATGATGCTTATATTGAATTCAAATCATTCTTGCCCACGTGTGGCACCGTGGCTGTCTATTCTGCTGTCCTCATCAGTCACTTGTCTGTTCTGTCCACGAAGCAGGCACAGACTGTCAGCTACGTAAACTGTGTGACTTTCTGGGAATAAGGTGGCATCACATTATCCAGATGTGCTCAATCACTTTTGACTGACTGCCGTGTGTCCAGCCTGGTGCCCCTGTGGCCAGGCCTTGGGAGTTTTCTCACCAGCTTGAGCTGAGAGCTGTGTAAGGAAGGCTCACCCACTTTTCACAGAGCACAAACTTTCTTGGGGTAATACCAGGCTCCTGATATTATCAGATACAGGGGAGTTGTACCCAAGTTGTTAGAACCCAAGAAGTTCTGTTGAAATTAGACTATTTTTAAAAATACCAAAAGACATGCCAGATTATAGCCCAAATTTAGCCTATAAACTCTCTGGCCAGAGACACTTCTTCTACCTCACTTTATGATGGCACAGGGCATAGCATGATGTGATCTTAGTTCAGGCTCTGACTGCAGCTGTCACATAAATGATGAAGGTCTGCGCTGGAGTTATTCAGACTCCTTCTAAATGTTCAGCATAGGCTAACTTAAAAGAAATAGGTCTCCAAATGACATTTTCTTCCCATCATTCTACTTTAAAAGGAGAAGAGGAAGTTAGAAAGGGCATAAACTTTTACTGCTAATTTTTCAAGCTCTCTCTAACAGTGCCAAATATAATACCATCAATATAAGTAGTGTGAAAGGCAAAAAGAGGAACATATATACTTCTTTCTCTATTTCTTCTGAAATAAAGCCTTGTTAACTCTCAGGAGAAGCTGTAAAATTAAATGATTGCATTATTTCATTAACCTTTGGTTGTAGCTAATTTTGCCTTAATGGCCATGTGTAAGATTTTCCTCAATTTAGATGTCATTCTACTGGCATATGGAATATTGTTCATAGGATTCTCACTGGGTCAGTAGATGCTTCTTCTGTCAATGGTATTTGCAAAAGCATAATCTTACTGCCAAGGAAAAGGACGCTGTAACATCTTTAATATGCAAACATATGTTCATCTTAATACTGCCTGTGTTGCTAATAGCTGCAAGCTGACATCTGCTTCTGTTAGGGAGCCTTGTCTAGGTCTCCTATAGCTATTTGAACAGAAAAGCCTGTGCAGAGCTGCAGAGTTCAAACTACGAAGGAATTTTTGCTACATGATTTAGATATCTTCAAGAAAATATTGAAAACTTGAAATCTTTCTGGAAATAGTTGGTAATAGCTTGGACCAGTCTAGCAATATGACAGACTGTAGAGCTGCATTTCTAGAAGCTTGTGCTCAAGCACAGTTTTTGGTGTGGTACTTTCTGAACTCATTGTGGGAGTGTTTCAGTTGAACATGATTAGTGAGTTTAATGACTGGATTGCCCAACTGGTTTGCTTTTCTAGCATGTCAGTGTTGCATACAGCTGTGTCTCATTTGCTCCACTCAAATAAATATTAGTTAAGTGCTAAGGGCAGCCAGAGTGAAGCCATCATTTCACAGATATCCTTGCTGGCAACTATGTCAGTGTAGCTCCAGTGCCCGTTGGCTCCAGTCCCTTTCCCACACTGCTTTCTCAGTCATGCATTGCCTCCAAGGTCTGAATTAAAGTGCAGCACAGCACAATGGACCAGACAAAAGCTTTCTGTTCTGCTTTTAAGGAACACCGTTTTACTCTTGGACCTGCCCAGTTGAGGAGGAGGCAGGATACAGAAAGGAGAAGTAAGAAAGTTAGGATGATATAGAGGGTGTCTGTCTGGTAATGGACAACAGTACTTCTCATTTCCTTTAACATCTGCTGCGGTAGAAGTTTAGACTAGAAATGTTTGCTACAGTCTAGAGAGACAAACCTGTCCTCTATCATACTGACCCACAGGCAACGTTGGGTTAGTGTTAGGCTTGCAGTTGCTGTGTGTTCAGACAGCCCCATCCTTTTTCTCCACTCATGCACCAGAGGGACATTCTGGTTGTTACAATCAGCACTGAACAGCTTTGAAAAGCCTTACACTTGCTGAAGTTTTCCCTCTATGTCCAGATGTTCTGCAATAGCAGTAGGTGAAGGTTGTAAAGTTCTGTAAGCATTACCTCTCTAAGTACAGGTATTGCCTTCACGTGCCTGCAGGTATGGCACTCTGCTGACTGTTGGCTTGATGAAGACTTCAGGCAATCTTTACCTTGCTCTAGAATTAATAGTGTTTTCATGATTTTTATGTCTTACTAGCCTGGATGAGTGATGTCTTATCCCTCTTCAAGTAATGTGTAATCCTCATAGTCATTCCACTTAATAGTATATGTTATCACAATATTACCTGCTACCTGGTTTGGACTGGGATACAGTTAATTTTTTCATAAGGGCTGGTAGGGGACTGTGTTTTGGATTTGTGCTGAAAGTCACTGTGATAATACAGGGCTGTTCCTGGTATATCTGAACAGCACTTACCCGGAGCCAAGGCCTTTCCTGTTCCTCATCCCACACGCCAGTGAGAGGCTGGGGATGCACAAGGTGCTGAGATGGGACACAGATAGGACACCTGACCCCAGCTGACCCAAGGGATATCCCAGACCACAGGGTGTCGTGCTGAGCAATAAAAACAACTGGGAAATAAGGAGAAAGGGGGAATGTTCGTAGTGATGCCATTTGGTGATCCCAAGTCACAGTTACAATGGATGTTACAGCTTTCCTGGGGGTGGCAGAACACCTGCCCACCCATGGGAAGGGGTGAATTAATTCTTTCTTTTGCTTGGGTTTGTTGTTTTACCTGTTACCCTGAGCGTACCTGAGTATCTCAACCTATGAGTTTTCTCACTTTACCTTTCTGGTTCTCTTCCCCATCCCACTGCAGGGAGTGAGTGAGAAACAGCATGAGGCTGAGCTGCCTGCTGGGCACTGACATTACCTCAGGCAGTGAGGATTCCCCCTATATATATATTTCAGAGGCTTTTTTTTCAATATCAGCATTTCAACTACTCTTTGATAATCCTGCTGTGACATCAGAGAAAAATGTCCTGTCAACAGTTCAATTTAAAATTTTATTTTTTACACTTGTACAGGAATACTGAGAATAATTCAACCCTCTTCTATATTAAACTATTTAAAAGATGTCTCTGTGGGCTCCATGCTGTCATCTGCAAACTGATGAATCTGAAATTTATAGCAGCATTGCTGGAAAGAGGGTGGCTGTTCCTTTACAATAAGCTGCATATCTTCTCTGTGCAGATACAAAATTCCTGCAGTTTCTACCGTATTTGTTCTTAAAGAACAACTACTGACATTGAGACCATGTCTGGGTGGGCTGCATATTCTGAAGCGCAGGGTTTGCCAGTCTGTGCTAGGACACAGCCTTTTTAAAGAAATTGATTATTTGAGGGAAGAGCAGACAAGATGACAAATAGACCAAGTATTAATTAGCCATTAATGACTCCAGAGGGAGGACAGACAACTTGAAAACAATTTGTGGGCTTAGTCTGGGAACTGGTTTCCCCTCAGAAGTGCTCCAAAGGAGAGCTGTGGCCTTGGAGAGGAGGTGGGCAAGCTGCTCGACTGGGCATGACACCATCTGAAGCTGAACTGCAGCTAATGAAACGTTTTCCCTGCATTTAACTCTATTCATTATGCCAGGTTAATGAATGCTAAGCCCATTTTAATCAAAGTTTTCATGACTAGTAGCGAACTCTTAGAATTCATAGGAATCTGTTATTTATTGTTACCACTTGCTGTCCCAGTTCAAAGTGCACGTTATACAAGTCAGGTTTGTGGTGCGTGGAAGGGTTTGACTGTGGACTGGGTGAAGATGGCTATGTACATTCACACTGCTTTCATTTGGAGAAATAATGATCTTGCAGCGTGTGCCTGATGCTTTGGATTTATGCCACCCTGGTGTGCGATTAGAGGCAGAGGACGTTATGCATGTTTCACAACAGGGGGTCATAAGAGAGTCCAAATACCAGATGTAATGCTGTATTTTGCAGAGCATTTATCCTCATCTTGCTTTAGCGGGTATTCTATTTTTAAAAATATTCATAAGCTCTAAGAGTCACAGTATTTCAGTTGCCAAATAAAATTAGAAGGCCAATTCTGACCAGACAATCATCGTTTCTTCGTGAAGTTACCGTTATCAGATATGGTAACCTTCTTCAGGGCAAGAAAAACACAACTTTTAGCATGTTCACTTGTTCAGTACAGTTGAATATTCTGTATATTCAATATTTATTCAAATTTATTTCTTGTTTAAACTCTTTTTTTAATTGTTATTCTAGTTCCTTTTTAAATTACTACATGAATGTTTGGTTTTGCTCTTCCCACCCTTGCACAGAGCCAAGGTCTCTGTGCTCAGGTCCTGTCATGGGTTTGCCTAGGGGACAATTTTTTTTAGGTTATTGTGGCCAGTTGGGCAATCAGACCAGTAATTTCAGTGGATTGTGGCCCCCTTTGACGACCCCAAGTTGTGTTGATGCTCAGAGAAGGAACGAGAGTGCCTTGATATGAAGTTATTCATTCAAGCAGGAAGATGGGATTTTCCCAGTAATCCTGTTTCCTATGTAAAACTAAAAATAGACTTGTTGGCACTCCAAATTTCATTTGGTGAAGTGCACCATTGCAGTATTTAGGAATTGTGCAACTAAGTTATGAAATAGTATTTCTTTATTCTTTTGCAACTTGGATTAGCTGATTACAGTGACTCTTCCATTAGGACTTTGGACTTAAAGGCCAAAGCCTTCTGGACGGAGGAACGCACCAATTTCTGGAAGATACAAGAAAACTGGAACCATAGTAATACCAAGTGGCAGAAATTACAAAGCACACCCAGACTTTTGAAATATGCTTTATGGACAGAAACTTTTTGAAAACCCAGTATTTTATCAATATTTTAGATGGGGAAAAAAAAAAGGAAACAAAACTGCAATTTTGTGAATATGTCCAGTGACAGAGATCAAGAAAAAATAAAGAGGGAAACTTTTTCTACTTCAAGAACTGACAGAACGGCACAGGGTCTATCTGACTCCTTTCTAGACAGCTTCTGAAATGTACTGTCACAGAAGGAAATTGCTGATATGTATATTCTTTTACTGTTGAACATCACTAAGCAGAGGTTCAAGAAATTAATTCTCAAAGAGGGAACTAAAATCTTTAGGGTTCATGATGGGTGGAAGAAAGGGGGAAATGTATAACACCTCATGAGTAAGTAATTCATAAACTTGGGAAAAAAAACACCCACCTGAGAATGTGTATGACCTGTAATTGTTTGGAAAATAGTGGGAAAGAGGGTTATATTCTTCTGAGGAGATGAAAGCTTACCTGATGGCTGATAAGCGGCTTAAACTCTCTGCTCTGGAATCTAAATTAGGTAGAAATATTCTGCTCTCAAGGTCTCCTGCCTTAGTTATTCTCCTGAGCACTGAAAGTACTATATATTCATCTACTGTGCTGTAGTGACCCAATATGTTGCCCAGCTTCTCCTAGTTATCTTTTGAAGGACAAAATCTTTTTTACCCCTTTCTGGTTAGTTAGAGAAGTGTCTTGTTTGGCTTAAATGAATAAGACTCACTGAAAGTCTCTGTATTAACTAACATAAAACAAGTCTTCAAAGCCTGGGAGCAGAGTGTGGAATTCAATTGTTTTATTTTAATTCGGCAGGTCTTAATTTTATATATGTATTTAATAGCATTTGTTTTACATATGATACATCCCCAACATTACTTCAGTGTGAAAATTAGCCTCTCTGAAGAAATTAACTTTTAGCCACCTGTACTTTTAGTTCTTAAGAAGTACCCAAGTTCCCTAGGCCAGATTTCAAGCCCTCTTTATGCAGTTCTGTGTTTTGCCCGAGAGAGTCCTGTCAGGAAGGCAACCCCTTCTTTCTTGATTGATGAGACACTGAAGGACCAAGATCTCCTTTCTGTGATCTTTTCATTGCTCCCCTCAAGGCTAATTTCTAATATTCCCAGTCATAAGTCCTGACTGATCCCTTAGTTACTTCCAGTGCAGTGGACAAAGCTCATTTCACTTACTAAAATTAACAAGGTGAGCTTAATTATAAAACCTGAATCAGGAAACTTAGAGGACATGACTTTGAAATAAAGAAGCCTGATTATGTTTTAGGATTTTATAATTAATCTGACCTCCATAATTAGCATATGGACCTATAGTAATCTGATTTTAATCTCTTCAAATTCATTGTCAATCTCTTTCTTAACAAAATGCCATTTGAGGGCTCCCTTTTACTTTATTTTAATTTAGACCTCCTTATGAAGCTGATTTGTCAAGTCCAGAATAATTCCCTTTTAAATTAAAAATAATATTTTATTCTCTTAATCAGAAATTAATGTGTTTGTGGTCTCCTTCCAATTCTCTGAGAAATGGAGAAGTGCAAAGTTCCTGCTTTTTTGTGTTAGCTTCCTAGATGGTATAATTTTTCTAAGAAGAAAATGCCTGCAAACAACCTGTTGTTCCACAGAGGACATATACATGCTGGGTTTCAGTTAAAAAAGGCCTGCTATGAATGTCAAAACAAAACAATTAGGGAGAGATTAATTGCATTTTTCAGGTAGCTAGTCTTTGTTAAAAAGAGAAGAAAAAAAAAGACTGCCAGATTTGTCCTCTCTTAGTTTATGTATTGTTGGGAGCTGTTTGGTTTTTAGGGTGTTTTTTTTTTCGTATTAACTTCTGTCATCTCGCTTGCAGAAAGTGAAAGATGGAGAGTATACAGAGCAGGGAGGTAGAAGGGAAAAAGGGCAGTCTTATGATTAAGATGATACAATTATGTAGAGATTACTTTTTTTTCTTTCCTCTGCAGGTTTCCTTGTTACATTAGGGTGTCCTTGTTACAAGCAGTCCTCTAGGTGGGCTCTCTAAAACTCTCATTTTCAGGACATGCAGGTTCTGTGGAGATCCTCAGAGTATCACCTGCAGGCAAAGACGAGATCAGCCCAGCCTGACACAAACCATCTCCGGTTCAGACACAAAAGGTTGTATTAATGCTGTGGCTGCTGCAGCCTTTCACTTGCAGTTGAGGTTTATTAGCCCAGGCTCTGTTGCTGCACCAGAGCTGCTGGCACACAGTAAAGCTTTTGCTCAGCAGATGACCCATGCCCAAAAGACAGGATAAAAAGCCATTTTTTTTCTTTCTTTTTTTTTTTTTCTGGCAATGATAGCTTAAGCAGCTCGAGCTATTGATTGTTTGAGAGTCAATAAACACTTAACACTCCTGGCCCCAGTCTTGCCTCCTTAAAATGTGCAAGTAACATCACCTTTTACTTTTCCAATGTGTGAAATTAAAAACGGAATGGGAGATTTTCACCTTTGAGGAATTCAGAAGCCCTTCTTAGCATAGTGAAATAAGTTCCGTGGCAGCACTGTGGGCAAAGAAGAGCTCTTAAAAAAAATTTCAAAGCATTACTGTTAAGTATTTCCACTATCAAGACCTTGCCCTATTCTTGTGGTGAACAGTGACATGACACCAAAAAAATGGAATTCAGCTGTGTCAGGAGAAGTTCAACCTGGACTTTAGGAAAAGAATCTTTACCCACAGAATGGCTGTCACTAGAAACAGGCTCCCCAGGGACGTGGTCATGGAACCAAACCTGGCAGAATTCAAGCAAGGTCTGGACAATATCATATGGTTTAGTTTTAGATAGTCCCGCAAGGACTGAAGGCTTGGACTTGATGATCCTTATGTGTCCCTTTTCACCTCAGATTTTCTATGATTCAGTGCTGCAATTCAAATAATGTACTTCGATATCTACAGTGTACAGAAATTCTCTTGTGATCCTTGGTCTGATGACCCTTAGTGGGGTTTAAGGCTGAGTAGCTTCACTGTGGGAAGGAACAGATCCTTCCCTGGGCTTTCAAGTGTGAGGATATTCAAAGTATATATTACATAGAGGGCAGAAAAAGTACAGAGGGCTGGTTGTGGTTTGGTTTTGGTTTTTTTTTTTCAGCAAATGACAATTTAATTCAGAAAGGTAAAAAACCAGCATGTGCAAAGTGAAGAAATGCTTCCTACTTCAGAGCAGGGAATTAGGATCCTGTGTTCATCTTTCCTATTAACAGTTCCCTGACTTTTTATTTATGGCAGAAATTCAAAGAAATACTGTTTATTTGACTTTACACTGGATGCAAAACTTTGCTAGTTACAGTGATTCAATTATGTCATCATGTTCATCAATCCTTCTGATGGAAACAGACCTTCCACCCTGGTTTGGCATCCCATGGCAGTCAATTGAAACTCTATTTCAAAGCAGCAGGATTCTCCAGAGACACAGTCCTCCAATATCCTGCCTCTAATTGCTGAATTGAGGCCTTAAGGATTTCTGTCCATCTAATGAATTTCCTTGCAACCTCATTTTCTAAAGCGGCAACAGTTTATTTCTCCGTTCTTCTTCCCAATAAGTTCTGGGCTGCCAGAAAGTTACTTGTAGGACTTTGAAGTATTGAGTCACCCATTCATTCACAGAAATAATTAACGGATATAGTTTTACACTAATTGTTTCGCTGTTGCACTAGATAGCAATTTAATCTGGCTTTTAAATCATCTGCAATCATTAACAAAAGAAAGCCAACCAACCAAAAATAAAGTAGTCTTTCTTCTTAGCATTGAGAGATAATTTCTCTTTTGTGTTAGATGACTAAGTACCTACCACCAGAAATAAAATGGAGTATGAAAGAGCTAAGCATAATAATACAGAAAGGACACATACAGAAAGGACAACCCCTCCGAAAAAACCCACCCACAAACAAGTAACACTAACACATTGAACCAGTGAAATTAGTACTTTGCTTTCATAATGTTATGAACAACACCTAACATGTAAAAAACTTTTCAGAACTTGAACATCGGCTATATGATTTTTAAGTTATAAGAAACTTTGGTATGCATTATGTGAATTCTATAAACATTAAAAGCTTACTTTCCCTTTTTCAGGATATTCTGTAAAGTAGGCACATTAATGGGGAACTCCATCCTTACATTGTGCCGTTATTCTGATTATTGCTGACAGCTTGTATTTTCTTGTTAAGCTACACCCTCATTGGTGTGGGAGCTTTTTGTTTGTTTGTTTTGGTTTTTTTTAAGACAGTGGTGTTTGATTAATTTCAAAATACCATTTGAAAAAAATGCTTTCTATAGCAGGTGCATAGAATTGCTCATGAAGAATTTAATGCCCAGGTCTCGCTAAATTTCAGCTGGACTGCATAGGAATTAGCTTTTATACTGATATTAGAAAAAAGTCCCGCACTAGTTCATAAAAATATTTCCTCTTCAGCAATGAGTGCAAAAGAAATGTATTACTTGAGATTTTTAGATCAACTCTGTTTTTAATTGTCATTACTGCTCGTGATACTTTGAAACTCAGCTCTGAGTTTATCATGTAACATTTGGTATCAGCTGTAAAATTGTCCAGTGTTTGACTGAATGGGTAATGTTATTATCCTCCCAAGAGGTTTTAGTTAAGATGTTTGGAGGCCAAACAGCTGTGCCTGGAAATGCTTACTTCAGCTGAAATATCAAAGTTTGGAACCCACGGTTTCAAATATTTCATCTATACTCCTTATCTTCAGTTTGCTATAAAAATCCAAATCAATGGAACTAGCAGAAATTGCAGACACAATTCTGCTAGTACAAATTGGGGAGCTGGAAATGAAAATGAGCACAGGAGTCACTGCTTTGTATTTATAGAACATCAGATTGCCACACATTGGCATGATTGAGACGCTACCAGAGAGGGTTGAGCCTCAGATGATGAGGGCTAAGCCTGAAAAACCAGGAAGAAGTAAGGAATGACTCTGAGTTTTTGGCTAAAACTAAAGATTGATTTTTCTAGGAATGGTCTTTTCTGTATCCATAATGTCCATGTGTAGGGCATCTCTTATGCTAATCTTTTTTGGAATGTGAGCAATTTTTTTACTAAGGCTGTGTCTGTCCCTCAGTTGTATTTGTGGCTGAAGGTGACAAAGGTTATGGGTACCAAGCTTTAGGAACTTATGTATTTGTTTGTGGAGGGGCAGAGAGGGAGGTTGGTTTTGTAGTTTGTTTTGGTGTTTGTTTGGTAGTTGTTGGTTTGCTTTTTTAAAATCCCAGTCAGCAAATCCTGTTGCCTCCCTCAAAAATGCACTGTATATGTGAATGCATGAATATGTGCATGCTACAGGGAGGGATTTTTTTTTTTTTTTTAGAACTCAAGAGTTTTTTTTGCGGAAATTCCATAGTATATAATTCTGTCAGCATAAAAATATAAATGGCAGTAAAAAAACTTCCAAAGCAAAACAATCCTCTTCTGCTTGTACTGTGAACTGCAGCAGGCTTGGGGGCCCTGGAAAGCCTGGCAACTCTTGGATTAAACTGCCTTAATTTCTTCTACTTTACTGACTGAACAGGTTTGAAGATTGGAGGTAACCTTGAAGGCTGAGCAGAGAAATTCGGTATTCTGAGCCCACCAAAGGAGGTAGAGGTGTCCAAGGATTTAACAGCCTTTTAGCAGATGTCTTGTTGCAAGGGCTAGATCCTGCTAGGGTGTGACAGTGGGTGTAGATGGTGAAACAGTCATGGGGACTTCTTTCCCTGTGCTTTTCATCCTCTCTGTGCCTATCTCACTTCTTGCTTTTTCTTTCCTGAAACAGATTCCTAAAACATATCTGAAAAGGTGTGCGTGCCACCTCTGTAAATTAAGAAAATAATAGATGGACCATTTTAAAAGCCTGTTTCCTGGCAGACACATCTCGTCTGTCATAAGAATCTAATTCAGAGGCACAGCAGGTTTCCAGCCATTAGCAGATGTTGTAGGTTGCATCCCTTTCACTAACCTTGGAAAAAATACCCTGCACAGACTCTGACAAAGGAGAACTGTGTCTCTTGGGAAGAGCTATAGCACTCCTCTTTAAAATGTTTTCCAAAAAGGAAGAGGTGTGAGAGATCTTCATATACTGGAAGGGCAACAAAGCAAATGTTAACACTACGTTCACTTTCCAACATTCAAGAGCAGTTTCCCAAAGTAAAAGAAAAATGAAATCAGGGCAGAACTCCAGTGTCAATAAAATATAATCTTTTTTTTTGTGCCAGTGTCTTTCAATTGAATTTCAGGTTATGCTTTCCTCCTTGCCTGCTGTGCTCCCCTGTGACTCATACAGCACTGGCTGTTATCTTGGAGATAGAATAGAAATCAAAGTCATGGGGGTATTCTCTGCTCATCTTTCTCTCCCATGTCTCCTGCAGCGCTGCTGTGATCCCCAGAAGATGGAGGAGAGGATTTCCCCTTCAGCTCCCTTGAATTCGGGAGGTAATAATTGGATTTACCTCCGTGTTCAAAAATCAGCTAAACAGCAATGCCCAGGAGTCTGAAGGCACACTGTCAGTCAAGGGAAGTGTCAGTTGTGCTCTCCTGACTGTGTAGCTGAGGGCAGCAGTGATCAGGGAAGGACCTGCACCATGGCAGGAGCAGAGCTCTGTTTGACAGCCCTCTCCAAGAGAGAGGAAGGAAGTCCTGTGCCAGGGTGTAAAGCTGTCCTCACTTGCGGCAGAGGGCTGAGGGTACTGTGTTGTTTAGTGCCGAGAAAAGGAGGCTCAGGGGAGTCCTTATTCCTCCTTACAACTTCCTGAGAGGTTGTGGACAGGGGAGGGTCAGTCTCATCTCCCAGGCAACCAGCAATAAGACAAGAGAAATGGCCTCAAGTTGTACCAGGAGAGGTTCAGGTTAGATATGAGGGAAAACTTCCTCACTGAGAGAGTGGTTAAGCAACGGAATGGGCTGCCCAGGGAAGTGGAGTCACTAGCACTGGAAGTGTTCAAAAAAACAAGTAGAAGTGGCACTTTGCTATTTATTAGTGGGTTTGGTGGTATTTGGCTGAAGGTTGGACTTGATGATCTTGGAGGTCTTTTTCAACCTTGATGATTCTATGTTTCCATAGTTATCTGTACTTGATCTGCCAGGTTCCCCTGCACCAATGCACTAATTTTAGGCCACACAGTGGTGAGATAAGAATAAAACAATGCACACTGTAAAATCCCTAGCTCTGCTAAGCAGTTGGGAATTGCTAGAGGGCATGCTGTACTACTGGGAGTCCCAGAGGAGCCTCACTAATGTATCAGAACCCATTATATGCAAGCAATATTTCCAAACACTTGCAGCAGAAGTCTCAGTGTGGCAATAACTGCGAATTATGACCCTCGGGGTAGAAAGCAAAATGTTCTGTTGTTATGGTAGGAGGTAATGGATGTTGTCTCAACTCTTACACGTCACGATCCAGCTCTTCTGCACCTGGATCACTGCAATGCAGAGGAGAAGGAAGCCCTCTGTGCTGAGTGATGCTCTCACTGAAAGAGAGAAAAGGTTTTGGCCCTTGCTGCCCTTGGTAGCCCAGGCACAGTGTTTGTGGAGCACCGGGCAGAGAGCTGGGGGCATTCTGCTCTCCATTCTTTGTCTCTGCCCACAGGTAGCACACACTCTTATTCTAATTTTGCATATTTAATGGTCTGGGTTTGATCTTAGGACCTCACAGTCCTGACTGAAGAATGATTAGAAAATGATGTTTGTGTAAAATTACACGTGCTGCTTTGTCAGTGTTATAGCTACCACACAATAGTCAGCTAAAGATTATGCAATAAGACACTTAACAGAACAGGCTGCATGTTCAAGTATCAAGGTTTCTAAAGGTTTATTGATCAGCCAGGATAATGCAGCTAAAGTATTTTAAATTAAAAGTCAACCTCATATTTTCCTATATTTGCAAAACTTAAGGTATACGTCAAAAAGGCACTTCTAAAAATAGGATTTTCAAACCCAGGGAAAGCCATATCAATGACAATCATTTTCATTTTAATTGTCTGTTAGGCTGAATAGTAATTGAAAACTATTCTTTTCTGAAAGAGGTAGGTAAAAAATATTGGAACGGATTGGTCATTACCCTCAAGTTTGTGTGGCTGCACTGAACTATTCTTCCTACAGAAGATAAAAAGGTCATTGATCTGTTCAAGATGGTCATTTGAAAATAATTAAAAAAAAAAAAAGGAGGAAAACCAGCCAAAATACTAACTATTACAATGAATGTGACTGTGTGAGGGCCAGTGAGCAAACCACAAAAGAACAATTTGAGGTGCAGATGGTGAGTCAAATAATGACACCAAATTAAAGATAAGAAACTGCTCCTGTGGTATTCTGTTCAACTTCTTACATTTGAAACTGATGTACATAGATGAAAATCATACATGAGATGGTAAATGTCTTTTTTCTCCCTCTTTTTTAAATGAAAATTCATTTGTAATATGCAGAATCAGCTGCATATATTAGATATGGGTGATTTCCATACTGTAGGTTTCCTACAGTATTAATATGCTTTGTTTTATGAGTATTTGTTTTCTAAGATTATTCAGAAGCAAAGACCTATTTTTCAGTGAGTAAATATTTCTGCTAAACAAAGGAAATACAACCTTTTTCCTTCTCCCTTTCATCTGCAGGAAACCTCGCTATGGAAGTGGCCCAATTTAAGCAATAATATGTTTTAAGGTGGTGTATTACAGTAACAGTTTTAAAGTAAATTGGCATGAGTTTCACTTACAGTGAGAAGTAAGATTTAGCTTAGCCTGCCCAGCCTATAATAATCATCATCCTGTGTCTGTTAAACAATGCTATGCACAATTCTATTTAAAAAAGCAGTAATGTCTCTTCCTGGTAACCTTCACTTTTACTGGAAACTGTGAAGATGAATGAACGTGTAACATTCTTGTTTTGCTGAATAGCATTTCACTTGTTTATTACAGTTTAAGATATGCTACATTTATATTTCAGAAGGACGTGCCTTTATTATTAGTTGCATTAAGAAGTATATTCTTGGTGCAGTTTGTATAAGGAGTACCATTTCTTACTATTTTGTTTACCTACCTGAAGCCTGTAATTGCTGCTATCCATCCTTGGTATGTCATTTCTCCTGATGGACAGAATGGTGTTGTGGATACCAAAATAGCTCCTAGCCAGGCAAGATCCTACAGATGAAAACACACTTTGAAGGCCAAAGAACAAGGACAAGCTCTGCCAGCAATATAGGGACAGGTGTGAATGCTTCCATGCTCAGGTATTCTTATTAAGGTTAAACAAACCCATGTTCTGTGCTTCAGCCCCCTGATCATCTTGTTTGTGCTGGGCTCACTCCGTTGTGTCAAGGTCTGTCTTGTACTGAGAAGCTCAGTTCTTGACAAAATATTCCAGACAGAATAGGAAAAGGGAACAGAAAGAATCGGGCAATAACCCTCGATATATCAGCCACTACCCCCATTTCAGTACCATCTGCAAACTGGGCATTTTCTTCCTCACCATCCAGGTTGTTAATAAAAAACTTGAGACATGTTGGGCCTGGTGTTAAAGTATCAGTCCCTGAGAGGTCCCAGTAGCACGTGGTCACCAGCTGGACTTTGGCTTTTCCTTGTCACTTTTCTTATTTTTCTTCCTGCGATTAGAAATGGTTTTGATGAAGTCTTGCTCCACAGTTTTCCCACACACTGATTGATGTTTCCCATAAATTTCTTCTTCTTTTACTTAAAGATGGGTTATATGCTTTTACCCAGTCACAGGGAAATCCCTGAGTACCATGCTCTGTCAGAGTCTGTTTCCTCAGGACCTTCAGCTGCATCGCATCTGTTTCCATGGATTTGTATACTGTTCAGGCCTGCCAGGGGCCTTAATCATTATAGAAACACAAGATTTACAGTGAGATGGAAATGCAGTGATCCAAAACAGTGTTAGAGCTTCTGCTGCTGCAAATTGGAATTTTAATTTTTTTTTTCTTAAATGAGTTGTGCTGCATCAGTTTATACAGCTGATGCTTTGGCAGATGGTTGAATATCCCATAAGACTAAAAGAGAATATTGGGAATAGTTCTTTATCAATACCAAAGTCTAGAAAACAACCTCCAGTTCCCAGTATCCTCTGGAAAAGGTCAGGGTGGGTTTCTTTAAATCTTGTAGTGCTGCTGCTGCTAGAAACATGTGAACAACAGTGTTAATGAGCAAGATAAATAAGAATTACTGCGTGGCTAACTGGCAGATAGGAGAAAACTAGCTCTGCTGAATCCTTGATCAATGGTTTTTCATAGGAAGTATTTTCTGCTTGTTTTGAATGGAAGTCTGACAGGCACAGAGAGCTGGTAACAATATACCAAAATTTTTCCTTAAATCATTCCTTACAGACCAGACTGGTAAAACAGTAACCACAAGGTTTTGCTCTCTAAAGACTGATCGATGGCCTATGTGAAATAAGTTTGTTCCTTCTGTATAGTTACTAGTGGAAGAAATTCATGTCATAAAACTCAGCACAACAATGTATTGTCTCTGTGGAAATTTCAGCAAGAAACTGAGGACTGATAGAGGTGAATGGAAGTGAATTACCTTTCCACAGCTAGAGGGTCTTCTCTCAAAACATAAAATGGTAGAGAGACATTAATGACACCTTAGTGATCATCACGGTATTTAAAACAAAATAACCATCAGAATATTTTTTTTCTTTTTCTTCTGTTCTTTGAAACCTTGCTAGTGATGGTAAATTCATCCACATTTCAATATCAAAGGGAGAAGATTGCATCAGATGAAAAGGAAGTTAATGAACAAATGCCTCTATTCATTGCATGTGTTATTTTTAGAGCTGAGTAGAGCAGGTGGTTAGGGGGTATTTATTTGTTTCAGGAGATTTTTTTTTCTTTTATTCCTATCATCATCAGTAGATAGAAAATTAGATAAAGACCAGAGGTGTATTATCCCTGTAACGCTGCCCAGTGTCCATCCTGTATTCCAAAAGGCTGCAGCACTGCACACAAACTTCCAACCCTTCCATGAGTGTTGCAGCTGACTTTCAGACAGAAATGTCTGTATTCCAGTCCATTGCTGTGCACTGACGACAGGTCCACGTTGCACTGCTGTTGAAACAGAATGTGAGTCATCCATGTGCCTTTGGATATTACAAACGTACTGCTCTATAAAGGCAACAGTCCTGAACACTCCCTCTCTGCTGTGAGCCCTAATGTACCATATGCTAAAGGATACTGCATTTTAACTTAATAATCAGATACAGCATAATAAGGTCAAAGCAGTGATGATCAAACTGAACATATGTTGGTTGTGGCTGTTCGCTCCTACCGGATGAAGACCTCCAAGTATTGACGTTGTTGTTACCAAGGCATTTTTTTCCAGGAGATAGTCTTTATATGCTGTAAAAAAACCTTAAATGAAGGATCAGGAAAGTAGGTAACAAATGATCTGAAAATGCCTTCAGTGTTAGTCAATATTTCCATTAATAAACTTGAGGTGAAACAGCAGACTAATGAAACTCAGTAACTATTTGAGGAGGTTCTGTTACAACCCATCCCAGAAGGGAAGGGTAACCCAGGTTCTTGTTAATAAATCCCTTGGGGTGGATTAGAGTGAAACAACACTGAATAATCAGTGTTTGTAAGGTTATGGTAATCTTATGGTTTGTAAAGTTGAGGTCACGACGGCTTATTTTAGAACAATTTTGTTCCAAAGATAATCAGGTATGTTTGGCTGTTATCTATAGCAATATAGTAATATTAAAGAAAAATACACTTAAAAAAGTGTATGAGGGAGAGAGAGAAAAAGAAAGGATAAGGGTCCTAAGCCACATGTAGTCACCACCAGCTGTATCCAGAGATGAAACTCGGTAGTTGCAGCTTCCATGTCTGTTTGTTGAAGTGGTGGTTACGATTCTGTCCAAGTGATGGTCTTGGTCTGTTGGGGCTTTGGGTAAGTCCCCTTTCTCCCCCAAAAAACCCAACCCCCTCAAATATTATACACTTCAAGGTGTATAATCAGGTGGTCAGGTGGGAACATCTTGTTACCACCCCCTGGGGCAGGGAGTTTTTCAATGGATCATGTCACTGGACATTCAGGAGTCTTTTGTGCTCCCCAGAGGGGTCTTCACAGCGGAGTCACTATGTAAGGGAAGACATTGGCATGAAAAGGATTATCCTCATTTGCAGGATTTGCCTGTTTCCTTATCTGGCAATCCAGCTTGTAGCTTCAGGCATGCAAGCCCTTTGATACCTGGGACAGTTGGACAACAGCACCCCCTTATCCCATCCAAAGGTCTTTTTCCGGTAGGCATATTTTGGGAGGGGTAGGCTTTGCTGGTTGTTTCTTTTCAGTTTGCTGGAGTGGACAAAGGTCTTTTGGTGATCCTACAATGTTTAAGCTATTAACTATTTCAGCCTCTGACAGGGTCTTATAAATATTTCTGGGAAACAACAGAACTTAATGGGAGAATATGTAATGTAAAAATAAATCTGGGGGCGGGGGGGGGGAAGAAAAAAAGAGAAGTATGCCAAGAACTTACCAGTGGAGAGAACAGATTTCTCCCCTGCTTTATGATCATAACCTCTCCACTGAAATAGAATTCAATAGAGCATTGCTTCTTTAATCACTGGCATGCCCTCTCTTCAGCGGTTAAATGCAAGAAGAAACAATATGAGATCTAAGAAGGGAAAAGGAAACTGTTCACCCAACAGCATAATGTCAGTTGTATTTGGTTGTTTGACAGCCGGCCACCATATTAGAATAATTTTGGTTCAGCAAAGCCCTGCTATTAAAAAGTTACCAGGAATGTTTCAAAGCAGCAAAGCTCCATCAGTGCTGTGTGACAGGGAACACAGTGTGGAGAACACCCTCCCTCACAGAGCCGTTTCCTCAGGCAAGACTTCCCTGCTTACTGTGTGTGTTCAGTCAGGTGTCTTTTCACCAGATGTTTCTAATTTTATTCATGCTAGTGCATTAAACACAAAGCTTTCCCTGTAGCAACTTCAGTCAGAGAGCACAGATTAGCACAGAGGACTACAGAAAAGCAAGCAAGGATAAAAAAACCATACAAATTTGATGTTGACCTGGAGTTAAATTAATTACTTTTCTTATGTAAGTAAAAATTGTCCCTCAGTTGTGATTCTTTAGTTAAAAAGAATTGAAGGACAGGAGAGTTACAGTGATTTGAGTTAAAAATAAACAGGAATTGCTTATAAATTATTGGCCTGTTTAGGGACTTAACCAGCTTCAAAAGAGCTATGGGAAAATGCTTGACTAAGCTAAGGAATGAAAAATGTTTCTACAAGTTTGTTAGATGTATAGAAAATCAAGGTGTATAGAACATTATCATTCACTTTTAAATGTATTTTATTTTCAGTAGAAGTGATATGTATACATATCAGTTGGCAATAATTTTTTATATACTTGTTCCCTTTAAGTCAAAGTTCAACAATGGCATTCAGGTTCCCTTGAGTTACCTGAAGTTTCTGTTGGTAAATAAATTGCTTTTAATCTGAGGTAGGTAGATGTGGTAGGCAGGTACAAAAGAAAACTGCAAATTTTTGAAGTGCAGCACGCAGTCTGGAACTGGTTCTTCTCACATGTGCCTGTGTGCATGTGCATTCTCCCAAAACACTTCACTGTTTGTGATCTCAAACTCCTTCAGATAAGAAGTGCTTTTCAGGTAGAGATGCTTTTTCATGCTGCTCTTTGCTAAAATACAGCATTGTAAATTGTCATATTTGGTTGTGCTCCATTACTTTGTGCCAGGAAAGCAGGCTGTGGAGCGGTGGAGTTGATGAATGGTGAACAGCCCTGCTATCCTTGAAATGCCATTAACATCTCCATGCATAGTGGATAATTAGCAGTTCAGTACCTGTATGACAGTGATTCCCATGCAGGTTTTTTTTTTCCTTTGAATTTCTGGCTGTGTTTCTGTCCTGTATCTCACAGTTTGGGATTTAAAAGGTACTTCCCATTCTGTCTCAGTGTGTTGTTTTAGACATTGCTTTATTCAAGCATATTTTAGAATAGTGCCTAAAGCAATTCAACAAAAAGCATGGATGTATATGCACAAGTGATTGTATTGGAAAATTAATATTCATTAGCTTGAGCCACAGCTGTTTCATTGTTGTCATCCCTCGCCAATTCCAAAATAAAACAGCAAGAGGGAGAATATGTTTCTGTCCATTCTAAAGGCTCAGATACTTGAACAGTGAATTAAGACCTGAGTATTGAATGGCTTTCAGTCATCTCTGTACCACACTCAACATGTATCTGCTGTTTTTCTCAAATTTGTGTAATATATCCTAAAACCTGGTGGTTTCATTTTTAAATTCTGCCATATGTGTTTAAGATGCAATGGATGGTTAAAACTGTGGGACATATAATGAAACAACAACCTAATTGCATTTCTGTTTTCATTTGAATGCTTTGATTGACGTACTTTCATCAGGTTAACAAGGCAGCATAATGCCCTTTGTAATTTTTTTGAGATATGCTTGCCTCTCAAAAACTAAACAGACAAAAATAGAGTCGTAATGGACAAATCAAAGAAAATATCTAGGCCTCAAGGAATTTGTGTACCAAATAGAAAGAAAGGGGTTACAAAACTGTATAAATTCAATTCTACACCATATTTAACCATTCCTAGATATTTTAATGAAGAATAACGAGGAGTTCAACCTGTCACAGCTGAGACTGAAATGTTACTGATGGACTTGAAGGTTCAGTGTATTGACCTTTCCAGCGCTACCCTCACATGTGGATCTGACACCAGCTGTGGGAGCTGCTGACTGTGCTAATCCTATTGAGGGCAGCCCTCTGTGAGTTCCATTATTTTCCTTCCCAAACATGCCTGAGCTGCCACCACTTGCAGCATAAAACAGGAGGGTGTCTGAAATAAGTTCTGATTTAACTTAATGTCCTTAACTATAAATTCTGCAGTTCAGCAGCAGCTCTAGAGAGAGTTGAGCTTCAATAGAGAGGGTGGGGAGGGAACTTCCAAGAAAAGGAGAGTGCAAGAAGCACTTCAAGGCAGTAACTACTACAGATATCCAAAGGTATTTCCATGAAACAGAAAAAAATTAAAGCCATTGCCTTTTTTATGCAAGTCAATCATATTTGAGACTTGCTTCAGTTTTTTGTCTCCCCCCTCCCTTCATTAATGAAGAGCAACTTCTGTAGCTTAACACCTTGTACATTATATTTCAAAGTAACAGCCTTGAAGGATTTTTTTTTTTTTTTACAGTCAAGAAATAAAACTTTGAAAGCAAAGGTCAACATTGTAAAAGAAAATCCTTCTAATACAACATCAGCAGCAATATGAGCCATAAGTGACCTCAATTTAACTTCTATTGACACCAAAGAATTCTTCTAGAGAGCAAGGACAGTATATGGCCTTGTAAATGTTAGTCTCAAATTCACTTTTGCTGCAAGTACTTTTATACTGACACCCAAAGTAAACCAGTGCTAGTGCTTTGAGGATTACAAGATTTTAGAAAGATGTATTTGTTGAAGTGTGTAGTGAAGAAATGATACGTTTCTTGGGTTTCTTTTTCCTTTTTGCTTTCTCTCTTGTTTTCTTGGTGACAAATCATGACAGTAGGATTTCAGATTAATGATTGTGTTTGATCTTGATATATTTGCTTTATTCCAGAAAAATGTACTGAACTGATGCATCTTTCTTTTATGTACACATCTAAAATAATTCCATGTGAATTATTGCCCACTGATATGTTTAAATATAATTATGTTTTCTCTTTGCATCCTCTGTTGAACTAATAAAAGTCTTGCTTTGCTTTTTAATACCAGAATGTAAAGTTTTTGCCTTCAGACAATAGAGAGTTTTTGTGGTGGGAAGCTGTGTTACTACTGAGTACTGGTTTTGATAATTCTAGAAATAGAGTTCTGACAATTTGAAGTTCTGGCAGTCTTGAAGTTCTTCTGACACTTATTTCGGAAGTTAAAGAGTGATAGAGTCAGAGATGGGAGGGATGCAGCTGTTTATCTAACATAGCACAACAAATATAACTCAAATGTCCAGGAGTTAGCTGGGTTTTCACCAAAAAAAATTAATAAATTGATTCTGCCTGTATGAGCTTTTTTGTTTTGTTTAGGGATTTTTGTAGTTTCTTTTTAAGGGGAACTGGAAGAAGCATAAGGCTGGGTCAGACCACCTGACTGTTCCTTTCCTAGGCTTAGCACTTTGTCTTGGACTAAATCACAAATACCAGATAGAGCCCATTGATTTTAAAGTGCCCAGGAAAGAATTTATGGCTTTCACCGGAAGGCAGTTTCAATTAAGTCAGTTTCAAACCTGAAGACACAACTCATTTAAACTTTTATGTTAATACAACTTAAATTTATCTACATTCAACTTCCAAGCCTTACTTCTTGATTTACTGTTTTCCCAATTGAGTTCACTTTGCAGGGATTACTTTCCCTTTTTCCAACAGTATAGCCTTTCCTCTAGTCAAAT
The DNA here is from genome assembly GCA_035584735.1 of Pseudotriccus pelzelni. NCBI lineage: Eukaryota > Metazoa > Chordata > Aves > Passeriformes > Tyrannidae > Pseudotriccus > Pseudotriccus pelzelni. The sequence goes on along the minus strand of JAWMRA010000146.1, from coordinate 14,779,495 downwards.
TAAAATGGTCACAGCCTAACCACTGATCCAAGCCAGTCTGTGCAACAGTTCTGTTTTTGTTCACCAATTTGCTACCCTCAAAGACATTAAATAGCATAAAAGAGATGTGAGTCACCCCCAGAACCCAAATATACACATCCTCAGTCACAGCTGGTTGCTTGTCAGGTAACTGTTATTCTGCTTTTCAACTCATTCTGTGTTAAGTGAATTTTATATTCAGTAGACACTATACACCAACACAAAACCAAATCAATTGTGTAAGTATTCAATCTGTTGGAACAATAAGCGTGTGGAATAAAATTTGCTCTTCTTTTTTACTCAGAGGAGGAGGATTTAGCACTTCTCTTGTTGTGTATCAATTCAAGAGGTTAAAACAACCACAAATAAGTATCCAGGCTTGATTTTTGGGAAGCTGCTAAGCAGACACCTACACTTGAACAACAAGGATGGTTCCATATAGTATTTTGATTTTTCTGTGTGCAGTATTTTCAGTTCTTTACCTACCTAAAAGGGAAATCTCAGTCCTGCCAAGAGCTCCCCACTATGGACATGTCAGTCTCATGATCAGTGTTCCCAGTTCGTAGGTGTCAGTGCTCCCTGGGTGACTCTGCTCCTTTGGGGGTTTCCACAGAACAGATTGGAACTGAGGAAATTCTTGGCCAAGTTACAACTTGGCTGTTTACCTCCTTTGCAGCCTCTGCCAGACCACTTCTGCTGTGGTTAGGGAGTCCAGTGAAGTCATCACAGAGAGGAAATGGCACCTCAAGTGGTACCAGGGGAGATTTAGGTTGGATATCAGGAAAAATGTCTTGACTGAAAGAGTTATCAAGCTTTGGAACAGACTGCCCAGGGAGGCAGTTGAGTCACCATCCCTGGAGGTATTTAAAAGATGTGTAGATGTGGCTCCTGGGGACTTGGTTTGGTGCTGACTTGACAGTGCTGGATTCTTTTTGCTCATAAAGGGCCTTTTCCAACAGAAATGATTCAGTGTAAAGGAAACTGCCTGGTCTGGGAAAGTATTTGATTTGAATATGCAGAAGGGGGCATTCTTTTTTCTGTGATTCTTAGTTAGCTTCAACATTCAAGTGGTAGGTTATTTCTTGTTTAACCGAACAGTTTTAATACTTCCAACACTTATTTTTATTGCTAATCTTGCTTTTGAATGTAATTCATATAAATTTAATAAAACCTTCACCAGGGACTAAAGCTATTTTTGGGGTCACAGACAGGACAATGCATAGCAGAGTTCCTTGCTTCAGCATTTGCTACAAGAATACCAATGAGAGAAAGACAACATTTAGTTTTCCCTTGAACTCTGACTGCTGTCTAGATTTGGATGATTTTGATACCAGGATCTTCCTTTTTTTAATACGTACATAGGTAAGGAGGGGTGTATGGAAATAAAACCCCCAAATTTACTGTGTTGTTCTGATCCATGGTCATGTCTCCTGGCACTTCCTGATTCAGTAGCTGTGGAACAAACCATCTGCAGTGAACTGACTTATTTGCTGAAGAATGTGACTTAGCTGCTGAAGAATGTGTAGGAGGGGAGAGAAATTAGCATATATTGTCACTTCGTGCAGTGCTAAGCATGAATTTCAAATAGATGATAGTGGATTCATTCTTTTTTTTTTTTTAATTGTTATTCATTCCAGACAACAATGTCATTGTTTGAAAATGATGTCACCCAACAAATCATGCCAGTGTTTCATTCAGTAAAAGAGCAGGCAGGAGCCATGAACATATTATTAAGAAGGGCTTAAGTGTTTAAAATACAGTTATTGCCAGGAGAACATATAGATTGGTCGTCTGAGCATGGCACTGATGAGATGATTAGTCACGTTGTGCAGACCAGATATTTTTATAGTTAAATCACTGCCTGCTCAGAGGAGTTGTTTTTTTTTTTCCTTTTTAATATGAGAAGCAGCAGCAGTAAAAGATGATGTTTACAATCAGTGTTGTCTTTCCCACCTGAATTCATTTATCTGTCCTTCTTTATTTCTTTCCTCAGCAACTGTTTTACAGTTTAATTTGTCTTGTTTTGTTATGTGCACCCCAACGAGGCACAGATGCAATGCAAACATGATTTATTGCTGAAGATAAACATGAGCTAAGAAGAGCTTAGGCCATTGTGAAAGGGAAAAGTTAGAGATAAAAAGGTTGAGGTACCATTGCCATTATTCATGTTAGGGTGGTAGCTCAAACTAGATGGTGCTTTTGCAATTTTTTTTTTTTTTGAAGCAAAGAGGTAATGCCCTTTCTGAAGAACTTTTGCTCTAACTGAAATGAGAATGGGTGAGACAATGGGATAACCCCATTTCATGGATAAGGAACTGAGAACAAAGAGAAATCAATGCTTGATTCAGTGTCTATATGAGCACATGTTTGCTTTTAGAGCGATTAGTTCCATTTCAATTCACCAGTGTGAATTGAAATTTTATGTGATTTTATACCAGCTGAGGATCCAGCCCAAGGAGTTCTCCTTGTATCAGTTTGTCTAGTCCTTGAAGAATAGCATCCTCCTTCAGCTGCTTTTTGCTATGCAAATGAAATACTGTAGATTTTAAACATAGAACTGGGTTTTTATCAGTCTGCCATATGTTTTCCATAGATAACTACATGGTCTAATTGGTTTGATTCAAACTACTGACATCAATATGCAAATCTAGTTGAATGGAATGTGTTTATACTGCAGCTTCCCTCTGAACCATTGATTGAAATATGAGTGCTTAAAATAGATCTGTGGGGAATATCTAAGTAGTTTGCAGTCACTTGTCTATGCTGAGTCCTGTGAAGCTAATGAGGAAAAAGTACCGGTCAACTGCTCCTCCCTAACCCAGCACAAAGTGTTTTAGAGGATCTTAGTGCTTGCAACATTTTTAAAATCGAGTTAGGGCAGAAGTGGCATACTTAGAAAGGCATATATATGCTTGTGTGAGGTTAATGCTACATTGTGCTAGCTCTGCAGAGATGTTACTGGAACATAGGCCTTTCTGACTCTTTTGAAGGTATTAGTTTCTTCTTCTTTTGTCCTGATAGTGCATGGTTATGGTCTTGTAATGAATGTCTCTGTCTGGTTTCCTCCCTGTACTCTTTGCCACTGTCCTTTCCTTCAATGTCCTTCCACAATCTGTTCAGACTAGATACCAGGTGGGCCATGCCATCGTGTCAATTATTTCCATTGGAACGACTGCCAGTACAATCTTTTACTGTTCATTTTTCATTACCGTGAAACATCCTATTTCTGTGCAAGAGACAAAAATGTTTATGCTTGCATCTCTGGATTGCTATAAAAATGTGCAGGCTCAGTATGCAATCATAAGTGACTACAAAATTTCCAGTCTTATGGGAAGGTGCCTGAATTTAAACAAAATTGTTTTGTAGAGAAGCAAAAATATGCACATGGTAAGCAAAATTTGAAATAGATTAAATGAATTTTTAGAAGTTTCACTGGAAGGTTTATGTGATTTGATAACATAACAGATGCACACTGACTTCTAACTGGTCTTTATTCAAGCAACAGTAATTATAAACAAGTAAATCAGTTTCTTGTATACAATAAAATATAGATTTCTTTTGTCACCTTTAGTATTTCACATCATATAACCATGTTATGTTCTGATAGCAATTCAGTATCATTATATTAAATACATTGTTATTAATCTGAATCATGTATTGATTTCTTGACTTAGCTCTTTTTATTATGTGAAGAAGCCCATGCTTCCAGGAGCCCCATTATTGCAAAAATGAGCATCTTTCATATCTCCACCAGATTACAAATTGGCAATACACAAAGTAGTGACTGTGCTTGTAGCTATTTCAAGCCTCTTAAAAGCTGCTGGTATTTTTAAGTACCAGCTTTAAAGAGCAAGTTATTGGATGAGAAACTAACCTGCTCTTTGAGGAAAAGCAAAGTGACTTGGGTAGCGAAAACGACTTGTAAAACATAACACCTAAGGACCAGATGAAGTGGTAGATGAAACAAGTCTGAATGGCTGGCAAATTAGGATTGTAGAACCCTGTCTAAATATCCTTCATAAAGGTGTCTTCAATTTGCAGCCTGTTAGAGGCATTGGGAAAGATCCTCTTCCTGAAGTGTGTAAAATAGTGTGGCATGGAGTTCTGTCTTTTATTGCAGGTTTATAGAGTTGGTTATGTTTTGCTAAGCATGAAAATAGAAGGAAAAACAGGTACCCCTTGTCTCACGGAAGTCACTGAGAATGCAACCAGTCATTTCCAAGGGGACAGAATTTTATTCCTGCTACTTTCATTCTTTCTCTACGTTCCTGTTATTATTGTTCAGAGACAACTCTATGAAATGTGAGAAGGAATTAGGATGATTCTACAGGAAATAGCATAACAGCATATTGAATTTTAAAAGAAGTCGTATAGGCTAATCCAAAACACTTTTTGGTTGAAAGAGTTTATAATATGATTAACGTACACAATTCTCCTCAGGACTTTTCCTTAATGACAATGTGCAGCTGTGGTTCAAGATGTTTACAGAAGTAAGCACCATTTCCAGGGACATAAATATGTAGTAAAATTATTCACACAGAGAAAAAAATTATATTTAAATATACACATGTACAGAAAATTGTATCAGTACCAAATTTCTAATGGATTTTTTGGCCCCCTTGGGTAAAAATGAGTAGGAGTTAATCTTGTGAACCTGTATTTACCTGCTTAAATTTGTTCCTTTGAGTCACTGTATTGGAGCTGCATGTATTATCTTAAACATCAGCTTTCTACAATAACAACATCTTGGCTTCAAAGAGATGAGAACCCTGTAAATCCCTTATACCATTGAGTGGAGAACAGCAATACTATGAGACTCTGGACAAAAGAGTGATTTCATGAACCAAAGTAGCTCTTTGTTGATTTTTAAAAATTGAAACTGAAGAAGGAATAAACTGATCTGTGTACTAGTGGGCAAAAGGACAAAAATCTTCAGGAATTCTACTAGTTCTTTGGGGGAATGTATATACAGCTTCATGACTGTGTTTTCAACTCCCTAATTTCAGGACACTGTAAGCTGCTGATTACCACCCTACTTTTGCAATTAGTTCTATTTACACTGGGAAATGGCTAATGTGCAGGCTTGTTGGAGGATTTCCATGTGGGTATAAGATAAAAAACCAAACAGCCATAAGAAAAATTGCCATCCTCGTGTTAGTTAATAAACTCTTGACATGTTTCAGTGATGCATCTTCCCATTCCAAGGAAAAGGCACAGTTCTGTAGGACACTCAGCAGTCTCCTTTAAGTCAGCTTTGCTTTTATGAAGCTTGGAATTTTACCCTCAGCAATAATTTTGCATTAATTGGTAACCTTACTGAGGAAATATGCTTTAACTCATGCAATTAGAAACTTTTTTAATTTGAAAAGCACAGCATATTTGCGGATGGATTATGAATCTGAGAACAATGTTGAGATTCAGGATTAACATTTCAAGGTTGCAAGCAAAGTAATACTTCAGATAACATCTAAAATTGCTACATAATTAGCATATCAAAGCTAATACATTTCTTCATTACTATACACCACTTTATAAATTTGTGTATTAGGAGTAGGATAAATTGAATCCTGAGGAGAAAAATTGATTTCCTTCAGTTTAAACTTGTAAAAATACATGTATATACATATATATGAAATCAATTCCTTCACTGCCGCTTAGTCAGCATCTGTGTTCATACTCCTGCATGTACAGACCAGTGCTATGAGCTGGGTCACAAGGGCTTCAGGCTGTCTGACTACCCAGTAAAAGCAGCTAACTTTGCAAAACTGAATTTACCAATCCAGAGTCGCAGGCTGGGTTATGTTTCAGCTAATTCCACTATGTTCTTATAAGTATTTGTATAAAACTCTGATGGTGTATATTTCCTGGATAAAAATAGTTGCATAGGTTCTGTAACTTAGCTGAAAGTGTCCACACTTCATTAGTACTCTGTCCCCAATTTCTCTTTCTCTTTTTTTCTCTTTCCCTTTTCAGACTTCATATGCACAACAGCAGACTATATACCCTGCTTTTCCTCTCCAACTTGTCTGTGATGAAGTGTCTTGCTGGGAGACAGAGCTGGCAGTTGTGATGTAAGAAATGAAGGAATGCAGGCAATTTGTAAAGAATTGCTTGTTAAGGTATTATCTCTCAGTACTTTAGAGAAATGTTCTTGATGAGCAAATAAGCAGCAAAATATACCTTTTTCTCTGGAATTATTACTTTACAGCTTTCAAAATTATTCCAAAGATCAACTAGCTAGTGTTTAGCATGTCCCAAGGAGAGAGAAGTCACTTATGAGTTGTTGAACTTGAGCCAGATAAGAGTATACATAAATCAGAGTTGTTTTCATTGTTACTTAGTTGCTGGGCTCAATGCTCTCTTATAAAAGATCTGGTCTTTTTGATCAAGTAATTCTTCCTAGTCCAAGGAGAATACTTGAAACCACTTGTGACAAGAGGTCCAGAGAAAGGAAACGGAGCTGGTGGAGGGTCTGGAGCACAAGTCTGATGAGGAGAGGCTGAGGGAGCTGAGGATGTTTATCCCGGAGAGAAAAGAGACTCGGGGGGACCTTCTCACTCTGCAACTCCCTGACAGGTTGTAGCCAAGTGAGGGTCGATCTCTTCTCCCTGGTAATGAGCAATAGGACCAGAGGAAACAGCCTCGAGCTGTGCCAGGGGAGGTTTAGATTGGATATTAGGAAAAATTTCTTCACTGAAAGGGTTGTCAAGTACTGGAACAGGCTGCCAAAGGAAGCTTTTAAAGCCTGGAGGTATCTAAAATCTGTGTACATATGGCACCTGGGGACATGTTTTAGTGGTAGGTTTGGCAGTTGGACTCAATCTCAGAGGTCTTTTCCAACCTAAATGATTCTATGATTCCATGGTCATATGTAGAATGTAATGGGTTGCAATTATAGGAGACAAAGATCCATACGTGTATTCTTTTTTCTTTTAGCATTGATCCATGAAGGTCAACAGTAAGATGAAAACAGTAAGTTGAAAAAAAAAAAAAAAAAGAAAAAAAAGTAGCGTGAGGGGCTGAAAATGAAAACTGAAATAATGTTGGTTTTGATAGGGAGACACTACTCTGGGAGGACTCTGCAGATTTCTGGAGTAGATTTTAAAGGCCTGCTTTAGAAAACACTTGCAGTCAGTTTTGCTTCTGAGTGTGTGTGTTTCTCACGTACTGCACTTTGAATTACATGATTGAGAACAAGCATCTGGTTGAAATCTGGTTATTCGTCTACCCCAGCATTTCTGAAAACAACGTTTATTAAAAAAAGGCAAAACAAAATGCATAAATTAGGGCCTTGAGAAACAGTGTAAATAGAGATACAAAGAGACTTTTGAACACACTCAAATTCCTGGCATGGCTCTGATAAGAAGCAAACCATTAGGGACCAGAATTGTAATTGAATGAGTTTTTGTAGCAGGGCCAAGGAAAACACTCCATAACCATCCTTACAGACTCTTCAACAAAGCCCAGTTCAATGAGTTAATGGTGTTCTAATGCCTAAAAGAAAGTAACTTAAGGGGTATATTTTGTACAGATGGACACATAGTAATTGTATAATGATATTGACTGGGCTCAAAGATGGGTGATTTTGAGTTCTCAATATGCTGACCAGGCTGACCACTGGAAGAAATACTGAACCAGTAAATTAAGTCCCACATGGAAAACCAAATATGTGATCCTGCACTTGTTGGTCTAATGAGTGAATTTTCCTGTCATTTCCTTAATTTTCTTAAAGTTTCTAATGTTGGACTTTCCTCCCTGACAGCAGATTTTAATTTTCACTTGGTGATGGAATTTTTGGTTTCCATAACACCAGCTTCCTGTACACAGAGTGGTGGCTTTCTGAGAACTGGAAATGACTGAATAAGATCCTGTTGTGCTTTCCTGATCCTTCTTCCAAAACTGAAGCACTGAATCTCCTGCCTGGTCTGACATCAAAATTAATGTTCTCAAACTATAATTTTCACATGGCTCTGTAAAACTGAGGGTGAGATTAAATGAGCAGGGAACTAAAAACCCTTTTCTTCCACTGATGGAAGAGGAATTGATTTTTTTTATTGGTTTATTCATTCTCCTCACTGCTGCACAAACATGAATCATGAATCAAAAAGTTTCGGAGTTGTTATATTTTATTTTTTTTTTTGGTGTGTGTTAGGAAATGGAAGTTGTAGACAAAATCATTGTCTACAAAAATGTTCTAGGGTTTTGGTTGGGAGAAACAGGATGGGACGGGTGAGGGGAGAAATGCATCTCAGTTGTATGAACAGGAAGGAAACATTGACCACCAAAGTAAGTATCTGGCTAATAGTCCAGTAGAAACACTAAAAAAAAAAAACCAAAAAATCAAAAACCAGAAAAACAAAATAAAAAAAATTAAACTCCCCCAGATTTTATGATAATAGTAAATTTTCAATGAACTGCAAACCCTTTCATATTAACACATGGAATTATGCAAATCAACTTCCTCTTCTTTGAGCAACTAATGTAGTTGGCTGTGCTGGGAAAGGCTGAAAAGACTCCCAAGGCAATGGTAAACATTACTGGAATTATATTGTGAATGATATAGGACTTAAAATCGTGTCTTCTGTGCTCCTGTGAAGTGTCATCTCCGACTGTGCTTCAAGCCAGAGCTGCACTAAAGATGCAACAGGGGGAAGCAGCAGACTTCAGTGAATTCCATGGGGAAAGTGAGTAGGGAACAATTGTCACACGCAGTAATTTAACTGATTGTCTCTAAAGTTATCAGATGGGAGATACTTCTTCACATAACAGTGAACTTTCATATGGAAAGCACTGCCATGGGAAGTCTTAGAAGCCAAAAATTATAATTTCAAAGGAAGAAATTAGACAGGTGATGGGAGGATAGATCATTCAGAAACTACAAAATGAGGTAGCCAAGGTACAACTTCCAGCTGCAGATTCTATAAAATTTAAGTTTGTCAGCTGAGATGTCACCTGAAATTAAGGACCACTTTACTCATGAATCTTTGATTTTTCCTCTAACACTAATTGTGTTAGACACAAAACTGAACTAAATTTTTTCTCTTATACCAAAATTCTTGTGCTCTTAAGTGTATGTGTTTCCATGCTGTTCCTATACTATTCATGGAATCACAGACTTCTTTAGGTTCAAAAGTCCTTTGAGTGCATCAAGTCCAGCTGCTGACTCAGCACTGCCAAGTCCACCTCTAAACCACGTCCCCAAGCACCACACTTGTAATGCTGAGAAAACCAAATCATACTGAGATGCTGTAATATAATGCATTCAAAAAATACGTTAGACTAAAGAAAATAATCAAATATTTGTGTTGGATGACAAAGGGAAGCAGCAATTTAGACATTTATTACACCTGAAAACAAAATATAAATTAATTTATATTAGTGTTATTGCAATACTCAGGACATTTTCCAAACGTTGACATATGTACTTAAGATGTAAGTTTACAAGATTGACATGACCTGTTATGTAGCTTAGCATGGTAATGAAATTCACCTTACTGTGTTTCAGAGATAAGTAATTCTGTACTGGCTACAGTTGCTATCAGGAATTTAATAATCTTTTTTGTTGCTTTGATTCAAATCCTCAGACATGGAGGGGTTTCCTGTCTCCCCAGATGTTTTTAAGAGTAGTTAGTGTTTGTAAAGCTATTTAAAGGCAAGAAGTGCTGTTTCCATGGTAGTAAATATGGTCAATTAATGTTTATGCTGCAGTTATTTTGCAATTTTTCAACTGGAGAAAAGGCATCAAGACATACTGTTGATCAGTAACCCAATGAGCTGTGGCTTTTAGTTTTGAAAACCTGACTTTTACATTTTACTATTTCAGCATAAAAGCTTCTTAATGTATAACAGCTTTATACAAATCTTAATTTTGACCAACAAGAAAATTGCAATTAACTTGGAAAGGAAGCATTAACTGAGTCAAGGCAGAGAGAGTTAACATTTTTCTTTAGGGCCACTAACCCTCTGAACCCTTGTCTAGTGGTACAAGAAGTCAGAGAAAAAACTGACTGCAATTACACATTCTAATCATCCTAGGAGAAGCTAACTGAGATTCTGCCACTTTATGTTAATGGAGATTGTGATTTTTTTTTTATAAAGAACAAATCTAGAGTTTGAAACCATGGGGTGGGAAGGTGCAAGAGGAGAAGGAGGAATAAGAAAAGGAAGAATTTTTTTTTTCCTGGTTTTAAACACATCCAAACAGTGAAAGCATGATCTAGTTGCAATAAAGATAAATAGGCATGTTTTAATTTTAATGCTTAGATGCAAGACTGAATCTGTAACTACATCAATAACATGAAAAGAGCATTAATTGGCATGTACTTTTCCAAAATAATTCAAACTACAAAGAATCTGGTCTGTCACCTGCCATTCACAGTGTGAATCTAGTTTATAATGATAGACCACATTCATCCCCACTCACTGTGTCATCTTTTTAATCGCTGTCTTTGTTCAGTCTCAGCATTTGGCTGTCAGATCTTTAAGAAAAATGGTCCAACTGTTTTGCCGCTTGCTCTGAGAAATAAGTTGTTCTCAGCATATGGAGCTTTTCACAAACAATATGCTTTCAATTTTCTGTGCTTTGGATTTCTCCGCAGAAAATTGGTAAACCTAGTGCAAGATTAACTAAAAATGCTGCTGTTCCTATAAGCAGAGTCTGCAAAAACTCCTGCTGCACAGGAGCTCACTAAGGAGATGGATTTAATGTACATCCTGCTTTAACTGAACTTACTGTAGCGAAGCAGCAAAGAAATAAGAACAACTGCACTGGAATGAAATACTTGATAATGAAGGGGTGCCATTAGCAAAGCTGGATTTTATCTTTGCGCCACATAACACACTGTTTCATTACCTGCACGTAATTTCTATGTTGCTGGGTGGGTCAACCATTAAATGAGGAGAATACCCATGTGTTACCAAAGGATTTCGTTGATGGTTTGGGTTGGAAAGGACTTAAAGATCACCTAGTTCCAATCTCCCTGCCATGGGTAGGGCCCTTCCACCAGACCAAGTTGCTCAAAGCCCCATCCAACCTGGCCTTGAACACCTTCCTCGTACTCAAAGCCTGCTACACTCTGCCTTCAGTCAGTGCACTTCAGTACTTGCGTTAGAAGTAAAGGCAACTTTTTTGTGTCTGTAACTCTGTCCTTGAGTGCTTTTCATGCCTGTTGCTCTTTAAGTGGGAAAAAAAATAAAATTTCAAAAGAGAAAACAGGAATAGTTCATTTTAAGATGTTTAGACTCATTTTACAATCTAATCTCTAATCTGTTTCCATCAAAGTAATTTAAAATATTATTCAGTATGATTTGTTTTGATTTTAACTGCTTCTGATATTTCTTGACAGTGTGACATGTTGCTTTGCTTGAAAAGCATCAGTAACTGTATTGGTTCTCATTCTCCAAACTGATAGATTTTCTTCATAAATGTCAGCTCTGCTGTTTCCATTTTATTTAATTTATCAGCTTTCAATTTCCTTTGGTTTGACAGAAAAGTTTTCTAACATTATTTTGCTGTATATTTCTATCTATAATTTTATTTATATTCAAATACTATTGTCTGGCAACAATGATCACAGAGCACAGAGTGCACAGACCAATTTTTTGATAACTTAAATTTGCCATTTTGCAATTCCAAGAAAACATTAATTTTTTATATAGCTGGGTCTAGAAGTTTATTTGACATAGTCACATGAAATTTCTTTTTCTTTTCTAACAAGGCAGAAAAAGGATAGCCTGGAAAACAGATGTAGTTCTTAGAACTCTCTACAAGAGAAATGTTCTATCATAAGCAATAAGTCTGACATGTTGAGGCATTGTATGACATTTTTCATACAAGTATATGGGTAAAGGGCCATGATTTGCTGCCCTTCCGCTGCTTTTTCATTCAACCTTATTAATTTCAAAGGGGACATTTCTTGACTATGTTGCATCCAAATAAATGACTAACAGGGAAGGCTGAAAATGATGATAAAATGGAGATACAAGCAAATATATTATTTTAAGGAGGTACATTTTTTGTCAGCTCTGTGTTCACTGAATATCTTCATGTTCCTCTAGAAATTCAGTGTCAGAAGCTGCTTCAGAAACAAATTGAATCTCATCTGAGAGAAATTCACCTATGGTTAAAGTAAAATAGATAAAACTGATAACCAGAGTTCACATTAAAACCTCATGCTTCTGTGTTTAAATCAATCCATACGTGGCAGGGAACAGACAGCTTTCTGAGAATGGACTAATTTCTCGTGTTTTCCTGTTCTGGTACCTTTTTATGACATTTTTAGTTCCAATCCATATGAAAGACAGTATCTGGTTAGAGATGTTATGTGAAGGTGAAAATATGAAAGAGAGTGTTCTCTGATTAAAGTAAGGAGCTCTTACATTAAATTCATCAGAAGTGGAACCGATTTTAACCAGAATGACTTGAGGAAAGATCACTGTGGCATGAAGTTAAGTGGGAACCAGCTATAGCAGAAGTGAAAGGAGGTTTTCCAAGAGCAGGGTGTGACAGGATGACTGGCAGTGTTATAAAGAGCCTTGCAGCCTTCAGGGTATCACAAGGTGGGCAGTCTTTTCCATCAGCAGCTGTAAAGAACGTGATCAATCGGGAGGGAGGGAAGTATTTTTGTGTTGGAACTGAATCGCTGTATAAAATGTCTGTAGGGAACAAAGAGTGTAATGACATGTCTGTGTTATAGAAGAGCATCTAGTAAAGCAAGAGTATAACAACCCTCACCCAAAAGCTTTTAAAGCACAAAACCAATCAAGTTAAAAGAATAATATTTCAGCCTTAGTAGCCTGGGCCTGCTCTCGCTCTTGTTCCAGACAAGATTTACAACTGATTTCAGCCCTCTTGCTTAGTCATTCTCATGAAATATATTGTAAGGCTTGTCTTCCCCACTGTAAGTCAGAGGAAACTCTTTTAGTCAGCAGGGCTGCCCAGATGGTGAGAGAAAAGTTCACTATCCCCGGGATTTTCTGATTGAAACTTGATATTGCTCTTTCATCTCTGACTGAGCAATAGTATTTGCTCACTGGTTCTGAAGAAGATTTAAAAGGATGGCTATGGTGACACTGGTCTTGTGTTTTTAACTCTTCAGCTTCAGACTTGTCACACTGCGGAACAAACGTGGGCAGGCGTCCATCAAGTTTAGGGAGTCACATGCAAAGTCACGTATATTGATAAGCAGACATCCTTATCATGCTTCTGAAGAGGAAAAATCCAGTTGGAGTGGAAGGAAGAGGAGTATGAAAAATATCCAAACCTCTATGGCTCACTGTCCATTTTGATAGTTCACCGCTCTGATCAAGGGCAGACCAGGACTCCAACTGTACTGTGGAAAACATTCCTTTATTTTACTCTCAGATGCACTGTATCCCTAATTTCTTTGGATTTCCTTGTAGAATTGCTTTCAGATGGAAGAGACATGCAGTGCAAAGAACACAAATATTGAGCCTTTCTTCAGACCATAAGCCTGAGTTTTTCAAGCATAGAGGATGAACAGGGAGGGTGTGTGGGCTGTTTTGGGGGCTTTTGATTATAGAAGGAACTCTCAGCAGCAAGAGAGGAACTATACAATGGAGAAGAGTTGTTCTTCAGTGTTAAGTTCTGCTTTGCCCTTTATTTCAGCTACCAAAGCTGCTCCGTATTTCTTTGATAGGATTTCAAAGTAGTGTCATCATCTGTCAGCACGAAAAGTTATGTTTGTTCTTCCAAATGTGCGCATGTATATTACGACCCATAGAACTACATAATAAAACCAGATCATTTTATACTTTGATCTGGTCTTCAAAATCTGTGAGTAGGTCGATACATAGACCTGGTACTTTATCTAGTTCCACAGTATCTTTTAGTGTGAAAAATTTTATGGAACACTGACAAATGCTTTAGTTCAGATACTGTGCCCTGGTATCTCTTAAAATATAATGCTATTATACACCATTTAAATGTTTTGTAACACATATTATTAGTGTTCCTCCTGGACTCACAAAATTATCTCTGCTCTCTAAATCTGTCAATAACATGACTGTAAATGGTAAAACGTATTTGGTAATATAATTAGCAAGTTTTGGAGGGTTTGACATTTTCCATCTTCTGCTATTTAAATTGATTTTTATATAAAGCAATTAAGGACATCCTTTTTCCATTAAGGATATTATATTTAACTTCTTTTGTGATAATGTATGTTATATATAGAAGAGAGAAGGTCCTTCAGCTTCACTGGTTTCCCCACAAGGTCATTTTCATTGTGGGTGGTGGCAGTGCAATTTTTCAGAATAAAAACATTAATAGGTAGGGATCTTAGCACCAAATCAATCAAGACTTCAATGCAAATATTTCTTTTGACATAATTACGGCCATGAATGAGAAATTATTTTACTTCATTAAAGAACTTTATGCTTTTGACAGATTAATTAGCCGTGTGGAAAGTGTCACCTGGAAACCATAACATTAGCACTCTACTTTCGTGTTTGAGATTATTATTTACTGCTGGAGTCTTTCATGACACTCCATTAGGATGGTGGCAGACACAAATATATAGGAATATGATGAAGAGCTTTTGGAAGTATGGCAATTAGCTCTTTCATCAGACATTGAGCTGCTTGGAGCAGAGCAGTGTGAGTGTAGTGAAGAGATACCCTGGTCAAAGAGAAGATGAAAACAGGCCTGCTTGGGAGCATTTGGTTTCCTGAAAAAATGCTTAAGGAACCACTCTTTTTTGTTTCTTTTCTTATTTCCTCTTTTTCTATCTCTGCACCTTTTTTGCAACCCAGGTATTTGGTTTGTCTGTGAGCACCACTCCATGGCAAAACACTAACATTGATTCCATAATGACTACGATTAATTGCATAAATTACTGGTGGTGTAGCCTCCCAGTAGGTTTTGCACAAAAGCCCAAGGGAGATATTTTTGTGCTGCAGCTTACTCTGAAACACAAGTGAGAACATAATTTCTTGAGACTCCTGCTCTGTGATTTGCTTCAGGAGAGCAATGGTAAGGAATTTAAGCTAGTGGCTATTGCTAACAAATGATGTTCCACATTTACATACTTCTTTTCAAGAAGCATATCTATATTGCTAACAGAGATTGCCCAGTTCTTCCTCAACATGTTCTTATGGTAAGTAAAGATACATATACATTTTATTAGCTTGTAAATTTTGAAGATCCTGAGGTCCACATGATTCTTACCCCTTTCCTTGCCCTGAAGGAGATCTCTTTATGTTACACCAGTGATCACCCAAGAGCATTAGAAACTGTGTTAAGAGGGGTGGGTATGGGTTTTTTCTTTTCACTCTCGTTTTCTGTTCTGTTCCTGTTATCTCAGAATTCACAGAATAACAGTTTCTATCACACTGGGGTAATTTTGGAGACGTGCTCTCAATGAAATTGTGTCTTATTTACGGTAAAACTGGTCTGCAAGGGGTCTCATCAGAGTGTCTTCTTGATGCTACAATACTATAACACATTCTGATACTGGGGGGAAGTTTCCTGCCACACCAACTGCTATGATACCTGGTTTAGATGAATTTCCCTAAGAATACGTGTTCATCAGGAGATTAAGCTGAATGCAGTGTGTTTTAGCTCTCTTTAAAGACAAGGTTTTGCTGGTAGTGTGCAAATGAATGTTTTAGTGGTGTTCAGTTCATCAGGTTTCTACACTTGGTATGAAAATTTCCACTCCATTAAGGTACACTGCATAACTTTCCTGAGGAAAAAAATATTATGAGCATAATTTAAAATGCTCTGTGACTGCCATAGAATCCCAAATGGCTTATTCAGCATTCTTTAAATGGTTTTGAGGTTTGATAGTGCACTTAGCTATTTTAAAATATCTGTGGACAAGAGCACCCTCTTTGAAGACAGTCAAAAGATAATATTGGATTATCTTCTTGATAATAGTGCCAATGCCTCAATTACGCTGGTGGATGTTTTCCTTTATTCCTCTTAATTGATCCATTTTTTTCATCTTTCCACTCAACCACAGAGACAGATGGAAGGCAGTTTTCTCTTTATGTGATTATACCACACTTGAGTCTCAATTTTTTGGAGAGGATTGGAATACCATTAACAATCCTTAGCTTTAGCAATCTTAGTAAGAGTGTGTCTACATCTGTGCTTCTGGTATTTTCTTTGAAGTGAAAGGAATATTTTGTTTGGGTCCCAGACCTCATCTCTTCTCAAAGTAGGACGGTACCTTCATTAACTTGTTACCACTGTTACTGTTTCTAATAACACAAATCAATTTAATGTACAAAATTCTTTTCTCTTTTAAAGAAAAAAACATTTAGATGCTCCTCCCTTATATTTGACTTTAATATTAGATGTTAAACTTCAAAGGATTTCATAGAAGTTCAGTGAATTCAGTGAAGTGCAACTGGGATTTTCAGTATTCCAAACCTGTGAATACATACATGGATAATTAACTATGAAAATATCTTTGTGAATTAGGCAAGTCATTGTGCTTCAGTGTTGTAAATGCTACTTACCAGAGACCTGTGCTTCTATTTTCAAACTTGTTTACCTTGGGTAGTCAAGGTGGCAAGAAAAAATGGAAGTTCAGATGGGGAAAAAAATGAGCTTAAAACTGTAAAAAGAAAACACATTTCTCTTTAATCACATGATGTGCAATTAGTGTTGAACTCTGGAATTTGAAGTTGTTGAGGGCAAAAAAGTAGACACAAAAATGTAAATGAGAAATAGGTATTCAGAGTAAACCTAGGACTAAGAAAAAATATAAAAATATTATTAAACTTGTGGCTTCAAACTTCAGAGACTTTTGAAAATGGATAAATGGAGGAAGATTATTGTTTCATGTTTGGTTTCTTCCTTTCTTTTCTCTGGTGTTGGGTGCCAATGGACATGATGAAGCAGGTAGTGCCTCAGTGTAGTGTGACAGTATTGCTCTTCCTGACCAAAATCTTAGGCAAATAAATAGGTGGCCTAGTTTCAGAGGAATGAAATAACTATAGCAAAGATTGAGGGCTAAGCACAGACAAGAATGTAATGCTCTTACTCAGGACAGAACATCCAAATAGGACTTTTTGGCTTTTTACATCTTTTCAGGCTGGCAAATGATCAAGTGCTTTGCAAAACTGGTCTGAAAGTGCCTCAACAGAATCGTTGTTGGACATGTAAAATTGGGTATATAATTTAGTCAGGTAGGGTTTTTTTTACTGCTGCAGTTACAGCAGAGTTAAAACCTCTCTTCCTTCTATTATGCATTCTAAGACACCAGCTTACATCCTTGTCTTGTGCCAAAGTCATCACTGTTTTCTCTGCACAATGTTTGATAACTGCAATAATGACTGAACACAAAGTAGCAGCAAAACACCTTGGTAAGAAATAAAAACAAGAGCTTGCACCTTGAACAATGAAAGAAACTATTTTAACTTCAGGTCTCATCATTTTTCATGGAGTTTGTTTTGTATTTTGGATTAACAGGGCTCCTGTTCTGACTATACAGATGAAGAATGATAGTTACAAATGGGTTTAATTTCATTGAGAGAGAGAGATGCTGACTTCCTGCATTTTATTAGCGTGTGGAACACTGGGGAAAATGTGCTTGTTAATCCACTTCAGCAGGGGAAACTTGAAAAATGTCATGTACTTTGGGGTTTATCTCTGATGCTGTTGCCATTTTCCCAGGAAGTTATTACACATTTTTCTAGACCTGTATGTAAAAAATACTGAGAAATGGAATTTACCTTCATTCCAGCAGAACTTCAAAATATGTGAACCAAACACCTTAACAGTTATATCATTTGGCCTTAATATTTGCAGTTCTCCAGAAAATTCCTGGAAGAGAAAGGCTACTCTTAATTAAAATTAGTTTTACTGTTCATTTTTGTTTCCAAAATAACCATATGAAATCTCGTTTCCTTGGATCATCCAGAAGATGAATGCCATTGTTTTTCCATTTAATCTCCCTCTAAAATTTTAATAATTCATTGATCCTATATATAAGTATGGTTTAATGCCATAAGCTTCCAATATAATAAGGTAAAAGGAGCAATTTGTGACTATTGGACTCTCCAAATAAACAATTTAAAGGTCTGTGCAAGATATAGAATAAAGATTTTCATCCTATTGCAAAATCAAAGCACTAATTACAATTGCCTAAATGGAAGAGGGTTTTTTTAGCTGTGTACAGTTGCAGTGTTTTCTATTAATCTTAGTTCAGTGTAATGAAAATATGAAATCAATTAACTTAAGATTTTGTTTACTGAATAAGACAAGTGAAGGAAAGTATCCACTGCATGGTAATTAGTTGAAATACTTGTATTTCAGTAGGAAAGAAAGTGAAACAGGAGATTTAGTAAGGGGGTAAAATGCTTCTCTGTTTTCCTTGTTTAATTTACAAGGTTCCTCTTTTCAGTAGAACTGTACCCTATTGTCAATGAACATGAAGAGCCTCAAGTATTCTGGGTAAAGAACAAAACAAAACAAAAAAAGCCCCCAAATCCCAAGGTCAGATTTAACCTTTAATTCTGGAGACTAGAGATAAGCACAAGCCCTTTGTTTTCTGAGCTTTCATTTTAAATATGATATAAATCAACTATTTAGCGACCCAGCTGGCCTGCAACTAATGACAGTTTTCATTAGTGTATATTAGAAAATTAACAGGTTCATTAGGCCCTGCTGGTGTCAGCTGCTATAAGGACAGGGAGGGCTTTTTTCTTTTCAAATTGGAGGATGAAATTAACTTTTCTGCCATCTATAAAGTTGTCCTACAACATTTACACAAAATGTCACACCTGATTGAAATGAGCTCAAGGTCTCAATCCTGTTGGGAACTGCAGAGCCTGCAGTACCTGTAGGCAAGAGAAATTACTGCCTCAAACTGAAGTTTGCATAGATGTCAGTGCTTGTTGTAAATTCCTCTGTCGTGCAGAGTGCTGAGAACCATTGGGGGTTTATCCTAAGTCTTAACCGCGTTGAACTAATTAAACCAACACTTCAATTTCTGACAAACACGTAGGAACGATCCCAGTTAAGACACGGGAATCCTCCTTTCGACAAGAACTGAGCTAAAGCTCTACATTTCCAAAACACTTCATCAATTTTTTGACATTTTCTTCCTTTGCTTCCCTCTCACATTTCCAAAAGAAATTATATAGTGGGCACTGATAAGGTAGCCTAGTATGCCACTGATAAGGAAAGAAAGGAGATAACAGTTTCCAAGATGTATTATCAGTTATTCAGGAAGCTATTAACATATTGAGCAAAGATAAGCAGATAAACAACTTCGGATTGCTTGAATGAGCTTCAAATATTGATTTTGATGAAAGAGTCATCAATCCCTGCAAAATGCATCTTAAATTGTCTCCTCCTTTAAGCACAGGACATGAAATTCCAGCTTTGTGATCAATACCATTCCTCCTGTTGACCTCTCTGGACCAGAATTTCATACCAAATTTCCATGAAATGTGCAGTCAGAGAAAGCAAAAATTCCCAAGCTTGCAGGAAAGGTTGACAGTAAATAAAGTTTTTGCAAGTAGCACCCGGGTCTAGTTGATTATGATAGTCCAAATTAAACTAGGAAGTGTTTTCATCATGTATGAAACAGCATCAAAGTTTAAGTAAGAAACAAACACTCTGACGACTTGGAGCTCACAGGTGGTGGGTTGAAAAAATGCCTACTACCATTTAGGCAGTAGGTGTTGCATGTAATGGGGATACAAGCCAAGAAAAATAGGCTGGGCCAATCTGGAAGCAAAAAAGTAGACAAGAAGAGCTTTATCTCATCTTTGAGGGCATAATTCTTAAATAAGAGTAACAGTTCTGTTTCTTACTTAAAATGTATAATTAATACAATCATGAAGGAAATGAATCTTTAAATTCTGTCCCTAATTATACTGCAGTATTCCCAATTGTTTTCTGTGTGTGGAAGCAGCAGTTATCTAGCAGCAGAAGACTTCAAATTCATTTAAGAATTTATTTATACATCTGTTTGTGTATACCCATACATATGTGAATCTTTCACTGTTTTGCTTAGCCTGGGCAACCTGATTTTAGTCTCTTTTGTTTTGTGTTTTTTTTGGTTTATTGTTGTGAATACTTCCATGCAGTTTCAGATTTTGCCAAAATTTATCATTGAAATTTCCCCTAATTCTTTTTTCCCTTTCTTACTGGCAGAACAATGACAGGCAGTGGTGGTTTAGGTTATTCACAGGTGTCCTTTTGCTCATGGCTTATTAATTTGCCTCACATTAGAATACAGGGAAACGTAGCTGTCAGTGAGCAGTAATAGGGAAAGGGTAGTCAGTTAAATCTTTGGAAAGCTTCCCAATCCCATACTCCAACCCACATTTAAGATTAAAGTGACAGGTTGGGGTTAAAATCCTTAGTTTTTTTAAGGATTCTTCACCTTAGATACTGGTACCTAAGGCAGACATATATGTCACCTTAATCACATGCTAGTTTGGACTAAAAAGTATGCAAAACATTTTATAGGAACAAGTTGATGCTAACTTTCTAAGCAGTTACTTATGATAGCAGTCTCATGTAATTCAGATATGACCATTTCTTGCAAGATTGGAGTCTTGGACAGGGAGAGTAAGCTTTGTATCAACAAACCATTAGGTAACCTTTCTACCTGAAGGCAGTAAATATCTATAATATTTTATTAAAAGGACTTGAGTGGTGGGACAGACAGTGTATTACAGATTTCCTATGTATTAAAGATATAAATTCACAAATCTGGAGACTCAATACAGTTCAAATAATAGTGAGTGCATGTGATACCCACATTCTTGGCTGTCACGCAAAGATCTGAAAAGTGATATGACTCTTTGCTGTCAAATTTCTCCAAGTTGTCTGCGGGGATTTCAAGAGTTGAGCAGGTGCCAGTCTGACTTCTTTGACTGAATTTCAGGCTGATTTATGCTCTTGTTCACAGTGTGCCAGCTCACTGAGGGCTGCAGCCTCCTGCAAGGAACCAGGTGGTCTTTGATTTGATCTCATGCAGAGGAATTTGTGTGTTTGTGGGTCATGTGCCCGTGAGGACACGCCACACTTACAAAGAGAGGTTGTTGTGCTCGTGTGGGAGACTCAGTTTGTAAATCTCTAATTGCATCCTGGGCAAAGCAAGTTAACTCCCCATGAAAAGTTCACAGGAGAGTGAACTCTGAGGATCAGCTCTGCTAAACCCCAGTTTCTCAACAGGAATGTTTGCCCCCTTCTGACTCTGTGTGTGTGCTCGCACACGTGTTTGTAGGGTGGGAGCCAGGGCTGTAATTACCGTTCTGTTCAGTGCTCTGCTGCTTGTTTTCCCAATGTACGGCACTGGATGTGGGCCTGATGATGTAATAAATGGGTACAAAAGGTTACATCTTTTTCAGAATGGGAGAGAAATCTTAGCTAGAACGAGGGTGCAGCCCCTTTGCCAAAAGTCTGATTTATTCAAGAAAAGCAGCGAGGAGGGATGGAGTAGAGAAAGGCTGCTGTTATTCTTTAACAAAAGACATTAGAAGGACAATCACTAGATTCTGTCTTGACTGGAATTATACTGTTTTGAGTATATAATTTTGGGAAAAAATTGTCTGTAAGCAACTAAGGCTTGGTTTTGCTTTCCCAGAGCATCTCTAGCTAGTTGTTTTTCAAGCTAGCAATCTTAACTATTTAAAAACCAGACAAATTGACACTAAACCTCTAAACCCTTTCAGTTTAAAGCCATTACCCTTGTTCTGTTGCTCTATGCCCTTGTGAATGTCCCTCTCCAGCTCCCTTGTAGCCCCTTTAGATACTGGAAAGCTGCTTTAATGTTACCCCAGAGCCCTCTCTTTTCCAGACAGAACAATCCAGCTCTCAGCTTGTGGGGGGAGAGAGAGAGAGGAAAAAGAGAAGAATCAACCAGAAGGATGAGACCTTCCCTCCTGCTTTCATTAACCGTAGAGGGAATCTAGACAATTCTCACAGAGCAGGTACTTTAACTCTGGCAAATTCAGGGGAAAGGCTGTTCATGCAAATTATCTTCTGGGTACTTTGACAAGGTAAAAAAGGGATGCAGAACTACTGTACATATCAGGAAAGGTAGTATGATACTTGTTCGATCTGATGGAAGTGAGGTGATTTGAGGCAGTTAGTCAAAATATCCTAGCAAAGTAGACTCCCAGTAAAATACTATGTTTTGCACCATTTCTGGTGGACAATCAGCATCTTAACAGATAATCTTTTTCCTCCAGAAATAGAATTTGATGTCAGAAAACCATTATGATAGAAGTCTCCCAACTCATGGTACTTAGACGCTGATATGAGCTGCCAACTGTTTCTAGAAGCGCTTCATAGCTGTCTTAAAATTCATGACCTCCGTTCTTCCTTTGGAAATAGAATACATTGAATGCTTCTCCCATTGCGGTAAGAACAGCATGGCCAAAAAATAAGTGTATTATCCTTCCTATTACCAGTCAAAGATTTAATTAACCTCATGTTTATTTTCACCTTTTAGTCCTCTGTCAGTTGTTCTGTGACAATAATTCATTTTGGTTGGCTTAACGCAAGTTACATTTGCACAAAGTGAATTTGGCTGACCCTCAGCTGTATATGCCAGATGACAGTTTAATGCATTTGTCTTTATTGTGCCGTGGATTCCATGGAATCTGTCTGTTGTGCATTCAGGCAGCCTTAATACTGACCAAAAAGGTGTTGACTGAATGGGTGGGCATTTTAGAAAACAGATTTTCAGAAAATTTGTACATCAGAAACTGGAAATAGACATGGTGATTGCCTCAGAATAATGAGAAATTGTTTCAGAGGAGAATAATATGCTTTAGAACCCAAAAGGACATTTTTTTAAAGGAAGCTGTTAAGTGCTATCATAATTTTTGACACTAATTGCTGTCTAAATATCTAAGTTTTATGAGCCACTTGTCATGGAGTGTATCTATTACACTGATTATACAAACCAGGTAGTGACAAGAAGCGATTACCATGCAAAGCTGTGAACCACAAAGCTCTGACTCTTTGTAGAGTGATGATTTATTTTTCCCTACCATTGTTTATTTTGATGTTATAGGGTGTGAGAGTAGGACAAGACAGGGAAGTTAAAAATTTCATGTTGGTTACATGTGATCTGATAATTTGAGGGATTAGAACTTGGGAACCTCTTGGATAACATCTGCCATTTTCTTCTGTGGTCGCTCATTAAGTGGGAAGCCAAAACAAGACAGTGCCTGAATGGCACTGCTACCAATACCATGCCTGCAGAGCTTAAATCCTATTTCACAAATGATACGGAAATGACTCCAGGATGAAAATAAGACTATATTTCAGAACCAGCCAGAAGGTGAGAGCATTTAGAGACAATAAGACTCTGCATCCACCTGTACCCAGAATAGAAGGAACAGGGACTACTGAACATGGTTATGTTCCAGATACCATTTATTACAGCCACATGCCCTGCCACCATCAACTCTTGTGCACCAATATGTGAAAAAAGCACATTCCTTAAATTTTCTCATTTTCAACTGTTTTGCCACAAGCAGAAAAGAAAACAAACTCGAAAGACAGTGAAAGCTGAATCTTTTTTTTAGCCCAAGAGGTTAACTATCAGTTTTTCTTTTTTAGCCAGCAGCCTGTATGCTGTGTTAGGAAGACAGATCTAATAAATCTGGGTGGTGTATATGCAGGGGAAGTTATTTTTCAGTTTGGGAAAGTGGTACTGAGGCCTCTTCCCTTACGATTTTTTTCAGAAGTAATTTCCAGTAATACATTAAACTGAAATTCAATTACAAAGCAAATATATTTCAGCTAATGTGAATATTGGCTGGGCTAGCAAGGAGAAAGAAAGGGAAGACAGAGTTACTGAGCACCAAAAAGATTGTCTGTTGTGAAAAAGGTTATTTCCAGATTTATTCTCTTATACTTGAAAATCCAGGTGCCACTTCAGTGGACCAAGAAGCACTGAAAATTATTTCTGAATTCTTGAGAATAAACTTAGAACTACGACAATAACTTTGAGTGGATTTCTGTGGTATTTATTGAGAGATATAAGTAAAAATTAAATGCCTCTTCATAACCTCAGTAATATGTGATATACCAATTCTTTTTTTTTTTTTTTACTGCATAAACAGAAAAAAGATCTTCAGTTTTGAAATCCTCAATTCCATCTATTTTTACCGAGTTCTCAGTGAGACCTTGCAGTGGAATAAACTGCTGTTTAAGAACTGAACTTCATGGTGAAAGCTGCTCTTTCATTTCCTTGAGTACAGGATCCATTATCTAATGCAGAGACAGTTATTAAGCATCGTAGTTGAGTGCATGGAGGTCTGAGGATCTGAATTGTATTTCCCAGTCAGCTAATCAGCCACAGTATGTCCTGCACAAGTCACTTCTACTCTCTCTTTGACAGTTCTGTAACCAGGAGGTGAAAATGGACACATGTAGGATGTGATGGATATTTCCCAAGGCTGAGCTCAAAGCCATTGCTATGACTACTAAAAGCCAAGTAACATCAAGTCTGCTGACTAGACAAAGATCTTGTTGCTCTGATCACAGATTAAAATGCAAACAAAAGAAATGACAAATGAAAATATAACACAGATCTATACCAGCGAGCTGTGCAAGGAATGATGGGAGAGATGATGAATAATCTTCATATATTTGTAACAGTATGATTAATCATATATAATTGCCTAATAAATTTTGGCTGATGCTCCTATCTGCAAAACTTATGGAGTCAGAAACTGCATGAGTGCTGTTTAGATATATGCTATATTGTCAACTCTGCTTATACTGTCACGACTGAAGTGACTGGCTTACGAGGATCTTTAAAACACCACGAAATAAAACACCATGAATCTTGTATTCTGTATTACTGAAGCACTTCTGGATTTCTTAAAATGATGAAAAATCTCCAAATAATATCAGTCAGGCCAAGATTTTATTGTTCAAACAGTTTATATTAGAGTACTGTTCTATAGATACAGTGATATGTGAAGGACCTCAATCAACTGCCATGGAGAACCATTGAAGCTGCCTCAACAACAGTAGACAGGAAGAGAACTGACTGAAGTGTGATTTTATTTTTTTCTTCATAGTATTCTTTAAATAAAATCTATTTCCAAGTAGAGCATCTCACAGAAGAAGAATGTGATTAAAACTCTTTTCTTCTTCCATGTGTTGCTGAGAACCCAAAGGCTTTGTAGTTACCTGGTAGCTGAAAAATCAATGGGTCAGTGGATGTAACTGGCCTCTATTGGACAGAAAACATGTGATTTGCTCAGTACCGGTGTATTTTTTAGGAAAGAAGAGAACACACCACTTTCTAAAAACATTATTTTCTTAGAAAAAGTTTTGAGAGGGAAATAGCCAAGTAATAAAAACCTGAGAAAATGGAGAGGTGAGAGAGAGAAAAAAACCCTCCCCAATGCTTGAAACTTGGGAGAACATTTGAAAGATATTTTTAGTTGTTTTGCTAAAGTGCCCATTGAAATATTTTTATTTCCTCCTTTTCTGGCTTCAGAAGTGGGTTTTTTAATAGTAGTCATCCTCCTCCTAGCAACAAATGCCTATTCCAGGAGCTGCATCTTTTTTTTCTTTCTTTTATTTCCTGATGCCTTGTATTATCAGTGGCAATTTTGGTATTTCCCCTCACCCATTTCCTGAAGATAATTAGGGGAGATGGAAATCTTTTTGCAGCCATGACTTATTGCTACGAAATAGGTTATCATTGTGGCCTGAAGTAATTGGCTTTTGCAGGAAAACACCATTAATGTGGCATAACAGTGTCTCTTACAGTCCATGCTTAGGGTCATTAAATTGCATTCCTGTTAACAGTGAAAAGTGCAATCTCTGTTACTTGTATTTTGCTGTAACAGCTCTAAGTCCTCAAAACAAATTTTACATAAAATTAAGAAATAGAATAAAAGTTTCCTTTTCTATGAATACACAATGGGTCTGTGTAAATATTTGTGCTTTAAGAGATGCCCCTGCATTATGGGTAAAACTGGAGAGAAAACCACCCTTACTGTGGAGTTTTCACTCAGTGCCTGGAGTGTTACAAAGAAATCTGGGTGTGCTGGTAAAACATTGTTCGTGAAAATTTACATTTCTACCGTTACAAATGAAGCATGGGGTTTGGAGATTAAAAATTTCTTGGTTCTCTATTACATCAAGATACCTCCTATAATTTTTGGATTTATCATGAATCCTTCCTTTAAAGAATTCTTAACTGTCATTTCTCATGGAAGCACCTCAAGTGCTCACCTCTAGGCTGTGTGTAGGGAGGAGACAGCTGCAAGCGGTGATTTGTACCAGGAAGGATCTGGAATGCCACCTGGAGCATCCTTCCTTCCCAAAAAGCTGTCGAGGGAACAGAGAGTGATGGGGCCTCTAATTTAGGCAGGTCAGCAAAATGTCCAAAGCTGGAGGAAGTGCAAGTACACTGAGGTTCTGTCTTGGATTTTAGGATTAATAACCTTTTTCAGCATAATTCAGAAAAAACGCTTGATCTCTTCTTTATGATTAATGTTCTTTATGATTAATGATACCTTCCCCAGCCCAGCACTATGCAAATGGGTATTTGTTACTGCCTGCACAACAGAGATGTGTGCAGGGTTTAAATTCTCACAACCACTGAAACTAAGCAAACATTGCTGTCCTATTTTATGTGTGGGGAAATTGCAGTACAGAAAAAAATAAAATTAACCAACTTGCCTACAAGGTACCCCATGGCTCAACAGATTAAACACTAATGTGGGATTTCATTGAGTGTAGTTCTGCTCTGGAATTTCTGTTTGTTCGTTTGCTTTGTTTGGCCGAGGTTTGAAGTTTTGATGCTCTATTCCTTGGTTTTTGCTAAAAGCAGTTTTTTATGTTACCTTTGATTCAGAACGCTTGAGGGTGGCTTTAAAATTCTGGTTGAATTGGAATAGGAAAATCTTCTGTATATTGGATCAGTTCATTTCAAAGCCAGAAAAGCTGCTTTACTCGGTGAAGTAGCGCTTATAGCACCTCTTCCATCATCCCCCCAGCCTGTCTGATTTAACTCATTCAGCGTCCTGAGTTATTGGGCAAGCCCAGAGAAAGATGTATTTCACTTGAGTCGCTGCTTCACTGCCTCCGACTTGTTGGCCACAAGCCTTGAAATAGTTTATTCTTCTTAATCTCATCTACAGTTTTAATTTAGTGGTGCAGTTGACACATTTTTCATTCAATTATTTAACTGCACCTGTATTATGACAACATAATCCAGCTGAACTGTGCACTAACTTTGCCAATTAGGAACCTTACAGATTTTTACAGATCACCACTGTCACTGGCACAGTATTGAACCACTGCCTTTCTGAGCCAAAACTATGAAATAAATTGTTCATAATAGCACGTTCTAGGGGAGTTTCTAAGACAATTTTTTTAGTTAGAGGATTTATTCAGTCAAGCATGCACACATACTCTTATTTTGGGTACAGTTACCTGAGCAGTTGCATATTTTTTCTCGTTAAAGTAATTTTCTTCTTAATTTCGGTGGAACTGAAGTTTACAACCTTGAGCTATTATTATTTAATGGGTTTTACTTTGTTAATATTTTGTAGCTTTGCAAAGTTGCAATGAAATGTTTTTAATTTCCTCAGTTATTTTGCATAATTTGTTCTGGATTGAAACAGCATAACATCAAACTGTACAAGTTCTGTCCAGGAATGAATAGCTCTTTTTTTTTTCTGAAACTCTCATTATTGATTTACATCTGCTTCCATCAAAATCAATGAAGAATTTACAGGTATCTAAAAAAAAAACCAGACCCCACTCAAAGTTTCATAGTATTTGAATTAACAATGACAGAACTAAACCATAATTAAATAAAAATAACTAAAATAATGGAAAGGAACGTATCTGAAATGAGAAACTATAGAGATTTTGATACAAATATAAACAGAGAACCTCAATCTATTTAGTCTTTCTCATTTATATTGCTTATCTATGTATAGAAATAAAAAGACTTCTTTACCTGCCCTCTGGGTAAAACAGTGAACTATATAAGTTATTCTCTCCCCTTCTTTTCAGGCTACTCCAATTGGGTAATTAGATAAAAATCTCTCTTTATATAGCGAAACAATATGTTGCATCTCTATGAGTGAATAGGTACAAAAGGGAAATATCCTAAGGATATTGGAACTGTTTACAGGGATAAAGAATATATAGATTTTTTTTTTTCTCACAGAATTGTGGGGTTTTTTCTTAACATTTTCTTATCACCCTGTAATTTTACTTCTTTCTTTTGTCTGTTTTCACAAGAATCCACTTGACTTGCTCTTCACCTTAAGAAACAAGAGCAATCAATGAATTATATGCTTAGAGAGGACAAATTAAAACTTAACAATTAAAGTGAAAGAGAAAACACAATAAAAATGCTCCCAGAGAATATATTAAACTGAAATTCTGAAAACACTTATATATGAAATTCATCTTTGTAGGCCAGTCATGGTCCTTTAACAAGACTTTTTCAGTTCACTGTCGCAGACCACAGTTAGGATCCATGGCAGTAAATGACAGAGGAGGAGCATGGGCAAGTGGGAATTCTTAAAAATCTGTAGTGTTTACTACCTTCTGCTGTGTTTATTTTATTTGTATTTTCATGCCCTGCAGATAATATATCTGGAAAGGACAATACTGTTTAGGAAAAGACATTTCTGTAGAGGGGAAGTTTTGTAGATGCCACTAGGAAGTTTGGAGATGAAAATTTGACCTGCATTTTTCTGATTTTAGTCACATAAAGTTGACATTAGATAATGTTTCTAAGATGCATCATAACGGTTCTAAAAAGCACTTTCAGCTGTCTGGATATCTTCCTGCTCTCTGCTGCACACCTAAAAGCTGCTGCACATTTGAAAACCCAGAGCAGGTCCTGTCTTATCAGAAATACTCAGTCAAAGATGAGATCTGAAAAAGAACAATAACTTGATGGAAGAGTATTAATAGAGAAGGCAGTGGTTAAAAACCAGTAATTTTTCAGTTCATCTTAGAATTATAGAAACAACTGAAAGCAAAATACCATTCCTGTATTTTATCCAATGCAAAATTATGCCCTGAAGGATGCCTAAAATTAATTTTCCCATCCAATTATAAAATGTCACCTCAAAACTCTACTTTCATGGGTATCCTTGTTATTTAACAGAACACATAATTAAAAAATATTTTTCAACATTCAGAATTAATGTTCCTTTTCAGAGCTTTAACTCAGAACTAACTATAACCTTTTGGCCTTCCAGCTTGCCATTGATTTATTCTCCCTTGTTTCAGTCTGCATAGATCAAGAAATCTTGCACAGAGGCACAGACTGATTTGTAGAAGCTGAGAATTCTCAGCTTTTCCTTGTGTGAAGATGAGTCCGAATATTATCATTGAAATTTTCGTTTACATGCCTGGAATGTTATATTTATTTCATTATTATGTCTAAGGAAATAAATAGAATAATCAGTCAGAAAAGGAGAGCTGAAGTCTGAGAGCTGACTGGTCCTCCTCTGCCTGAGAATCCCACCCAGAGGTATTTTAGAGGAAACATGGAGACTTTAATTTTTTTTAGGTGTAGTGGTAGTTTATTTTCTCAAAGGCTTTATCTTCTTTTGTAACTGCAGTAGAATCTGATTCTAAACCCATTTCTGGTTAACATTAGATCATTTTTATCTAGTGTTTATGTTCATCACCTGTTTCAGTAAGACAAATGGACTTATTTTGCTCTTCAAAAAAATAGTGCGTTTAGATAGTTATGTGGATTTCTCTCCCCTCCATGATCATGCAGTAACTAAAATTTTGCTGAAATACAGAAGGTATCAATAGTCTTACTAAACTCTCATGATCTTGCTAGATTGAAAGAACAGGTGTACAAGAAATAACAGTTTTTATTTTCAATTACCTGGGGAGACACTGTCTATTTAAGTAACTCACACCTGTCTTAAAAATGTGCTTTTGCCTATATACGACTAATGCTCTTCAAAACCATCTTATTTGAGGTCTGCAACCAATGTTCTCTGATCACTCAAGTAAGGAACTATGGTTCATCATCTTTTATTGCTTCAGAAAAGCTTCATGATGTAAACAGTTTCAAGAAACAGAAAAGCTTAAGAAAGATCAAGGTGGGTTTTTTCATACTGTTAAGATTTCATACCTGCTGTTGCAAAAGGAGCATTGTTTTATTTATTTTCCCACAGGGAATATTTATCTATCATTAGTTCTTTACTCTGATAGATCTGTATGTCTGCTTTCCAAAACAAGCAGAGTACATCAGGGGTTTTTTTGTATGTTGGTTGTTTGTTTTTACCTGTCACTCTAAATAGTGTGTGCTATTCTCATGAATAGAAACTCTTGATCTTTTGCAAACTCAGAAAACTGTCAAAAGTTCCATTTTTTTAACTTTGATCAGAGAGAGCACCTTGCACAGAATGGATATAACAGAGCATGATGCCCTCATGGCGATATCATCATCTGAACTGAGCAGTCAGGACCCCCAGCAGAAGGGCTGGTGGGTGGGAAGGGTGCAGAGTGCACTGGGACTGAACTGGGAGCCCAGTGTGAGCTGAGCTGAGCTGAGCACACCAGCCCAAGGCAGGTGTGAGGCTGAAGCAGAGACAAAAGTGCTTAGAGGGGAGGAGAAGGAAGGAAAAGCAACGAGGAGGTGGGAAAGTATCGAACAGTGGGAGCTGTCAAAACGATATGTGAGCATGGAGGCCGAAGCAGAGGTCTGGAATTAAGAAATGGAGGCACAAATCTGAGGAAGAGGATGAGTGAGGTGGCTCAGGAGCGGTAGAGGGGGAGCAGCAGCAAGTGTCCCCGGGCTGGAGAGCCCAGGAGGGCAGCCCAGAGGGGCTGGAGATGGCAGCAAACCAAGAATGAGGAGGATGATAGGAAAGAAACCCAGGCAATAGAAAGTTTGGTGATACTTTGTATGTATCATATAGGTACACCTCAAAAAGATAGATGCAGTCATTTCTATCAAATGCTTTCATTTTTTTTTTGGTATTGTTTGAAAAACCTGGTGAAATCATTTCCTCACCTGTTCCTCTGACTTAGTACTGTTTTTAGGTGAATGAGGATTTTAATGAACTCATTTCTCTTCTAAATCATTAAATATATTCACGCTTGATAATATACATCAGTTCTTTCTGGGGGAGGGGGGGAGAGATTATTACCAGAAATAATGTGGTGCATTAGAATTGCATTAGAATGTAGATTTAGGCCATATTTAATTTCCTCCTGAGCTCCGTGTTGTGCAAGAAGTGTACAAAATAGATGTAGTCACAGGTGAAAACTGACAGAATCAGCTTATACCTGCAGGGGTCAGCAAAGAAGCTGCACAAGATCTGCCCCTCTCAATCTGCTCCGATTTCATTTGCTCTGTGGAGCACAGTATGCTCTGGTAGAACCAACACACACATTCTGAATTAATCAGTCAGCTCAGCATTAATAATTCAATGCAAATTACAATAAGCTGATCTGCAAATGTACTTTTGAAAGTCAACGTTAGAGCTCTCTTTCACTTTCAAGCTGCAAAAACCTAAATCTTAGTGGAAAAAGATTGGAAATCCCTGAAACCTGTGGTGTTATACTCAGAGTCAAACTCCAAGTGTGACCTTGCCTGTTCTAATGAGTCAGCAGCCTGATGGAGAGGGGATGTAGAATAGGGTCTTTTTCCAAAAAAAGGATGTCTGGTGGTGTTGGGTTATCTGAGCTTCATGTGGAATACTCTGCTTGCATAAGGATTTAGAGATAGACCTCTAGCTCTGGGAGATAAGTAACATTAGTCATAACGGAAGGTTAATATTTTTTCCCTCAAAGGTAAAAATCTGAGACTCTTTGGTTACGTTTCAAATACATTCTCGCTACTAAATGGGTTTTTCTTTAACTTCAGCCTTTCTGCAAAAGAAAAGTCTATGTCAGTAAAAATTCTCTGTCAGGAAATAATTTGTTTCTGACCAACCTTAGCTTTTGTGTGTTTGAGCCAACAATAAGGAAGGGAAACTGAAACCTGGCCAGAGAGAGACACAGTTTTGTGGTTCCCACTGGGCAACAAAGGCACAGAGATAGGCCAACTCAGCTAATGGTGGCTGAAATTAAACATTTCCTTTCAGGTCAGCAAAATATAATAAAGCATTTCAGAATGTTCACGTGCATTTTTTATGATTTTTTTTTTAATGCATAGAATGGATACAGCAATAAAAATTATTTCATGTTTTATTAAAAATATGTCAAATTCCAGGGTGATTTGACAGATTTTCTTTTTTGGTCACCTCTGTATCAAATGTGAAACAATAACTCAGAAGGTAAATTATTTCCAAAATTCACAAATGCAGGTGGTATTCTGTAGAAAATTGAGCATATCCTGGACATTAAAAAAAAAAAAAAAAAGAAAAAAGATAATATCTGTACTGAGGAATCAGAAAATTACACTGAGGACCATTATTCTTCTCTTTCTTGGAGTGCAGTTCTCCATATGAACCACAGCTGATGCTCTGGTCCCACCTGTGAAGCGAAGACCCTGGTGTCCTCTACCCAATAGAAAATATTCCCGCTTATGTATCCTCCTTATTTTTTTTCAGTATCTTCGAGCTGGTGAGCCATTCCAGTTCCCAGTTTCCTTTCAGCATCACTGTTGCCTAGTGAACTGTTCCCTAGCCAGTATTTTTGCAGTTTATTCTTCCTGCCCGAGTGTTAAACTTTACAGGTGTCTTTATTGAATGGCACCTTGTTTTTCGTCTGGAGTATTTTCTCAGTTTGCCAAAATCATCTTGAACTGCAGACCTGTCCTCCAACATGCTCAAGACCCTTCTGTGCTTACAGCCACTTGTGATTTTAATAGCTGCATTTCCTATGCCATCATACAGTTTGGTAATGCTTTTTATAATTAAGGTGTGTGTCAAAGTAATTTATTGTAGTCATTAAAAAAAATGCAAAAAGATAGAGGGGAGAATCATTCTTCTTTTGGCAATAAGACATTCAGATAGTCAGCAACACCTATTTTAAACAGAGAAATCATCTTTCATTCAGGACCCTCAAATCGCCCTAAGACTTTCAGCTGCAATGTAGCCTGGAGCAATGGAGAATAAAGCTCTCCCAGGTTAATTTGCTCTGTAGAGCAGCATGTGCTGCATATACGAAGGCCCAGTCTTGGTTGTCCCACGAGAATATTGGATAATGAACTCAACTTGTGTCACTAATAGCAAATAAACTCTCTAAAAGAAAATGAAATTTGATTGCCTTCAGTTCCAGGAATACAGAGATGTTTGTTTACCTGAGTCACACAGTTTCTGGTCCCTAAGAATGAATCTAATAATTTAAAGCCTTTGGACCTGGACTCCAATGTACTGAATTTTCCCAAAGGCTCTGTGCCTAGTGTGACTTATATCCAGCATGCTTAGCCAACGGGAGTTAGAGGGACTTAATAGATCCAAACCCAATATACAGTCTATGCCACAGGGCATTTCTTCCTCTCTGAGGAGAGACTCAGTGACTAAAGAGACAGGATAGCTGCTATAAAATACTGTGTGGACACAGCAAGCTGAAATAAATCTCACCCCAGACATGTCTTTTCACGCAATCACCTGTCATAATGTATTTCTGTATCCATGGGTACTTAGATGATTTTCAAGCCTCAGTTCTTTCCGTAATAATGGAGAAGTGGATTGAGAGCAGAGCAAATAAATTAAATTAATTATGTAGGAGGCAGTGAAATATGACTAAATGCAT
Source organism: Pseudotriccus pelzelni (assembly GCA_035584735.1). Taxonomy (NCBI): domain Eukaryota; kingdom Metazoa; phylum Chordata; class Aves; order Passeriformes; family Tyrannidae; genus Pseudotriccus; species Pseudotriccus pelzelni. The sequence continues at coordinate 14,745,804 of JAWMRA010000146.1, read as the reverse complement.
TGGGATCTTGTTGTTCCTGATGATGCATCTGAATCATTCACATCTTCTGAGCTATTCAGTTTCCTGGTGGACAAACTCCTGTGAGAGAGTTCAGTTCAAAACTACCTACGAGGAAGTACATGCCTGAGTAAACCTAATTTAGCAAACATTAGCAATTATTATGAAAGCCTGTTTATATTTAGATTGTTGTTAGCATTCACTCATCTTATAACACCTTTGGACCAGGACTGGATTTGTTTCATGGAGATTATGGGTCTGTAAATGCTGTAATCAGTCTCCAGCCTTTGGTTTTGTACTACAACAGATACTAAAGGAGAATCTTTAGCGATAACACAGTAAAAGAAGGTGTCACATCCTCAAAGTAGGTCTCTAAAAACAAAAGTAAACCCCCACCAAAACAAACAAAAAACATCAAACAAAAATTACAGCTGAAAAAACGAATTAATTTTAAGAATTTATCACTAAATATCACACATTCAAATTTAGATGTTTCACAAAGTTAAAAAAAAAGTCTGTGCAGTAGTTGCCCCTAATTGCATCATTTTCTGCAGTACCTGAAACGTTTGCCACACTGTGTTTGGCTTGTGGGAGCAGTAATGTCTCGAAGTTAACAAGTATCTGTTCTCCTTCCTGCATAGCTGAGCTGAGGAGGACAGAAAACACGTAATCCCAGTGTAACCTCCAGAATTACACGTGAACAATAATGTTTCCAGGCTCCTTTGTACAACACCTATGTTTTCAGAGCTATTTAGAGCCAAAAAATGACCTGACTGAAATCAAGGTCACTGCTCCCTTCACACCAGAACCTCAAGCTTTTAGTGCTGTTGTTCTTGTACTTTATTGTATTGTCATCTCTAATATTGCACTGAAATGCTGAATATGAGCTGAACATTTAGTATAGTCTCCAGACTACTAGAGCTCTTTGATTTCAGAATTTTTCCTGTTCAGACTCTTCATTTCTCAGGGCTCCTCCTTCATACTTTTGGCACAGACCTGGTACTTGGATGACTTTCAGTCCCACAGGCTGCAGATTTCCTTGGGTGCTAACAACCTGTCCCTTATGGGCCACCTAGTAATTGAAATAATACAGATGTCAGGAGGAAAAGAAAAAAAAAAAAGATGAGAAAAGAAAGAGGTAAAAAATGGACTGTTCTTTGCATTGAGTAGCTCAAGAGAAAAAGAAGGATGCATGAAACAATGCAAACAGACTTGCACACAATTTTCAGAATGTGTTTCGTCATCATTAAAATGTAACTTGGCTGCAATATTCCTGTCCTGGGTGTGACTGTTTTGAATTAGGGACATACACTGTCATCTTCTGGGATCATTTCTCTGAGATTGTATGAATCTTTCACCCTGTCTCTGCTTCAAAAGACTGGCTTCTACAGTTTTTTTTACTCTCCCCCGCTCCCCTCTTTTTTTTTTTCGGTGTGATTTCAGAAAATGACATCTTCAAATTTCATCCATCTTGTCATACTAACGTGTTTTCAGTCACATGGGCACTTAAGGTTGCTTTTTTTTTCTTATCCTCTGCTATTTCTATGCTGGTAAACAACCAACTTGACCCTGTTGGCAGCATTCTTTCCATGTTGATGCATTCAAAACACTGCCAATAATTCTTGAATTTTGCACAGACATTTTCTGCTGTCTCTGCAAAGACCCAGGAAGCAGATGCAGGCATTGTGAACCCCTGACAGACTGGAAAAAAAAATTCAATAATCTCCTCCTGCTAAACTGCTTTCAGGTAGGTTTTTCCTGAAAGAAGTTTCTCAGCTGATTGAGGTTACTTTTGGGTTGCCAAGCATTGCAGTCAGGGTTTAGGCAGCATAACACTTCTAAACATTCATCTGGCTTCTAAAAGATGCTGTAATTGTTTATTATGAGCCAAATCACTATGTTCTTTAATATTTAAATGGATGCTATTTTAAGCTGTAACTGAACAACAAAACAATTTAAATTCTGTTATTTCTCACCCATCTGTGTGCTTGCTCTAAATCCAAAGAAATTTATGGATCTCAACTCATTTTTCTGTAGTGCTCTCAATTCATTGTTCAGTTTTTGAGCCTGTAATGTTTTCTGCTAGCTACACACATTCATAGTCCTTTCTCTGCTGATATCTTGGCCTCTGAAGTGCAATTATATTGTATTTCCTGCTTGCAAGTATAGAAAGTCTATATTGACCCTACTGTGACAGAAACTTATCGTTGGTACAGTAGCAATAAATCCTGGAGTTGGAATATGTCTGCTCTAATCTCCACTGTAATCAATTAAGCTTTGAGGTTAGAACTGCTAAGATGTAACTCACCTGGCTGTTTGCAGAAGTCTACAAGCTGTCTTTTCTGAGGGATTGGTTGTGATTCTGGGGTGCATTAGCAGAAGAGTAAATCTATACCCAACATCTAAATTTGGGCACGAGCTATAAGATGATGGTTGAAGTATATGGATGGGTAATGTACTATCTGCTTTTTATGAAAAGTCAATAATTTATAAGCCTTAAGAATATAAGTTGATTTTTAGTTGGTACAGAAAACTTCTATACATATATCACTAAAATTCCACATGACTTATTTTTTTCTCTGTTTTTAGCAATTATTTTTAATATGAATAATGACTCATGCATTAGTCAGACCGATGATTTGAAGGTTTACCGTATAGTAACACGGTTGCTGTTACTACTTCCACTTGTGCTACTCTTTTTTTTTTAATTTTTTTTTTTTTTTAAATTAAGCCTCAGAGAGTCAACTGTATGATCCCTCAGTGTCTGGCACTTCTTCAGAAATAACAGTCAGCCTGCAGATACCATTTAGCTCTCAAAATACTTAATCTCAGAGCCTCAGGAAAACATGAAGCACTTCCTCAGAATGGTAAATGTGATGATAAATCATTGATTTAGCCATTCAAGCAAAGCACCATTGAGCCAGTTTGCACCATGGAACCCCAGAGCCCACAGAGCCTTCCCAAGGGCTTTATGAGATGCTGCTGGAGGAGGCATCGGAAAGTGGCTGCCAAACTCATGGCAAAGTTCAGCAGTGGCAAGCCCCAAATCCCCCCAGGTCTTACTGTGACAGTGTCAGCTGTGACAGTCTGGGGGTCTGTGGGCAGATGTGACAGAACCAGCAGCCCCAGTGTCATCCCCCTTCCCCACAAACTTTGTATTCCTCTTCAGTCCCTCCCTCCCTCCCTTTCCCAGTGCTATCCCTGGCTGAGGGGAGGCTGTGCTATTTTCCACCACACAGGCCACGCTGTGCACTCACTGACCTGACCCGTGTGGGTGGAAATCTTTCTTCTTGATGAGCTGGTCCCTCACAGATTTCCTGTACCTGTGACAGAACCAGAATAATAAAAGCTCTTTTCTTGTCTCTCTGCTCAAGCCAAAGAGGAACAGAGGATGCAAGTGCTGTGGGGAATAAACTTTTCTTCCCCTGTGAAATATGGAAGCAGTAAAACACTCCAGGTGTTCATTTTTCCACCGCCATACAAGTCAGGCATTGTCAAGCCTGAGCAATAGACAGCACCTCCTGTTTGTTAAAACAAGGTGATGTCCTTTTCTTTTTTTTTTTTTTTTCCCCCCTAACTGAGTGGCTTTTCATCAGAAAACAAGGATCCATTTAAAGTGAAAAGCTGTTGTGGCAGTGTATTAGCTCCATCAGAAGTCCCATAGTGGGCAACAGGGAAAAAGACAGCAGAGCCCATCCAAGGACCACGAGGTCAGGGCACTTACCTGCCATGGCAAGTGCAGTCCAGCTTTCCCTAATTTAGAAGGAAGCCATGCCGGATGCACGACCTTAGTGTCAGACCCCTCAGAACATTCCTTGGTGCAGGATTCCTTCAAAATCTTCACATGGTCCTAGTTCTAACTTCAACATTTTTGCAAGAAACAAAGATAGTTTATTTTGTTGCATTCTCTAGCATTGTGTCTCATAAGGAAGAGATTCAAAAGAATAATACTCCAAAAGCTGGTTTTTTTTTTTCCCTTTTGTGCCTTTTTTTCCCCAAAAAACATCACACAAGAACCAGTTTGAAGCTTTTTATAGAGTCTGGCTCATTCCACTGATTTTAAGACGCAATGTATCATACCACTAGTTAACATTACACATTAACCATCATCTCTAGTACTCAGGGGTGTGTGTCTCTATATCACATTTTCCATCAGCCACGAATAGTTGGCTGAACGTATTTCAGTGCATGATTATAAAAACACAAAAGTAGCACATTTCTTAGCTGGATAGACATGTTGCTATTTATGGATTTTTAGTCATGTATATTTATGAGTTTCTAAAATTGTACATCCAATTTCAGAACTTCTTTAATGTCCAAATCTCGTGAATTATAAAGTAAATGTTTTAACAGACATGATTATTAACTGTATGGGAGAAAAATTATAAGTAATATTACGACTAATTTCCAGTGGGAAGTGATAAATTTTCTGCATATTTATTTCTTGTGGAAAACTCTGACTTCATGGTTTCATGATTTCCAGGCAGAATATTTACACCCTTGACAAATAAGGCAAAACATATTTGACACTTTTAAAATATATTTCTTGCCATTTTGAGAACCTGATCTTCATTAACAGAAAAATGTTTTGTTTTTTTTCAGCAAATGAGGTAAATGATTTATCACTTAAAAAGCGATAAAAATCTCCTTGCCACTATTTCCACATCTCTATTTTTTCATTTATAGGCTGATCTGTACATCTTCACTCAGATGTACAAGAACTCAAGCCTTTTACAGTGTCATTTAATTAGGAGAAATAGGTAAATACTTTCCAACACCTTGTTGTTCTCTCTGTTTAGATTTTCTGGACTTATTTACCACACATTTAAAAATATATGTGATATATTAACATTTTAAAAATGTTGTATGTGAATGAAGGAATTTCAGTGTGTGCTGGCTTCTGTTTTGTTATTCTAAAAGTACAAAACTATGTCTTTTCTAGTTACCTAAATACTGCTCGGGTGGTATTTCTTTCTGGGTGGAGTTCTAGTGTCTAACAAGGGAAACACACCTCAGTCATAGCAAATTCAGTGTAAAATTCGCTCAGCCATGAGATACAAAGGGGTCTGGGAGGACAGGACATGGAGCTGAGCTTGGGGATCCAGTTTGGGGATGAGAGGATGTCAGATGGATGGAAAGTTTCAAGGTGTGAAGAAAATAAGGTACAATCAGAGTGAGAATTGTTACACAGAGCATTAAAATGGTAAGAGTCTCAGATGAGTGACAGGTGTAGAAACTTTGCTTTTTTTCTTCTAGAAACTCAATTTTTTTAAAAAAAGCAAAAAAAAATAGCTTAAAAGGTCACTTCTGCTTATTTTGCAGAATGGGAGTTAAAAGCTGTATTTTAAGCAAGGTGTTCTCCAGTACAGTTACAGAGACAGCTCCCTGTGAGCTTCCAGCCCCACCTGTAGACTATCAGCCAAAATATCCTGAAGAACATTAATAATTCTAATATTCTTAAGCTTTTCAGGTAAGGCTAGAGCTCTGCTAAGTACAGATTTGGATAAACTACTAAAATCAATTCTTGCTCCAATTTCAATAGGAAATATCTACCTTTATCTCTGCTTAAACCAAGCTTTTAAAGCATTTTTATAAACGTTATAATGCAGACACAACCAGGTAATTTGACTTAAAGATTTCCAGGTAAGAGCAATCTGCAAAGCACTTCCTTGTCAAAACCTTCACTGGATGTGGTATGGAAAGGAATATGGGTAAACACAGTTTACCCGTCATTAAACTGGGCCAAAAAGAGTGATTGAACTTGTCTTTATGTTCCCCATTCACTGCTGCATTGACACACAAACTATTGTCCTCTAATTAATAACAGCATAATGACTGTAGTGTAATGGTCAGAGATCTACATGGTAATGAAGATGCTTATAGAATGGCTGCTATAAAAAACCAAACCCAAACCCAAAAACCCTGCAGTGAGGTCTAAAGTTATTAACATCCTAAAAAAAAAAAGTATTATTTTATAATCTATGATTGATCATCTTTGGTGATCATTAATCAAAACATAGGTAATTTTAAAATAGATTTGTATTTCTGTGTGTGCTTAAATATTGGAGGGTTAACAAATTTTTTAAGCAAACCAATGATTGTAACCAAACATTTACATAAGCTCACTTAAAAATTTGTGAGTTTGCTCAGTCTGGCATGCCTTGCACTCGCATGGAATAATCATCTTATTTCAGCAATTCTTAGGATAGCACATACGATTGTTCCCTGCTGGAAGAGCAACAGGCCTTTAGAAGATCAATTCAATATGAAGAAAGTGAAATAAATGGAAACATGATAGTAGAAGTCAGAGTTTTCCAAGGTAGAAAATTTAACTACACAATCAAATGAAGCTTTTCATTTAGCTATGTGACAGATCATTTCTTGTGCAATCTAGCAGTTTCTGCTAATAACTAGGTAGTTTGCACACACAGAATCAAGAAAACCATGTAAAATATGAATTCAAATCAGCGCTGTTTCTTTGGTTCTGGTGCCATATTTCAGCTGCATTTGCTGAGTACAAGCCCTGCTCTATCACCTGCTTGAATGGTGTAACTCTTTTGTCCTCCTTAGTGATTTTTCTCTGTGCAGTTTGTAAACCTCTAAGTTTTTTAAATTCTCTTTTCTACTTGAAGCACAATCACTTTTTTAATGTCAGCTGGAGGAAAATGACTTGTTATTAAGGCATTCGTGATTGAGCCTGACACAGGGGAAAAGCGCACGCAAAAGTCTTTAATTAGGCATTTCCTTGATTTTCTGTGACTGATTCGCTGCAAGTTTATGATATAATTGGGTTGATTTTCAATCTTGGTTTGGGAATTGTTGTGATGTGGAAAAATCTCTTTTCCAAATCAAGTGCACAAGTCAAAATGCCCAGAATTGCTTTCCCCACTATGTTAAATGCTGTAAATATCAAGACAATTTCTGAGCTTGGAAAGTGTAAAGGACCTTTTCAGCCTTTGCAACTCCTGAAAGGAGGTTGTAGCCAAGTAGGGGTTGGTCTCAAGTGTCAGGACCAGAGGTTGTACCATGGGAGATTTACTTTGGAGGTTAGGGAAAATTTCTTCAGAAAGCACTCTGGATTTCACAACTGATACATTCCATTCAATTTTTTTGGTGTTTTTTCCAAATACCTATTTGTCCTGCCTTTGATATCTACAACAAATCTCTTCAAAGTGGGAAACTCTTTTGCCTGATCTGCCAAGCCTAAAAGAAAAGGCAAACTTTTTCTACTTTTTTCTTCTGGTGGATACAAGCTATAATTTACAAAACAGTCACATGGCATACTGCCATGTCAATCAAGCTTTTTAAAATGGGATTTGTTTTAACCACTGTTTGGTTAAATCATGTGTCTACACAGGCCTACACATCTATGCTTTCAATGAAATTAATAGTTGTCAAAAGAACAAAACACGTATTATCTGTTCCTTACACTGGCTTGAGCACTAATGAATGCTGTTAAAAAGGAAGACTCTGGCAGATATGACAGACTTGGAATCTTGGGATTCTTTTTAAGAAATCACATCAGGAACATTGTCTGTGAATTAAAACTTGTTACTGGGTGTGGAGAGAATCAAACGTCTTGCAGAAATAAAATCACCAATTTTACTTCATCTTTGTTTCCATCATGAAATTTTTTTCATTCATGAGATGAAGTTTTATATGAAAACAAAATATATTTTAAATTGTCAGAAAGATTCAACCACGAAAAAGGATTTTAAATATGTGGCTAAAGGATTTTTTTAATTTATAATGTAATTTCTCCAAAATCTGTTGTGGAAAATAGTTTTTTACAGAATTGCCAAGGGAAAACCTGTTCCCATCATCCAACCTTTGCTGACCCTTTTGCCTGATCCATAGTTTCATGAAGTCATCTGGAGCTTTTCCATTATCCTTTGGGATGTTCTCACTGATGTTTGCAATTCCTAGCTGGCTTCTGTCTGTAGTTATTGCTGAAGAATCCTGTGCTGAGTTATGGGACACTGAGCAGACTGTGTTGCAGATTAGATATTTGCTCTCAGCTTTGGGTTCAGCTTCGAAAGTGCCATCTTTTTTCTGTTCTAATTTTCTTAACTCCTCAGAGCTTTAATTCAGCTGCAACAGGTGTTTCCCTTTTTTCCTCCTATCAGATTAGTTTCAAATATAAATGCTGCTGCCATATTTGATGCTATCTCAAATTTCTTTCTGTATTTCTTTTTAGTGGTTTATCTTTTTTTTTCCTTCTGAAATCTTTTGTAGGTTAAGAGCCAGTACAAAGATAAATTATTTGGGGCAGCTGGGCTTGCATTGCATTGGGTAGATATAAAACTCAGTTCCATTTTGGGAGAAAAAAATTACATTTACAGCTAACCAAGATCCTTGTTCATATATCTGAAACCAGGAAAGAGCAAAGTTAAGCCACTTTTATCTCATAATCTGTCTCTCATCACTGTGTGCCATGATTTATTATCAGAGTGGTAATTCACTTTAACTGAGACTACCTATGCCTGAAAGTCTAAAGCTCAGTACAAAAGCAGAACAACAGCAAAATTTGTATCCAAAAGCAAGAGTCTAATACCCTGCACTAAATTAAGGAAGTAAGTTCAGTCAGGCTTCTTTTCTTCTTTTTCTTACGGTGACTTCTGAATTGAATGTTCTGCAGATTCTGGCTGGTGTCTTGAGCCTGATTACCAAATGACTCCCCACATCCACAGGGTATGTTTTTGAGTCCCTTCGAGTTGCTGTGGCCTCTGCCTGATTTCGTCCACTCAAGCAGGTGAAGTTCATGTCTTCCTTGTAAAGACATGCACTGCCACTGTGGATGTTCTCAGGGTAAACTCCTGTAATTTTCTCAGTGCAGAGAATGAGTTTTAGAAATATGACTCTTCTTAACTCCTGCATCAGCCTCCACATTTACTACAGTTTGTGCTATTTGAAATTACTGCTGGATGTCACTGGGCTCAGACAACTCAGTCATAGGGGGACTATCACTGACAGTTGTGATCATGAGATGCCACGTACAGGCTTTACATACTCCTAAAGCTTATTGGAGACAATCTCTTTTTCATGGACTTCAGAGAGTTAAACATAAAACCGCACAAGCACAAACAAAATCTCAACACTGACTTGCTCTGTACACAATTACAGATGAGTCCCTTTCATAGAGAGTGATGTCCTTCTTTTACCTACATCTGAATATTCAGCACTAATCTTCTTATTGCTTATACCTTCCTTAAAACTGTGTTGGAATATGTGAATATTGAATTATGAACGCCCGAATATTCTGTGAAAAATTAACTTTGGATAACTTGTCTGTGAAGATGTGTCATGAATATGAGCTGATGACAAGATTAATTAGCGTCACTGCACAATGTGAAAGATGCAAAAAAAAAAAAAAGGTCAGAAAAGAAAGTAAAATTAATATAAATAAAGAGAAAAAATTCTCTTGGACCATTTCACAGAAACTAACCTTAGATGAACCACTGGATCCCTTAATCTTGAATAGATGAAAATTGTTGGTACCAGCCGGCAACTAAGCAGGAGTCCAGCTGGATTGTTGTCCTACCTGGACATTCACAATGCAACATCTCTATGCCTTGAGCACGTAGCATAGACATTTTTCTCCTCACTTTTCTCCTCAAAGGCAGGTGTTGACATCCTTTATTCCACTGCACTTCAAGTTCAGCCTGTCAGAAATGGGATTTCTTAGGTCAGGCCATTCAGTTTTTCTCTAAGTTTTCTCTCTGTCATGATCGCCAATGAAAAGAGGTCTCATAGTACCTGGATGTTTTCCAGGAACTTTGGAAATCCTTTCTAATCCCTCCTACAAGGCAGAAAGGAAATATTGAAAGGAAATACAGTAAAATGTCTGCTTTGGAAGAAAAAACACACCAGTTTAAGGTGACAAGCTTGATTATCACAATTGAAAATTTGAGAGAGGTAAGCAAAAGGTCAGGAAATAGAGAGAAGAATAAAGTTATTTATAAAATAAAGGAATCTTGTCAGCAAATTTCATAGTATTTCACAAACAACTAGGGAAGAGAACTAAAAATGTTCCATTGATTTTTTTTATGAAAAAGTGCGAATCCTTCTTTATTCTGCCTATTGCAACTTCTTTTGGCCCAGTTTTGCTATCTGTGGGGAAATGGTAGAGCTTCATTTTTGAAGCTAGAATCTGAGATCTTTATTCTGTTTGCCATATACTTTCTTTACAATATTCCTTATCACTTATATAAAATGGTCATTTCTCCTGCATGTTACCCACTCAGTCAATTTTAATGGCACACCTTTGATTTATACTTACTGCATTCCTTGTAGTGACCCAAGATTTTGTATTTATTAAGAGTCTCAAGAGAATGAATGCAGAGAGGAAGACCTTTTTTTTGTGATTTTACTCTTTTTACAGAATTAATAGTACTGTGCATGTACTCCATACATGCTGTCTTCAGTGTTCCTATAAGTACAGAATGTAGTATAATAAAGTAAGCATACTAATAAATAAATAGCAGGCCTACAAATCTGGTTCAGCTGTAATTTGCCAACTTAGAAAAATTTCTGTCTAACTACAGTGTCCTGAATTAAAGAATATTACAAGACATCCAAATCTGTCAAGAAAAAACTCACTCTACTTATTGCAGAAAGTTGCTTTGATTTGCTAATTCCTCTTTTACTCCTCATGAGAGGATTAGCTCAGGGTCTTGAAATGAAAAGGAATTCGATCTGTCAACTTAAGACTTTTTCAATATGTATATTGAAAGATTTTTTTATAAAGTGTAAATAAATAGGTGAATTTCCTTATGTAGTTGTTTGCAGTTTCCCAAGGTAGGCGTCTTTTCTGATGCTCCAAGTCTGACTGACTGCTCCAAGGACTGTTCTCATTTTATCTCCATCCCATAAAAGTGTCTTAATCCCATGGAGTGTTAAGCATTGCATTTCCTTTACAAATTTCTTCATGTATTATCATCTTCTTGTCTTTCCGTTAATTATTGATAAATAAGATAAAGACACAAGAAAAACATGAGGGAAAAGAAAATATAGTTTGGTTTTTTTCTGGTATACCAAGCTATGTGATTTCTGAGAAGAAAATAGATGAAAAAATTTTAATATAATGTTAGAAAGTGTAGAATATGAGGAAAAATGTGTCATACTAAAGGTCTAAGGGATTTTTATCTCTTGGATAAAAAGGCAGATAGAAACTGAGCAAGCAACCTTGTAGTCAGAACATGAGCATGGATGGGTGTAACCAAAACTAAGGAAATGCAGAAGATGGTGGCAAACTGTGAACATTTAAAAATGAAGGGTCTGGTTTAGAAATTCTTCAGCTGGGATTATGAGGATGGAAAATAGAGCAGAAAGAACTGAGGACATCCCTAAAAAGTATTTGTTTAGAGCTGTTAAAAGTCAATGAATCTGGAAACGTTTCAAGTCACTATATGTTGTGCTTCCAAGTAGGAAGAGTCTGGTGATTAGAAAAAGAATTCATACACCTGGGTATTAGTTCTGCCTCTTTCAGTGGCTCCCAGCATAACCATAGGCAGAATTTTATTTTGGATCAACAGCCATGTGTCTCAGCTTCTCTCTATGTATGATACCTAATGGGATTTTCCTTAATACTTGTAAGGATCCTTGGTGTAAAAATGTTATTATGTATTTAGGACTCTGGAAAACAACCACAACTCTACTTGAATGTGTGTTGATTTTCATATCTATTAACTCCTTTGCTTTATTCACTTGTTTACTGGTTTTTCAACATTTTTGTCTACCCAGATACACCACAGAATCATTGAATCGTTTAGCTGGGGAAGACCTCGGAGACCATCTAATCCAACCATTAACCCAGGTACTATCCTACACTATGTGTACTACAGCATTACCTGCAATGTAAACTGCTCTTAACAGTCTTCAGAACTGTTATCTCTCTTTTTCTTTCCTCCTCTCCCTCCACTCTGACATTCACTGCTGCTTCCTTTTAAATTGCAGTCATACTTTGCGCAACTGCGTCATCTTTTTTAAAATATCTGGCTTCAGGCTGCTTTATTTGATTAAAACATGAAGTTTTATTTGTCATTCATTTCTGGATATTAATCATTCCTTACAAATTATATCCATCCTTAACGCTGGGTGTTGATGTTTCCTGTAACTTTTCTGTGGTTCAGGAACATTTACAGTCATTAACTATTCTAAGAGGGAATGTTTGAAAAGAAGTTCAAGCTGTATAGCAAATTAAACACATAAAAACTTCAAAAAATATTGAAAACATAAGTTGCCTTTAAGTATAGTGACTTTTGTGTTATTTTTTATGGTGACTTTTGTGTAATTCTTCTTTAAGATCTTTTTTCTTCAAGATGTTTTATACACTTGAAGCCACATGGAAAAAAAATTGCCTGCTATTGAAAATATCCACCTGGCAAGCATTTGTTTCAGCCCATATCTGGAGTTGTCTCATGTTTCAATCAAGCTGGTGAGGGGACTACAAATCACCTGCATGCAGAGAGCAGCACAAAAGGGACTCGGGAAGGACACACCTGCCTTCCACTGAAAGTTTTGCTCTGATTTATTCACAAACAGAGGAGAAATACTTCAAACATGTCTAAGTCCTAGAGAGACCTTGTCAGTCCCGTAATCTGTCAGTATCCTGAGAACAGTGATGAAGATCATCATGAGCACAACTCCTATATTTACATTCAAGAAGCCACCTAAGAGATGACAGATATAACTTTATTACAGTAGGTCATTTGCCTTACGTGATGAATTGAGTTCCCTTTTTCTTCCAGTTCTCATCTTTTGTCCTTTCGAAACTTCAATAAACCAAACTGTCGGTGGTTTTCCAGAACATATTTCTCATATTCCTGTTTAAATTTTCTTCCTTTTTTTCCCCTTCTTCTCTCTGTTTGGTCTTTTTTTTTTATTTACTTATTTGTTTCTTTTCAGAGACTAACTGGCATAACTGGATGCTGTGAATTTGCATTTCTACAGTATTGTTTCTTATAATAATAGCATTGGCTATGAAATGCATGGAAGGGGGAAGACTTGGGTTCATATTCCTTGAGCGTCCCGGGACAAGCTACTGAATATCTCTGAGCTTGGAAAATTAGGAGTTTCTTTTCTGTTGAACCTCAAATCACTGAATAAATATCTGTGAGAAAGGTATTTGTATATCTGCTACTGAAAATATAACTCTCTCTTTAAAACACAATAAGCTCATCTGCCCTCTGATAGTGGCTCAATCAGTCTAATTTTTTCAGCCTAATATTTTTATTTTTAATGCATCTTTTTTTGTTTGTTTTCCTTTACTTTCTCCTACAGATAGCTTTTTCTCAAAACTAAGAAAACACGTACTGTGATTTTTTTGTCACTTTTTTCCTGTAACCTCCATAGTATATAATAGCAATTTATTGAAGAAAAGTAATTTTATTTTCTTTTTTTTCCTCCTTATTTGCTTTGTAATTTGCTTAGGTATGTTGTGGAGTCAGGTCAGTATTCAGCAGCTAACTATGTAAATGCATGTGACAAGTGAGACTTATGACAATTTGAGCAAAGTTTCAGTGTCATTGTACACAGTATTTCACATTTTACTTTAGCAGAGCTGGGCTGAAATATTCTCCAGAGTGCCTTGCAGTTGTTTATTGTTTGTTTTTTTTTAGAAAGACCTGAACAACACCAGAGAAACAAGTTAAAATGGAGCCCTCCTTGGTTCAGATGTCTGTGTATCTTGAACTGAATCCTGCGCGTTTGAGTTATTTTATTTGTAATAGGACACACAAGGAAAGGATAACACATATTTTTAGATTCTCTCAGAGCTTCCAAATTCACATGAGGGTGTATTTTCCCTCTTTTTGCTTCTATACATATACTCTCATTAATGCAGATGTGAGTTATGCATCAGCATCAAGGGGAGAATTTTCCGGCAGCTGCTGAGGCGCAGCAAGGCCGGGTGGGTGTGAGGAGAGAATAAACAATGACTTTCCAGTGGGAGTTCAAAAAGGCTGATGAGGAATGTGTCTAGAGAAAGACATCTCATCTCTTCTGCCGTATTCAGAATCACGGATCAGGCACCTGAAATAATACACATCCTCAGAAGACTGATGAAGGACTGTTGCTGGCCTTATCTGCTCCAAGGCGGATATGCATTGATTTTTGTTTGTAGGTAGAAGAAGTCTCCCGGCTTAAAAAGCCAAGCAGCCTGCACTGTGGAAAAGTGAGTAAAAGAACTGCAGCAGCCACTGAAGTTGAATAGGAACAAGAGAAACTACCTTGCTCTGAGAGGTGGGCATTCGAGACTTGGTGAGAAAATGGGAGTTGAAAATGTAACGCAGAAATATTTGGAAATGTATGTTTTTGCTAACTGTCAGGAAGAATCCTTTCAATTCTTCCTAACTTTTTTCCACTTGTATTTTTCCCCCCTATTTTGAACTTACCGAGAGCATGAAATGGCTGTGCAAAGGTTTCAGGAGCGACTACAATAACTTCTTTCTTCAATACAACTTCTTCAATCAATCAGCTTTAATCAGTTCTAATACGAAGCAACTGCTACTATGGGCAAGTGCATCGTAGTGAGGAGAGTGAAATATAGAAGGGAAAAAAAAGGAAAAGGAAAGGAAATTGTTTAACAGCCAAAAAAAAAGAAAGGAAAGAATATATCCAGAAACTTTCATAGAACCACAGTACACTTGGTGTTGGAAGGTACCTTTAAAGGTCTTCTGGACCAAGCCCTCTGTATTGAATAGAGACATCTTCAATGAGATCAGGTTGCTCAGAGCCCCCCCATCCAACCTGACCTTGAATGTTTCCAGGGGTGGGACATCCACCACCATTCTGGGCAACCTGTGTTGGTGTTTGACCACCCTTATTGTAAAAGACTTCTTGTATCTGATCTAAATTAACCCACTTTTCATTTAAAACCATTCTGCTGTCCTGTCTTAGTTTAAAGCTCTGCCAGTGAGCCCTGCAGGCTCATGAGCAAAGACCCTCTTGCCCTTCTGAGAACGGTGAATCCCATATTACTGGCAAATACACATGGAAGAGTTTTATATGTTATAAAATTATGGATGAGTGCTCAGTTCTCACAGAAACATGGAAATTCCTCATTCTCCTCTGGTACTGGGAGAAACTGTCCTGCTTATGGGTTCCCCGAGCTTCACTGTGTAGTCAGCTGGTAGCTGGTAGCTGTGCCTAGAAAGTATCCTTCTGGATCATCATGACAGGACTTATTTATCCACTCAGCATCTGAAGTCTGATACCACTTGTGAATACAACCCTCTCTGCTGCTCGTCTTCTTCCAGTGACACAAAGGCTGGCACAGTGGCCAGGAGGCAGGATTGATAAGGAAGGAGACAGGCTTGAATCCAGAAGGTTGCCCACCTTTCAAGCCGTAGCTGTGGGTGCCTCTGGAAGTACAGAAAGAGACACCGAGGTGTCCCTGTACCCAGCTATCCTTTGGAAGGAGCTTTGGGAAACTTTGCAAGAAATAATATAGTCATAATTCAGAATATAGATTTTAATCTGAGTAGTTACCAGTACAGTCAGGCTTCCTAAAACCAGGCAACTGTCATTTAACTTTTAACATTTTTAGCAGCAAACCTGAGGTGATATTTTGATAGGAAAACAAAATTATTGTTCTTTTTAACATTAAGCAGTATTTTACACACATTTCTCAATTAATTTAAAAGACAGAGGGCAAAAAACATCCTCATTTTCAGAAGGGAAAGCCAAGGTGCAAAACAGTGAAATAGCTTGTCCTAGTTTGTGCAGAAATCTAAGTGATCCCTAGTGATCCTTAAGAAGAATGCAGCCTATTCTTGGCTAATGAGGAGAAAATATAAAATGTTTTGATATGGCTGAGGAAAGATCAGACACACTTTGTAAAAATGGGAAGTTTACTAGATATTATACAATCTTCCTGAGTCAGTGGTGTGATAGAACAAAGTCAAGTAAAGAAAGACTTGATTTGGGAATATTAGTTAAATTAGGAGCGTGCATTGCTTTCAATAATTAGTGATTGGGATATGTTAGAAAAAAAGTGCAATCAGTTTATAACCATCCTAATGTAACAGTTCAAATTTAGGGTTATGCACCAGTCTAGACTGATTTATCGCAAGTTTGTTTAATTAATGTGGAGCTGGTTTTTTTTTTTTTTTTAAGTATTTCAGTGTTCTCCATATCTTAACTTGGTGGAATTAGCAGAGGATTCTATTAAGCCGTGGCTTTACTAATGTAATTTGATGGCTGAACATCTCAGTGTGCCTGGTTTTCACTATTTGTTCTGCTTCAAAATTTGACATGATCAGTCAGATCTGAGAATTCTAATTATGCAGTGAAGAAATAGGCTTCAAGATTCCAAGTCCCCACAGAAAAAGCCAGTGGGTATGTAATTAAGAAAGAGAAAAAGGTCGACCTAGTTTTTCCGTTTGGTCTAAACTTCTGATTGATCTATCTTTAATTCTTCCTATTGATCTATTTATCTGCCTATCCACTCTGTCACTAATAATCCTGACCTTATTTTTTGTTGATTGATCATTTAAACTAATTTCTAGCCTGAATGATGGTAATTTAATAATGTGAGCCAATTAGAAGTTAAATAGAATCAATAAACCCTTCTGTGACATCAGTGAGAGAAACATTGAAGTACCACTGTCTCATTATCCCTTTCTGCATTTTATATTAATATTTTTAGAGCTAAGTTCAAACAAAGATATTACCAAAACTACAAAAATGATTCATAACATGTTGTTACTGTTTAGCTATCAAGCTTTTCCAGCTTTAGGAACTAAAAGCCAGAAACAACTGTTATTTGTTCAACCTCAGCAGGCGTTCTTCATCAAACCAACATCTAGAATGGGAAAAGATGTGTTTGCCTTTCTCACTTCTGCTTTCTACCCTAACCCTCTCACAGGCACATGCAAATATTGGATTCCCAATGAAACCAAATCCTGCAGTCATGTGCCTTCAGGTAGCTCACTTACCTTCATAAGATTTTGGCTTTCAAAGGGCAAGTGATGGTTACTCCATCTTTTGTACAACACCTTTTTCCAATCTCTGGCTCCTCCAGTGAAGCCAAAAGCTAATTAAATACCCAGAAAACAGTTCTGTATCCTGAAAGAAGCAAGATTGTGACAGATGTTTACAGACATTTTTAAGAATATTCTCTTAAGCCTGGCATGTATCATAGGGAAAGGGATGCTGCCACATGCTCGAAGAGAGATCCATCCCTCTTCTTTAGTGAACACCTTTGTGGAAAACCTATTTTCTTACTGATTCCCTATTCATCTAAATCAGTAAATAAAAATATATGAAAACCTAGCAGATTCTGAGTTCTCTTAGGTTATCTCTTACAGTTTTATCTCCCTTTTAGTCCTAGATTAAAAGTTTCTGTGGTCTAACCATTGCTTGCGTTTCCCACAGGCCTGAGTACAATGTGTTGCTCCTGCCTCTGGATGGTGACACACAATTTCTTCTGGCCCACATGTAAAGTGTTAATAGGGTGCATTAACACTGCTGTAAGCTCCTTGTTTGCTTTCCTGTAAGCCCTGTCAGATGTTGCTCTTCTGTTTTGGAGTTTATGTTGATTCATTTCACTGCCTTCCTGATAAATCAGCCCTAGGAACAAAACACACATTATTAGGGTTTTAGACAATAAGCTTCTGTGAAGGTGCTAGATATTGTCCATGAGCCACTGAGCAGCCAAAATAATCCTGCCTCTAAAATCTTTGTAATTCTTTGTAATCCTCTTCCTGTATTCTACTTTTCCAGCTGGATGGAGAGTGAAGTGGTACTGAACTGCCCCTGACCAGGTTCCGATTTAGGGTTGCTGGCTTTATTCTGTACATGTCCCTTCTCTGTGCCAGAACTGATTAGCCCTCCTGGCTGCTATGTAAATCCAGATGTTTGCCACATGAATAATTCTTAGACTGTCTCAAAGCCCATGACACAGAAGAGGATGGATACAGCATGCCAAGTAACAGCCTACTGGAATCCTGCTTGCCAATTACTTCATTTTGGGGGAAGAAGGTAATGTCAGCAGCCAGGCCCACAGACATTTGCCCAGCAGTGCTCACATCAGTGTCTGCACGACACAGCCACCTCCTGACTTCAGTTCTCTCACACTGGATCTTTTTTGAGTTTCAGCTGTCTGAATTGTGCATGGGATGAACAGAAGAAGTGAGAGGCACAGCAGTAGCACAGCAGGAATACATGCCTTTCCCCCCCGCCCTTCAGAAACCCCCAAACCACCAACCCCCTCAGCAACAAGCAGTTAGGGCAGAAATTTAACAGCCACCTGCAGTCAAAAAGGTAAAGTCAGCACTGGGCTGGATGAGGAGATGAGAGACAAGAACAGATGGATACAACAATCCAGGCTGACTAATGAAATCACTGGTGAGGAACAGTGACATTAAGATCTGGTATGGAAGAGACAAATATTCATAACCAAAACTTCCAGATTAACTAACTCCCTATTTTTCTTGCAGACCCACTTTGCCTTAAGCTCTCTTGATCCACGGCATGGTCTGTATTCACCCTTGGAGGGAAGAGCCCCAGTGAGCTGCAGTTTCCTGAGACTCTCCCACAGTCAGATGAGTTGATATACTCACACACACAAAAATTTTGTTTCGCATTCCTTGGAATATTCTCTCACAATCAACCACCCTGTAAAGCATCCCAGATCCAGACTCGAAGCAGGAAAAGATGTTAGAGAGCAGGAAAGGGGGATAGAAATGAAGGTTGAGGAGGGAATACAAAGTCTATAAATAGAAAACTTGGAAAAGTCCAGCAAAAGAGTAACAGTAAGTAGATGGTGGTTCTCCTTGCACTGTAATGAGAAAAGGGAAAGACGAATCTTTACTTATGTTGCAAAGATACACCACTTTTTCCTGAGTTTTCTGGGTTTTTTTGTTTGGTTGTATGGGGTTTTTTGACAAGAGGTATTTGGTTTTTGGGTTTGTTTGGGTTTTATTTTTCTTTTTAATGTGGAACAAAAATCCTCAATAAATAAAAGCAACACATAACTTCATCTGGAGGGAGGTCATTTGTTTGTTTTGGTTTATTCACAACCTATTCCACAAGTTGAAAGTCAATGCAGTTCAAAATGAGTCTTCCATTTGCAGATCTATAATCTATATAATTTTACTCTTTTTGCCTTGCTCTAAAAGCTAGGTCAGTGGAATGGATTTCCTGTAAGAGCAAATGATGGTTGTCCATTTCCCTTCCCACCAAATCAGTTATAATTTTAATTTTCTTTTCCATGTAGGCTTCTTTCTGCATTATTTCTGAACCTTGTTGTAAGTAGATTTGCAGAAAATGAATTAAATTATCTGGAGACTCATTTAATGGACTCCATTCATTAATGATAGAAGGCATTGGATGTAAGTGTCTTAATCAGTGGAGTTTACTAATAATATTCAAGATTTTTTCCAAACATTCTTTTTTTATATTTTTGTACAGAATTTCTGTTTATATTAAAAATGTTTTGATGTAATTTCATTTTGTTACTGTTCTATAATTCTCTCTTTTTTTCCCTTTATTTTGTATTTCAGTTTTCTCTACCTTATGCTTAAAAGAAAAGCATAGCTATTTAACTGGCAGCTCTTCAGAGCTTAGAGACTAAATTGCCTTGGAAACTAGAAGTTTATATAAGGGTAATGGATTTCAGTTATTTGACAATTCAGCAATCTAATGATATAGTGACAGATATAGTTCTGATTACATCTAAATTTATGATTGGTTAAAATTTCATTGTACAAGACTAAAGTAATGATTAAATATCAAATTATCTGTAGATTTTAGTATTTTGATTTGTTCATCATTCCATAGATACAGATAATAAAATAAAAATCCTTGCAAGAGCTCATTTAAAAATTAAAAGAAAATTACATATTGAAATCCAATCCTGAATTTTGCATGGGACACGTTTAAACTGGGTTATAAAATATTACATATTTAATCTCTCAGAGAAAAAGCTCCTGGTGATTCTACCCAGGTTGTTCAAACTCAGTATTTGAAGATGATATGAAAGCATCCAGAGTACTCTTGTCAGCTAAAAGGACAATATAACTCCTACAACACAGCAAGGGCACAATCTCTGGTGTCAGGCTTGTATAGGAATTCAGCTGTTGCTCTCCATCCCTGGAGTCAGTGCTTTGTGGAGGATCTGTAGCACTTTCCCTGCCCGGGCTGCAGGATGCTGAGGGTTATCAGTGAGGCATCAAAAACAGCCGTTTTCCCTCCTGAGAAGTCAAAGCCCTGCTCTTGGCAAGTGCTGGGAGGAGGAACAAACCGCGCCGCTTTCGGGCTGCAAGTTGAAATTCCTTCATGGCAGCCCGAGGAAGAAGCAATAGGACTAAGATGTTAGCAAACTGACCTGGGAATCTTGGGAGGCAGGTTGGAAAGAGCAAATATGGTTTGTACTAATATACGAGGAAACAAACAGGCAGTTCCTAGACCACTTTGGAGATTTTTGTGTTGTCTTATTTGCTTTGCCCAAGCCACGAGCTTGTCTGAAACACCTGTGGCTGAAGGCACAGTTTGTGCCCAGGTTTGATGGCAGCTTTGTGTTTTAAAATTTTCCACCACACTGTCACAATTTTAAAATTTATTGGCCCTGCCAGGGCTCACTTGCTCCAAGATGGAACTATTACCAAAAATATTTGGGCAGTGATAATCCCTCTAGATTTATGTTCTCAACATTCTTCACCTGGGCTGAGGATTACACAAGGATTAAAACAAATTTCAGATAAAATTATAATGTAATGTAAAAACTGCTGTTCCTGATTCAGATATGCTTTCCTCATTCCTGTCTATTCCTTTCAATTCTCTCTTTCCCCCACTACAAATTTAAACCTCTTTGGTATGTTATTTTTTTCTATGTCTCAATATGGTGCTATTAATGTTTTAAGTTTTGATTAAAAGGTGAGTAGTTTGTGCAATGGAAAAAGTCCTGGAAAGTATCAATTTAATTCACACAGCATAACACTACTGGACTCCTTTCCAATATTGATTCTATGCAGTTTTCCTCATAAATATTTACAGAAATCACCCCTTCTTAGCTTTAAAACCTACCCCCAGGATCCATCAGCCTTACCCTCTCATTAATGCTATTGGATGGGGATTTTTACCTTTGTAATCATAAGGAGCACTGTCGTGGTAATGCCAGTTTTTGTACAGTAAGAGGCACTAATTTATTGAAATGGACACCAGAATATGCGGGTTTTACACTCTTTCATAAATCATTTCCCCAAAAATGTTACCTTTTAACAGAATTGAACACTGATAATTTTCTTTTGAAAAGGTGTTGAGATTTAGAAAATCTTGAGCAGGGACAAAAATGGTTGCTTAAACACGAGGAATCGGGCTAGGAATGCTATATAACAAAATCAATCTTCAATGCACTGCCTAAATTAAATGCAATGTCTCAAACAAGGAGTTCCTTTGCAAATATTTTGCAGGCCGTGTGTGACCTTTGGGAGTGTCTGGGAAGCCCTGGCTCAAAGCTCATGGAAATGAAGGTAAATTATATTATTCAGGTTTGCTGTGCTGCCTATCATTTTTCAATGAAGTTGAAGATGTGGCAATAGCATAGACAAGATAAAGAAAAGTTCTTAACAAATTCCCTTGTCAATACACTTTTCTTGGTTAAAATTCAGAGTGGTAAATGATGTGGAAGAACATAGCTCTGATGCACTGTCAGATAAACCTGGCCTGGGCTGTCTGTGTGCCAGCTGGAATGGAAATTAGACCTTTTTTTATCACTGTCTGCAAAGGAAACCTGTTTTTCCATTACTCTTATTTGGGTTATTTCCTGCACTTATCACTTGGAGGTTACATACAGAGCAGTAATGAAGAAATACACCAGCTATCGAGGTAGAATGCCAAAAATAGAAGTCTAAAGTCAGATCAGCCCTCTGTTTGTCCTGCTTGCCAGACCCCTGCAAGCATGTTACTCTTTGTGAGACGGGGGATAAATCCAAATGGCTGCAATGATAAAATAAACTGAATGCAGACTTTGTGCACCCTTGTTCGTGATCCCTACCAAAGGTGAGGTAACTGATGATTTCTTTGAGGCCAGCACTGAGAAGGCATGATGTGCAGTGCCAGACCTGCCAAATGACCTTGATTTCCGCATGAAAAAAATAAAATAAATTTTTTTACAGGATTATTATAACCCAGTAAGCTTCCTGACTTCCACTAAGGTTAGGCTGATTCTAAGGACAGAGCTCCCGGTGTGTTCTTGCGTTTCTGTTGTAGAAAAAACGACAACCATTCAGAGGAAGATTATATTAAAGAACAAATGGTGCCGCCAGGCAAAAATAAAGGGCTATTAAAAATCAGGAAAGCAAGCTAGACTTGCTTTCTGCACTTGACTCGGTCAGTTGATGTTAGGCATCATGTTTGTTGCCGAAAACTGCATCACCTATCCTACTTCAGCAGACGTGCTTCCTTGGCTGGATGTACTGAATGTAAATGTCTCTGGGCTTTTGGGTTTCAATCAGCCATTAGCACTGCCTTTTATTTTATCTGCTTAACATTTATACTCTCAGGAAAGGAATACTTTCTTAGCCTAGCAATAGGAGTTTGTATTTTCCTTTTCCAATCCTCGAGTACAGACAATAACCCCCTAACGAGAGGTGGGGGGATTTTTTTTATTTCATGCATTCTGAGGGAAGAGATTTCGGTGGGAAAAAGGGATTGCTGATGGGTGATTGTTGTTTTCTTTCTTGAAATTTTGCTGGAGGTCCAGGAAGGCAAATAACTGTTAAAGGCTGCCACATGCCTCAAGCAGCAGTTTATCTCCTGTGCTAAGGGAGAGAACTGCTACCCCACACAAATGAAGATCACAATGCTATTTTAACTATAGATTTGCTCAAGCTGTGTCCTTTAGCTTAAACTGTGTGCTGCAGTGAGTCAGCTAATACAGAATGAGGTTTAAAGGAAGTTAAAGCACCAGAGAACGTGGCAGGACCTAATTCAGTTTGATGAACTAGTATGCTACATTCAGTGTGAAATATGGATTATCTTGGGAACACAGCTGGATACTTTGTGGACCAGGGTCTTGAACCAGAGCCTGGGAGATTAAACTAGCCTAATTAATAATGTCCTCTTCTTGTAGAAATAGTCACTGGAACTACTTTATGTCCTCCTAGGTGTCTGCCTGGATCTGGTTAACCCCCCTGTGAATTTTAGGAGAACAGGCCAGCCCCACTCCCTGCTACAGACTCTCTTTTTAAACTCTCAACAGACCGAGCATTCTGGCAGTTGCTATGAAACACAGGCAAGTCCCACTGTGTCTCAGTGTCACGTTTGCCAGATGGGGTTAAAACCATCTCTTTCACAGGAACACGCTCAGAGATGTTGTGAGGAACATATTGCAGATCAGACAAACAAGGAGAAATTATCAGATGCACAAAGATTTTAAAAACACCAAAGCCCTGTACTCCACTCTATCACTTCTGTGACAGAGAAATGCAAGTCTATAGTTTTCATAAACTTTCTAATTCTCTCAGGAAGATTACTGGAAGGTTCTCCTCTGGAATTGCTTACGTGGTGACATCAATAACAAAACAGAAATAAAGCTTCAGTTCTTCCTGAAGTTCTTGTAGGTTAAAGCTATAGCTCTAGTTCCTCATACCTGATGAATGTACACAGCAGTATTCTCAAATTTCTTAGGTTTTATAGAGACAATGATTCACCCTTAGAACTGCTGGTAGTTGTGTGATAATTGAAAATAAATCTGAGATTCTGTGGAACAATCAAGAAGCAAACACTCCTATCTTTTGATTATTTTTTTGTTTGTTTTCCCAGCGTATTTTGTTCTCATCAAATGCAGATTTAGATGTTTGTGTCAGAGATCACAATCTGTATACTGTTTATTTTAGGGAGAAGTCTCGTAACAGTCTCTTCCCTGTAAATACTCGGAAGTGGTAGATCAGAATATGCCTGACTTTTATCAGTGTTTATATATCTCCACATCTTGCAAAGTGAGACTTCTCAGTTTACTATGGGTCATATAACTTTTCCTCTGTGTTTTTCACCCTCATAAAATGGTGGCATCTCTAGTAGTGCAGCTTGTGCTTCACAGCACTGACTGATGCAGCCTCAGTGGAAGGTGGGGAGGTTTGGTTGTTACATTAATGTGAAAATGAATGTGTGTGATGTGAGTGTGGCTTATGTGATGACAGTCCTTATTTCATCCCTCCCCACTCCCAGTTTTGTCTTCTGGGGTGGTCTGCACAGTGCTAATTATCTTGAGCCAAACCCATATAGGTACCTAAAAATTAGAATACTTATATTTACAAAAGTGAAAGTAATTAGGCAAATCCTCTAAAGATTTTGACTCAAATTTCCTAATTATTTCTGCTGATGTCTTTTTTATAAGGTCTCCTTGGGTGCTTTTGTGACTATTACACTTCTAAATATCTAACTGTGGCTTTCCTGCATGTTGGGGTGTTGGATGAACTGCTTTTATGGATGTGCAATACAAGAATATGGTACATATCTTAATAAGCAACATGCTGTACCATAGATTCCCCATTAATAACCATTAAATACCCAAGCTTGAGTAAATCCATTTTTCTATTTGTCTTGTTACATGCCAGAGTCTCCAGGCAGGCTTTGTGCAATCTCCATTGGCAGCATAAGTCTGCCACTTGCAGAATAAAACAGCTTGAACTTTTCACAGTTCCAAATCAGTTTTCTCTATTAAAGCTGTGATTTTTAGAAGGCAATGTATTCCTTTTTGCCTAATCCTGTTGCTCTCTGGGTAATGGATGGCAGCAATTGAAATATACTGGGTTTATCCTTGGATTTTCAGCTGAGGAGGAAATAAACACCCAAGCACTGTTATGTGACAATGGTTCTCTGGGGAAAAAGAGTTATACACACTTTTTTTCCCCTTGTTCTGGGAAAAATCCTCAAGTAATTTGTCCAGGTCATTTTATACAGTCAGCACAGCTCCTGAGACGTGTGTTCCTTTTCCCCCAGGCAGGGGACACAATAACTCATTACTACTGCAGGACTCCTCCTCAGTGATTTAGTCAAGTTGCTGTCTGACTCCCTGATTAATTCACACGGCTTCCTCACAAACTCTTACTCAATAAAGTGACAGAGTTCTGGCTCGGCAGGTTCCCCCTCTCTAGCAGAGTAATCATGTGCCCTTCTGCAGCATGCAGGCTGCTGGAAAACCTCTGGTCCTGGACAAGCTGTTCGAAAAGTGACTTGGCTGCATGACAGAGCCATGCTGGCTGAACCTCCATGCTGTCTCCCAAGGAGATTGTCATGGCAGTGCAGATAGCCTATTTACAACCCTCTCTCTCTGCTTCTGTCTCCCTGGACGGCAAAAATACTTTTTCAAAGGTGAACACAAAGGCCGTCAAACAGAAAGGGAAAATAAACCGCTGAGGTCTGAGAGTACAGCCCAAGTCATCGATCAGTGGCCAAGTGCATATGGGCAAATCAACACAAATGCCACCCCAACTGTCCTGGTCTGCAAACTCTGCACCTTGGTTTCATCAGCCCAGGAGTCCTCATGCCCCTACGCCACTTGATGTACAACCACCAGTCCAGGCTGCTCTTTGCCCTTCCCTGCATTTTTCTAGATTATATGTTTTCAGCTTCTGCCTAGTTGCCAGCTGGTATCTCAGCACATATCTTTGAATTTTCTGTTCTTTATCAGCAGCCTTCTCCCTCGTGGCCAATTTCTATTTCATGGTAATATGCAGAAAGTGAATATATAGGTAAAAGAGCTAATTGGAAAATTTGAATTGAGTCTCTGAAGACCCAAGTTCTGTGGTTAGATTTAAAACAAAAAAAAAATTGTCTCCTGAATATAAATCTGACAATATATAAACTTTCATAACATCTTAGATCAGAGCATAGAAAGAATCTGTTTTCTTCAAATGCAACAGAGTTATTTTTACCTATTTTTAAAAGGGGACTGGACAAGACGACCTTCAGAGGTAATTTCCAGCCTCAATCACACTGTAATATTTAAACATCTGAGAAAGAGAAGTCACTTCTAAGGATCTCTTCTCTTGCCACTGTAATAATGCTGACAAATTCATCTCCTCTGTTTCATGCATGTTGTAATTGTGTCTGAGAGAAGGGAAATTAGAAAGTTTCCATGTTTTGCAAAACAAACTAATCTGTAACTGTGATGTGGGACTGGGAATGCTGCAACATCAACAGACTGCAGTGAGTGGGTCTTGCAACTATTAGTTATTTAATTTGAAAGGAGTCTTTTGACAGGTACAAACAGCCATGAACATGCTGTGTGCAAACTCTCAGAGTTTTTTCTCCTTATTCCTCTTTCACAGAAAATGTGCAAAAGGGAGTGGTTTGTTGTTTGGAAATGGCCATTCCAGCAGGTAAATATTTCCTCCTTCAGTTAAACATTATGTCTCAGAGAATCTTTACAGTGGCTGTAAACAGCAGTTAGGAACTCAAGACTCCTTTTCTTCCTATTAAATGAATTATTTCTAAAATGTAATCATGGCCAGGCATGGGCAAGGATCAGGACTCCAGTATTCTGAAAACAAATAAGAGAAAAACATTGTCTGAAATAACTGCTAGTTATGGAAAGCATATGAAATAGAATTAGTAATAATTTCAGTGTTACAGCACAGTGTTTATAGTTAAAGAACAACACTGTATTATTTATGGACTTTTCAGTTCAGTGTCTGATCCAAACAACCCTTTGGAAGTGCTCCCTCCAAAAATGTTTTTCTCGAAAACAAATGGAAGTTTTCATTTATTCTTTTTGAGATGTTTTTTAACTCAGTTTGTAATTACAATATTTTCATATTCTAATTGAAATGGTTCTAAAATTGAAGGTTGAAACACTCTATTTATAACATGCTAACATCAAGTGATTGCAATTACCCAATGACACTCTCCCCATGGCTATCATTGCTTTAAACCATAATTGTCAACAAATATTTTGTAGGCAGCATGAAGCAGGATATTTAAAACTTTTCCAAACTGTGCCTTGTCTCCCATGGATTTATTGCAGGAAGGCTATCAGGTGATGGTCACTAATATTAGCCAGGCAAAAGGTTTGGGTTTTGTTCCTTCATACATTTACCCTGTTGTGCCACTTTCCAGGTTTTAACAACATCTCTGATGATAAATAAGAAAACATCTCTGCAGTGTCAGAATAAAAATGGAAGTAAATGTAAAACAATAGAGGCTTTTGTGAAAATTTAATTTGTCTGATTTATTCTTTAATTATAATAAAAGTAGATTGGAGAGGGTGGGGGTGGCACTGGGATTGCTTTCTCTGCAGGCTTCTGCTATCTGGAGCCTACAGAGAGTCACTTTTGAGATACAGTAGAAAGGAAGAAAAATGCAACTAACTATGAAAGGTTGTTCATATATTTTCTTTCTAGTTATCCTCAGAGTTTTTCTGAGCTCTGATTCTGAAAATATTTTTGTTTGGATTTAGATTTCTACCGAGCTTTCTGCTCCACATTACTGACCTGATTTCAGTGGTTTGGGTACATCTGAAAAACCTCAGGTATATGTTTTTCTGTGATAGAAGCTGTGTTTGTCTAGCTGGATCTTTGTCTCCAAAGGCTTTGGATGAGGGCACAGCATACCTTGGGTACTGTAACAAGCTCTGCAGAGCATTCATACTTCATTTATATTACATATGGACTTTTATTTTATAGGGCAGATATTAGAGGTGGTAGTGGCTGCAGCAGAGGTAATTTCATGTCTCTTATATGAAAAATAAAGATCTAGATAGGTAAATATTGTGTACTCAAGCAGTTATATTCTAGAATCAGCTGGAAAACATTGTTTCTGTTCCATGTGAATTACTGTGGCAAAACATTGCAATAAAATGTGTATCACTAATGAAATCTATCATACCTGGTTTACTCCGTCTTTTTAAATTTTTCTTTTTTTTTTTTTTTTTTTGAGAGGTAGTAGTGATTGAGCACATTTTAATTTATCTGCTATAATGCATTTATTTTAGAAAAGCCACATTAATGCAGTGCAGGGAGCAGTTCAAGCAAAGAGATTTGTGAGGAACTGAGCTTCAGGGAGAATTTCACCTCTGCTCCTATATGACTTCTTTTGTCATGGCTGTACTTTCCTTGCTTTATAATGTCACGTCATTCTGCAAAAGGGCTGAAAAGAGTCCAGGATCTGTGAAGAGTGGGAACAGTGGAGCCCACAAAGATCAGGACCAAGACCTTGAACTCAGCAGAAGATCTGTGGGAAGTCAGCGATAACACTCAGTGTCTGCCTCCTGAACCTTCAGGTGAGAGTGTCGTTCTTCAGTGCCTGTGGGTTTGAGCTGCAGAATCTAACCTTTATCTGCATTGCAGCCACAGAGATTCTAGCCTTGTATCAAAACTTTACTTAGCTCCCCCACCCGCCTACAAAGTATGACATTGGGCAGTTGTCCTGGTTTCAGCTGAGATAGAGTTAATTTTCTTCCCGGTACCTGCTATAGCACAGTGTTTGATTTAAGTGGAGAGTAATGTTAAAAACATGCTGGTGTTCTGGTTGGTACAGTGTTTGGTTTTTGAGCAGTGTTTGCACCAGCTCAAGGACTTTGCAGCTTCTCACGCTGCCCTGTTCGTGAGCAGGCCTGGCCTGCACATGGAGTGGGAAGGGACACGGCCAGGACAGCTGATCCCAACTGGCCAAAGGGTCATTCCAGACCATATGACATCATGCTCAGCATATAAATTAGGGGGAAAGCTGGCCAAGGGTCACTGCTTGGGAACAGGCTGGGCATCAATCCATTGGTGGTGAGCAATTGCACTGTGCGTCACTTCTTTTTCTTGGGTTTTATTTCTCTCCCTTGTTGTTATTTTCAACTTGCATTTTTGTATTTATTATTAATTATTAATATATTTTATTTCAATTATTAAACTGTTTTAATTTCAACCCACAAGTTTTCTTACTTTTAACCTCTCAGACATCTGTACCATCCCAACGGGAGGAGAATGAGCCAGTGGCTGTCTGGGGCTGAGTTACTGACTGGGGTTAAACCACAATAGCAGTATTTTTCTACAGTGGAATTAGGATGGTGTTATTCTGTGTAATTTCTGGTCTCAGCTCCTACTATTATTCCACTTTCTAGCAGTACAGATTCTGTAAGTGGGAAACTTTTAATCAGTTTTTGCACTAATGCAGCAAAAACTAAAATATTTTCTTTTCTTTGCAGTGGTATTTCTTGAACTGCTGTGAACAGTCAGGGCTTCAATCTCTTCTCATAACTTTCTTTTCCTCTCCCTCTTTCCCGCTCTGAAAATCCTTGGATCACCTGCACCTTTTATTCCTGGCAGCAGCTCTGCTCATCTGGGGCAGAGGGCTGAGAACTAATTGAAATTACTGAGGACAGTGTTGGAGGACAGAGTTGGGCTCAGTAAAGCTGAAGTACTGTGATTTTTGTGACTGATTTATGACCACTAAAGAGCTCTAACCCACAGGCTGAGAAATGCTGTCTTGGAACTCATCTCTGTTCATTTGCTCTAGAAGCTAAGGTAAGTTATACTTGGTTAAAATCAGTATAAATAGTCTCAGACTTTTTGAGATTGGGTCCAGTTCTGAAAAAATCTTTCTTCAACACATTTTTAAGCTAAAATACTTGTAAATGTCACTAAAATGTTAGCCTGAAATGTCACTTATTCTTTCATTACCATCACCATTTTATATCAGGTTGTGTTGACTTTCATATCTCAGCAAAAATTCAGATGTCATTCTCATTTGCCTCCACAGCAAAAAGAAAAAACAGATGGAAGCAAGACAGACAGAAACATTTGCCCTGCATAGAACAGGGTAGAGAGACAACCAGAAAATGGACATTTTTAAAATTAATGTTTATGTTTGATTGAAATAGGCTGACCTTTATTGCATGGGCATGTATTTTTCCTAATCTTCAAGAAAGCAGAGCAATGACTGCTGATAGAAAGATCTAATGGATCACAAACCTTACATCTAATTTGCATATATTATTTTTAAATTTATTTTTTATTTTTATCCCTTCTGTTTTGCAACCTGCAGTGCAATTGATTTCATCTTTCTGCATGATGTCTGATGAGAGAGAATATGAGTTACTAAGTGATTTCCATGTATACTACAGTTCCCCAACTCCTTCTTCCAACCCTTTTTGTTTGCCAACTTCCATCATAAGAAGTCACAGGTGTGCTGAATCTGTATCCATACTTCCTTTCCTTATACCGGTATCATGAAGTATCTTAAAGGGAGATGACACAGGGTTTTTTTCTCTGGATGAACTGTATTCCCCACTGTGGGTTACCAGCCTGTGACTAGAAAGGGTGTTGTTGTGATATGATACTGCAAAATCATGTTTTTCCTCATTTATCCAACACTGCCCAGTCACCAGCAGCCTACTCCCCAAATCCATGGAGCAAAGACATTTCCGGAGTAGCTTTCCCAGCTCAGGTGCAGATCAAAAGGCAGACAAAGACAGATAGACAGTAATAATAACACTCCACAGGTATACCCAATTGAATGAATAGATCTCCAAACTTAAGGCAATGGCTTAGAAGGAAAGACATCCTCCCTCAAGTTGCCCATGTGCAAGAGTGTAAGTAAGGAAAGTTCCCAGTGGATTGCGTAATTTACAGGGTATCAGAACTCCTGCAAACCCAGGAGAAAGGAATTGAATTTCAGTGATAAGATTAAATATAAAGATACTAAAATAAAGAAGAAACATGACCAGCTCATCAAAGTATTTATTCTGAAAGGAGTCTACAGGCCCATATGGGCATTAAATCTCAAGAGGCTTATTAATGAATTCTTTTTTTTCAATATTTTTGCCTAATTGGTTGCAGAGTTTTCAGTGCACCATTATGCCCCACCGCAAGTTCTGAGACTCTCTACTTAGAAAAGTAAAAAACAACATCTTCACATGATCAAGCATACCAAGAGCAATCACTCTAAGGTAGCAGCTCTGTCACGTTTTATATCCCCAAAATATTACAAAGGAGCAGTCTAAATTTGATTGCTGTGAAACTAGAGGGAAAGAAATGTCCTTCCTCCATTATTTTTAGGCAACTGAAACAGTTTTCAGCCCTATTCATTGGTGACCCTGAAAACAGGGAGCCTGATGCAATCAAAACTGAGCAGTTGGGAATGCGTGAATAAAAAGAGACAAAAGAGTAGGTGATGGCAGTGAAAGTGCCAATAGGGACAGCCTTTGTTCACTCTTGGGAATAACTGAACTTTAAAAAACCTGATAAACATGATGGAGAAAATTGATTGATTTTAAATTTAACTGTGGATATCACAGAGCATCAAAGAGCCATTAAGATGATTAAGGGACTGGAGCATCTGTTGCAGAAGGAGAGGGTGAGAGAGCTGGCACTGTTCAGCCTGCAGAAGAGGAGGCTCACAGAGATCTTCTCCTTGTTATAAATAATTGATGGAGGGAGAAAAGAAGATGGAACCAGACTTCTTTCAGTGTTGCACAGTGAGAGGATGAGAGGCCATGAGCACAAACTGTGGAAAATTCATCTAAAGAAAACACTTCCTCACTGTGAGGATCCTCCCACTTTGGAACAGGAGAAGACTGTGGAGCCTCTGTGGAGTCTCCATTATTGGAGACACTGAAAATCAAACTGGTCATGTCCTTAGGAAACCTATTCTAGCTGCTCCTGCTCTGAGCTGGGCTTAGGCTGGATGGTCTCCAGAAGTGCCTTCTCACAGCAGGCCATCCTGTGAGTCTCTGAGCTGACTCATTTGCTTAAAATCAATTAGCTTTGCAGCATTGTTTTATCAGTGATCTGAGTTGCTCAATTTCTCTACAGCTGTATTTGTATGGGTTGAGCAGGGAAAAGACTTCTAAAATCTTCTCCACACAAGTTTTTTTTTCTGATCCATTCTTTTAGAAATATCACTTTGGCAAAGCTATCAAAAGATTGACAAAAGGAAGGTAGGTTTTGTTTACTTTCAGATGATGCTTCTGGGAAGTTGTAGCTGCTTCTAAGCTGCTTCTGACCCCTTTTTATTTTAGGGCAATTTCAAATTCAATTGTTGTCTAATAAAAATGTATTATTCATTTAAAACAATAGTTTTTCAAAAACTTAAATTTCCTTTGAGAATATTTTCTGGCAGATAAGTTTTAGCTGCCCTTAGCATGTTTTTTCTACTTTCTGCACTGTATTTGCCTTTTTTTCTCTCATCTTACAGGATAAAATCTGAAACTAAATTTCTTTGGTATATGTTCATCCAGTGTCTAGCAGCAAGTGGCCAATACCCTTACCTGTTTTCAGAGAGGAAATTAGTAGTGGTAACAGTGATAAAGTTGATGCTTAAAAGGTAAATTTTCCAAAGTACTCACATTTATTTGCCAGGGTTTTTGTAAGTAAGTAGTTTTACCAGCCCTATTTTCTGTCTTGTTGTTTATTCTTGTTGTTTAACACAGATTCTACTCAACGGAAACCTAAGTCATTATTTCTACAGTCTTATTAAGATAAGCTATAAATTTTTATTTGTGAAGGACCTTAGAAACAGGAAGAAGCGAGACAAAAGTACAGCTTATCTTTATTGCTACCTGAGGGGATGGGTGAGTAGGGAAAAGGAAACTAAAAGGAAGGGGTAAGAAAAGTGCAGTTAAAATACAGTTAATACATGAAGTAGGTTAAATAGAAGGGGTGGAGACATTAAAAGCATGTTTAACGATGGCAGTACTTAAGTTTTGCTTAATAAACTGTCCTTATTTTAATAACACTTTTTTTTCCTCTGGATTCAGCATTGCCCACCTTTGCTTCCAGGGATCACCAATAATCTATTCAGAGACCAACAGTGCATGTTAAAGCATACACTAAAAAATAACAACCTGACATTTGTGTGGCTTATTTGACTTCCACAGACATACATGAAATCACAGCAACCTTGGGTGAAATCCAATCTTGTTGATCAGCCCTCTTTAAGTCCTTTTTTAACTGGACTGGCTGCTAAATTTCTATTAGGTTCTCTGGAAATGGATTAATTTTGCTCATAATGAATAAAAATCAGGAAGGCTATGAAATTTCTGTGTGTACTTTGCCAATGCAAGGCAAGCATTACAGTGAAATTATCGTTGGGATTTTCAATCCTGTTAGCAGAATATAATAAGGATACTTGATCGATTGTACTCTAACGCATATCAATGAAAGCAGCAACATTCTCATCAATTTGCTAGACTCCTAAATTATGCCACCTACTATCTGAGATGTCCTGGATACCACTGGAAATTAAATACTATCTGTGTATGTGGATCAATACTTAAAACATCACTGTCACTGGCATTAAGTGCTAACTAATGTGAATTAGAAAACTGATGGCCCAAGGTAGCTGAGCACTTGAGGCTGGGACATGTGCTGTGTTCTATCTCTGAAATGTGCAGCAGACCTAAATCAGGCTTACAGTTCCCCTGAGGGGCAGCAGTGAAGAGCTCATTAGCATGAACTGCCCATTGCCAGTGGGCTGTCTGCAGCAACCATCCCTGGGTGTGAGTATCAGCATCGCCTCCCTGTGCTTGCAGTTCCAACACCCAGTGAGGTACCACAGTGAGCTCTGCAGAGCTCTGTGAATCATTTCTGGTGGAACAGGAAGAGCTGTATGTTTGCAAGAAGCAGCAGCAGTCTAGGTGCTTTCTGCTACTTTCATAGTTGTAGTGGATTCCAGGGGCACTTGGTATTTACATTTGTTTGAAGGATTTTCTTTATGCTGGATAAAATATTGTACTTGGGGATTTTAAAATGCCAAGAAGGAAGCAAACTGAGGGGAGCAGAATTAGTATCTAGACTACTATTTCATCCTCTAAAAGATGTATGCTTGGCTGACATCTACAGGATTTCAAGAGTGCAGGTTTCAATCTTTGGTAAAAGTTAAAATGGTTGGATTTGTGTTCTGGCACAAGTACATCCATTGTCCTCCACCAAGACTATGATGGACATGAATCCTAATGACACACAGAAAATAAGATTAATGCTGCTAAGTGATCATAAGTTTCTTTCAGACAGAATGCATCGTTTGCACTTCTAAGTAGCATCAGTCTTGATACTAAGGCTAGGCTAGAGAAAACTGTGAAAGTTGTTTGAACATTGTAGGTATGAGGATCAGATTTTATTTGCAAAATAATGACTAACTCTTGGCTCTCAGAGCACATATGTGTCACAAACAGATGAACTGAGGTCCCCTTCCAACCTCGTATTTTATGCTACTATGAACTGTGGCTCTCAAGCTTTGCCTATGAATTTTCCAGTTCATTTATCCTTCAGATATATGATATATACCCAGTGGGTTTTAGCTATATCAAGCATGCAGCCTGTAGGATCAAGATTATTTGACACTTTTGCATTTGCTAAGTACTTTGGCCCTGTAATTTTTTTGTGATGCAGTCTCCCATGTAGTGGTCATGTAGCCTGAGTCCAAAGAAACTATAAAATATGTCACCCTCCCTAAGGATTATATTCAATACACAGCTCTCTGCCTGATAATGGTTTTTACATCTGTTTGTGATAGTTTCCAAACAAACCTGGAATTTCTAGGTAATAGGACCAGTTTACACATAGATTCCACTTGAATACACTCAAAATGAGAGCAGAGCTTTTTCAGCCATGCTGAAGCTTTAAGACCAAAGACCCAAACTACTTGTAAATGATTTGTCCAGTGAAAACATAATTTAGCTTTTATTGCTAATCTCTCTGTAGGAAATAAAGAGGCTAATCTCTGGAATCAGAGCAGTAAACAGGGGTGAGCTGAACCTTGAAGCTGATCGTTATATTCCTTGCTTTTAGTAGTTTTTGTTTTCCAGTAAAACAAATCTGTTGGAAAAGGACTGGGCAGGCAACCCGCCGCTTGCCTAGAGTGGCTTATGGCAATATTAAGGTTTGCATGAAGATGATCTTTTTCTTCAAGAGCCAATCTGCCAGTGGGTCTCAGTGTGACAGATGATGTGTGCCCTGGTAAGAATGGCTCAGCGGTGAGTTTTTGACTGTATTACCATGTTTATTTCACATGATGAATAAATTTTTATTAGGAACAGGGGCTATGGGTATGCCTAGTACTAGTAGTTCATCATGGAGATGTGTTTTGTGCTGCATTCCAATGCAGACATAGATATGTCCCTGGTGATTTCAGAGACTCTGAAAACTGCTTCCTATTTTTATCAAATTTAACCTGGTTTGTTTTTTTTTTTCTTGTTACTTTTTACTGAGAACCCTGGGCAGAAGCAGCTGGATGCTTCTGTCTCACAGAGCTATTCAAAATATGTGCATTTTACACATCGATATTTTTCCTAGCTTCTCCTCTACCTTTCTTGTAAAAAGCTGAATTTTTTTAAATAACTGATTTGGAGATTTTAGGGACCAGTTTTACTATAATTTACAGTTGTCTGCTCCCTGATTACCCCAAAGACTAAGCTCATGGAAGAGCATCCATTTTGTATCTGATCTAATTGCATCTGTGTAACTGCCAGTTTAATGGTGAGAATAACATATTGCTCGTTTGGGCAAGATGTTAAAACCTTGTTCCAGGTGTAACAGCATTTCAGACAGAAAAAGAGGAAGGCCTCTACTTATATTTATATCCTTAACCATGACCTCAGTTCAAGAAAGAACCTCTACAAGAGAGATTACACGTTCTTGAAATCATACTAACACCAAAGCCTTTCAACGAGAGGATAATTACCCTCATTTTCAGAAGTTGCAGAGAGTGAACATTTCTGCACTTTGTTTTTTTCTTTTTTTTTTTTTTAATTCAAGCTAGCATTATCACTGTGAGTTCAAATATTCGGCTTTCATCTTCTAACACCCAAAAATGTCCATCATGCCCTTAAAAACCCCTGAAATGGCTCTTTAGCATCTGTGCACCCTCTTATGATGTCAGGGATTTTATATTGCCTATTGTACCAGAAGAAGTAACCTCGTCATTGATCCAGGACAATTATACATTGTTTCATTTTCATACTAAAAAGAAGTAAAAAGTAGAATTATGTTTGATAATGACTATACCTGGAAGATATTGTGGAAGGTGTTGTAATTCAATCTGCCATTACAGCAGCTAAGCTATAATGAAAAGTCGCGGAAATTGAATTTGCCAATTTTAGTTATGTGCAACTTAATTATAATTGATTTAGTGCTAAAGCTGTATATCTCAAGCAGAAGGCTGACTGGTTAAAGTATTTCTTCTAATTCACCAAAGCTCTTTTTCTAGCCCAGTTTTATATGGCATACAGTATACTTTTAAACACAAATACTTTGATTATTATAGTTGTACTGCGAGTATTGTCAAGTATCACATGTCTTACATCTACAGATCTCCCTTCCTCCCTCTCTTCATCAGATCTGGCTGTCAAAACTGGCCAAGTAATTGGGGCAATTAAGGTGCCCCTGAGATATAATTATCCTTTATAATTTCTCTATATGTTTAAGAAAAATGATGATTGGCTCACAAAAACAGGTTCCCTACGGTACAATGAGAAGGAGGATATTGGAAAAGAACAAATCAGCTTTAAATTCTTGCACTTAGATAGTCCCTAAAATAACTTCAGCCCAAACTCTTCCTCCTGTGCCAGTAACTTACACCACAAAGCAACATTTTAAGTATGTGTAGACAAATAAATGAGGATCATCTCTGTTCAAAGTATCCTTTGGTGTATTAGGATCCTGGTAATGACTCTCAGTTGCTAGTGTGAGGAAGATAAATGTGACAGCTGTTTTCCCATGCCCCACTGACTCACTATTCATCTAGCTAAGTACATAGACAGTCCTCGGAGAACCTCTCCAGCCTCACAGCTCCTCTCTGGCTGAGCAGCCTTATTCCCACTGCCACAGAGCAAGAGCTGATTTAGACAAACAAAACATCTCACCCTCGTCATTTGGGCAGTTTAAGGGGGAGAGGCTGGGTGATTACCTCCCCCATATGACTGCTGGACCAGGACCACTCAGAAGGCCATGGGGGCAGGACCATGTGCCTACAATTCACAGAAACGGCCCTTGACCACAAATGTCTGCAACTCCTCAGGCATTTCATTGTCCAGCCCAGAAACTTTAATCTTCTACCCCTTCATCTGCATCTGACTATATGTTATAAATTCAAAATTAAAAAGTTTGACTTCATATTGTGAAGAAAATATAGATTAATAACACGCATCATTGTTATTGCTTAGGTTGAATGAGGAGCTGGTTGTAAAACATCTTTTAAACATGAGTGTACTAACACAGCACTCCCTTATTTCAGACTTCCAAACACAAATAGAATACTAAGGAGTTAATATTTCCCTCAGACAATTGAGGTGTAGCCTTTACTTCAGTTTCCAAAGTATGCATACATTTAAAAGGATAAATACGACACAACAGTACAGGAAGAGGTGTATTCATGAGAAAAATGTTTATATCACGACTATTTCCCTAGGCAAGAACATTGTCTTTCCCACCTCCACACCTCAGCTGTATGTTTCTACAAATCCATGTTTATACAATTACAGTACTGAGGAAAAAGGTGCAGTGATGGCTTTAAATTCATGTCCTTTCAACCCACAAACAGTTCTTCCACTTTCTTCACTGTGGCTATCAAATGATGGAATTCCCTGGCATGAAATAAATTCTCATTTAAAACATATAACCCTACTGAAAAAGTCAGGCTTTAAAGTCATAAGAAGGTACCATCCTCTCATAGGGGGTAGATTGGAAGGAATCAGTCAAACAGAAATCAGAATTTGGGGAGATGGTTAATTTCTGTCTCTACCCAGATCTAGTTTGTCTTCTATACACCCTAAATACTATAGGTGTGCAGATTAAAGGTTTCAGGAAGAATTTACAGCACCTTGCATATTCACACACATTCAGCAAAGTGCCTGAATGTACAGTTTACGCTCTCCCAGCTCAATGAGATGCTATTTTACATTTGCTTTGGCTGACTGCAACACATATCACAGGGCAGTTGATGATCCAGCACCCAACACATATGTCGTCTTCACATGTGTAGATAGAAAGTCATGAGTTAACAAATTGTCTCTTAAAAATTAATTCTTTTAAAGCAAGACCTCCTGGGCTTCAATGCCTCACAAATGTTGTTCTTGATTATTACTGGGAGTGACACTTAACTCTATTGTTTACATTGAGTATTACATATGATATTGCGAGGATTAACATTAATTGCATATGATGTCGTGATGATTGATAAGATCAGAGTCTCAAATGTGCATAAAAAACCTTAATCAGTTGTGTAATCTTGCCCTGGAAAAGTCCAGGCAGTTGAAAACAGACACTCCAGACCCTTTCTCTGGGATGTGTAGAAGGTAGGGACTGTATCTCCACTTGGCTGCATGAGTTGTTCTGAAAACTAATAATGAAAGTCTCTGTGAGGCAGAAGTGCCTTTCAGGAGATCGGGAGCTCTTCAGCTGATTACTGGGAAGCATGGGATGCCATCACAGTCACTGGAAAGGCCTACAAAGCCTTTAAATGTCCCGTATGAATCCTGATTTCCTTGGAAGGTTACTTTAGTCAAACAAAGTCTCTTTTCTTCCCCCTACTTTTTTCAGTAAGCAAACAAACCTTTGAAAAGCCTGCAGGTGATCAAAATATTCCTTGAAATCATCTCAAACAGAATGTAGCCACAAGGTAAAATACTTACAAGAGCAAAAATTGGTCATGCACGGTTACTTCTTGACACACAAAATAGCTAGCTCAGAGTTTATATCATCATTAAATAAATAGGAACTAACAAAAAGTCCTTTTTTCCTTTCTCTGTCCTTATTACCGCAGAATATGTTTTGACAATGTTTTCTTAGTTAATTTGGACACAACTCAACCTTGCTTTTATTCTGTATAATGATTTCCAGTAATGTAAAGAGGCTTATATATGCCTGCATTTTGGATTTCATAGCTTTTTACTCCCACTTGGGTAGGCACATAAAGGAAGGGGATAGGAGGTGAGTCTCAGTGGTGACCAAGAGCAGCTGCTCTGCAGTAACATGGAAGGAACGCTGTATTGTAGCATTCTTCTCATTATTTATATGAATACAGAATGCCTTCTGATTGACTGTGGGCAACATTCTGCTAACGTTAACCCCAGAATAATACCTTCTTCCCACATAAAGTCAGTGAAGCTCGTTGCAGAATGTTGTCTGATGTGACTGAGGATTTCTGAGCTGTCTCCTCTCAGGAAACCATTTCTGATAGCAGGCAGCTTGCTCTGTTGCTCACCAGGATATACACAAAGGCTTTGCAACAATGCTGCCAAAGAAAGCCTGGAGTGCTACTGCATTCCCCTTCAGTCCTGGCACTTGACATCCATTATATTGGTGTGTGAATAAGAGCAAATAAGTGCAAGTTTAAGAAAGAGAAATGTTTATAAAGGCATTGCTACATCTTACTCAGGTCATCAGCACTGTTTTACTAAGTGCTTTAATGAGCAGCTGTTCCTCCTTCCTGTTATCAGCAGTCAGTTCATCTTTCCTGTCTGCATCACATCACAGCCCCACTGTTCTCCCTGTCTCCATACCAGCTGAATCCTCCCATTCCTGAACAGTCAATCACTGCTTTCCACAGTCAGTCCCTTTGAAACTAATTTCCCCACTCCTGAATGAAGATTCTACTGAAAATTTTAAAACAAAACAAAGTTCAAAAACTGTAAGCTATGTGGCTCAGTGGTCAAAGGGAATGGAGAGAAATGTTGATCTGTAAACTTTTAACAACTGGGGCCTTAATCAAAAGGTGTAGAGTCATCATTCTCCTCTAAGACTGACCAGAGAGCAATGAATGCACAGAGCAATGCAACATCTTCCACATGTTAAAATCAAAAAATGAGTCTGAAATCCAGGTTCTGATTTGACTCTCACCCTTTTGATCTGAGATTAGTAGTTCTACACATCACCAAAGTCTCTGAAAATGCCAGATGAGCTCTGAAAGGGAGTAGAGCATTTCAGAGCTGACACCACTATCAATCCTGCCCTATAATATTTGAAAATATTATGTCCAAATAAGAATGGGTAAAGATTCAAACAATGATTATTACAGCCACTTGATATTCATTTGGTATTGAGCTGTTATTACCTGTTTGGCTGAACAAAGAGGGGTTTATGGGAGATAAATTGCCTTTTCTTAGCCTGCTGCTCAGGCATGTTGTCACTAAGCCCATCAGACATAGATGGGTTCCGAGAGGAGGCAGGTCAAAGACGCAAAGAGTTGGATAATTCCCTTTTTTGCATCTCAGACAGGGAGTAAGAGTTATTTAACAAGCAGGTGCAAAGTTACTTACTCCTTATGCAAGCGAGGAGCAGGAAAAAACACTGGCTGAGTCAGTTTGTCCCCTGGTCTGACTGCATCCCCTATTTCACTGCTCACTCAGGACCAGAGCAGCCGTGTGTCAGCCAGCAGCTTCCTTAGCTGCACAGGCAGGGAAGTGCTCAAATGCGTCACATCCACTTTTCCTTCCCACTGTAAGATGAACTGTAATCTTGAGAGCAAGACTAGTTATGAGGCTCTGGTTCAAAGTCAGGTTATAAAACCCCGAAACATATTCCATTCCCAGCATGACACTAATGGAATATCTCAGTGGTGAGTGGTTGTTTGAGGGCTGGTATATGAAAGACCAGAGATATAAATGATACTTATGGGCTTCAAGCTTCAAGAAAAATGACAAATGCACTGTAGTTCCTGTGATGATGATTAGCTATGAGTGGAACACACAGGCCCATTCGGATGCTTTTTGCTTGTTGAAAATACTCGTGACATTACTGGGGGTGAGAGGGAGGGAACAGGGGGAGAATGTCCAATATTTCCTTTACCTCTTTACCATACCTGGACAGACTTATTTGATACATTACAACACAAAAGAATTGAAATCAGACTTCTATTAATTTACTAGAAAGAAAATCTAGGTGAATATATCTTGCTTTATAGCTTCAGGGCTCTCTGTACAGAAGGTTTGTTCCAATTTACTTTTTTCATAAGGCCACTGACAGTCTTTGTACGCAAACTGTAAAAAAAAAAAAAAATGGGTAGAGCTTACTAGATTTCAGTGTGCTCTAAGGCATACCATGCTATAAAGTTAGAGTGTCTGCGCATTAATTTTGGTAACTAAATTAACAAGGAGATAAAGGCAATATTGTTTTTTATAGTGGATTACTGTAAACCCGATTTTTCACTTCTTTCTTGGAAGATCACAATAGCAGATCAAATAATGTATGTTCTAATAAGTCACATTTATTTTTCATTGGGTCTCTCTCTCCTTCTGCTCTTCCCTTCATCACAGGAGTGAGAGTTGCATGAGAAGACTATATATACAACTGTATTCTGCCATAATTTGCTATATATTCCTTTACCTTTGGGTAAAGATGGATTCTTTTGCCCCCCAAGGAGTAACCCAGACACCTCATAGCCATAACTTCTATTATCTTCTTGCCTGGAGAGCTCAGGTCTATTCAACTGTGAAATAGCTTGTCCCTATATGATGCAGCCCTGGTAATTCTCTGTTTGGCATTACTCATGGATGCCCAGGGTGGAAGCAACACCTCAAGGAAAAGAAGGTAAGAAGTTGGATGTAGCACCAGAACTTTGCAATAGGAAAGAGGAGGAAAAAAGCCGAAGATGTTCATGTATCTTAGCAAAGTGTGAAATAAGAAAACGGAGAAATTACCTTTGGAAATGGATTAAGTGTCTTTGAATAGAGTGTGGGATATTTTTGAAGAGAAAATCTCAGCTGTTTGTGGAATTTTCCATTATGCAACTGAATTTCATGACAGCAGAGACTTTTTTTTCCACTGTCTAGACTCAGTAATAAACCCAGTTTGTGTATACACTTATGCACATGCTTACATATTCTGGAGATGTCAGAAGAGATGCCACAGTTAAAGATAGTTGGTTGAAACATACAGTTAAAACAATGCTAAAATCCCTTTTCTTCATACTTCAGTGAATTCAGACTGAATTTAGGATCCAACTTTGACAATCTAACTCTTTACAAGAGAATTTAATTCTGGCTTTGTTTTTGGCAAATAACTTACTGGCTTGCAGAGGAAATCTCCTCCTCCTGCTCTTGTCTGTCCTATATTTAAAGGTTGGACTAAAGCTTTTAAAATGTTTGGGTTTAACTTTCATTTCAAGCATTTGTAAGATATATGCAGTCCTTTCTACATCCAAAAAAGCCCGTGGGATATCATAAAAAATTCAATATTTTTTGTTTCAGGATATTTTCTGTGTATTGCACTGTTTTGGGCTGGGTTATGTGTGAATGTGTTGGTTTGGATGACAGGCTGTTCACGTGGAGGAGTGAGCAGATGTTTTTGTACAGCCAGAGCAACACCTGGGTTTGACCTCGACAACAGATTCAAGAAGTAGGTTTTTGAGTTAATGTGGTAGCTGAATAGAGTTTGGAGGTGTAAACATTAAAACCAGTCTCACTGGATTCTCTGCTCAAGAAGATAGAATTTTGTACATTTTTAATAAATAAACAGAAATGCAACAGTTCTACCATTTTTTTCCCTGCTGAACCAGCAAACTCCCCCAAACCATTAAATATTGATTCTGCTACTTGGGTCAAAAGGGACCAGTCCATATCCTTCCAGGTGTTCTCCAGCTAAAATAGTATCTTTTCTAGTCTGATACTATCTTGAATGTAGTCCAATTCTGACATTTTAAACATGAAGAGATTTACATTGTGCTTTTCAGAACAGTTTATAGTGAACCACAGAGAGATTAATCAGTAAGTCTGCTCCGATCTCCAGCTACGTTTATTTTACCCTATTCTAAAGCAACTTTTTAGGTCAGGACTGGAGGTAAACAGCAAAGAGAATGTATGTGAGCACTAGGAGTGACTGGAAGATAAGAAATGGGCATGGTTTTGTATTAGCTG
The DNA here is from genome assembly GCA_035584735.1 of Pseudotriccus pelzelni. NCBI lineage: Eukaryota > Metazoa > Chordata > Aves > Passeriformes > Tyrannidae > Pseudotriccus > Pseudotriccus pelzelni. The sequence goes on along the minus strand of JAWMRA010000146.1, from coordinate 14,703,023 downwards.
ATTAAATTTTCAGAAAAAAAATAAAGAACAGACACTTGAAGGGGTGTGTGAAGCAAAGGCAGATTGGTATTTGTGTGAAGATTGCAGCTAAGATACATTCCACTTTTTCAAGGAGAAATATCTATGTGATTCCTTCCCAAGGTCCGCCCTGGAAACAGTTGGGCATTCATGAGTGCAAAAATGTCAGTGGACCTATCCAGAGCTCCAGGTCTTTCCTGATTTTCATCTGGTTCTTCTGCAAGAGCAACAATGTAGTCTTAAAAATTGTTTAAATGTCAGATGGTGTTGTGTCAGGTGGCTCTGCAGAAAATTTTATTTTATTATCTACAATATTTTGTTTTTCCCACAGTAATTAAATTTTGGCTATTTTCCTGCTAAACTACTGATAGCTTTATAGCAGGTAAGATACAAATTTGACAGGCAAAAACATTTTAAAGGTACATGGTTTCATGCTGCCTCACACAGTGTTGTTATCAATTATAGACAACAACTATAGACAAAAATTTTCTGCACAACCTTGTATGATAACTTTGATTCTTGCCTTGGTAATTTTGATTTCTGTAGCTTTGAATCACTGCCTAAATGACTGTGCAGTACAGTAATAGAGTGAGCCTTGTCATGGAACTTTGCTAATACCTTTGACTGGTTCTCTAAGCAATCTAAATCAACCATTCACAACAAATTGGTGCAGTCAGCAGGATCCTAAATCAGGATTTGTGATGGATTCGTGACGAATTCGTATAGTCGGCAGGATGGCAATTAGTGTCACTGATTACCTATGGAAACACAAAATAAATCCGAGTCCAAAATTCTCAGAAGGGGCTCACAACGACGGGCATGACCAGGGTGCCATGGAAAAACAAATAAAAATAGCAAGGGGAAACATTAAAGAGGGTAAAGGAAAAGGAATTATTGGTAAGATGTTAGGCATCTGCCTCGAAGGTGCCTGCCAGGATAGGAAAAACCAGAATACAGAGATCTAAGATCTAAGAGAGGAAATAGAAGGCAGGAAAGAAGATGAGTTATTACTGTCCTTGCAAATTTACCAGCTACAGCAGCTGTTATGGAAAGTTAATGAGAAGAAACAAAAGTTAGTTTGGTTTTTGTGGGGTTTTGGTTTGGTTTTTTGTTTGTTTTTGGTTTTGACAGTATTTATGGTCTCAACTCCCACTGCTTAATCATCTTGGTAAGTATTTTATGAGTAGATTAGATTTTCTCTAGAAAAGAATAAACCTCAAATGCATGTGCTAAATAGAAGTAGTGATATCATACTTGATTAGGTGTTAGTTTTTGTTAAGTATTTGTTTGTAACTATTTGTTAAGTATTTGGTGAATACTTAAGTGGGAGTGAAAAGAAGCAGTTCCCTTCTGGGAGAAGACTTCCACTGCACATGACAAATAAATATTTCAGCATCAATCTCCCCATCATCAGGAAGGAAGTTGTGACCTAAATCCTCAACACAAGCATCCTCCTCTTAATTGTACTTTAGACCTGAAATCCTGGGAGACAAAATAACTGGTGTAGTAGAAATGGTGCAATTGTGACATCTTCCCCCACTGCAAATTAGGTAATGAGGTACTTCAACATGGAAAATCAACTTCGTGCCATCTGCAAAGTCATAATCTTAATGCTTTGGTAGTCTAATTAATGTAAATACACAAGTTTGAATAATTGCTTTGAGGTCATCTTAATTAGAACTTCCATCTTTTAATTGGCAAAGAGATTAATTAAGATATACCCTCAACTGTCCACTAAATCCCATCCCTTCTATTTTATAAAGAATTATTCCATCTCTACACAAGTGCAGGTCAAGAATACTAATCCTGCCTCACTCTTCCATTCTGACAGTGGTTTTGCTACAAAGAGGTTCCTTGCACATGAACACTAAATCCCATGGAATCACTGGCACCTGGCATTCCCTGTGGATGGATGAGCCATGGAAAAAATGGCTGCTGCCTCTATAACTCCTTCTCTGGAAGTCCAGAGGAAAAGAAAGGGCAGAGCAGCGGGAGCACTGCCCCCAAGCTGGAGGGACCCAAACAGAGACCAACCTTCTTGGACACGTCCAAGCCTTGGCAGCTGCTTGGCAACCTGAAGAAGAGGAGCCATGGTAGGTTGCCTAGAAATTCCTGGGAAGGGAAAGGATGGGGAAAGACCTTAAAACCTCATTAGTGTGAGAGCTTCTAATGCACAACTTTCTTTTACCCAGAAAGCGTGATTTCTCATTAACTTCATGATCTCAGCACTATACACCAGGTTAAGTATCATCTGCACTGAGTTTTCAGGGGAAATTAAGTGAGAACTGGAAAAAAAAATTTGGAAGGTAGCATTTCCAGCCAAGAGTCACTGCCAGGTGTAAAGATTTCTGCAGCTATTTCCAGCTAACCCTTGGCACTGCTGCTCTTTTGAGACCTCATCAGATGGAGGTCCAACAGACCTCTTAGTTCAAGCTAAAGTCAGGCTGCTTTTCACTATGCCCAGCATTTTTCCAGTCTGGGAAGAGGCATGCCTCCGCAAAATTTGAGATTTCTTGATGAAAAACAGAATCTTAACTACTAACCTATGGCAAATCCATTCCTTCTGTACCACCAGTCATGCAAAGACAGCTCAGGATAATCTAGGGTCAGAGCAATTAAATGTAGTTAAAGTCCTAGCAAAGTAAAAAGAAAAGTTAGCAGATTTATTGCCAAATCAGGCACTTCTTATTTTAACACTTGAACAAGAAGTCCATATTTCCCCTTCAAATTCTTGTTTCTGTCTTGTCTGTTCAATGTTAGATGCCTGGAGGTGCTGAGTTATCCTGTAAAAAATGGTGCCTGTTGAAATCCCACTTATGCAGGAGGTGGACCTGGAGCTGTGATCCCACCAGAACTCCACTGCCTCAGAGAAAGCCAGGAAAGCAGGTGAGTCGAGATTGCCATGGGAAGTTACAGATTCTTTCATTGTTTTCCTCAGAGGAGAATACAGAAATAGCTGTCCCACAGACCGGTGCAATCTGTTGGGAGGGCAGCAGTGATATAAATGTGTTCATCTTCTTTCTCTTTCACCAAAAAGAAGACATTTCTACCACAGCTGCATATAGAAATTAGGTGGGCTAGAAAGTGGTGTTGAGAGGATTTTTGTATAACGGATTCAAACTTCTGTATGAGAGCTCAGAAACTGCAGGTTTAAATAGCCTTTGTTTCTAACAAAACTGGCTGTGCTCTGCCGTGAGCAGAAGCATCTCTTTACAGTGCTTCCCTCAAACATAGATTTAAGAAACAAAAAACATAATACACCCATACCATTGAAAACATGCTGCTTCAACCTGTGAAGCAAATGGTATTAAGAACATTGCGCAGCACAGAAACTGTCAAACAAACCCTTGCAGATTAATAAAAATTTATTTGCCTCCAAAAATATTTCAGTAAGCCAGTAAAGCCTCAGGTAGCCATGGTCCTTAATGGCCTTTACCTCTCTGAAATGAAGACTTGAGAAAAGCTGGAGAGGAAGAAAAAGCACGTGAGAGCACTTTTCAGCCTGGCAGGCCAGCATGTAGAGGTAGAAGCTGTGAGCAAAGACAATGCTGCTTCTTGTTTGACTCCCTTCAGCATTCAGGGAAATAGGTCTGGGTTCTCTGAAAATAATAATAATAGGTCTTCTTCAAAGACCTACTGGTCTTCCACACATATTTCCTCTAAGCAGAAAACCCTGCAAAATCTTGAATGTCTGGGTGAATGCTCGGGTCAAAAGAGCAATTGTTACTTCCAAGTTGCCTTGTCATCTAAGTGACGTTACTGAGACCAAGGATCCTGGCATCAAGGACCTCCCACAGGTACTGTGAACAAATCAAAGGATTGTCCAATGAGGAGCATAATCATATTTCCCTTCTGAAGTGAAGCCCTCCCTCCTGACCTTCTATCTGCTCAGATTAATTCCAGCACTGCTATAACACATTCATTTGCCCTCAGGAGAAAGGAGGTGCCTTCCCCAGAACATTTCCACACAAGGACACTAAATCCAAACAGATTGGGGTTGTGAGTGAAAGCCATGCATTAGAAATCTTCTCATCTACAACTCTCCCCCTCCCCTGGGCATAAATATCCCTTCTCTGACAGGGTTCTCGAAGCACTAAATCCTGTGGGGCTGAGTCAGAATGTCACAGGGATGAGCTACAGCCAAGTGTGAGCCACACACCAGGCTGATCCAGCACGGGGCTGTGGAACCGCACTGCTGCAACCCAGCTGCCCTGAGATGATATAGCACATCATAAAACCAAGACAGGTATAGAAGAAAAGTAACTCTTAGGAAATATGTCAGGACTTGTTTTGGAACTTCTCCACTTCCTTAATCAAATGGAAAATTTGTCAAAACCAGTAGGATTCTTTTTTTAAAAATTGCCATTTTTTCTGATTAAAAGCTAGTGACACTATTGATAGTTGATTGTCTCTACTTTTATACGGATTTGCACTTTAATGTAGGCTCTTGTCTATCTTACAGGACCTGGATAAATAAATGTCAAATATGTGACAATTGGATATAAAATGGACATCTTCATATAGACTACTTTCCCTGATATCATATAATTCATAGTCTTTATTATAGATCAATCATCTCCTGCACAATCTTCATTAAAAATAATCCTGGAGCTCTCAAGATTTGAGACCATTCACCTCTCTTTAAAAAAAAAAAAAAAAAAAAAGTTTTTGCTAAGCATATAATAGTGTTTGGAAGCAGAAATTCAGAGTCTCCTTTCACCAGAACTGCTTTACTTTATTTTGGTCTGAACTGAAGCAAACTGAAAGCTAATTATTTCCTGCTTCAAGAGCAATAGAGTGTTTATTGGAATGTTCCCTACAATCCTATCAGAAGTGTTATAGGAGCCCAGTAATAAACGAGCTTCCAATTAATTAAATGTAGCTCTCCATATAGACAAATCACTCCAGAAAATGTCTGTCACTTCTTTTTCTTCCTTTCTTCTGCACCAACACCAGTTGTTACGAAGCAGGAAGAAGGTATTCACTGAAGTTTAATATGAAATATCACCACTGTGGCATTTTTTACCCATGGTGAAATTCATCCTCAGTGAATTAATGTTTAAAGTTAAATAGGAATATTATTAGTTCCACTGTTTAAATGTAATTTCGTTGGGTGCAGATTTCTCACTTTTTTTTTTTATTTTTTTTATTTAAGCATTCTAAAATTGGCAATGTAAGATTGGAACTTCCATCATTTTTAATAGGATTTTTGATAGCATTTATCTCTAATTGCATTTAAATTACATTTTAGAGAGTTAACTTTCATTCTTGGTCAAGAGGATTTGAAATATTAACAACAGTTATTTGTATGTCAGAGTGAAAAGGAGGATGCTTTTGCTTTTTGCAAATGTTAATAGTCAGTTGAAAGGGCTCAAGCAAGTTTACTACAGGCATTTTAGTGTCAGGAGAGTTGCTCTGAAAAAAAATGGAAGTGGACAGTTTTCTGCTTTACTTGGCTAAATACTCCATGTATTTGCAAGGAACAAGAATTAGGCTGCAGGACACTGAAGAAAACTGGCCTAAGTGCATTCATTTCACTGCAGAGCTAAGGAACAAGGTTAAAACATGCTCCATGAAATGCCCCTTTGGTGTGCTCTGTTAGTACACACACTGTGGGGAAGGAGTGAAAGAAAAGTGAACTCTGGGTTTGCTCCAGGACACGAAACAAAGCGGGGTGGGGGGGGAAGCATTCCCATCACTCAAACTAAAAGCGTGTTTCCTCACAGGCTGAGTCTAATGAAACAGTTGTCATGAGTGATTCCTGAACTCCCACTGGCGCACAGCCAGATGGCCAAGGCACCTTTTGGAATAACATCCTTCCAAGTTCATCAAGGAAGCAACGCAAGGAAATCAAATCAAGGAAACAACAGGGAAACAGAACTCCATGGCTTCTGTCTTGGTGCTACCGGCTTTCCCGAGCCCGTGAAGAACTGACGGAATTGCAGCCTGTGATCTTTGAGTGAGGACCAGGGAGGAGGCTGGACAGAAAGGCTGACATGTGGCAGGAGAAGAAAACACTCTGCTGGCCTGCAGAGCCAGGGCACTGCAAGAACAGGTACTTCCCATCCTTGCCCAAGGGCAGTGTGATGCTGACTACGTCCTGCATTCAGGGTAGAACAGCTAAACCCCCCTGCCTCATGCACCTGCATCTGCATTTTATCCTCACAGTTATCTGGGTGTAAGCACGACTTTCAAGCTGCAGTTCCTGAATGGAAAGTCATTGTTAAAACATTTTCATCCTGGACCTGTATAAGTACCTGCTTTGACATGGAAAGTTACAAAGGTGAGAGAGTTTGCTTAAAAAACTTTGGTCTGTCTACCTTTATCTTCATTCATAGCAAACCCACCTTGAGCTCAAGTCTCAGCAGCTGGTAGATTTTTGTTCTTTCCAAAAAGTGTCGGCTTCTCCACCTGAAACAGTGTGCACTGCCTTTCCTTTGAAGCTTATCCTTGGTTTTATTTTCAATAAAATCACTTTTATTGAAATCTCTCACTAGGGTACCAACTTGCCTCATCAAATGCTCTTTAGTAGTATTCTTTATGATTTCCTTCCCCTATAATTTATACTGGGGAACATAATTCAGGACAAAAATTAATAACAGCAGCCCCTGAAGATAGTGTGGTCAAACTGAGCCAGATTTTTGTTAATGGCCCTCTCATCTGACTTCCCATTGTGCCTGATTGCCTTCCTGTCATTCATGTGTGTAGTCTCTGCTGCCTGTCCAGCTGGGAAATCTCGTATCTGTGCAGAGCAGTGGAGTTGGAAGAACAAATCTCTTGGTCAAATTCACAGAGAACAAAACAGCAGCAACACTAAGAACTGGATTTAAAATTTAATCCAGGGTTTTAAGTGTGTATTCTGCCTACAGTTTGGTAAAAGTGACAGTTGTTGATTGCTTGAACTTCCACTAACATTGGACTAACATATGAAAAGTTACTACATTTTTTCTGAGATGAAAACTGAGTAATTTGTGGGTATGTTCATATACTTACTACGCTTGCTTTCCATGATCATGCCAAGTAAAAAATAGAGAGGCATAAATATTTATGCAGAATATTGCTTAGGGAGGCACAGCATGACACAGGCATTTGTATCTACACGAGTTTGGGGCATACTCATCCCATTAAAGGCTGCTGCTCGTGAGTCACAAGAGGAGATTTAACCCCAGCACTTCTTCAGGTCTCCATTATCCAGGTGTTTCTTCCATTCAAAGCCCACAGTTAGCAGGAATGATTATACAGTTGCCACAGAATTTATTAAGCATACAGAGATGTTAGTCATACACATAAAATACAGTGTCCCTTTATTAAAAGATATTAGTGAGCAACCAAGTTTTGGAGATGTTTTATTAATTTTTAATAAATGTGCAATTGAAATGGCTGGTGCTTTTAGTATTCATGGCTCAGTTGTGATGCAGTCATTCCAGCCAGGCCATAATGTTGAATGACATTTGGGTTAGAGAAGAGCTGGTACTGCAGTAATTGTCCATCCATATAGATTTATACTGAATAAGTTCCATTTTAGTGTCTATATATATTGACCCCAACCATTTCAATTTTAAATGGTCTATCCAGAAGATTGCAAACGCTGACGATATTTAATATGACATTTTAAAGACAAAAGGCACCCATGCTAGGGAGAAGAGCTGGATTAGAAAAATGACACCAGAGTGACACCAAGTAGTTAAGGGCTGGGAAATAAGAGTTACTTTGTAATGTACACGTGCAGAATATCAGGGATGATTGTTACCTTCTGAGTGACCAGGCTCACTTTTTAATCTAGATTATACATCTAGATTATAAAGTCTGATCTTAGGCATAAATCAGATGGTTTTGGTGAACTGATTTTTGTTTGAATTACAGCATGTTTTTAAGAAAAAAACCTCAACTTTATTCTTTCTTATTGAGTTCTGAAGTCCTTAAGAAATTTAGAAGTGGCTGTCAATAATATGAAATGTGAAAGATATTATTTCTATTCTGTCTCCCTCTCTCCCTTGCCCTCCACACCTTAAATATATGGAAGATACACCATGTCAGCAAGAGTCTGCAGTTCTCTCAGGGGCATCAAAGGGGAGCTACCCCACCTGAGAAGGGGGAGTGGTGAGCACGATTCAGCTGGGAAGGAAACATCCTCTGTAACATCACCAAATGATAAAAGCCGTGAGCCCTGGATTTTACTAGCCTTTGAATCTCCTGCTTTCAATCCTTTTGAGGGAAAGGCTTCGTGTAATTGTGAACCCACAGGCACGTTCCTTTTGAACCGCAGAGGCTGTGGACGACTTTCATGCTGCACAAGGTTTGCGTGACTTAAATTCGCTACCAGCAGTGTCTGGGGAGAGAAGGTTTGGGACTAGAGATAAAACTGGTACAAAGACACCAGCTGGATAATAACTGTGTAGGGTTTCAAACCTCCAGAGTGGGCAGTAGTTGGAAGCATCTTAAAACAGACCACAATTTTTTTAATCACTTTCACCAAGTCCCTCGTGCAGCCTTACAATTAAAAAGTAGGTTATTATCCCTTTCAAAAACACATCAGGGGTAGCAGGAAGAGCTACTGTTACTTAGTAGACTGAATGGAGAGAGCAGGAAAAAATCCATCTCAATGCTGCCCTTCGGGTCTTAACGAATGTGAATGGAGACTTTGGTGACCTGGCAGAGTTGGTTCTGAAGGTCAGGATACAAGCTACTAGGTGATCTTTCTGTTTTAATTCATTTGCATATTTTGTAGATCTGGTCTAGTGCTGAGGCTAGAAGATGAAATATGTAAAAATAAATGGCATACAATCTAAAGCCAGGCAGCAAATGGTTATTTTCTAGGTCCGACCAGTCATGTTAGCTCTAGATTGTCTTCTTTGCTTCTAAACCATTTCAAAGGCCTGCCTTGCACTGTGATAAAACTGCATTAATCAAAATTGTGTTTCATTACTTCAAACTAAACCTGGGGATGACTAGAAATAACTGTAGCATTGCATTTTGTGCAGTGGAATTCACTGCATGCATTTGAAAAACTAGTGTGCTGATTACCAATATTAGATAGATTACTGAGAGGGCAGATGTAAACTTGACTTAATTTCTTTCTTAAGCCTCGCTAGTGAAAAGTCAACAGTGAGTGCAGATAAAAGCAACTAAAACCATAGGTGTCATACTTATCAGAAGAGTGAAGCCTCCAAAACTGGCATCAAAGCAGTGCTCAGTGACTGCCCAATGTCAGTGATTCAGCCCTTTGAACATAAAACACAGAGTAAGTAGGATTTAACAACTGGGCACTGAAAGTCCACGACAGGCAAAGGCCAGGGTGTCCCTGACCCAGATGAAGATGTACATGCATAGCCACGTGGCCTAAAGCATTCTCACCACAGTTCTATATGTTTCATTGATTAGACTAAAAAAACTAAGGTTTGTGATCATGAGTTTTAAAATGCTTCAGACTGGAACCACTTTTATTTGAAGTGGCATACTGCTGCAACACTTCATTTTTGTGATACTGCACCCCGTGTTATTTGGACATCGTGCAATTGTTTCGTTTTCTCAAAATATTTTTCAGAGATCCAGCTTAAAACCACAAGATGATGTTCAGGTTGTTGTGTTTTTTTTCCTCTAGCATGTGGCAGTTATGATGAATCAGAATTTATTCTGTGTTCTGTTGATCACCATAGTAACCTGCACTCTCTGTATTTCACGGGAAACAAAAAGTTATTTATTTGACAGCGATGGCGTTCTGGGAAGCACTGGTTTATGAACACCAGCAAAATATTTTAATGGGACTATTTGCTTCTCCGGTTGTTACACGTACCAGTAATTTGTTCTTCATCTGTCATGAAGACCTCACAAGAAGAAATAGATTGTAGTCGAAAGGTGTTATTAAAATTACAGCTATTTTCTGCTCTCAGCAGTTGTTATATAAAGCTGGACAGTGCCCTATTCAGTCCAGACTGTTTAAGTATATGCAAAGCACAGGAAAGGTACTTTTCTAGCTATTGGGGCTCTTTTGTATTCTCAGGAACCAAGAGGATTCCTAAACTGCAAACAAAAGTTAGAAATTGATTGTTGTTATTTAACAAAATCATTGCTGTTTTGTATCAGAACAGGTCCATTTTTTTCAAGCCCAAAGGGTGAGATTGCCCATCAGTTTTTAATAGTTCCTTTGGTAGTGCAAATTGATTTATTTTATGAAATTACTTACTTTCAGTGTGTTAATTGATTTTCCTGACTGGTTACTCTTAACAGGGATCATTCCATTGATCTGACTCGTAAATGAGCCCACAAAATGCAGATGTGGCACAGGAGCAATAACTGGTATCCAGGGTGGTGCAGAAGAAGCTGAACAGCTCTTTCTTCTCAGCCCTTTGCTTTGTGGGACTCACATCGAATCTGTCTTCTTACTGAAACTTTCCTTAAGCAAATTTTAGTCTCAGGGGGAAAGCTGTAGGGAAACCAGGGTGCATGCCGATGCAGGTTTTCCTTTATGAAGAGAGTTCCTGCACTTTCAGTACCCTGTGGAAACATAACATGATATGACATCACCTCACAAAGGTTTATAAAGGAATCCGTTAGAAAAAGATGTGGTCATTACACTTCTGATCTCTACCTTCAATGAATGCTTCATTATTGAATATCATTATTATATAGCTATAAACCATTCAATGTTTTCCTACCTTTACAATTTACCTAAACCATAATTAAAACCACATATTTTTGAATCTCCAGTCCCCCAAGCATTCATGTAATTACACCTATATTTTCTTAAACTTTTCATCATTATGCAGTGAACCTCAGTTTACAATACATACAAATTTAAAGTCTGAATTTCATCAGCCCTGTAGGGACTGTTTCACCCAGAAAGACTGAATTTATTTCTTCTGACTCAGGAAGAATTTTAATATTAACTCCGAGACATTAAATGTAACAAAAAATAATGGAAAATACAGCTAACAATTCAGAATGTTTATTTTATTGGAATCACAGGTCTAGTGTTTAACACACTTATTTTGCATCCTGTAGAAGCAGAAGCAGTCAATACCAAGCATCAAGCACAACGTGTATATCTATTGTACAAAACCCTCTTTCATACTCATGTTATCAAGTAGGTTTTCTAACCTCTATTTTCTTAGGAACACCATTTGGAGGATGTGCACATGTGTGTGTAAAATGAACTGTTGTTATGACTTCATCTGTGTGTGTGTTGGCACTGCAGGCAGTTCTGCTGAAGTAAGAACTTGGTCCTGTCCAGGGAGAGAAAATCGGATCACCAGAGCACCATTCAGAAGGAGTTGCTGAGTAAGTGCATTGTGTTTTTTCTTTCCTGCCAAGAGATTAAATACCATACTTGGATATTATTTCATAAATACCACACGCAGAGTACTTACCAGACAGATAAAGGAAGACCGGTAGCACAAGCAAAAATCAGAGGCATTAGGAGTTAGGAAATGTTAACTGTGATAGATGCATTTCTCTACCATAATGAGCTCACTGGGAATGCAGTGGGTTTGCTCTACAAAACAGTTAATTAAAATTTTAGCAAAGCTTTTTATTTCTAAAACCCGCAGAAGATGGATCAGGTTATGGTGTGCTTGATGGTTTAACTGTGGAGATTAGGTTCAGGTTTTTCTGTGGCTTTATAGCAAGCTAATACTGGATCAACTCCATTCTAAATGTTCAAAGATACCTAAGTCTCATTTTCAGATTTATTTAAGGCAAGTCTATATAGGCAGGTGAACAAAGAGACAGGCTTTCCCTGGGTGCACTCTGAGGTGGTCAACACAAACTAGCTCTCAACAAGAGCAATATAACTGTTTAAACTACTAAGCCCAGCTGAGCTTTCCTAACAGTCAGGATCAGGCCTAATGCATTTGCCAAGTGTAGGATCACAAGATTCTTTACTAACTTAGAGCCCAAACAGGTAAAATTTGCATTGTCCTTGGATGGTAACTTCATAGATGCAAAGCATAAGATCATTAAAACCCATAGTTTATGCTTTCATGTTCTGATGATCGAGGTATGCCTGTATCTTTCTCCCAGAAAATAGAATAATTATTCCTGAGGTAATGGTGAACAGCTGGTAGAAAACTTGCATATATGAGTTGTACATAACTTATTCATTGAAGGATTTAAAGAGGTATTTCATTTCCTTTGCAAAGGTCACCAGTAGAGAACAGCAGCAACAGATACCATATACAATCCACCTTTTCTTATTTCCGTAGAGCCACAAAACACAGGTCACACACCCCAAACAGAAAACTTCAGCTCAAGAAAAGAAATGTAATTATGAAACGGATTTGCTTGCACAAATGCATAGAAGTTTTCCAATAAAGCAAGAAGGCACTATTGATTCGGATATACCCACCCCCAAAAATACAGCATTTGCAGAGTCAATACTGTCTTGATTTTGGTTTTAACCCAACCCAAAACTCGGCTCCGTCCACTTATTGATTTGTCTGGCATGCTGGGTTGGCTTTTTTTTCCAGAAATGCTTTTCTGCTCTCAAATTTTAGCTAGCTCTCCCAAAAAGAATGTCACAAAGAGCAATTCTGTTCCTTACAACTGAGCTATTGACTATGGTAATAAAAAGGAAAGACAGAAGTCATGTCAGCTTAGCTTCTCACAGGACCTTACAGTGCTCCTTCATTCAAAAACACTTATGTAATCAACAAGCAGTGAGTAATGAGTTGCAAAATATCAGCAGCCCTTAATTTTCTATCAGGTGTGATAAAAACTTCATGAAGCTGTGCTATTATTGAGGAATAAAAGACGTTATAACTACCAGCAACACATCAGTTCTTTGGTATTTTGCCACAATACCTCTCCTATTTTTTTATTTTTTCTCTTCTGCTACCTGACATCTAAATGCCTATAATTTTAGACATCAAGACTACATGCCAGAAAAAAAATTCCAGAGCAAGAGAGCTGAAAGATACTATTTTTTCCATTTGTAGACAGTAGTTTCACCTGATGTGCAACTTCAACACCTTCTTCACCCTTTTATGGGGAAGGAGGGGGGTGAAATGAAGGAGCACAAAGAGACAGCATAGCTCCTTTAATAAGCCTTAACAATTTTGCTTTTATTAAATTTGTGCAGAGGAATTGAAAACCTTTAGGTAGGGGCAAAAAAAGCCCTGATGATGAATCATAGAGGAAACCAAGAGAGGAAATAAAGCCATGCTTAGAAGAGATTAAACAAGCCATAAAGTTTTTAATAAAAGTAGGATATAGGAAATAGAAGGTGACACAAGTGATTGACTGAGATGCAAATGTATGTGTGGGTAGGAGGAAAGTGAAGGGTGAATTTGTCTGGGCAGTAAATCCATTTAGGTCATTATAGTTCAACATGGTCCTGATCCAGAAAAAGGCTTGAGCATATGTTTGGCTTTAACATGTGAGTCACTCCCTCAACATCTGAGCTCTGCTGCCTTACTCAGGCTCAGGTTTACCTGATTTCATCAGAATTCTCTCTTGAACTGTATCACCCCACTCTAAAGTCTATAAGCTTTGGATTGGGTATCTTCTTGAAGGACTTATTTCTGCACACACAGTAAAGTGCACGCTCTGCTTTCTGTTATGGCATGAGCTTAAACATGGAAACATATACAGAGGCTGAAGTAGAGGAATGTCAATGGCAACCAGAGGGGATGGACCAGAGGACTGTGCAAGCCTTTAATTGCTGGAAAACTGTGCTAAAATTTTAGAAGAGATGGCATGTTATAATCAGATTTAACTGGGCCAAAATTACTATGCACTTACTACTGAGTGGTGTGGTTCCACCAGTGGTGCCTGTGCTCGCAGGCTGCAGGGTCACAGCTGAGAAGGGCCAGCCCAGGACCACCAGCTGTACCACAAACATGCCCAAGGACAGGGCAGAGCACAAGTGGGGGTCTCCAAAGTGGCTCTGTGAACACCTTTTATGTTGCAGTCATTAACTGCTGATAATAAGAAATGGATTCTTTGACTGTTCTTTCTATCCCAGGTTTTGATGGGATTTCTGGCCAGAGCAGCGGAATGATTTTGGAATAAATCTGATTAAGTCCATGATTCTGAACCACTAATATGGGCTCATTACCTTGTGAAAAGGCCACAAGTTTAAATCTCACATATTTTTTCCCCCATCTTCTCATCCCTAAGATGATCCCATTCTTCTTCCTCTCTAATCTGCAATCTTATATTTTCTAGGGCAAAAAGAAATACCGTACTGGCTTTTCAGAAATGAACGAAGTAGGAAAGATTAGATACACACAATACATGTCAGAGTCACCAGGTACCATATTTATTTTTCTTAACTTTGCTTCCTGAGAAATGGGAATAGAAAAATCACAGCTTTCATTCGAACAATAAAGTTAATTTTTAGTTCTCAAGGTTTCACAGAAAGGCATTAAAACATAAGTCTTGCAATGTCACCACAAATATCACTTTGACTTCTTGAATTTTCCTCATTTTTGAGCTGGCTCTCTGAGGATGCAACTATTCACTTATACAAGCAATTTGCAGAATAGAGGGACCTGTTTATCTAATATGTCACTGAGTTCTTTTTCTTCTAGGAAGCTGTGATGATGAACAAGAGCAAACATCAATATGTTAATAAACCCAGTGTGTTCACAAGGTATTTTTTAAATTGCTGTATTTTATTAATAAGTTAATAGCTAAAATGTTTCTTTGAAAAAATTCAGAAGTTGAAATTAAAACCTGTGTCTTTTTCAGCATTTTTACATTTCATTTATTGGTAGACTCTCAATCAGTAAGATGAGGTGGCTGATAATTATTCAGGGTTGCCAATTAACCTACTTAGCAGGTCACACAGGTAACTGGCATAGATTGTGTCAAATCTCATTATTGGGATAATAATTTAATCAGCCAGTGCATTGACTGAAGGCCGGAGAATCTGGAGAATAAATTCAACAGGAAAATAAAATCAGTACCTAGACAGACATTATATTTAAATACATGAGAACAGTTTATCGCACAAACTTATAAAGCACACTACTCACTAGTAGCAACCCAGCAAAGTCTGAGGTGGGGGTTTTCAATCACAATCACCTTCCCTGGCACATCTGCTTTGTGGTCTGTGTGGAACAATCCTGGCCCCTCCTTTCCCACACATCCCAGCCTTTTCCAGTTCTTTGTGCCTGGCTTTAGAGCAATGACAAAGGAATGTCAAGTAAGAAAGTCCCATAATGGATAAAATAATATTGCTGGATCTTTCAATGACAGGAGAGAAGAAAAATTACAATAAGTGCATTTTTCAGTCACAAAGTCGGTGAGAAAGCTGTGCTTTCTCTCTACAGTAATGCTCTGCATTTACAAGGTGACTGAGTAAATAGGGGGTAGGAAGTGTAGAGTCTGTCTGGAACTAGAAAAACATTTTCCGGGCAGATGGAGAAAGACCTACTGGAACAATAACCTGTATAAAAAAGGGTTTGATAGACACAGGTTACATGTTTTGCAGTAGATACATACTTGTATCTTCTTCAAAGAAATGCACAAACTCACCAAGAATTATCAGTTTTAATATTCAAAATGCCAACTGAATTAAAAATACCACTGCTAGTTAGACCTGAATGTGTGTGGTGTAAGGAACCCCACAGAACAGACAAAAGTACATGAAAGACTCCAGAAAAGATGACAATATGGTGAACCTGCCCTTGTGTTCATGGTCTATTTCAATGGTTTACTGTCTACAAGAACAAGAAGGCTATAAAAGAAGCCATCACTCCTCTGAGCAGTGGATCATTCAGTTTAAACATATCTCATAGATGTTATAGCCAAGAATTACAGCACTGCTCCAGGACTTGTAATTTATTCGCTCAGTACGGGAAAAAAGCGACTTCAATCTCAGCTCATGATAGGCCTGTAAAATGAAAAACAGCCAGCATGCAAAAATAGCCAGTGTGCCAGGAGGGAATGCTGATCTCCTAACTAGATTTGGTTTGCTTTGCTTTTCTATATAACAATTACAAAACCACATGCTTAAGATACTGAATGTGACCTGGACCACTCGCTTATGCTGTCAATACGTTATTTTGAATCATAAATCATCTTGAAGCAGCATATATTATAGCCAAAAGGCTATAATTCTGGAATTACATAAGCAGCACGGAGCTCTGAAGTGTCTATTTAGCTAATCAATAACTTCTTAGAACTCTTTTTTTTTTTGAAAGTCTAAAGCAGGATAGCACCATCCATGGATGCTGCCCATTAGTTCAGGAGTGCCAGATAACAGAACCTGCCTGCAGAGGAAAAATCACTTTCATGTAATTAGTAGAAAACTTAACACTGATGAGTGAAACTCTCCCATTAAAACTTTCCCTACTAAAAAAAGCAACAAGCTTAAAGATAAGGATTTTACTTATTTATTTATTTGAACATAAAGCAAGAGCTCAAAAGTACTGCATAAATTCAGTGTAAGGGCCTCTCAGGATATGTCAGAAGTTACAAAAGGCCCACAGCTCCCAGTCTACTTTTCTGGTTCTTGTGAATATTTCCAGTGTTTTCAGCTCACTGCCATTTTTCATATATTAGGTAATAAAATTATAAATGGCTAATCAAATTATATGGGCTATGACCACAGTAAGAGATGATGGTAGATTAAGAAACTCCATTAGAATACTGAATATTACACCACCTAGCTATCTAAAAAAATCAGGCTTTATAAATGCTTTGATAAGGCAAAAACATTATTGACTCACTTCCATGATGGTCTAGAGAGCCAGTATTTCAGAGGTTAGCTTAGGACACTAATATAGCCGAGGCACAATTCCACAGTGTGGAATATATATATTCTAAGGATATATTCTAAGCAGGGTTTCAAGTCTGGATGGAGATAAGCCCAAGAGCAAGGAACAATATGGATCCACGGGTGCACACTCTGCTGTAGCTGTGAGGAACTTGCAGAGACCGCACATACACAAACTGCATCTTCTTCAAAGATAGATTGTTCTGCACGAGAGGTTCCCTGAGCGATCCCTGGGAAAAGGATCAATGAGAAACTTTTGGCTTCCCTTTCATTTATTACATTTTCCACTAAAAAAAAAAAAATTTTTTTCTATTGTTCTCTCATTTATAATTCACAGTCTGTAATTGTCATGAAAGTAATCCCATTATACTGTTGTCTTAGCACCATTTTACAACTTTTCATTTTTAAAAAGTTTTTTCCAATTCCACCATTATTACTTCAATTGACAAAAATCACATGCGTATTTGTTAACTACAAATACCATGAGAAGAACTACTAGCTGATATTAAAGAACCATAATACAGTGTGACAGCATTTTGCACAGATCCAGACAGGCTGAAATGTTCCTCAGCACCTCCTCCCAGTAGTGGTGCAGCCTTGAATACTCCTGATCACTGCTAACCTTTCTCATTCCTCTCCTTACCAGACTAACCCTGACTCAGTGCCCACTCACCTATAGAGGTGATGTTAATTTGCTGACACCCTTGCAGCAAACTGAACCACACACGCCTCAGACAGTTTGGGTAGGGAACAGCTCCTTCTCCTTCTGGTGAAAATGCTGACTGCTCACAGCTGCTGCTTTCCACTGAGAAGAAAACAGAAAGCAGGCTTTAATCAGAAGAGGGGGAAAAGACAGGCTCTGAGCCTCCCCAGGGTTAGAGCAACTCCTCCCAAGGCAGGCACTGCGATGCTTCCCGGGGTCTGCCCCTGCCACCCCCCAAAATAGAGCTGAACCTGCTGCTGCGTGGCCGCTTTGCACTGTTCCCCCTCCCAGCCCTGACCTCACTCCCTCCTCACAGAGTGCTGTCTCGTGGGGCAGATCAGCTACAACCTACTGGGACCCTTATGTGAGCATCTACCCAAATGCCAGGGCATGGCAGAGCAAAGGGCAGACTGGTGTGTTTTGTTTTGTTTTTTTTTTTAAATCTCATCACAATTGCCTGCTTCTCTGGACAGTAAAAATGGTTTTAAATCACCACAAGCTGCGAAGAGCCTGGACCACCCTATCCTACTCCCTAGGCAAGCATTTTATCATCAGGTTGTATTTTTTACAAATAGATACTATATATCTATTTTTTACAAATAGATACTATATATTAGACTCAACACAGTGATTCCTCTTCAAGCCCTGGTGAGAAAAGCAGTGTTGGAAACTCGGTCTAGGACACAAATTAGTCCCATATAACTTTCCATGCTGAAGGTGTCACTGGCTGCCTGCATCTGTGATGGCCAATGCTGGCTCAGGAAATGACAAGTTTTTTTGGTCTAGGGCTGCAGAACATGGCTGATTTTTGTTTGCCTCTCTGGCTTTCCCACTGCTCACAGAAGAAAGCTTTTATTCCCCAGTAAATGCACAGCTGAAGTATTACATTGTCAGGGATTCATTGCAAAAGGACAGTTTACTTCTCGAGATAATGCTAAAGATTCGCAAGTGTAAAAGCCTGAAACAAAATGTAGAACATTTAAAATATAATGCAGTGAATAACCACGGACTTTCCATAATAATCATCATTCAGTGAATTTATTAATAGAATAAAAGCAATATTGAAGCAAATACATGACCTCTGACACCAAGAATGGGTTGCATTTCATATTACTTTACTTAACTGCCCCCTCCTTCCCCCACCAAACAGAAGCTTTATTGACAAAATGTGCTCTGGTAATTTAGTCTGTAGACTTAAAGAATGTGCAGCTCTGGGAAAAACTGAATTATGGGTTCTATTTGTGAGATGAGGAATGGCATGTAATAACTTAATGAACTGGAAGTTTATTAGTTGTAAAAGAGAGAACTAATGGAATGCGTTGTCTATCAATCTTTTTTTTTAACTTAAAAATATTCAGGTGGGTAAGCGTCACATCCATTTTGCATTTATTATCTTACTAATACCAATATGTGCTAGAATCTCAGCAAGCTACAAAAATATGTCTCAGCTTCTAATTTAAGGGGTATTTTATTAGTCAGTTTTGGAGGCTCCATTCTAAACCCAGCTCTTTAAAATGTCTACTCAGATATTTGGCCAGCAAAAAAATTCACTTGAACACAAGAGGTACCTGCTCACATCAGCCAAAGGTGCAGCCTCTGCTCCCTGCACGGACTGCATTCATCAAAACTGGGGAGTGAAAGGAATTCACAGACAGCCACAATGACAGCTGCGTTTCAATAGCTATTTACTGCTCTAAAGACACATAAGCACAAAAGGACAGTGAGATAACAACTTTAACAAGAAACATGGAGAGAAACCAGGCTAATATAAAAATGGAAGAATCAAACTCTTGGCTATCAAAGAAGTTTTCTCCCCTTTGTAAAGTACAGGGATTTGCTTCAGCTGCACTTTCACGTGGACTTATTTATTTGGCACAATTTAACGATTTGCCTCAAAATAATTTGGATCATGATGCGTACGTGTGAATATGTACAACAATGACAATAATATAGTTTAAAATGTATTACGATGCTTCTCCCAGTCTCTGCTGGTATTGTGTTTTAAAAACACAGTATAACAAATATTTTGTTGCATATGTAACAAATAGAGTTTGGCCCTAAATAAATACATAAAACATATAAACAAAAAATGACAGAGAGTAGTAAACTCAAAGCTCAAGTCAATGCATATGAAGGTATATGTAGAACAAAGCAGTCAGGTTCTGATCTATCACCCCCAATAT
Source organism: Pseudotriccus pelzelni (assembly GCA_035584735.1). Taxonomy (NCBI): domain Eukaryota; kingdom Metazoa; phylum Chordata; class Aves; order Passeriformes; family Tyrannidae; genus Pseudotriccus; species Pseudotriccus pelzelni. The sequence goes on along the minus strand of JAWMRA010000146.1, from coordinate 14,683,399 downwards.
TTCATGTGCTGCATAGATCCTTGGTTAATTGCAACTTTGGCCCTGCAAAGGATCAACCTGTTTGCTTTGATTTTCTTTTCCAGAAATAAAAATAAGCAAGGAAAGAAAATTTGCATTAATTTACCCCTCTAATAGGGTCCTTTGGGTGGTTTTTTTTAGTTTACTGGGTTTTTTTTTCAGGTGGCCAGTCTAGCAGCAGATATCTTACATACATTAGACTGTTTAGGAGAACAGTTATAGCCATTCCACTTAATCAGGTAATAGCATACTATTGACATATTAGACCAAATTAATGCCTTTTTTTTTCCTTTATCCATTTACATTTCATCTCAGAGGTCCAATACAATGGGATTTTGAACTATTTGTGCTGAGCACAATCAAAGGGTCAGTAATTTGATTTTCTTGCTGAAGAGAACAGAAGAGAGGGAAAGCCATCCTTCCCTTGTTCCAGCAAGTGAGCTGCAGTCCTGCAACAGGCTTTAAGCTTCCTGTGTAAAACATACCCCAAGGGCAACAGAAGGCCACTTAAATCCAGCTTGGAGGGCATAAGTGGAACATGGCTGTGGCACGTTGGCTTTCTGCCCAGGAATAAATTCCAACCATTAGCATCAAACACTCATCCTGAAGCTCTCAAACTGAAATTAAATGCCATCTATCAAATGAATAAACAATAATAAATTAAAGTAGCAGAAGCAAATTAAAAAAAATAAATTACAGTAATTTTTACTGTGGATCATCTGTTCTAGATCGCTGTTCCGGACTGCACCCCTCAGATTATCTTTCAGCCTGTTTTTTTCACTACTGGATTTTTGCACATGCAAAACAGCTCTCGGAACACAAATTCAATTTATTTCTGGTCTACTTTACTTGTTACTAAAAGTATAGTTTTAAATAGTGCTTGCTTTTCCCGTGCAAATAATTTTGTTTACTTCTGCTAGTCATAGGTTGAGTCTAAATGAATTAATTGTATCTAAACAAGAACACAGAAAACAACAATTAAGCATGCAAAAATGTACCTTTGGATGCCTCAGGTGGAACTGCGCATTCCGGTTTAGGCTGTCAAGGAAAATTTCAGCAGGCTTCAGAATTTGGAGAGCTGTGAATTTAAAATGAATTAGTCCTTTAAAAGTGCTCAAAGGAAAAGCAAGTTGTATTCTGGGATAGATTTTAAAAGGGGAATTTTCAGTTAGCAGAATTTAATTACCTAACAAATTTTGCCACGATGTCCTGGTTAAACCTCCAATTTTTGTGAAGAAGAAAAAAAACCAAACAAATTAAGCTTTATCTGAATCACAACTATTATAGCAATAAATTTGGCCTTGTGCTAAGATGGGATAGTATTGAAAAGGAGAGCAAAGGGAAATAGCTCACTGAATATTAGTCTCATTTCCCAAAACAAGTTGACTCTTCCCAGAAACTTCTCCTCAAAACTTCCTTAGGGTATGAAATAATTGGCTACTAACCAGTGTGTTCTTGACCCAACGAATGGAGCAGAAAACATGCAAGACTTGTCTGGATTACAAGGAGAAATAAAAGAGAAATTAAAGTAGATAGATGCTGACTGAACCCGTAGCTCTCTGCATTCTGCTAGCTGGGACTTGGAGGCTTTTACCTGCATTTGTACCACAGCAAAAGACCCGAGAAAAAGAGCAGGCAGAAAAGGGGGAAGGGAAAACAGAAGGCCACAACCTTTTTCCTTTTCAGATTTATTTTCCCCTGCCTTCTTGCCCTGCAATTACCATGGGCCTGTGAGGAAGAAAGACTTGCCACATCCATAGCATCATATTGCCAGTATAGAGGGCATCCTGACTCAACCCAAGGCAAAAGAGAAGTTACAGAAAAAGTGTCTGCATGCTAAGAAAAAAAAAAAGCAAACTCTTACTTATTGCAAATCCTGTGAAGAGTCTTCTGAACAACTGATAGTTTCCTTTTTTTCCTCTTGTAAATGTGATCACCTGTAACCTCCCCAAACTCTGAGGGCTGCCCCAGCACCCCGAGCAGCCACGCGAGGAATGGCTGAGGATGCCAGGCAGTTCCCATGACCTGGGAGGACGAAAACAAGTTGTTAGCATGCACCAGGCAGTGCTGAGGGCTGAGCCTGCTGCTAATGAGGGCTATGCAGAGGGCTCAGGTCACAGTTCTGCTAAATTCTGTGCACTTGGCACACCTGTGAAGCACCATCCCGACAGGCAGCTGGGCTCACACAAGTGCAGGGCAGTGTAACCAGGGTGCTGGGGCGGGTCTGTGAGCCACTGGTGAGATGCCTGCCCCTCCATGTTGACTGGTTCATTGGGGCTGCAAAGCACTGTGCAAGCAAAGGAGTCCTTGTGGGGCTGGTTGACCTCCACTGCACCTTCCTGCTGCTGCAACTGGGTGCAAAGCCTTAATGCTGGCTCATACTGGTTCATAATGGTCCCCAGTAGGTGTCTGTACACTACAGGCAGGACAAACAGGAGGCAGTAAAGGTGGGATTAGGAGGGGGGTGGTCAGCTGCCATGGAGGGCTGCTATGGATGGATCCAGCCCTACAGAGAGGACAGGACAGGACATCAAGGAGGGAGAACTGCCCTTTATGCGCGAGAGTAACTGGGGCACCTGGAGCTGTCTGTGCCGTGGTGCAGGTGACAAGACAGCTGGCAGCATACAGGTCAGGACCAGAGGGCAGCCCATGCTGGGTGACATTACGGTGGGTGTCTGCTACAGGCCACCTGATAAGGAAGAAGTAGATGAGGCAAAATACTAGAAGCAGTCTCATGCTCAAAGGCCATCAGGGTCAGAGCACTGAAGGAACGCTGAGTGCTGCTAATGAAGTAGCAGAACACATGCACCACAATATGCTCCTGGTAGATCCTAGCTTGTCTCCATCTACCCTAAACAGGGGTTTTCATCTTATGCATAAGCATTCTGCTGCTGGTCAGAGGATGGGGAGTGCTACATGTACAGCACAGACCTCCTCAGCAGTCCCCATGTTTCCTCCCTGTCTTACACCCCACCAGAATGTTCTGCAGCAGAAAGAAAGGTTCTGTCCTCTCCAGCCTTCCCCTGCTGATCACCATGTGATGCCCTGAAAGTGTAATTCATGTAAACACGATGTACTGGCTGCAAATTTTGACAATACCTTTCTTTTCACATGGGCAAAAAGGAGGTTGTTTGCGTAGGAAGTGTGTGTACGTGCACCTGCTTCAAATAAGATCTCACTCTATTTCAAAAGCCTTCACCTGCCAGATATCCCAAAATGTCTGAATAGGAAGAAAGGCAATTGGAAAAACTTTACAGACTTGAGTAAAGTGAAAAATTACTGTAACAGGTGTTTCAGCAGTTTACATAATGCCCGAGTTCTCACCTTTATTGAGGCCCTTCAGGACAGAGGTAAATGGGACTCAGCTGTAAGACAACAAATTTTCATTAATGGGAAAGAACAGTACCCCCACACTGTGCTTCCCCATTCTTACATCTGTGTGGCAGGAATTTCTCTGATTTTATTGCAGTCAGAGTGCTCTGTATCACAGGCAGTGATATATGGCAGGCAGAGCCAGTTTTGCATCAGTTTTACATACTCATATAGTGATAGAAAGATCAGGCAGCAAACAGAAAGTCCTGTGGTATATTCTAGAAATGTGGGACCATTTCTAGAAAATCTGAGGGAGGAATTTTAATATATTGGGAAGAGTCTATAACTTCAAACACAAATTAGGACCCTTAATATTCTTTAAACTCTATGGTAAGCTGTTCAGATTCAGTGAGTGCCTCAGGATCTTGCCTCGCTACATTCTTATGCACACCTCCATAATGTCAGTGCTTCGCTTATTCCACATTTCAGCAGTAACTTTAAATACATGATGAATTCTCTCATGCTGCAAATTTATCTTCACTGAGCTATCTTTTGATCTCGGGCATTAACTCTGATCAGCACTAAGGCAGAGACAGTCTATCCAATTAGCAGGTGACAGCCTCAGAACCTCAGGCCAGAGCACCTCTGTTGCACTGCCTTCCAGGAGGTTTGACCTCAACAAACATTAGATGAACCTGGCCATGGTATTTGCCTGCCTACCTCAGCTCCTCTGCTCAGACAGCACTTTGCCTGCGAGCAAAGTAATATACTACTTTCAGGAGGTGCCAGAAAAGGATGGCTTTAGGTCTGTAACTTGCTAAGCTCTGTTAATACAGCTTTGTTCTGACACTAAGCGATTACATAAAGCATCTTGACTTTCTCTGTATAAAAGCAACTCATCATCAGATGCTCCCTTGTATGGAATCCAAACGACTTGTTTTCTAACATCAGCAAAACCAAGTATATCTTTCAAAGGAGATGGGTTTTGTGCTCTCTGCAGGCTGTTTGGATACTGATGGCATCAAGGAAATCTGTTTCACACAACAGTTACACTTGAGGCAATGACCACCTTGTTCTATGTTTTCCCTTATCCAGAGCAAGGGGCTTCTGAGCCACAGTCAAGGTTTCAGGGTGCTGCACAGATACCATCTGCAGTCCTGGGTGCAATGTCAAATTAGCCTGGACTTGGTTTTGCCAGCAGTTTCAAAGCCACAGGGGGAATCCATGAGGAAGCTTCCATCAGAGACAACACTAGTTAATTATGAATACCCCCACCTCTCTGCTTTGTACCTCCTGTTAATCTGTTTGTACCTGTTTACTTCAACTGATGCCTGTTTGAATTTACATTGCAAAACCCCAAAGCTATGAAAGCAAGAATGCCAAGACTTGAGAATGTGCGGTTAGCAGGATGAAATCAGTCACTTTCCAGATGTTCCTGGGTGCCTGAGGATGTGTGAAATGGGGCTGTGTTGAAGAACCCTTACATGACAGCAGGTGTGAAATGCCTAAGTGTGAAGGAAACACAGCTAGAATGGAAAAGTAAAACTCCAAAATCTAGTAATGGTCCCAATAATTTCTGAAGCTAAGACTGATTAACTGTGGGACTGTATTCCTTCAGCGCCTCAAACCGCGCTCTAAAAATGAAGTTTACCCCATTTTTCTTTTACGGTCCTACAGTGCTTCTTCCACTTTGACTACTTTTTTTTTTTTGTAACACCATTGATTGGAGGTCTGTCTTGTCAGTCTCTGTCCAGTCCTGCTTTTTTACAGGCATTTTACATTCAGTACAACAGATCCAAAACTGCAGCTGAGATCATAAGAACAGAAAAAAAAAAAAGAAGAAAATCCTCCAATCCATCGAGAACATCACTCTTTCATGACTGTAAGTGTGTTGTACAGCAAGAGTAAAGTCACAGAAAACTGCTTTAATCTAACATGGAGCAAGGAACACTATTCAAATGAGAAGAGCCATATTATCACTGCTGAAATTAGAGTGCCCTTCTTGAACTTGCTCAGACCACCACCTGTCTGGATTATTGCTAAGGGTTAAGAGAACTGAATACTTTCTGAAGGGATGTCTGGGAAAGGGCTGGAGGTGAATGTAACACAAGGAAACCTGGAATGGGGAGGAGGACTAAAAATACAACTTTACTCCTCTGCAAAATCAATTCAAGTAAAATTGAGTAAAAGAACACTATGATGTCTCCCTCCTACAACACATTCCATTCTTCATGTATATTGACACCGAAGGGTAAGCATGATAAATAGCTCTATTTTCAGCCACACAAAGAAGAAAGTTATAAGACTGACTCCAGCCAACAGTTTTCTCCTGCCTCAAACCTTGCATGGTCTTCCACAAGGAAACTGTCTCTGCTGGAACTGCTAGGTTTGAGAGCCCCCTTTAGGGCTCATGCTGGCACATGAGCAGGTCACTTAACTACTGTTGCTATATCAATACAAGAAGCACGTTTTCATGCAGCCAAAGACAATCTTCCAGAGAGAGCTGAGAAGGAGAATATTTACCTTTTTGAATCGACAGTAGGGTCAAGAGCAGGTGCATAATGGGAACCTGAAAAAAAGATTGCTGAAACTTCAACCGCCAACAAAGAGTTTTTGAATGGTCATGTCCTAAACTATTCCATTCCTTCCTTTGTTTTCCAAACACAATGCAGCCAACTGAAAAAAAAAAATTGCATTTAGTACCTGAATAATGTTAGCACTCAATTCAACAAAAATAAAGATTAGCTCATATTAATACAGAGTAAGTTCTGATGGCTAAATTTTAATACAGTGTGCCAGGACTACACTCATTTTTGTTTAAATGAGAATTAGAACCTTTCTAACAAAAAGGTTTTTAATAAACTCAAAAGTACATGATATTTTTCTTATAAAGAGAAAAGTGGTCATCACTAACAGAGATGAAAGTAATTAAAAAGATTCTTAAAAATAGGGGGGGAAAAAAGATGTGGGAAACAAATTCAGTTAATTCTTCTTTTCAGGATCTAATTAACCTTCCTAACTGAGTTTCCAGCCTTTCCCATGTGTTTCAATGCAATGGAGAATGTCCCTTGCTACAAACTGTAGGTCTGATTTAATGGAGTTTTGATTGAGGATAAAGACAGAAGAGTCAGTCTGTGGTACCCTCTCTTCTCACTGAAAATTGTCCAATTCCAAAGGCGAATGCACTGAACTCAGTCATTCCAATTAAAGTGTCAGCTGCTATTCAGCATAAGCAAAGATAGCACAAAGAATTCAAAAGAATCAGCCATTGCAGCATATTTACAAAGGCAGCACAGCAATTGATGTTGGTCAGGGACAGCAGAGGAAAACACATGTTATTTAAACAAATAGATGTACATACTTACATGTATATATTTACCCATACAGAGCTCTCACACACACATATATATTACAAAACAAAATTATATAAAAAAGAATAAAAACCCCTTGCTCTCTCTTGGTCATCCTTTTGAATCTTTGTATGAAAGTAAGCGGAACTACAGCTGAAGCTGCAATATCTGGATGTTGAAACAGTGTCTTCTTGCTGCAAGTAAAAAGTGTTAAATAAATTTTCAAAGATCATTTTTTTTTCTTTCCATGGGTGTCTACAACAACTCATCTAGTATGCACAGCACACTTAAACCCTGGTCTTACACTGATGTCAGCCTGCCAAAATCCCTCATGGCTCTGGAGGAATTCCTGTGCTGAGAAGAGGATCCAGCCTGATGCCGACCTGGTCATACCCTGCTGTGGCACCTGGCACAGATCTACCGACATCTCTGGAGGTTCTGCGTCAGTGCTCCTGGCCCTCTGCTACATCCAGGCCAAATCACCTGAAATGCTCCAGCTTCCTCGTTTCCCAAATGCCTACCAGTTACTATATTTTTTTATCAGAAAGAGTGGAAGTGACAGAGAGTTTCCTGCCAAAGGTTATCTCCAAGCTTATCTGTGTGTCCTTCTGCTGCCACATCCAATAAATCGTTAACACTGTCTGTTCCAGGCAGGCTTCCCTGGGACTGCTTTTGTGGGACCAGCATGAATTTCTGCAGGCTCCTGCAACAGGGAGGACAAGCTGGACTGGCACCACAGCTCTGTGTGGACATGGCCAGCCTTCAAATGCTTGTGAAATGATCATCCAAAGTTCAGCTTTCAACTGCTACTGTTGTTTCCAAGAACAAAAAAGACACAGGCGATTGGCTCTGCTCAGCAAGAACAAAGCTCACCCACAGCAGTGGGCATCTCCCCAAAGCTCTCTCTACTAGACTGAAATATCCCAGAGAAAGGCCAGGGATGCACTGCTCCTCTCAAACTCTCAGAAGAGCCCAACTGAAGGGACCATCCCAGAGGTTTTGGGCTAGGTGGATGTTCAGGCTCTCATAGAAGGAGCTTTAGTCCCTTCCCTTGACCCCAGGTGGATCAAAATTACAGGGGAGGCTGCTGTATAATGAGGTGGTAATTTCTGTCTCCTCTAATTTGAGAGCAAATTCACTCCTAATAACTTAACACAAGACATTTGTAAAGTCCTTCCTAAGCCCCTGAAGATTCATCTCAATTTCCTGTGCAACAGCTGGTGTGGGTTTACAATAAATGGGAATAAACTGGTACACAGCCCATGCTCCTGTAATTGGCACAGTGATGGACTTTGCATCCTTTTAAATGTTTGTGAAGCCAGATGACCCAGACAAGCAGCAACAGGATGCCACCCCAAAGCATAATTATTTTATAGCTTCTATTTATTTTTTGGACTATCAAAATTTATGACAATCACTAAAGCAGATTGATTAAACCCCAAGCATAAACACACCACAACAGAGAAGCTGTTTTGCTCTCATCCTTCGGAAGCATCTATTTGAAAAGTACATGGCAATATCAAAGAGCTCTCTATTGATTAAGCTTTGAAAATAAAATTGCGCCCCTTATCATATGCTGTTTGCAAAAATGCCAATCATTGTAATACTCGCATAAGCATATACTGCGTCTTCCCCCTGAACTCGTTAAGTTTCTTACTGAGACTCTACCCTGAGCTGCCTACATGTGGAAAAAATATCGTTCAGATAACACATTAACATTTATAACCAGTATTTAAAGCTGCACATGGTGCCATCACAAATGATAAGGGTCTTGTCAGCATTTCCAGTATAAGACTCATTTCTGGGAATAGAGGGAGGGAGGGAGTGGCAACACTGTATTTTAGCTATTTTAAATGATACCAACAAGAAGCCTGACATCCAAGTTGTCAATCTAATTGTACCTATCTTTCAGAGATAGGTGCATCTTTCATGTCCACGTTCAGTTTAAAGAATTCTCAATGCATCATTGTAAACTACCTGGCAAGGACTGTCATTCTGCTTGTGCATACAGCATCCCACACAATTATAATTCTAGATCTAAAGCTTCATATTACAAAAGCTCTTAAGGTGTGGAACAAAAATTATATGACCCCCTCCTCACAGCTAAACTTGCACTCTACAGAAGAAGGAAAGAGATAAGCAAAGCAGCTAACAATACAACAACGAGGCTGGTCTGTGACTCAAGTTATCAGATGTTCCTGCAGTATCAAAATACTAACAATACTGAGTACAAATTTTAATAGCAGAAAGGGTAAAAAACAACAACTAAAAATCTTTCTTTTCAGGGAGAGATTTTTAGGTGCAGTGCACCTGCTTCGAGCCCAGTTCTGCTGCAGGTACAGAGTAAGCTGTGGTTTGAGAAATGAGACCTGTGTAGCTGTTGATGTCAAAGTATTCTGCTGAAAGAAAACACATTTAAGATATTTCTATTATTTAAAAAAATAATTATAAAAAGTAAAAAAATAGTTGTCATAAGGCAAGGGAGGCTTCAGAAAGACACAACATCTCTGAAAAGGAAGGTACTGAAATGCTTATACTTGACATGTTCATAAGTAAATAGCTGTAAAGGAATAACCTCATCCCTATATAATTCCAAGTGCATCAGTAGCACCAACTAGAAATAGTAAAGCCAAACACTTCTATCTATCTGCAAAAGGAACAATATTTCTAGTTAGAAATCTCAAATGCTAACCAGTGTAGAGGTTGCAAAGCAAAAACACTCTGGAGGAAATGCGTGCTCAAATGGGTTTTCCAGATTCCAAGCCAGAGTTGATTACCAAGGCTGACTGAGCTGTCCTCTTCTCCTCCCAGCTTTACTTGCTGCTCAGTCACAAAGTGGACATAAAAATCTCCTGCTATGCAAAGGCTTTTATTGCTTTACAGGAAGCAGACTGATAGATGGTAAAAAAAGAAGTCACATAAAGGATGGGCAGTTATTCAAAAATTATGTGCTTTGGAATGGAAAGAAATGCCACAAGTGCTGTGGAATACGTAAGGATACTTCATATTGAGGCCAAATATTCACGCCCTCTTGCCATAGCTGTTCCACTCCACATGGAATCTCATGGACTAGAAAGACACCACACAAGGAACAAGATCCCCCTGTGTAGCAATTAGGCACACACTTATCCTCCGAGTAATCAGCAGATTCAGGTGTTCCCTGGCCCCATGAAGTCAACGGGAGATTATTCAGTGGCTGAAGTCTAGGTCAGGATTTTATGTATGTTTGTGTCGTGCTCTGTGCAACAACAACTCAGGGAACCACTTCAGATGCCAAATAAATTTTGAGGTTTCTGTGGAGTTTGAAATACTTTATTCTAGGTGATTCTCCCCAACATATTAATGCAACCACCATTCTCATAAGTTCTAATTGTCCCATCAATTTCTTTTCATGCCACTTGGAGCTGTACATCACGCTTCAAAGTCAGCATCTGTACTACCAACCTCCACAAAGAGAAATATTACAGGGTATTTTTCAGGTAAATGATTACTGCTCAGAGACAGCAAAGTTTCTGGCTAGAGTGATGTGGAAAAGACTGCAGGAAAGCAGGAAATATTTTTCCTTAGTCAAAAAATGAAGTCTTTAAATTTCAGAAACTTGACTTTTCTATCCTTGGAAAAATAAAACAGAAACTATTTCTTCCTAAAAGCTAATGACTGGGGGTTTTGTGTGTGTGGTCTTTTTTCCTTTTTTTTCCCTGGTTTATTATACCCTCATTTCAGAGGTTGCTTTTCCAGTGTAATCTCTTCTTTTCTATTGATCAAGGCATCCTCTTGGTCTGTACTGTGTTGAGTGAGAGCCACAAACTGGCTTCCCCTCTGACACCAGAAACCACCATCTCGGGCCCACCAGCAATTTTGCACCTATGTAACTTCTCACAGTGAAGTAATCACACAGCCTGTGCAGAAACCTTGAAACAGCCCTGCGAATAATGGTATCTGATCTGAAGTGAAAACATTTTCAAACCAGTGGGCTCCTCCAACCCATTATTACTCAGTATTGAAGGAGCAACACGTCCCCCTCCCTGTTCCTGGCAGTCGGCTGTGGGAGCAGTCAAACCACATATTTTCAGTTTTGAGCCAAACTCTGACATGGATTTTTCTGATAGACAACAGCGGGTAAGTGTGATGGGTGGACTTTGGCTGGATGTCAGGTACTCACCAAGCTGCTCTACCACTGCCTTCCTCAGCAGGATGGGATGGGGCTGAAGAGAGAAATTAAGATGGAAAAAAAACCTTAATGGGTCAAGATAAGGGCAGTTTAATAAAGCAAAAGCAAAGGCCACGTGTATAAATAAAGGAAAACAAAAGATTTAGTCTCAGCAGGAGTTTTCCAGCTACTTCTTGGGAAGTAGCTCTTCATTAGTAGTTGCTCCAGAAAACAAACATCCTGTAACAAATGTCCTTCTTTCTCTTAGCTTTTATTGCTCAGCAGACATCATACGGTCTGGAATACTCTTTTGGCCAGTTGGGGTCAGCTGTCCTGGCTTTCTGCTCTCCCAAGACCTTCCTCCTCCCCAGCCTACTGGTGAGGGGGGAATGCTGGAGTTTCAGCCTTGATGCCATGGGAACACTGCTCAGCAGTAGCCAAAACACTGGTGTATTATCAAACCCCTTCTAGCTGCTGATACCTAGCACAGCACTGGGAGGGCTGCACTGGCGAAAATGAATTCCATCTCAGCCAGACCCAATGCAGTGAGGCCAGGCTGAAACCTTTCAGCCGGTTGGGGCAATTCTCAGTCACTTACTTCCACTTACTTCAGCCTGAAAATAAAATCTCCAGCAGCACCACCTTCCATCAGACCTGGTTCAAAAATTTTGTGAAGGGAGGGGACCATGACTGACAGCCAGACATGCACACACACCATTAAATTTCTTGTTAGAAAACAGGTGGAAAACACAAAAGTCAATGACAACCCAACATTTTTCTTAAGTCGGCAACTGTTCGTAAACATCTCATGGAATGAACTCGATGGAAAGATCTTTTGGGAACACATGGAGTCTTAAAAAATGTTGTTTTTTTTTTTTCTACTCATCTCATTTTTTTCTGGAGCAAAACCAGAACTATGTGACCTCTGTGCATAATGACAACTCAATGACACGGCTCTCATTCCGCATGTGGAATATGAAACGCTCACCGTGAACTGCTCAAAAATAATCCCCAGGCCATGATTATTCATAGAAATTATTTGGTGAGTAATTTCAATTAAATAAATTCAAGGAATCAAGAAAAATAGGCTAAACTAATAAAATGCATTATTTATGATGAATAATTCATTTGAAGGAACTTTCTCCCACTGTTGCAGAAAGCCAGCTCAAGTCTCACTTAAGCCCTGTTTTGAGGTCTTAATTGGGGGCTTTCATGATGAATCACTCTGGGCTGGCCCTCTGCCCAGGACTGAATTTCACCCATTGCTCCTGCTCCTCACATACTGCTGGATATGTCATTAGCACAGTGGGATTTGTGTTCTTTCAACAACACGGCCATAAAAATAATGATATGGAGAGATTTCATTATGTGTCTTTTACTACTAATAAATAAAGGGAAGAAACCTCTCACATCGACTCACCAGACTCTCAACAGTGAATATTCATCACACCCATACATCAACTGCATTATGCAAATAAGAGCCCCACATCCATTGAAGTAAAGCAAGAAGACCCAATAATTTAAACAAGACTCTCTGAATCACTAAAAACACTTGTGTGCACTTGTGCTTGCATGATGGGACATTCCCAGTTAAAAATATTCACAGTACGTAACACATGGATCATGACTCTGAGGAAATCTGAAAAATTGCACTTATAAACGGTAGTGGTAGATATTACTCTAGACATTCACGCACTTGAAATGCAATAAATGATAAATCCATTTTCGTTCTAAGAAGAGGGAAAAAAAAAACAACCAACCAGACTTTTTTTTTGTTCTTGATGCTCAGAAATGCCAGCACAGAATATCTATCATCAGAAAGATTCATCTCATTGTTCCTATCAGAGGAAAAAGACCCATTGACACGATGAAACAAAGCACTTCCAAAAATATTTAAACCACTCAGTAAAACATAAGTGGAGGCTTTGAAGTTAAACATTTGTTCAGAGATCTGATCCAAATCCCACTGAAATCAGTAGGAGTCCTTCCATTGACACCAAAGGGCTTTGGATCAGACATACGACTTTGCTGAATAGGATGAAGACATCCATAAATATCAACTGTCTTATAGTACTTTTCTGGGTCCTATGATAAAAGGTATGAGTGTAGAAGGGGAATGGAGATTTATTTTTCTGTGCAAGAAAGAAAAAAAAAAAGGGCTAAATCTAAAATAATGTTCAGTCTTAATTACATAGCCATGAGTCTGTCAGTATTCCCAAAGCACAGGCTACCTGGAGTGCTTCCTGACACACAGCTTCTCCAGCACATTTCCTGCTGAAACCAATATTACTGCTATTATAACACACAAAATTCTCTTCTTTAGACAGTTAGGATTAATGATACAAAACATCAGAAACTGATAGTTCTACTGCTGTGGTTTGTACCACCAGTGTAAAATCACACTGTGCTGTTACAAAACAGATTATCCCAGATATACTGAAACAAATGATGATAAAGTCTCTTTGCAAAAAAAAAGTATGTTGCAGTGAGATAATGGGTCTCAAAACTGCTTCCTGGGAGGAAAAGAAACTGAGGGAAGAGTTAGAAAGCCTGTTGATTTTAAGTCATAGTTCATTAAATTCTTTTATTTATACAGTAGGTAGTTATGATGTGTCAATAAACAGTATTCTGAAGTAGGCCAGTTCTCCATAGGTTTAAATGGTTGGGAGAAATGAAGCTAAAAATTCATCAGGAAACCAAAGAAATTCGTTACAGTTGATGGCAAAGGCAATTAGTGATTGCCAACAAAAGGCAACTCAGCAGACAGCACATACTCAGAGCGCTCCTGTGCCCACAGACTGGCTCATCCACCAGCTCCCCTTCCTCAGAGACTTTATCACAAACCTGTCTCTCCTCTGGCTCTCTCGGGTTCACGTTGCTGCAGTTTGCTGTTGCTGGGCAGCAGGGATGAGTGGGGATGGAGGCAGGGCCATGGTGGGCAGAGCCTGCCAGCTCCCTCCTCCCTGTCCTGTGTGCTCACACTCCTTCACTCATCCCCTGCTCGCTCCTTGCCCAAAGGAAGTGAAAGCCAGAGACTCCTCTTTCATCCTGTCCTTTACAGCATACTTCCCAGTGCTGCTGGATGAGATAAAACCTTGGATTACAAGTAACAATTATTTTGCAAACTGCTCACTGCTAAATCTGGAAACCGTTTATTACCTTAATAATTACTTTTAAGTGAGACTTAAAAATATCCCACTTTACCGTACAGGAAAGATCCCAGCAGTGTACGTAGTTATGGAGGGAGAATGTCTCCAGCTCCAAATAGACACACATATAAAGAGAAAGCAAGAACATAAGGTACTTTTTGAAGAGCAATGATGATTGCCTCAGAACCCTAAATGCTGACACAGAGGAGGCACCTCACATGCAGTTCAGGATTACAGAAGAAGGAACACATGAGATAACTAAATACCTAAATTTACAAATTCCCATTATTTTACTACATAAGTCATCATGTTTTGTTCACAGAAATAAGCACTGGCATTTATTTACACTATATGAATAAATTCTTCTTTACTTGCCAGCAGCACCCAGGCTATGCTAACAGTTTCTAATGATCAGTAAAACTTAAATCCTTCCCTCCATTCAACTCATGAAGTTTTTTGCTTCCTTTCTTCCATCTTCTTTATTCCATGAGACTTTGTGGATATGTTTGTTCCTTCTTCATTTATATACAGAGAAACAAAAATAGATAAACTGATAGACAAAGATGTGTAAGTAGTGTTTAGCATTCATCTGCAGACATAATGTGGAGACAGAAAATTATCCCCACACTTCCAGACTTTTTCTGCTTCTTGATATTTACTCTCCCAGAAGGACAACAGCATGATGTGCACTAGGCAGGAAAGGTAATGATCTGTGCCAAATTTTATGCTTATGCTTTGTGCCATGGTCTGGCTTTTCTTTTTTCCCTGCCAGCAGATCAATAGAGTTGTGACTTCAGGACCATGCAAGAGTCAAGAGCTGTTCTGGTGTCTGTAGCAGCACAGGACTAACAGACTACTTGAAGTGGGTTAAGCCTGGTATCAGGCAAGTATTCAGTTCATACTGGCTCTGCAGCAGTCTGGAAGTGCCCCATGGGAAACAGGTATGGGATAATGAAGGGCTCTTAAGCCAGCAGACAAGGATATTACAAGGATAAACAATTCAAAGTTAAGGTAAAAAGACGCAGAGTTGTAGAAAGCACAATTTTTTACATGTGGGAGAAGAAACCTACTGGAACAATTTACCAACCATTATGGCTGATTTTCACCATAGGCAATTGCTAAAATATGCCTGGGTATGTTATGGGCTTTCAGTTTTTTGTTTTTTTCTCTTCATTCTTCCTATGAGTATGATCTAGTTTAAACAGGAATTAATTTCAATTTAGCTGATGGCCTGGGTTATGCAAGACCCCAAAGCCACAATGGTTCTATTAAGCCTCATAATCTATGAGTCTGTACTCTGTCTTCATAACTGCACAGAAAGGGGGATGAGGGAACGCAGCAAAGTGTTTGGGAAAAAGGAAACCTTCACAATGCTTACAAATCAGGCTTAACAGAGTTTCCTCCAAACCCTCATGGGCTGCTGTATCAACCTGCCTCCTGGCCTTGGATTCCTGGAGGCTCCCAGATATTCACAGCCTGAAAACATTCCCGCATTCAACACACAAAATAAAAAGGCAGTAAAACAGGTGGAGGAACAAAGCTCTTCCTTTATACTCTGTTTTTAATTGAAGGGATTATAAAACACTTCAGGCATGCTGAGAAATCATGACTTTGTTCCTAAATAAAAAGCTGTAGCTATTTCTTTTTTTTTTTTAAACCCTTGTTCCCCCTCCTACAACAGTGGTTATTATATGCATGCAATTGCAGTGTAATAGAATCAGTATCATCTCTGTGTCTTATTACTGTAGCAATCCCCTAACATGCTGTTCCTTCCATCCCACATGAATCTGGTAATTACTGCTGAGGCATGCCATGCGTACACTTTCCCTTCCAAGGCAGCATCAGCAGTTACCACAAACACATTTCCTACGTATTAGTAAACACAAGCAAGCGGGACAGTGTATGTTGCCTCAGAAGCCAATTCCAGGGCATGATCCTTGCTCATCAGAAAGCTTCATGTGACTGAAAACTCACGGACATGAAAAAAATGTACACTGTGAGATGAGGGGGAAATGCACTGGACTTCTGCCTTCATTTCTGCTGTGTGCTGGAGTGAGCCCTGTGAGTTCTGGCGACACTGTGCAGGCAGGTTACAGGAATGTGTGTGTGCCTCTGTGCATGTGTCAGTGTGGGCAGGTGTGTGTGAATATGCTACTTTCAGAAAGAGATAAAACAAAAAAAATGAACCCAGGTCTACTTTTACCTCCTCTTTTTAGGCTCATGCCCCCAGACTGTGTTAGAAAAAGCTGAAAATAGGATTTTACATGCTGTAACTAGTCCAATTTTGCTCCCCAAACACCATATCCTACTGTTTAAAGCTGAAAACAAGCAAAAAATCTCACAGAATAATAATCTGGCTGCTGCTGTATTAGTGTTGTAAAACCGCAGATCTGCCACAAACATCTTTCCTGATCATAGCAATTTGTGCTCCTGAATTCAGCTGGATAAAGAGAGTTAGAATGGAGCTGCTCTGAGTGCATTTCAAAATCCCAGCCTTGTTGAAATTCACACAAGCACCACAGCAAAAGCATGCTCCAATGTGGGATGCTCCTGCTCTTTCCACAAGCTCTCCAAATTTTAGATAGGAAAACTGCAACTGCTCCAATCCCAAATGCAAACTCCAACACTATTCCTGCCCAGGAGCGCTGCAAAGGCATCTGTGCTGGCTGCTGCAGGATGTTGCCTTTTCCAGTCTCAAGGAGAGAGATAAGAACAGACAGCACATTTCTGCTGCTCCTAAAATGTAAGCTCTGATACGTAATGGCTAAAGAACACCACGAGATGACAGTGGCACTTTTGCCAAGTCCGGGACTCTTTTGGCAGCAAACCTTTACATTCTCAAGACTAAGTGCATATAGTTCCCAATAAGAATCTGTCAATAACACACCCTGCCATATTAGCACTTTAAAAATTCATTGTGGAGTGTCTTTTGCTTTTTTATTTTCCAGAGCGTGAACCCAAAGTTCTACCTTTCAGATAGAGATTAAGAGCAGACAGTCTTTCCCATCAAACAGATCTGTGCCCAGGGCACGGGGCTTAAGCAAAGTCACAACAACCCACATCCACCATGCTGTTCTTTTTAAAGGCAGGCAAACGCTACACCACAACATTGCAATGGGGCAGTGAGACTAGTCCAGCCAGTGGGAATGATGGCGTTAGATCTGGTCTTGGCTGCTCAGCACTCGGGGGAGCATTCCAGAGGGTGTAGGGATTCAGGCACGAGAACGCCGTTGCCTGTCAGCCCGGCTTGGTGGAAGGTGTTGAACTTCCCTGAACGTGTAGAAAACACCAACGCGCTGGGCAAAGCTCGGCACGGCAGTTTGGGAAAGGGGCTGCTGCAGCCGGAGCCGGGGATCGATGCTGATGCCAGATACGGGATTTCCAGCACCGCTGCTGAGAGAGCCAGATTGTGCCGTGTGTAGGGTGTGCGCGTGTGTGATGTGCGGGATGTGTGCGTGTGGGGGGTGTGCGTGTGTCTGTGTGTGTGCGGTGAGTGTGTGTGCGGTGCGGGCGCGCTCGCCGGCTGGCTTGTGCCGAAGAAGCTGCTTGACTTGCTCTCTGTTTTTGAGGGCACGGATTTAGGGACCCGGGGCCAAAAATTCTGCGGACCCAGGTAAATCCGCTCGTTACCTTATTCCCTTTCCCGGCTCCGAGTGCCCGCGCTGTCCTGCAGGTGCTGTCAGAGCGCTCCCGCGATGCGCAGCCGAGCCCAGAGCGGAGCCGGCTGCGAGAGCCGCGAAGGGAGGGGAGGAGGGGGGACGGGGACAGAGGATGGGGGGGTGGGTGGGCTGGGAAAAGCGTGTCCCCCC
Organism: Pseudotriccus pelzelni; assembly: GCA_035584735.1. Lineage (NCBI taxonomy): Eukaryota > Metazoa > Chordata > Aves > Passeriformes > Tyrannidae > Pseudotriccus > Pseudotriccus pelzelni. Next base: position 14,665,611 of record JAWMRA010000146.1, on the reverse strand, counting down.
CGCCCCCGGCTGACGTCAGCGCGGCTCCGCGCGGGGCACCCGCAAAAGCGCCGCGCCCGCCGCGCCCCGCGCAGAACCCGCGCTGAGACCGCGCTCCCAAAGCGGCGCCGCCGCCGCCGCCGCCTCGGCCCCCGCCCGGCCCAACTTCCCGCCGGGACGGGACGGGACGGGACGGGACGGGACCGGCGGCGCCCCGCTGGGCTCCTCCTGCGGCGCTGTGCGGGCGATGCCTCTCGCCGCCGGGCTCCTGGCTCCCGGGGCGCGGCGGCTCTCGGCGGCGGCCCCTGCCCCCGCTGCCCGCTCGGGCGCCCCGAGAGCAGGTACGAGCGCCGGGGGGCGCGGGCCGGGGGCGCCGGGCGGAGGGGAGCGGCTTTGGGAGGGAGGGTTTGCCGGCGTTTGTTCTCCCAGCCCCAGTTTAAGATGCTGGCGGCGACCGGGCAGCCGGGATCGGGATCGGGACGGGCAGCCGGGATCGGGATCGCGGTGCCGGCGAGAGGCTGAGGGGGGAGAGGTCGGGCGGGGAGCGCAGCATCGGGAGCCCGGTTTTTGGGTAGCTCCCCGACGGGGCTTCCCCCACTGCAGCTCCGCAGGCGCCTTCCGAGAGCAGAAAGAAGGGAGGAGGAAGGGGGATTCCAGAGGAGTTTGCAAGTCGCTGCCTTGCAGCTCTCCTTCCCCCCCAGACCTTCCGACCTGCTCCCCTCTCCCCGAACAGTCTCTGCTCCCGGCCGTTTTCACTGGGGATTTCTTCTTTCTCTCCTTGCCTGTCTCAAAAGGTTTGACTGTAGGTACCAAAGCGGGGATCGACGGCGCATAAAGATGCTGAAGGGTGTTTGGTTGCTCAGTTTGTTAACAGTGGCTGGGATCTCGTGGACAGAGAGTCGCAAACCTGCCAAAGACATTTGCAGCAAGAGCCGCTGCCCTTGTGAGGAGAAGGAGAACGTGCTGAACATTAATTGTGAAAACAAAGGATTTACAACCGTCAGCCTCCTCCTGCCGCCACCATCCAAGATCTACCAGCTGTTTCTCAATGGGAACGCACTAACCCGCCTGTTCCCCAATGAGTTCGTCAACTACTCCAATGCCGTGACCCTCCACTTGGGCAACAACGACATGCAGGAGATCCGCACAGGGGCCTTCAGCGGCCTTCGCACCCTCAAGAGGCTGCACCTCAATAATAACAAGCTGGAAGTGCTGAAGGAAGACACGTTCCTGGGCTTGGAGAGCCTGGAGTACCTGCAGGCTGATTACAATTACATCAGTGCCATTGAAGCGGGGGCATTCAGCAAGCTAAACAAGCTCAAGGTGCTGATTCTTAATGACAACCTCCTGCTGTCCCTGCCCAGCAATGTCTTCCGCTTCGTTCTCCTCACTCACCTGGACCTGCGGGGGAACCGGCTGAAGATGATGCCTTTTGCTGGTGTGCTGGAGCACATTGGAGGCATCATGGAAATCCAGCTGGAGGAAAACCCTTGGAACTGCACCTGCGACTTGCTGCCACTCAAGGCCTGGCTAGACACCATCACCGTGTTTGTGGGCGAGATAGTCTGCGAAACCCCCTTCAGGCTTCATGGAAAAGATGTGACCCAGCTTACCAGGCAAGATCTCTGCCCTAGGAAAAGCTCCAGCGATTCAAACCAGAGGGAAAAACATCCTGTCCTCCCAGACCCGCACATCTCCAGGCTATCACCCACAGCCAACTCTGCCATGAATCCCACCAGAGCCCCGAAAGCCAGCCGGCCACCCAAAACCAGGAACCGCCCCACCCCCCGTGTCTCTGTGTCAAAAGACAGACAAATATTTGGACCTATCATGGTTTACCAGACAAAGTCTCCAGTGCCCATCACTTGCCCAGCTGGCTGCATCTGTACGTCACAGAACTCAGACAATGGCTTAAATGTTAACTGCCAAGAGAAAAAGATCAGTAACATCTCCGATCTCCACCCCAGGCCGACCAGTCCAAAGAAACTTTACCTTACCAGTAACTATCTGCAAGTCATTTATAGAACCGATCTCTCAGAGTACAGCTCTCTGGATTTGCTACATCTAGGAAATAACAGAATTGCAGTGATACAAGAAGGTGCCTTTACAAACCTCACAAGTTTACGTAGACTTTATCTTAATGGCAACTACCTTGAGATCCTGTACCGGTCTATGTTCGAAGGGCTGCACAGCCTGCAATATCTCTACCTAGAGTACAATGTCATTAAGGAGATCCTGCCACGCACATTTGATGCTCTGAGTAATCTTCATCTGTTGTTTCTCAACAACAACCTGCTCAGATCCTTGCCTGACAATGTCTTTGGTGGCACTTCCCTCACCAGACTCAACCTCAGAAACAACCATTTCTCACACCTGCCTGTGAGAGGAGTCTTGGACCAGCTCTCAGCTCTAATTCAGATAGACCTCCAGGAGAACCCTTGGGACTGCACGTGTGACATCCTGGGGCTGAGGAACTGGATAGAGAAAGTCACTGATCAGAACAACCAGCAGTCAAATCCCCCCGTAGTTATCAATGAAGTCATATGTGAGTCTCCCACCAAGCACTCTGGAGAGCATCTGAAATTCCTGAGCAAAGAAGCCATCTGCCCAGAGAACCCCAACCTGTCAGATTCTTCTCTCCTCTCCGTGAACCAGAACACGGACACACCCCATCTCCTCGGTGTCTCACCCAGCTCCTACCCAGAATTACACACTGAAGTTCCACTGTCTGTCTTAATTTTAGGATTGCTGGTTGTGTTTATTTTGTCAGTTTGTTTTGGGGCAGGGCTGTTTGTCTTCGTCCTTAAGCGCCGGAAGGGGGTTCAAAGCATGCCCAGCAGTGCAAACAATGTAGATATAAGTTCATTTCAGCTCCAGTATGGGTCTTACAACACTGAGACCCACGATAAAACTGAAGGACATGTTTATAACTACATTCCCCCTCCTGTTGGACAGATGTGCCAAAACCCAATTTACATGCAAAAGGAAGCGGATCCAGTTGCCTATTACAGGAATCTCCATGACTTTAGCTATAGCAGTCTTGACCACAAAAAGGAAGACCCCACCAGTCTTGCATTTACCATCAGTGCAGCTGAATTACTGGAAAAGCAATCCTCGCCACGGGAACCAGAGCTTCTGTATCAAAATATTGCAGAAAGGGTCAAGGAACTGCCTGCCGGAGGATTAGTTCATTATAACTTTTGTACCTTACCCAAAAGGCAGTTTGCCCCTTCATATGAATCAAGACGCCAAAACCAGGACAGGATAAATAAAACTGTTTTATATGGAACTCCCAGGAAATATTTTGCAGAACAGTCTAAACCCGAGCATCCTTTACTCCAAGGAAAGCTACAAACAGAACCAGACTACCTCGAAGTTCTGGAAAAACAAACTGCAATCAGTCAGCTGTGAGGGGGGAGGTGGGAGACAAAGGAAATTTTTTTAATGAGCTCAGCAACACTTTTCATTGAGTCTGAACTCAGTGCTGATATCATCTGTCGCATTCCCAACGTTTCCACTTTTTTAAATCAGAGAGGGGGAGAGAGAGAGAAAAGGAACCCTTGCAGCATACCAGGGATATGGTGTTGCTTTTGCAACATTCTCTTTAAGTTATTTCTCTCTCCTTTTGACCCTTCTGTAGGAACTGTCACTGCAAATGTACCTTTCTGTAATAGATCTTACATAATTCTTTTTGAATTTGAAGGAAATGAGGAAGGGGGTCTTTGAGTTTTCTGTTGTTTTTCTTTTCATTTTAAAGTGGAAACTTAATGTATTATGTAGAAGATCTCCAAAGATCTTTTTTCCTGGACTATGACTTTCTTTTGTAAATAATAATATACAGTACTGCTATTTCAATTACCAACTATAGCCACTGGGCGTCACTTTTTTGTGTTAAAGTGCCTTTGCACTTTAAGTACATTATTACTTAATTGTTGCTCTTAGCTTTGATAAATTGAACCTATTTTAATGTGTTGTATTTTTGAAATTAAAAAAAAAATTGTAAAATAGATCTATATGTCAGCTGCATTAAATCAGAAGGTTTGATTCCTAGGAAAGCTGCCCTTCTTTAAATGACTCTAGTTCTAGGACCTTACAGACTCAAATGTAAATTATTGGGGTATTTTTTTTCCTTCTAGGTTTGTTTAGAGTGATTCACTGAAACCAACTGAGAGGATTTAGCAATGGACTAGAGGTTATCAAATGCCTCAGCTGGGAATAACAGCTCATTAATAAAAGATGTTTAACACAATGTCATAGTGAACTGAACAATTAATGTCCTTCTTAATACATTGCATTGCAGTTCTAACACAGTAATGTTCAGTGGCTTAAGATTATTTTCATACTTAACAGAACATTACTCATAATATTTTATGCATTAAATTAGGTATTTTTATACATTTTGTGACAGAGTTTATATTTGTAACTTTTTGGACTGAAATTAACATGTTGTTTTCCTGCCAGATACTTTTTTTTTTTTTCATAAGCAGGGACACCAGCAGGGGTCATCCCACACCTCATTAAATTTATTAACATACAGGCAAATGAACCAATGCCAAAGGTAAAATTTGAACCCGGCTCTCTGGATTCCTCCAAATCAAGGTAGCCAAAATCAGTATGTGCATCACACTAACTTTCAGTAGTCTGAACTATGTCTAGTTTTTGGTCTCTAAAGGAAAAAGTAATACTGCAATAATTCTAATCTGCTAGAGAAAACTACCGTTAAATTCATTATCTTAAATTTTGTAAAATGTTTTAAGTTAACTGAATTCCATTCTCAGCGTTGGTTTTCTTGAGCCCATCAGTGAACAAATGCCATAAGTCTTCTCCTTTCCCATTTAATCAGGCCTGTTTCGCTTCAAGCTCTATGTTATCACCTCCAATTTACATTTCCGTCCTGGAGAATATTGATACCATTTTTATTAACAAGTATACAGTCAAACTCTATTAAGCCTTATTAGCTTCTAAATAATTTTTAGATGCAAACATTATTGTGCGATTTAAACAAACAGCCCTTATTTACAACAAAAACAGTTTTGTTTTGTCTGTTCTAAATCCTTATGCAACTGGGATGGTGATCTGCATATAAAGTAGGCCAGGCTTTTCAATTCCTTATTAAAGCAATTGATGGAGTCTGAAAGAAGCACACTGTTTCCTTTTCATAAATAGGTTACTGCACATAATAATCCTTTATTATCATGCGGAGATTGAAGTGGCCTCTGCTGACTGATTTTTAGGGCTTTACTATAGTTAATAATACAGTATCTACAACTTAGAGAAATTTTCAGCAATAGCATTTAAGCTATAAATAACTACAATCAATGTTGTTCTAATCAGGACTTTGCCAAAAGGAAGTTGCTTTATATTTAAGAGCTAAAGAGGCTTTGAATGTGTATCGCCAGATATCTGAGTCATTCAGTAAACTGTCTTCTAATGATTTATGTGACATTTGGGTACATTAATATGCTAACATGTCAATTCTTTATGTTTAGAGTCCATAGCATCTATGGCTGTTCATTAGATCAGGTTTAAAACTGAAGTGCTACAACGAACTCCTGAAGAATCAGTCTTCAAAATGGTCTCACTGCAAGGAGGTGGCGAAATGGTATCACTTTAGTTGAACTTGGAACATTTGACTGGAATAGCATCCGTCTTTGAGCAAGGTACTTGCTTGAAAGCTTCCAGTAGTGACTGTCTTATTATGGCTCCTTTCCCTGGGTGATTAAAAACGTTTATTACTGAAACACTAAGAAAAGTAGAAGTATTATTTTAAAGTAATTAACTCTTTCCAGGTATGATTTTACTATTTCCTGCAAAACAAGTACCACGTTACATCTGGCAGCAGCTAGGGTACCGTTACTTATTATTCTCCAGTGAACCAGAAGCAATTACAGGCTTTTTTTCCTCAGAAAAATGCTAATTTTTCCATCAGAAATGTTTTTAATTTTCTTGTGTTTGCAAACAACAGAGATGGGGAACTGATTCTTGTAGTAATTCTATATTGTTTGTTTTTACTGCTTTCCTATCAGACAACTTTTATGTTTGCCTTGGTAGCACAGCGATACTTTACAGAGGTTGCTGTTGCTTTACATTTCCTTGTGAAATTTATTCAAGGACTAGCTTTTATTTTGCTTCACCATTACCAGCTTAAAAAATTGTTATTGCTGTAGATCTTTTAGGTTTGTTTTCATACCCTTCAGCTGACATCTATTAAGCAATTCTTTTCATAGATTGTCCAGGTGAGAGAGAAAACTTTTTTCAGTTACGCTTAAAGAGATTTGTTTAACAGGGAAAGTGTGTCGGCAGCTGCTGGATAGAAGGTCTCCACATTCCTTCAGCTGTGCAGCCCTGGAATCTACTGCTTGTTAGGGAGAGAGCTGCTTGCCTGAGTAGTGGCTTTATAATGAGTCTGAAAAAAATTTCTTTCATAGTTTGAAAAGTTGGACTGTGAAATTATGTAACCAGGTTAGCAAAGTATTTTTTTTTTCCCCTCAAGAAAATGGGATGCAAATAGTTTTCTTTCTTCATAAGTTTTCTTTTGTGAAAGTGGACATAATGACCTTTACAGAAACAGTAAGTGTGCGGACTGAAGCACTGCTGAAGCTATGCAGTTATCTCCAGTGAAAATAAGGGGCAGTGCACTTCCAAAGCATGAAAATGTTTTTTAAGACACTTTTCTAGGTAAGCATTAGGTTTATCAACATACTTCCTTTTTTCTCACCACAAAACAAATGCCACTTTTTGCAGAAGAGTCTGTACTTTTGCTCAAATCTGCCGCAGAGCCACTCCAAATGCCCACTGACAGTCCTCGTTTCTGCAGTCTCTGTTTCCCATCTGACTCCATCCTATTGGGCTCCAGCATTTGCTCAGTTCCTACCTCACCTGCAGTAATCGCTTCCCAAGCCCTCAGCATGTAATGGCCCAGCCTTTCCCCTTGTACCTGTCCCCTAACCACTCCTTTCCTTCCCTAGCAAGTTCTGGAGGGCCTATTTCAGCCTTGAGCTAAAGTCCCCGTTCCACTGAGAGGCCAACCCTTACCTCCGCTTCTAACATTGCTGAGTGATGTGAAATGAGACACCTGATCCCAATGGTATTCCTGGTGGCCGTTCTGGAGGACGGTCTGCATAACTGTCCCCTCTTCCCCTCGTTGGGCAGAGAAGAGAAGCCTGAGATCCCACAGCATTTCAGTTTCCACGCCTGTGTGCCAACCCTGGCCATGCCAGCCGCGTTTCGGGTGAGCTCTCTGAAACTACTGACATCACATCACACTTCGCTGTAATTTTTGGCGAGTTCTCTTCAGCGTGAGCTAATCTTGCCAAAATTAGCTACTAAAATTCCAAACTCAAACTTGTTGTGTAGCAAGGTTGTGTAGCATCTCTAGAGTAAATAGCAAAAAACAGGCCATTCAAAGGTGATTTATTCCCTCTCAAATATATATGGCATGGATTGGGCTACAGATACCCCTGGGGTTTTTTTTCTAGGAACAGTAGAGAGGATAGATGATGAGCACTGATAATACTAATTCCCACATAGCTGTGGTCAGCCCAGCCTGATCATTTTCTAGCACACCCATATGCAACATATATGCCCTGCTGAGCATCTGCCAGTCTCTACCGAAGACATTTCCATTCTGTCCATGAAGAATATTCCCAGTGGAGTTTATAGCCTGCTTTGTTTTTTTGGTTTTTATAACACCTTTTTGGTTTTTATAACACCTTCCTGTGCTGATAGAGAGCTACACGGTAGGCTTTAGTTCTGGGTTTTTTCCGTCAACACTTGAGATTGTAAAATAAAAATAACACTTTTTGAAGTTAAAAGCTGTAATTAATAATGTCAGAATAAGGATCCCAATGAGTTAAATTGCCTAAATGAAAGTCTTACAGAATACTGAGCTTGTATAGGAATACAAATGCAATAATTTTAAACTGCTCATGAGTGAAATGAGATACTGGAAATGTTAATGAAACTTCTTAGGTTCTTATAGGCTAATCACTGATACAGTTTGTGATTTTTCATATTACTGTTTTTGCAGACAATAAATGTCATTAACAGAGAGAGAAGGAAAAAAAAACCAACCTCTTTTCCCAAGACCTCCCCCAACTCCAAAATAACAGATAAATTAACTTATGCAGATGATGTGACACTTGTGGTATATTTCCCTTCACTTTTTCAAAGCGTTCCATAGGAGAAGTACAAAAGTTATTCTTTTCTAAGAGGATCATTAAGTCTGTTTGGATTATTGATCTCATAGCTTTTCTGGGCACAAGGCCAAGCATTTTGACTAAGGTTTTTAATCCTAGCTAATGAGGGAGGTGGATTAATGAGAAGTTTTTTGTGGGTTTTTTTGTGTTCTTAGAGGATTGGTTGGATTTTTTTGAACCAGTAGATTGACATGTTTATTAATACAGTTGAATAGATTGTTTTGAATGAAAGAAATGTTGGAGTGGCAACTGGAGATGCAGTCATTCTAAACACCAAATAGGCTCAAGAGTATGAGTGAAGTTTGAAAAACAAGGCATCATAAAAGTGGGTTTTTTTCCCTGAAATCCTGAACACAGAGGACACTCAGCAGCAGATTTGCTGTTAACCATTTGGGGGGATGAAATTAGAGGCCAGATGCACTGCCATTATCTTTAAGGATACAGTGAAGCGCTCGGAATTTGTTCCCCATCTCTGATTGTCACTCCATGTGCACACATCTGCATTACCACTGGTTGTGCGCTATGCCTGAAAAAAGTAACCAAGGTGAACTTTGGAAGAGTAGAAGTAGTTGCAGTATTTCTGAGTGTTTTTTTTTTTTTCTATTTTAAAAAGTACAATGAATTAACCAGTTGCACGCTTAATGCCACAGACTTTTAACTTCTAAGGTGTGTAATACAAACTAACTTTTCAGCAAACTGTTCAGATCAATATTTGTAGCTACTTACAAAACAAGAGCAATGCAAAACATAGAGGCTGATCTTAAGAGGGAAGGTGGTGCTACTATTTAACAGTCGAGGTAATGTATATCCATATTTGCAGTATAACAGAAATTTCAGCAGCACAACAAAGTGTCTGCAATGTGACAATGTTAATTCTTTATGGTGACAGATCAGGTACAGGATTTGCATCTTGGCAACAGAGATTCTTCTCTTCTTTCCCTCTTTGTGCACTGCTCTCCAGAAGTGTTAGACACCAGTTACCTTCTGAGTAGGAGGCAGTACAGCCTTTTTAAGAATGCTGTCTGCATTGGAAAAAAGCACAACTAATGTATACAGGCCTGCTGCAGTTATCTGCTCTTGAGATAAAACTTATTTCCATACAAAAGCCTGGGGAAAAAAAAATCCCCTTGAGATCACTGATAATATGGAAGAGTTTATTTTTAAACATCTTGATTTTATTTTTAAGAGCCTCTCAGCTGAGAGGCAAAGGAAGTGGAGTTAAGGTAGTTATTTCCCATGCTATAAACTTTTTTCCTTCTCCCCAGGGATTTGTTGCAGATTTGGTACACTGGCATGAGTGACAATAATCTCATCAAATAAGGGCAATCCTGTTGAACTCCCTCAATTATGAGTGGCAGAGGGGAAAGAAAAATGGTTGTGTCCTCTTAACTATCACTTAAAAATGTCACTTGGGAGTTTTCCAGACTGAAGGCTCATTCCCATAAATCTGAAGTCAGCATACTCCAAGTTCATACTCAAGTCACTAAGCATGAGATTTTCAGGAATATTTGAGTGATGGGACATTTTGTCTATCACATCTCTTGCTCCTGAGAGGGTGAGGTTTTGTGTAGAATCATTGGGTTATTCTATCTCTTCTGAATTTTAATTCTTGATTATTTCTGAATGGAGGGCAAATGGAATATGCTCAGCTAAATCTTTGTTTTTCCTTTATCTTGTTTCACAAGTAGCCAAGTTCCTCAAGTACTGAGACTTGAGAGAGCTGAAACTTGAACAAGTCAGAAGTTTCAGAAACTCAGCAATCCACTCAAGTGAGCAAAGCTTTACCAAAGCTTTACTGCTCCCATCACATCTGCTGTGTTCTGCTGAGCTGTTGATTTTATTCAGATGTATTGCAACTTGAAACAAATACACACTAATAAGTATCTATATAAAACCTTATAATATTCAGCTTACATGCTTACTTACAATAGAAAAAAGAGAAGGAATTAGAGGTTGGGAAAAGCCTTTCAGATTTTCTGGGCTTTTTTTTTCTTCCTGAAGGTTTCAGAGGGATTTATTATGATTCCTAGTGAATCGAGTGGAATTCTAACAGTGTTGTGTAGGTTTTTTTGTGGTTTTGTGCAGGATAGTGGGGAGCAGGGGAGGGGGAAGGGAGAAAAAGATAGATTATAATTGTCTTAACTGTCGAGATGTTAAAAGGAGACCATCAGAAAGCTGAGGACTTCAGTTTATGACTCAAAGAGCTTACACAAATGCCTAATTTTTTGTGGAATATCTAAAGGAAATGATACACAGGCTGCTTTCCTAAAGGCTAAGGGAACTGGACAGGCAATTCCCTGGGAGAGCTGAGAAATCCCAGACTTAAAGTTAGAGCAGGTTTACTGTAATTCCGACATAAAGCATGGCTCATGTGAAAAGACAATGGGGAAAATGCTTAATGCTACAGTTCACACTTTAATTAGTGATATAGTTTTTAGCTTTATGTTTTTTGATACCATATTTACCATTGCATCCAACTCATAAGCTGCTTACTACAACTGAGTGGATAATTCTTATTTATTGATGTGGCCTTCTTTTCCGTAATGCAACGTTGACAAATTTGATTGATGGTGGCTTAAGTTTTCCATGGCTTTTTTTTTTTCTCCAAATAATGCATGGGAATAATTCCTAGCAGTAGAGTCCTAATGGATAATTCATAGTGAATTCCTAAAATTGAACTACCAAGGACTTTGTTTATATTATTGTATTTATTTATTTATTTGCTTAGGGAGGCAGGCAGTGGGCCTAGTTAAAAGCTCATTTGCTGGGAACTGAAAAATTAGTGTTCTCTATTTGGTTCTGCCAGTGCCCTTGCACAAGGCATACCTGTGTCCTCATGCTTTAATTTCTGCATCATTAAATAAGGAGGATGATACTTTCTGCCTTAGTCTAGTGAGATTTACTGATGAGAACTGTTGGGTATAATTGTTTTTCAAAGCAAGTGCTTCTGGCTTTATAGCTTCTTCCAAATGCAGCCATAGTGCACTGCTTCTATCCCTGGTATATGGTTTTTTGATCTAAGAAGCTGGTGTGTACACCCCAGATTTAGTTTAGTTTTCTGGTTTTGCAGCTAAAAACAGACCGTAAAGATTACCTTGTAAAGGGAAAAGATGCTGTCTCCTTGTAAAAGGAGATGAGATACATGAAATGAAATGGGGAGGGTGGGAAAAGCTACAGTCTGTTTTTAAACTGTTGAACATACACAGTATCCCATCTCCTCAGTTTTTTCTCTCTGGCTGAGTTGAATCATCTTGTCTGTTTCTGCCCTATAGAATCCTTTCAGAAATAGCTCTTAGTATACCAGTTATTTTTTTATTCACCCTTTTTTTAATGTGTCAGTTTGGCTATTACAGACAGCTTTTATGCTAGCAAGTGAGCCAAGAGAGGGTCTGAGTGGCAGACAGCTGCTGAAATAGGAACCTGGCACTCTGAGGAGAGAAAGAGCTTCATTCAACTTCCCTTTTCAGCCTCTTCCCTATACTCTGTAACCTTTTTTCTGCTCCATAGTAACTGCAATCATTGTCTTGTCCATTGAATGCAGATTGTGGGCATATTTTTCCATATATAGCCCAATTACGTACTGTTAAATCCAACTATATGTTGGAAAGCCCACCATTTTTCACATACAGTCTTCTGGAATGTATGTGGACATGTCATGCCTAGCAACCTGATGCTTCCATGCAAGGGAGAGCTGATTTCTAAACCTAGGCCTACACGCCGCAAGAATCTGTGTCCCAATATCCATTCAACACAACAGAGATATAATTTAACCTTCTCTTTTAAATTTGCTTTTGATTAACCAACTAAAACTCATTCACTGTTGTTTTGGTTTATGTTTAGATATTGTGTCCATCTAAGTTTTGAGACTGCTAAGGCTCAGGCTCTCATTTTCTTGCTGATTCATAAAATGGGACATGTGAACAATTACTCCTGATTTCTAGGCTGTGACATGGGGTTTTTTTGGCTGGATGTGGTAAGTGCTCTGGTCCCATGCTTCTACCATTCCATACTTCTAGGTAATTGGCAGTTGTTTAGATTCCATTTATCTAGAACATAAGATACATGGTACACCACAAAATATTCCTCGCAGTGCAGTGTAAACCATCTGTCCTGGACCAGCAGAAGTACATCAAAAGCAGTAGTTCAAACAGTCCCTGAAAAGACTTGTTCTCTTTAAGTTCTGGGAGAAATGTAGATCAAGGAATGTAGACATTCAATGATCCTTTTGACGTGTTCATCTTTGAGATTTTAAGGGGTAATTTTTTTCTCTCCTAGGAATAACAGAGTTTATTATTTAAGTAAGGCTATCTAGATCCTGAGCTGCTGTAAGCAGTGTTTAGCTCCATAAACATCACTGTAATGGTTTATAGTAGCTGAGGATGCAGCTGCTTTGTTTTGCAAACCCCTTACCCTAAGCAGTCAACATTTGTACCAATAATGGATCGGTGCTATAAGCCATGCAGTAAGTTGCTCGCTTTCATTTCACTGCTTTAGAACCAATACAATTTGCCACTGCTTTGGAATTTTGAGTCACATTTGAAAAGAAAGAGACCTTTGAAAGTTCCCTATCTAGTTCATTTTGGGATGTAAATGACTAATTTCTGTAATAAAACTCTTTGGTTGATACATTTATACACTTGGTGCTTCACAAAGCCTTTTAATTCTTAGAGTTAGAAATACAATGTACTCTTCCATGTATTCTCCGTGTGGCGCTTCTTACTTATTTGTATAGATTAAAGCTTCTCAACAGCTCTTGCTTACCTATTTTGCCACCCTCAGAGTTTGGATATGAGTCTGTAATCAGTGGTAGTTGCACTGTAACGGTAAATGTACTTGCAAAGAAAACTTTCACTGTAGAGTCTTGGGACGTGCACAAAGTCACATTTAGAAAGTCACGTTTTCCCAAGAAAGGCCACAGCTGTTTTTTCCTTGTGAGCAATACATTGACTCCATCTGAAATACATAACCTTATTATCATGCAAATATTTATGCCACATTAGAATCAGACTTGCTTTTTCCACAGTAGATAAGCTTCCTGGATTATTGCAGATAACGAAAATCCAATTTCTGAAAATGTTCTCTTATTGTTTCTTTTTTCCTCTGCTTTTTATTAGCGAAGAACTTGTAATTATTTGCTCTTATTCAGATATTCCAGAGGAAGAATTGAAGTCATATTTCCCACACATTGGGATTCTGATAATTGAAATTCACTGCTTTCTCTTCTTTCTATTGCCTTTAAATAAAGGAATGTACTAGAGAAAAAGACTCAGCTCAGTCTGGAATGATACAAGTGCAAGTCAGGAATAACTGAAAACAGTTTTGATCACCCTTTGAAATCCTCGATTAAGCAGTTTTGCTAACTCTCAAAGCAATTCACTGGAACCTTTTGATTTATTGCACAATAGGTAGAAAGCTGCTTTTCTTCTTCTTCAGGCTCTTACCCTGCCAATGGATATTTGTTCTGTAAGTAGCACTGACATGAAAAGTCTGAAGTTGTCCACTTTTCTCCCTTTGACCAAAGTTCCCTTGGTAAACAGAGTACGGTGAGGAGAGCAGTGTTATTCCTCTAAGTTTATCTTTGTGAAAAAGCCACACTGAAAGCTGTGAAAGCTTTGAGGAAAATTAACAAAACTTTGCAAGCCTTGCCAGCATCTTTCCAGAACACTTGCCATTATATGAGATTCCATTTAATAATACACTCAACAGTTTCTTTTGTATTAACAAAATAGGAGTGTGAAAATAACAATGGCATGTCCCCTTCACTGAAGGGACATGGATTGCAATGTTGATTGCAATGCCAGTTCTCTTATCTGTTGGATTTTTCTTATTAATTGAATTAATTGGATTGATAAATTGAATTTTGCTGCCTCTAGGCTCAGTGGTCAGCGTGAGTAACAGCCAGGCTGCTTCTGCTAAGGGGAAATAAGGGACAGAAGAAGAACTGTAACAGAGACACAGAAGCCACAGCCTTGAATAGGTGGTCAAAGGCCCCCAAAAAGGAGACCTCTGCCCTCCTAGGAGGGACCCCCACACTCACACGTAGAGACAGGCTCCTGCAGCAAGACATGCCATCTCACATTCCACAGTCAGGCTTTGATGGGCTCCAGCATAACCAAACCAGGCAGCAGGCACCTGCCTTTTTGCTTCCTAAAGAACTGCTGGCAGGGCACACACACTCAGACAGTTGCACTGGTCAGTCCAGCCATCCATGAATATTTGGATGGATGTCTATCCATCCAAAGCTGTCTATATTCTCTTAAACTTGGCTAATCTGGTAAGAAATTTAACAGTCTTCTAGCAATGCCATTCTAAGGGCTAAGGAATTCAGTCTGAGGTGTTCTGTGCTTCAGCTGACTGGAGGAGTGTGAACGGCACAGACAACTCTCCTCGAGAGAGTCCAGGGAGCCTGCCCTGACACTCCTAATCTCATTGCACTCAATAACTTGCCACTGTTATTTAAAAATTAGATAAAATACGTAAGACAACAAGGACACAGAGGAAGATAAATATTAAAATGGTTATATAAGAGGAAGTAGTTTGCATTGGACGTCATACAGGAATCCAGTGATGGAGCTGCTGAGATGCAAGCTGGCATCCCAGAGTACAATCCCTTGAATGTACTGCTGCTCTGTCTGGGACACAGATACTGCTGCCACCAGAAAAGTACAGATCAAAGGTCTCCCAAAGTTTCCAAATGGTGGGTTTTTTCCACATCATTACTCACGCTGAGTTGAAGTTCTCCCAAATTTACAGAAATGGAAAGAGGCATGAGGTGAAGTTCTACTGGATGAACAAACATTACCCCGAATGCAGTCTCCAACCCCTTGTAGAAGAAAACACATTCCACATACAAAGTTATTAGCTAAGTATTGGATCTACCCTTTTGAAGTAGAGGAATTATTATCTCTTTACCAAACATGGCAGTACTGTTCTCTCCAGTCCAGTGCAGCAAGAGATTTAAATTCTAGTGATAATAGAGGCAGTCCTTTGAGAGATGAACTATAAGCATTGCTGCCTCCACGGATGATTCTCTATAATAAATGTTGCTTTTTTTGGCTGTTTGATTTTGTCATTCATGTGGGATTCATGTCATTTAAGAGTAGCTATCTAAACATGAGCAATCTTGTCTGGTTTAATCATCATGTTCTTTCTATAGTTAGCAGAAGAAATCAGTCCCACCACGAGTTGATTCATCTCACCCACCTCAGCAAATTGCCATTGTCTGCATAGCATTTATGCCTTTGTGAATTAGACAAGTCTTCTCCCCACATCAAATCAAGAGCTAAAAGTCTCACTGAACAGGAAATGGATGAAACCTTCAAGTAGCATCCACACGGATCTTCAAGCTTCTTGTAGAGAAAAAAAATAATCAAAGGAAAGAAGGAAGAAATGTTCTCCTATATGATTTTTTTTTTTTGAGAAGGGCAGACATTTAGTGGTACACAGCCCCCTACACATCCTTCCTTTATGCCACACATTCTCAGTGCTCCCTGAGCCTAAAATCTCCCCCAAGCACCTCTCTTCTTGAAGACACTCAGCTCAGACAACTCTGTACCAAATTTTCTGTGCCTATGCCCGGATTCCTCCTTTGAAAACCGTCTTTTTAGCAGGACTTGGCGAATCCTGGAATCCCACAGGGATTCCTAAGATACAGATCCTCACCTCCCTCCTTACCCTGTTAGAGGCAATAGGGCTTTTTCAGACACGTGTCTTGAGATTTGCAGTTCTTTTAAAACACAGATGCCTTAGCCAGAAATAGAGTTTGTGGCAGATGAATTGTTAGTGGCAGGACACATCGTATCAGCCGGAAAGTTACACGCTCTCCAGCTGTGAAAGGCCACATTTGGATATATTTACACAAAGAGAAAGATCCAGCAGTCTGTAGAGTAGCAAAAACAGTTGTTCATCTCATTTAGTCAACTAAATCTAAGAAAATACAGGAGAGAGAGAAAATAATTTGGAAGATGTGTGGAAGTTCCCACCATGAGGGGACTCAAAGTGGTTTTGTACTGAACAGTGAGCAAGCAAGAGGTTCCACCAAGTGTTGTGAATCTCTGTGCTGATCACTCTGAGGCAGCACCAGCTATGTACAGTTGCTGTGAATATCTAGCAAAGTATTTAAAATTATTCTGCTTAGCCAACCGTGGTTTTATGATCTGTTTATCATAACAGTTGCTGCTCACAGAGACTGACCTCACTTTGCTCTTATTCACCAAGACAAATCACTCCATCTTTTTTACATGTCCTTTTGTAAATGAAAAAAGGTAACGTTTTCAAAGGCTTACTGTTGTGTGAGTGTTGAGCCATACCATAAATCACTTCTTTAACACCTGGTCATAAAAGAAATACATGTATTTTTAAGCACAAAATACTAATTTGTTTTTCAAGCTCTGAGCAGCTGGAAAAGATGTCTAAATGGTCACTTTTGCAGTGCCAACATGAAAAACCATTTTACCCAGACAAGTCATGTAAGTTTATGAAATTTGGTGATTTATCTCTTTTTTTTAGTTGCTGATATTTTGATACCAATCACATCTGTCCAGATAAGGAGTGCCTCAGGCAGTTAAGGATCACTCAGTCCCAGAAGGACAATCAATCCTTATGGTCTCCTGGAGCCTCTATCCCAGCTCCCAGGGTGAAACTCCAGTCTGAGTAGCAGACTCAGCAGTGGAAGATTTTTCAAGGTACTCACTTTAGGAAAAGGTGCCTCTGCGGCCATCCCACTTTCTACAGCACAACTTCTACTCACACCTAATGAAGAAGTCAAATAAAGATAAATGACCAATCAGCTGGAGGTGTCCAGACCCCCTTCCCACACAGACATTCCTCCATCCACCTCTTGTGATCTGTACTGACAAAATGTGTAATGCAAGGCACAAAACAAAGGCTTTCCTGAATGGGGTTTTTAACATCTTAATCACAGAACCAACACCATTAATCTTCATTTGGAAAGCTGCAGTTATTACTTTCTATAGCAAGTAAATAATCATTCTTTTTTATTACTTGCTCTCTGCAATAATAAAGATGCGCATTTTACTCTTCTGTTTTGTGCTAAGCAGACAGAAAGACAATCCAGCCTGTATTCTTGCTTCTTCTCTCCCAGTTCATACCTATCCACACATCTCTCCTTTATAAGATAAACAAACCAACAATAACTACCTCTCCATTTACATTACAGAAAAGAACTTTTTCAGATATCAACTGATCAAACAGGGCAATTCAGCCATGCAATAATTCCATGTGAGCTAATCCAGAAGAACTTTTAGGAAGATAAGGATTTCCCAATAGGAAATGTATCCACAAGTAGAGTGTAAGTGTGGTGAATGCACATCATTCATTTCTTTCTACAGCAAGAACAGCAAACTGAGAAATCAAGTAACTTAGAACAGTGCTTTGAAAGTCACACTGATGAGTCATATTAATTACAGAATTGTTTCTTTCTTTGCTAAAAGGGGATTTGTGTGTCTTTCACAAATCATTAGACTCCATCAGATGGTATTTAGAGTTCTGAGAGTCACAGGTAGAAAGAGCCATTGAATTGTAAAATATGTATTGTTATTTTTGTTCACTGCTATTTGATACCCTTCACTTTCCAATCTAAGGCATGGTAAGTATGAAAGTAAATTCAGACTGTAAGGACAACTCTTCTAAAAATATCAGCCCATTATCTACTTTTTTTCCCATTCTTATTGCAAAAGGATGAAATGCACCCATCAAAGATAGCACAAGCCAGTTGCATCCTTTTGTTGCAATCCTGTATCACTGAAGTCCATGTAAATTCAAGTAGGAGCAGGAATAAAGACTTTATTTGAACAGAAGCGGTTTATTATAGGAAGTTTTCATATAACTGAAAATCCTCCCAGCAGCAAAGCAATTTGTAAGGAGACACTGAATTTGTTGTTGAAAATAGAATTTTAAATGCTGCAGCATGCTCCAAGCCACTAGTTTGTGGTCTTGAATAATTTCCCTCTGAAATGGAAGCCATAACCATCCCATTTTATGCCATGGCAAGTCAAGAATCTGCCTTTTGGTGTTTATGGCACCAACTTATGATTATCTATCTGTATTCATGGAATATATGCAAAGTCTTTTTGGCACTGACTGACTTTATTGTAGCAAATATATATGTGAAGTGTTCTATTTATCAACTCCATTCATTTATTTCCCATTTATTTTAAAGTCCTTGCTCTTCTTACAAGATTTCCATTGTAGTAGAATGTTTGAAAAGTACTGCTGAGCCAATACAACAACAGTTGCATTAAATAAAATTATAAGAAAAATGGTATCAACAGGCTCCTGAGATAATTATCTCTGATCTCTAAGCAATTATTTCTATTTTTTAATAGCACTGACAGAATGAAGCTGTCTGAAGACTGAGAAACAGTTAATTCTGCTTTTTGTATTTTTTTTCCACTCAGGGTAAAACTACCTAATACACAAATACACACATTTCAAGCAAATATGACAGAATGAGGGCATTACTGCTATGATACTCCACGTATATCTGGAGCTGTGGGTAAATTTAGTAGGACTGCTGCAGTTGTTTGAAATGCACACGGTCAATACCGTCCTCTGAATAAGAGAGGGAAGAGCAGAAGTCACTTATTCGTTCAATATAAAATGATGAATGAGAGACCCTCTGGAAAACTGGGTGTATAATTCAGAATCCCAATCAGCTGGGGCAAAACCAAGCCTTCCCATCTCCTGGAGCTCACACCACCGGTGTTGCCTGCCCAGTGTCTCATAAAGGACATTTAACATCCTCTGTGCACCTCTTACACGACAGGTTAAAATGCCAGTCTCCTGCCTCCTTGAAGCTGTACGAAAGCTTCTGCTCATCTGTGCTCTAAGGGCCTGATCCAGCTTTCCTGAGTGCCTGTGCACTGATGTGAGAGGACCTTGGACCTGGCTGCTGCCTCTGAACCTCTGCTGAACAGCGAGATTGGAAATGCTGAGCAGAGTCACTGGGCCTGAGAAAAGAGGCACAGCGTGTGTTCTGTGTCACATCTCGTGCCTAGAACAGGGCTAAGCGGGATGCTGAGAGTGCCAGGAGCAGGAGTGGAGGGGAGAGCTGCAGTCCTGTGTCCTACAATGGGTTACAGAGGTGAGCTTATGCTGATCTCAGGTTTTTTGGTATCCGTTTCCCAATAGGATAACTTTCAACACAATTAGTTCTTTCAATTAAGAGCCTAATTGTTATTATGATGCATTTGACAAAGCCTATTCTATGTCCTTTAAGGGGCAACAGTTGGAGCAAGTGCAGAAGAGGCCACAGAGATGATCAGAGGGTTGGAGCACCTTTAACATAAATACAGGCTGAGAGAGCTGGGGTTGTTCAGCCTGGAGAACAGAAGGCTCCATGGAGATCATCAAGCACTTTCCAGTGCCTAAAGGGACTACAAAAGAGCTGGAGAGGGACATTTTAAAAGGGCATGGAGTGATAGGACAAGGGGGAATAGCTTTAAAGTGAAAGAGGATAGGCTTAGATTACGTACTAGAAAGAAATATTGCCTATGAGGGTGGTGGGACACTAGAACAGGCTGCCCAGAGAAGCTGCAGAAGTGTTGGAAGTTTTCAGATCCCTGAACTCTTCAAGGCCAGGTTGGATGGGGCTTTGAGCAACCTGGTCTTGTGGAAGGTGTCCCTGTCCAGGGCAGGGGGGCTGGAACTAGATGATCTTCAGCCCTTCCAACCCAAAGCATTCTATGATTCTGTATGAGTATTGTATAGATATATATGATATGATTAATATGATTCTCTCTAAGGCCTTAACCACATAATGAAGATATTTTTTTTTCTATGAAGCTTGAATCTTTATAAAAACACAGAAGGAGACTATAACTTCTCATTAATATATGGGATTAGAAGGAAATGTGAATTTACTATAACTGACTTTGATTATATTTATCAAATCATGAACTCTTCTATGGAAAAGTTCTGTGAAACAACTGTACAACATTTCCAGAACAAAGACTTACAGGTTAATTTTAAAGCACATTTTAAGAAGCAAGCAGACCTGATCAAATGTCAAGAACCAATTTGCTCATGTGAGATTTGCCACCAGTAAGCTCTAAAAGTCAGTCAGAGCTTAGTTTCTATTTCACAAGTCTGGATCATATCAGTTAGCTTCATGCTGTTAGATTAACTTGCACACTGAACTTTCTGGAGACAGAGGGAAGAAATAGATAAGGGAGAAAAAAAAAGTTAGGAGAAGTGTAAAATAAAGGCAAGGGAAATGAAAATAATCCAGAGATGGGATATAAGAGCTTTAAAAAATACAGTATTGCTAAAATTAAAAAAAAAAAGAAGTGGAGGGGAGGAGGATGCCAAAATATGGGAGGGGGAAACAAACATTCCTGACTGACAAGAACATAAGAATTTACTGAGACTGACAGAGGAAAAACAAATTTTGTTGTCTCTGGCTGGGAGATAAGACAAATGTCAATGCATTTATTTTGCCCTGATAGCCAAGTAGTGATTATTTCCATTGCATTTAGGTGCTTTACAGTATCCTTTACTTATTGATGGAGGTTGTGATGGTTTTGCTTCTGCATCATCCTGTGGAAAATACTGTTAAAAATCCAGAAGGATCTACTCTCTGCTCAGCTGTATTTACTTTCCTTATGAAATTAATTAAAACAGTGTCACAAGGTCAAAGGGAAAATCTGTGTTCAGGCTGTCCTGGATCAGATCATGACTGCTAAAATTATTAAGATCCTTAGGGAGCTACAGTAATTTACACAAGTGAGGAATATGACTGTGTCTGTCCTAATACAGCCTAAAGCAGATACCTAATAAAACTATTACAATTAAAAGTAAGTATATTGTACTGTACTGAGGCCAATGGAGTGCAATTGTGTGACCCATGTCCTCTATTACTTTGCACTAGTAATTCACTTCAATATCCTTTTTTTTTCCCCACTAAATTTCAAAAACATTTGCATCTTTCATGTAAGAGCACTCAGCAAATTTCCTGTAGTTTAATAGTACTCTTCTTAATTTTTTAAAAAATTTTTATATTGTTCTGCTTTGATCTGTGAGTCACCTTTTAATGCACATTGCCCAGACCCTGATTAAAAGAGCTCAGGATGAAATACTGCCATGGTTTAATTTTCACCTAGCACAGGCAAAGGGCAAGAATATAGGAACAATATGCTAGCTTGATCCTGTTGTTCACTCAGCCTTATAATCCTCTCTCTTTTCCTAACAGTGTCCAGCATAAAAATTTTTTTAAAATCTGTGGTATAATCAGTCTTTCCCTTTAAGTATTTCCTTACTGGGATAAGCATGGAAATGAAACACCCAGCTTATTACCTCTTTCAAAAATAATTTTGAACATCCTTCTTATTTTTATTCTTGTTATTAGTTGACTAGACTTCTTATGAAAGTTATTAAATTTTTGGGCTGCACAGTTGGAGGTTTTTTTACATATAAATGTGTGGATTTTGTTCAGGTTATCAAAATTATCCATTGCTGAGGGAACATTTCCCAATCAGGTCTAATTATAGTGTTTTATATGATATTCCCCATCCTATTCCTTATGCTTCTTAATGTCTTTTTGGACTTCTGGCCATCACTAAAGTCTTCATTAAGCTGTCTGTAACAACATCCAAATCTCTTTCCTGAACTGAATAATTAATTCCAAATCCTTTGCACTTTCATAGATGTTTTAATACTTTGCATGTATTGATGGTGGGGCTCATTTGCTGTCATGATCCTGGTGAAGCTCATCCATCAGCACAAGGTACTGAATAAAACCATGGGGCCTCTAAGTCTGGAAGGTCATTGATGTTTAAACCAGAAATCCAATATGAACATCTTTCCATCCCACTCACCATAAACAGCCTTCCTTCAGTTAGTGGCCACTAACCTATATACCTTTATTCTCTGCAAATTTTGCTGCCTTCCTATTCATCATTTTCAGGAATTACTTAAGGATATTAAACAATGGTGCACCTACCACACAAAGTTAAATTATTGGGTTTATATTATACTTGCCAGGAAGAAAA
Source organism: Pseudotriccus pelzelni (assembly GCA_035584735.1). Taxonomy (NCBI): domain Eukaryota; kingdom Metazoa; phylum Chordata; class Aves; order Passeriformes; family Tyrannidae; genus Pseudotriccus; species Pseudotriccus pelzelni. Next base: position 14,643,425 of record JAWMRA010000146.1, on the reverse strand, counting down.
ATCTAAATTTGCTCTGTCTTCACATATAAAGACCCAAACTCAGTGTTTACATAACCTGCAAGACACCTTATCAAAATATAAATGCTAGGGATGTCAAATGTGTTCTAAAATTTTTATATCTTTTTTTTCTTGATTCTCATAAAATATGAGCCAGTGTCATCATGAATTCATGATTTTTTTATTCTTATAAAGAATAAATTTAGATTAAGTTGTTATAAAATACACTGAAATGCAGTATGGAACAATTCAGAAATAGAAAACAGTGGGTTGCAGTGTAGTATCAAGGTGCTGAGAACTTATCGTTTCACTGTGCTCTGAATTTTTTTTAACTCTCCGTTGGTTTAATGTTTTCCAATTTTTAGGGAGAAAAAAAAAAGGTTAAATTGTAGTTGCAGGTAATAAAGAGAGAATGCAATCTACAGATATGAGCTTTAATACTTTAGACTTCTTTTAGCAATTCTAACCTAGCACTGGCTGAGCAGAACAGATAAACTTCCGTAAAAAAAGTAGTACTTCAGCACTTCTCCACCAATTCTTTCATCCCTGGAAGCCCAGTCACTTGACTTGTACCTTGATTCTGGCACTTTGGCATATATTGAGGAAAAAAGGGGCACTCAACTTATCCACAGTTCATACCATACACATTTCTGCAGAAGATAATCAAGTGGTTGTGCCTGACCCTTACAGCTTCCAAGATCCCTTGACCAACACTGCTACAAGGAGGAGACAATATGCTTTGTACAAACAGGGAAAGGGAACCTCAGCCAGGCTGCACCAAACGTGAGAGCAGTAACAAAAAACTTGTAAACTGAGTTTGAAATCTGGTGAGAGGCTGGACACCTTCACAGTATATCAAAACTCAAGCATCTCACTGAACGTGCCTATGGAAACTATGAGACTTCCTACAGCTTCTGCCTGCAATTCCCACAGATGGGATGGCATTTGGCACAGGAAGAACAATCTTATAGTAAAATAGTAAACAGCAAAAAGATAAGGTCTCCCCTAGTGTATTTGACAATCCAAGAAACCAAATAGATTTAATTTAGATATATTAACAATTTGTAGCATTATCTGGTTTACACTAAAAAGTAAAAAATGCATCTGTAAAAGTGTGTAAGGACATTTTTAATCCAGGTGTCTACAGGGCATGAAAATGCTTCTCTGAGAATGATTCACAGGTTTCCATATTAACTGTGTATATTACAGGACTAAGGAGAACTGCAAGGACACCATTCACAAATAATACATGATTGCCTGCTATTTACAGCTTGTTGAGTTCATGAAGTGTGAATAATTAGCAGCATTCTGGGAACACTAAAAAACGTTCCTTTTTTAATATTAAGCCATACTTTCCATTGACCAAATGCCAAGGGCTAGACTGTCCCCCAGTCCTTTTGCCAGAGCCTCCACATATACTGCAGTTCAGAGCCATGCTTGAGGAGTAGCTGCCTGAGACTCAACAGGCCACTCACAAAGGGACTACTCAGGGTTATTGGGGTGGGGGCACCACCAGGCCTTGCTGGGATGACAGGCAGTTTATGGCTAAACATGATTTTTTTTTAGAAATTTTTAAAAATGACCCTTCATATTGTGCAGCTAAAAATTCCCTTGTTCTTCCTGCATGTAGTTGTAGTTCTGGTTCATACACAGTCTGAGGAAAATGCACAGTGGTAGTACTTGCAGACAAAAGAATCCATTTATATACTGTAACCTCCCTTAATTTGTACTAAGAGGATAATTCAAATAAGCTTTATGTAAGTTGACAAAGGAGACTTATGGAACACTTGTAAAGTGAAATGTCTTTGTTGATGAATTAAAATCTATAAAGACTGTGCTTGTGTACACCTGGTTTTGCTGAGGTGGGAGATTCGCCTCGGTCTGCAAAATTCAGAGTGATGGAGTGGAACATCGCAAACTCAAACCAGCTGTAAGTAAATTAACTCATCCTTTAGAGGCAAATGACCATTCACAGGGTATTCCTTTTCCTATTTGCACTGCACTGTTTGCTACCATCCACTATCAGCCATCAACTGTTTCTTTAAGGCTGAAAATTTTCAGATGCTTTGCTTACCTGCCAAAACCAGCCAGCTCCAGAACTGCTTTCAAATAAGCTCTATGGATCTCTATATAAAAGATTCGTAAATATGGGGAAGGAGGGAGTGAAATACCGATTTTTGCCCTGGATTCCGAACTGCCCAGTGGGTGTGCTTCACATTTAAAAAGCTTTCCTTCTGCCAGTAAAACTGAATTCTCACATATGCTCCACAGTCTCTGTTTTGCTATGCACAAGGCTAACGGCAAATGTGAAGATTTTTAAGGGAAAAATACATTTGTTTTGGTTTAGGAGCCAGCAAACCATGTTTATTTTGCACATTTGTACTAAACTGCACTAAATTACTAAATGAAAAAAAAAAAAGGTGTGGTACAAATGAGATCTACGATCAAAGATCATATTTGCTGCCAAGCCACAGAAGATAGAGTTGGTTAATACTGAACTCTAGCTATCATGTAGAAAACACTGAAAGAAACATGTACCACACTAAATGTTGCCATGCTTCTCTGGTGAGATCTTTTGGACAGGCAGATGATAGAATTCTTTTATACAAAGTAAGCCACCGTTAACTGTCACCATATGTTAACACATATTCCTCTCTATTTACAGCCAATTAAGAGCTGCGTTATTCAATCATTTTCCCTTTATGCTAGCTGGGATGTTAAAAAAATAAATGAGTTAAACAGAAGCACTCAAGCTGATGTTAGTACAGCAAACCTCAGCCACGCTCACTGTTGGTTGACGTTATCCTACTATTTCAAATCTGGGGAAGTCAGAGGGGATATTACGATCCCTCTTGGATGGCACAATTACAGACTGAATCCTTTTAATAAGAAGAATTGAAAGAATTCATGGAGGAGAAAGTCATTGGTAAGCCTGAAGAATATGGATCTCTGCAGTATCTGCCTAAAAGTAATAAGCATCACAGGTTGGATATACAAAATGGTCTTATATATCAGAACCAAGATCACCATTTCCTTACACCCCTTCCCTTGGATGGCCACAAACAGATATCTAAAGGATTATGTGAACAAGTCAACACTGTTGTGATACTTCCTCAGAATATTTGCTTAGCCTTCAAAAATTTGTATCACAGAGCTTTCCTAAGCCACAAACACAGAAAGGTGATGACTTCCAGAACTAGGTCTGATAAGAAATTCAGGGCAAAACACCCTCATAATTTAACAGGAGGTCATTAATATAAATGTAGTGGCAGTGGATATGTTACTGAGTAAGTTGTAGAAAATAGAAACAAAAAATCACTGACTCCGATAGGCTGTGCCAGAATGCTACAGGCAGTAATATCAACTGAAACATTGAGGTCAACAGGGATGAGCAAAGGGAACCACAGTCTAACAAGCAATGTTATTTAAGCACAACAAAAAAGTCAATGACGATGCTGCAGAAATGGCATAAGTCAGGTTGGAAACAGTGGCTGAATATGTTGGGGCAAGCGCGGTACAGCAAAAAGCCGTGATGTTCATACTTCAGAAATACTAATAACTACTAACATTATCTACTAATTACAGTGTCCCAAGTGTGTAAAACAGCCTATTCAAACACCGCTGCAAAGGGCCAGAGGTGCTGCATTTTCCTATCAGTTTTATAACCTTTGTGCAGGTGAGCAAGAGCTGGAAATAGCCATGATCCAGCTCTGCCCCTGAATTTATGTGTATGTCTTTAGGAAAAGATCTTATTGCTGAATTTTTCATTTTCACACCTTAAGTTTTTCTTTACTAATTAGACCATGAGAAAAAACACAAAAATGTCAGAGGCAAGAATCCATTGATGGCCCTATGTCAGCTTTCAGAGCTTCCAATTTCACAGCATCTCTAAGGAACCTGATTTCTGCTTCCACTATTGTCTCCAAGGATCAGCTCCTCCCAGTTGCTGCCAGCTGGACTCAGTGTTGGCTGAGTATTCACACCAGTGAGTTGTAACAGCTTTTCTTTGCTGTGCTTACACAGGGATGCTTTTGCAGGGAATGGCTTTATTTATATTTGCTTTCTAGGTGAAAGATTTAAATTTCCTCTCTACACTGTTGTTGGATCTCTAATCCAATCCTTCTCAATCAAGGGAAAGTCTTCCTTTGTCCAGACTTTCTCTTGCCTCCAGGCTCTACAATTCCTGAGGGATGGCATTTGCAGTAAAGACTAAAGCAAGAAGACATTCAATAACTCCACTTCTCTGTATCCTTCATCCCCAGGACACCCACGTCATTCAGCTCTGGGCCTATATTTTCCTTAGTTTTGCTTTTGTCACTGATACAGTTGAAGAAGCCCTGCATGTTGTCTGTGGTATCTCATGCCAGATTTAATTCCCTGCATACTCTAACAGCATTCCTACCTTCCTTCCAAGTGGTGTGTCCCTTCTTCCACATTCTGAAAACTTTGTTCTTCCATTTGAGGTTCGCCAGAAGCTCCTTGCTCATCCATGCAGGTCTCCGGCAGGAATGCACTGAAAGCTATTTCTAGAGTATCGAAGGCATAAAATATGTGGATTGTAAAGTCTGAGATATTTTCCAAAAGCTGAGAATATAATCTAGCACAATTTGAAGCCTTCCAGGTTTGGCAACTTTACTGTGATCCTAAACAATAAAGTAGACACTTTCTAAAAATACTGTCTATTGTGTATATTTAACACTGACAGTAAAAATATTTCCTGGCAGCAGGCAGTTTTAGAAGGAAGTTTTTCTGATTCCTCCTAAATTAAGTGTGATTTAATAGTATTTAAATAGTGTTTTCTTTCCAACAAGAGACATATCTTAGTCACACCAATAAAGGACTTGTTCTGTTTCCTGACTAGCTCAGCTTTGCTGGAAATAAATATGCAACACTTACCTAATCCCTTGGTAAAAGAAATAATGCAAGATGTCAAATAACTGGTGGGGAGAACTTTTGACTGAAAAGTGTTAGTATCCAGCTACAGGGACAAGAAAGCTCAGGCTGAGTTTTAATGCTGCCCCCCCATGCTGTGGTTCTGACTACGTGAGGCATTCCACTGGGAAAACAAAATTAGCAAACAAAGTAATCTGAAGTTCTAAGAAAGAAGAATCATTTTAGCATAGCCTTATTGCTCTTCAGGAAAATAGTTGGGTCATTTCAACAGTACCTTAACCTGGCTGGAAAAAGAAAAAAAAGGGGGAAAAAAAAAGAATTTTGCCCGTCCCTTACAGTGGTTTTGTAGCAGATTGGTCAGCACAGTGTGAGCAGAAACAAAACCAGGCACCAATTGGCAATGTGTGAAAAATTTAAAAAGCAAACATTGTGACTTAGAAGAAATAAACAAAGGGTCTGAAAATTGTCTGGGATTCAAGTCACTGAGCCAACACGGGTCATGTGAGAGCAGGCTAAAATGAACTGAGAATTATTCCCAGACACAGAATAAATTTTTGATAAGGAGAATTGCTCTTCTAGTAAAATTCATGCCACCTGTTTCTCCTGACAACATGTGTGTTATAAAACAAAAGGAGAGGCCCCTGTGGATAGTTGCTCACTCTGAAAAAAACATTAATGGAAGTATAAAACCCTCCTATCCTTTTTTTTGATAGCATCAGATGGAAATAAAGAATAAAGTATGACTTTGCTCTTGCATTGATTATTGTGTACTTGCAGTTATCTGTTGTGAACACAGTGATAGGTAAATATTCTATCAATATCTAATAAATTCTTCATTTTTTTTAATAACCAGTAAGTCAGCATTTACATTTGATCTTCTTCCAGCTAATACTGAATATGATCCATTTGTACTAAATAAAATCTCAAGGACTGGAAGATATTCAGGATCTGCCGGCAAGGTCACACTGGCTGAATAATACATTTGATTTACACTGTAATGAAAAATTAGTGTCTCTCCCTCCTCTCAGTGAAGTAGGTGAATAAAACGCAGCTTTTAAACAGATGTTTTGTACGCTCCTGTGCACTCAAGTCCTTAGAGAAAAGTTGACTACACATAAATAGGAAGCAAAACACATACTAACTGTGGTGTCATAAAATCTGTCACTTAAATCCTTCTCAGTTCCTGAGGAATGGAAGGCAGCAAATGCAACCCCATTCTTTGAAAGGGACTCCATCAGGTGTGCAAGAAACTGTAGATAAACAATTGTGACTTTCAGGTAAATAGCTAAAAATCAGCATGAAAACTAGAACTGACAGATATTTGGATAACCAGAAGGGAAGAAGTCATGCAGCTTCTGTAGGTGGAAGGCATGTCCTTCGAGCCTCTTACAGTTCTTTGGAGTCAACAAGTATGTGGAGAGAGCTGTAGTGTGGTCAAATCCTTGGATCTTTGAAAGAGTTCTTGAGAAAGGAAAGCTCTCACACAATAAAAGAGAACAGTTATCTTGCAGATCAGTAACATTAAAAACTAAGAAACAAGTATAAAAATTAATTCCATGAGCAGCTCTCCATTCTGTTAGTGGACAGAGGGCACTAAAACTGACTGCACAGCCAACATAGCGGTGAGATTGTCAATGGTAGCACAAAAACCTGCTTATATTCTAAAACTGGAAGTACTTAGAGGGATTGCTAAGCATAGGCACATTAGTTATTTAATCACTGTTACAGTGGTATTTAGGCTACACTGATAATTAGGGCTGTATGTGCAAAACTGTCTCAATCTTTAAGAAGCTGGGTGTCTTTGTACTTTTATTTTGCTACCGTTTTTGCAATGCTGGCTTCCCTTGGGAGCCAAGTTGAGCATCTTGAAAGGGCTGTAACTTAAGAAGCATACAAATCCTACTCACTAAATCCTAAGCAATGAGGTTTTATACATACAGAGGTATTGCCTGTTCAGGAAAACAAAGCAAGCCAATTAGTAATACACTAACACATGGCTGTTCTATCAGCAAATCTGCTTCTATTCTACCTGAAGTCCCAAACTTCTAGAGCTTAGCATAAAAAAGCTTTTCTGGGTTTAGAGAGCTTTGTATTAATTAAAATATCGTAGAATGCTTTGATATTTTATGTAATATCATCAGTCAGAGGCCTGAGAATCAAAAGAAAATGAAAGTAATTAACAAAGTAATTAGATGGTATTTAACACCAGAGATTCAGTAACTGCAATGCAACGTACAGCTCTGGACACTGAAAAGTTTGTAATTCCTTTCTATAAATTTGAAAAAGGTAATAAAATAAATGTGCAAATTTGAAAATATTAATTCTGCAATCATGGAAGTAGGCCCTTATACTTCAAAAAAAAGTTAAGTTTTGATCTACATTTGTGCTAAACGAAATCCCAGACCCTAAAACAAAGGGTAGTTGGACTGTTTCATCTTCCTTTGTCTCAGCATTAAACTAAACTTCAGTTTCTCCAATGATTCTGTGTAATTCTGTAAACTGTGTCTTTGTTGACTAGAAAGGTTTTATTTAACTTGTCAGTAAATACTGTATGATTTTTCAAGTTTGCAGTGAATTGGAAACCAGGAGAGTTTTCTGAACACTGCGATGTAGTCAAAGTCAGGACTCATATTTTGGCTCTAGGTGCTCATTTACAAATGAGCAATTCATCTTGTGAGGCAGAAAGGAAATAGCTCCAGGTTTATGTCACACTGTTATGATGTGAAGTGCTTCTCATTGACATGACTCTGCTTTAGACTGAGCACCAGCAAGACTGACAAAGCTGAGGGAGTAGGAGCTGAATTTTTCTTACTTTCAGCATTGTTCTGGTTAGAGTGAGGAGAACTGTGAAGAGTATCTAAATGTGTTAAACCATCCAAAGCAGAAATGAGAGGCATATGATAGGACAACGAGCGCTAGGGAGGGAAAAGAACTCTTTCTGATGGTACCAAATAATTTCAATTCTCTAAAGACTCAGCAATAAATGGGGAAGGGTGCCAAACCTGAGTCTATTGTGCTGTGCAAATGGCTCTTGGGAGAAGAAACAAAAGTCTCTTTGATCATTTGAGAGCAGGCAAAGAAGTCAAATATACTAATGCAGCTGTAATCCCCTACTGGCAGGTCAAGGTAACCTGGCATGTCTGCTCCACAGAGCATCAATATTCTGTTAGAGCACTGAAGATATTACTCTGAGACACCTCATAACTGGAGCAGATTGGGTTGTGTGTTCTCAGCTTAGACAAACTATTCCTAAATTTATGAAACCCTGTGGACAAGACAAACCTTCAGGGCCGTACAGAAGTTTCTGGTTGGATTTAGGTTTTCTTATATCGAGACTGCTAATAGCTGTAAAAAGGATAAACAGCATCTCAAAAGACTGCCTGGGAAGTCGAAGAGAATGCCTACTAGAAACATAAAAAGGTCAAAGAAAGCAGCTATGTGTCTTGTCTCAAAAGCACACAGCATTATTTCAAAAATAAGATGAACAAACTATATCTATTTCCTGGCATGTAGCCCTGCAATAAACATAAATTTAATAACATTAAGAAATACTCAGGGTTATTTTTAGCAGAATCAAAGTATTGATTGAATTCAGAGACATTCAAATTACCTCTTTGACTTTGTTAGATGTTAAACCATCATATGCTCCGTATTCTGGGATAAAAATTGAATTTTCTTTAAAATTCTAATATTTTAATCCCTAAATATACACACAAAATACACTTTATAATAAGGTTTTCTTCTATGGAATAGTCAAATACAAAAGATTTTAAACAAACAGTAATGTATCCTAAAATGTAGTTCTTTACAGCAGGATTAGGAAATCTAAAGTCTGTTCCACTCAATTTTTGTGAGCTGAGGGACAAACTTGTGCCTTGACACTATCTAGATTCTGTCTGCATAAATTTTGGCAGCAAAGAATACTGTTATATGTGACTGAGGGTGCACCTTTTTCCCTTATGGTGCACTATGCAGTAACCCTCCAATTGCTAATTTCATTCTATAGTTGCCAGAATAAATGATATCCCTGGTGGCAGTTCAGTAATACATTCCTATAAAAGCTAATAGTAAGTCAATAGAAAACAAAATAATTACTCCTGTTAATCTCAGCATGCCCTGGCTCTATTTTTCAGGGAGAAGAAAAAGAAATAACTTAAAGATACTTCTTAGGTGCTTATTTTATAATGGTGCATGTATATAGAGGCCATATTTTCAAAGTTTGGAAGCAAACGCCTAGCATGTCAATTTTTCATTAATGGAAGTTATGGATATGGATCACTAAAAACATTATACTTGGGTAGTGGCAGCCAATGGTTTAATTCATCCACAATAATGGAATGGCCACTCTCCTCTTTTATTACTCCCACTGGCATTAGGTCTAGACAGTGTCACATCAGAGAGCAGCAGTTAACACCAGGGCAATCTGACACAAACCTGCAGCTATTTCCCTTTTCCTTCACATGATGAATTGTTCATTTACAAATGAACACCTTGAGCCAAAACATTAATGCAGAGTCTGCCTGCATCCTACTGTTTGGAAGAATTATTATAATGACAAAAACGATTGATATTACAGAGGTGCCTGCCTGATGTGATTTGCCGTTGAATAATTTAATTTTTTAGTAGTTAATATTCACAGACTACAGTCTTCAAATTAAATCACATTTCAAGATGCTCAAGTTCTATTAACCTTTGTGTTTGTTAATATAGGTTGTTACTCAAAAAGCATACATTTTGTGAAGTCAGAGCAAATTTCTGGGAAAGGGAAAGAGATTTTGATGAATAGCAGTAAAACAAAGTCTGTGCTTTTATTGTTCAATAACAGTTATTTCACAGAGAGGAAAGTATATTTTAAGTTCGGGAATGTCTCAATCATTGCCATTTTTGTACCTGTATTTTCTGCTTCAGCAGGAAGGACTTGCAAAGTCAACTCAAGTGTGGCACATGAGCGGCCACGTGTTTGCAGCTCCCTAGGACTTACACATCAAAGAAAGGGAATATCTGGAACACTGTGCCCATACTATTGCACCCACCCCTACAGGGTGCTGAAATAATGACCTTCAGCTGACAAAGGTGCCACCTCGAGAGCAATGGTCAACAAGGAAAGAAATACCCAAAATATTAATTCCGTTTCTGTAGAGCAGAGTCCATGTTGTATATAAAGCAAGACAGATATTAAACATATCCACGATAAAGCTGGCTGGAGTGAAACGCTGCAAGGCACAACAATCCCTTCAGCACTCAGAATGTTAATCCTTTGGTTTATTATACTTGAATATTAAGACAGAATTATCTAAATTAAGGACCTGACCTGAAAATCTTTTCCTCCTCGCTATAATTACACCAGCAGATGTGAGAAGGCTGCTCTGTACTGGCCTGCAAAGAGTTGCTAATACTTGTAATGCACCTTCAATATCTCAATCAAACATTTCAGCTCCTGAATACTTTTCTTACTTTGTTTTGCCTTCGGTAAGCCCCCTCATGCCTGAGCTCATGCTGATTTTGTTACAGCTAATAAGAGTGTGGTTTTGCCTCTTTTGCAGGAATGAATGCTTGATTTGGTTTTAACACAGTTTCCAGGCCCAGATGAGCAATAAAAATGTTTTGAAAAATGACACCCAAACACGCAATGCGTGAGCTTTAGATTTGGTTACAGGGCACTGTACACATGATTAGAACACAGCATAACTTTGAAGGTCATGTTTTCACAGTCTGCTGAGCAAAATCCTTGTCAAAGCTATTGCAAAAAATATTATCCAGGAGTGCTCAGGAAAGAACACCTGATGATTGTGCTCTCTGTTTCATGGCTAAAGCAGTTTATTTTTCACTATACTGTAATGAAAAATCCTGTAAGCATCATGGTATCTTCACAGATACTTTACTAAAAGGCTAAATAAGTATTTTCAAATAAGACCTGCAAAGCTAAAGAGCAGGGAATTCTGGGAGCTTTGTTTTATCACGAACTTTGCAAGTAAGAGACAAAAAACTTCCTGCAGTATACATGAAACAGGTCAAGGATGCCAATTACAATATTATAACAGGCTTCCAGGTGCTGCAAGGGATTTCTATAAAAATCTCCTTCAGAAGATAATACCTGAGTGCTTTATTAGCACTTTATCTCAAATGGCAATGCTCACTCCATTTCACTTCTTGCATTTTCATTTAAATTTCCATGGTTCAGATTTCTTTTTATTCCCCCGAGAACATTTTGATTATAAGGATAGATTCCTTGTAGCCTGACAGGAGAAATTAAAAAAACTCAAAACACTCTAATTAAAGATGGCCAGCCCAATTTGTGTCTGTTAGTTGACCTGGAGTGCAACAAGATGTTTTATTCTGTGTAATCAAGCTATTAAACAATTTCTTTTGATTAAAACATGTTGACATCAACCAGAACACATAGATGGCAGAAATAAGGATTAAAAAAATCCTTCTCTTTCAGTGAAAATGTATGCTTTCCTAATAAGTTAATCAATTTAGTGATGCTTCTAGGGGAAGAGATTTCTATGAAACAGTTCAGCAAATCACCCCTTGTTCCATTCATTCAAGCCTTTCATGTGTCATTATTGCTTAGTTTTAAAAGATCATATAAATACCATTGTCCTTTCTTTTTAGCATAAGGAACTTTTCAAATAATGGCTAATTTTCTGGGTTTTCATTATATTTTTTTTAATACAAAACCCCAGTGTTAGCAGGTAAAAGAGAAATCTACTGAAAACTGTAACCTAGAATTTTCTCCTCTTCTCTCCATTTCTGAGGTGTTGATGTAACCCTGAAAAAAATTTAGTACTTTTTTCAAGTTCAAGTCCCTGACTTCAGACAGAGCTTTTTACTTGAACAGGAAAGATATTCCTAATGTTAATATTCCTACTCAAAATTGTACATATAGACATTTTTATGGGTACAAATACAAATTCTATTTCTATACCATGTACATATTTGTTTTCCCTAATTGTCAATATACCTAACAGTCTAGCCCAGAGGTACAACATTTGGGTCTTTCCAGGTCTTATTAGCCTTAATTCTGTGGTTTTAGGATGGATTCAATAGAGAGATGGATTCAAGAGAGATGGATTCTAAAAAGAGCCCACTTCAGTTTTCTGCAGCTTCACTCAGCTTCTACTCCGTGGGAGTATGAGCTGATTCTGCCTCCATAACAGGCTGAGATTGCCTCGTGTCACCAAGCAGAACTAACAGTACATCAAAGAAGGTTCCTGCATAAAATGCCCAAAAGCTGAGTCTGTGAGTTGGGAGTTTTCTTTTAAAGCAGCTACACATTTTACAGGTGGGAAAAGTTCTTTAATAAATGTGTGGTGCAGAGTGAACTTTAATCGGTTAATATTAGAAGTCAGAATTCACAGCAATGCCCGAAGCCAGCCTGATAGTTAGACCAGAGATGCCCATATCCTTCAGCTGGCAAAAGAAAAAATTATATATATGTAAAGACAATTGTATGGTAGACTGATACTTCAGTTGAGGCTGATAGTGTGAGAACCACAGTGAAGACAAAGGATAAGTGGATTAATACATTCTGGCTTAGGAGAGACTGGAGAGGGAGAACTGGCCCTGTGTTGGTGGCAATGGAGGCATTTCACACTCACATGCCATAAAATACAAATAGTGAATTGTAAAGAGCCAGAGAAAAAACACAAAACACACACACACCTCCCTCATGGCAAACAATTTCTAGTACACAGTTTTTAGTAATGCTGACTCTGAGAGCCACAGTCTTCCCCACAAATAAAAATTGTTGTCTTCTTACCTGCGATGCAACAGTTAAACAGTACAACTCCCTCCCCCCCGCCTCTGCCTCAGCATTTTACTGATAGAAGCATGAAGGAATTTATGTGTGGGTAGATTATATACCTTTAGTAAAAGCTGAATAAAGTACTCTGGCACCTTTGATGGCAAAATGGCTGCAACAACTCAAGGGACAGAACTAATACAACCACAGCAGTAAAGAAGAAAACAAATCACAACCCTCCTCAAAGCACAAAACTTGTAGACCAGTCCTAATCCTCTCAAGCACCCTAAACATAATTGTTTGCAGAACACAGAAGGCTCTTAACACATAAAGCTCATATAGCTGAGCTGGGCGAAAACAGAAGGACCTTCAAGTCCCACATGGGATATGAGTATTTGGAGAGATTTGTTCAGAGAGAGACTGTTACTCCAGAATGAAGAATTCATTCATGTAAGAATGTGGGCTGAAAAGCCATTGTTGTGTAAGAGGTTCTGTACAGAAGAATGAAGGGAACACCCAGGTTAGAGACTGGACTGGAAAATGCAGAAATCCTGCAAGCGGATTTTATGTGATATTGGTTCCAAATGGTGACAATCATATATGCTGCTGCAGAAGGTAGAAGCATCCTACAGAGGATACCAAGCTTGACAAAAATCTCCTTGGTACTTGTGCTTTTCATTAAAAGATACTGTTTTGATTTTTATTTATTTCTATTTTAATGTTTTCGTTGAGGAGCACATATTTCAGCAGTAAAAAAATTCTGACATATGGATTATTTTTATTAATTCATTTTCATTAATTGGAAATATCACTAAGAGTTCTTTCAGAGCCATTTTTAAAATCATGAAAGTAATGAATTCCGACTTTGCAGAATTGAACAGCCAGCTCCTTTTTCCTCTAGGTTTATTCAGAGGTGGCAACCACAGTGCTGTATTACTAAACACGACCTCACAGATTTGTGACCTTGTTTTGTTCATAAATTATTGGCTGCTTGGATTAATGAAGCAAAACAGCCATCTCCTAAAGCTGTTTGTGATCAATTTTCTACCTGCATAGAAAGTTCTTTGAAAAGTACAAAGTATCAAAATAAGGCTAAAAACATCAGTTTTCTCAAAACTTCTCTGAGCTATTTGGAACTAACCAGTATAAAGAGAGAGGATCCTCATCCTCTGCTATTCATCCCTCCCCCTCACTTCCAGACTGGGGATGCATTAAAGTTGGGTAAAGTGTTGTTGCACTCTGACAGCTCACAATCTATACATGGGCCCTTGCAAACAACAGTCAGTCAGTCATAAATTACATCACTGTATAGGTTGCTCTAAATTACTGTACGTTTAAAGAAGTTTAATGATGAGAGAATGACAGACAGTTCTGTAGCAGAACCCCCATTCTCCAGCTGAAAAGACCTTGGCAAAAGAGAGAATCTCACTCTTTTTCAGTGCTTCTACACTATTTTAGGAGTCATCATTCTTCCATGCTGAGAGATCATTTTCTAAGTCCTCAGTGTTGCCATAGCAAAAGCCAGATTTTTTTTTCCTCCCAGTGCCTGACAAAAAAAGTCTGTGCAATATTACAGAGGAAAAAGGTATAAACAACGGTTCTGAAATGACTCCAAGTATTTTCTGTGGCTTCACTTTCTGGTCTCCATTAAAGTACACTTCAGTCTTATCAAGGGTATAAAAATATGTCTTAAGTCTTCCAGTTGTCTTCAGGTCTGGGGATTCTGAAAAGTGCTAATCTTGCCTCATGACTCAGAAAATTTTGTAAACTGGAAGAGAATGGCTGGTGCAGAGGAGGACATACTTTCTCAGAGGGACTTTTTAGGGGATGTGTTCTATTCACTTATAGCTGTGGTTAACCACTATAAAATCAGAATTGCAAGTAATCACAAAGAGAGAAAGACTACTACGCTACAGTAATCAGAAATCACAACTTTCTCTACCTGTAAAAACCTAAATATTGTAAAGTCATAGTTGGAACTGCCTAACACAAATATAGGATCTTACACTTTAAATTGCCCCAAATGCTTCAGGGAGTAAAAAAACCAGCGTATTTGCAATTATATTAAGATCAGTTTTAGACTACACTTCAGACCATTGAGTCCTGCAGGCACCTGGGGTTGAACATTAGATTTTCACCCCGTATTATTAATGTGCAACACAATAAGACCTCAACCACTGTAATCAGTCACTTTCCACAGTATGTAATTAAATATTCACCATCATGGGATGTTAGTAGCACAAAAGGGGGCAGAATGCTGTAGCAGAGACAGAAACTCTACAGCTTTTAGAATATACCAATTTGCATTCTAAATAGGCACTTGACTTTTCCTCTGTGACAGTCTCACAATTGATTAGATAAATATTTTGCAGTAAGCCACCAGAATGTAGGGGCATAAATCAAAGTGTGATTTTGGAGGCTGAGAAATCTTTAACCAACCAAAAAAAGAAATATTTTTGTTTGAAATAACCCATTGCTTCCAAAGTTGTAAAGTCTTAATCAAGCTCCACCTCTGTGAAACTTCAACTTGGCTGACCATTTTCTACAATCAATCTTTCACACTTATATTTTTCAGGCATAAATGTCCTAATGGCATAACTGGAAAGAGGAATTTCTTGATTCTCTAAAACCTACTGGAAAGTACTAATTCCTGGCCATGTACAGAGCAACACAATAAAAGTAATATGTGCTAAATATAAGTAAAGGTGCAAAAAATTGTTGTTTAAACAATCCCATCTCCCTCAGCCTTTCCTCACAGGAGAGATGCTCCAATCGTCATCATCCTGACAGTCCCTCAGTGGACTAACTCCAGTAGCTTCCTTTCTCCTGCACTGAAAAGTCCCCAGCTATACATAATACTCCAGCACTCAGCAAAGAAAGGTCTTTTTGAATTGAAAACTTGAATTCTGTCTAAGCTTTTACTACTTAGTAAGTTTTCACTTTAGGAAGCTTGCAATTTGCAAGCTATTTGTGTTATGTCACTTAATTATAAGAGATTTCTGATGTAATTGATCATTTGAACTAAGAGGTACTGTATGACTAAAGCAGACAATATAAGACATTCTTATCACTTAAAGGGTTTAGGAATTTGAAGAGGCTACCCAAGCCATTAGTAGCTGATTTTGTGATTGGCAATGATAAAGACTCAATTTTGGCAGAAAAAGAAAATGTACATCGGTGTTTCCCACCAAATACTGTGGATTTCCAACTGCTGATTTGGGAGCGTTGTGGAGTTCTTTTTGTTTGTTTGAAGGTTTTTTTTCTGTTGTGGCTTTTTGGGGTTTTCCCCTTAAATTTCCCAACATAAATAAAACAATTGAACATCAAGTGATTCTGTTTTTCATGATGAAAACCCTTGCTAATGGCAATTCTTATGAAGTTTTTTGTCTAGAAGGAACTGGCCTGGTCTAACTCTTGTCCTAATTCAGACTGAATTGGAATTAACAACCAACAGCAGTTATTCACTGGGGAAAGGGTATTCCCTCAGTGGTTTAAGGGCTGCAGATGGAGTGAAAAAGCAGTTTAGGAACAAAAAAATTATATATGGGTCTTTCCTCTCCATGGCATACAAACATAAAAACCAATAGATGAACTCGTACAGCTTCAGTTTACATGGTGTGACCTTCACTTACTTGGCATATTTAGGATATGACTGAGATAGCATCCTAGTAATTTACGAGTTGGTTTATGTGAAAAATGAGTAGTCTGAGAGATCTTTCTAAACACTAAAAATAAACAAGCCCACTTTTCAAGCTATGCTAAATACTGTCCTTGAATGGAAAGCTGTGTTTATCTGGGAGCTGAAATCCAAGACAGAAATGGGCTAAAAAGGGTGTGCCTATTGTTTTCCTTACACTGAACACAATAAACACAATTCGTTTGTGTTTATTTTGTGCTTATTAGTAGATATTGCATTTAAAAAATGGCAGGGTACCTCATTTTGCTTGAGAGGCATCCATCACCCCTAGGCTCTCGTAGCTCCATCACAAAGAACTAAATCATCCAGCTCTTCCCAAGGTTGTGAGTTTTTTAGGCAACAAGAGTGGATCACACTCAGCACCAGGGCTCCCTCTGAATTCAGAGCTCCACTTGACCATGCAGCTCCTCCTCTTGCTCTTGTTTGCTTCCCCCTGTCCCTCACCAGCTCTGGGTGTATCATCTGAGTGATCCTTCTCATTTCCATCCCCTGTATGTCTTTGTGATTTCATTGCAACCCATCTCTAGGGGTGACTTTGGGAACAGACTCACTAAACTTTTTTCTGTAATTTTCTGAATGCACAGGGTTTCCCTGATGAGAGGGAGGTGTGGAAATACAATTCGTGGAAACAAAATTCTGCTTGTAGAGAAGTTCGGAATATTGGAGAACACCTTGCAAAATCAAGCCTGTCTTTGCTACTTAATTACATATGAGCCAGAAATAACATCTTGGACTCCTCTGAATGCCACTGAATTCAAGAGGTTGACTTCCCGAATCAGGCCTTTTTATGCCACATTGACACAAGGTGGGCCAATTTTATGTCCCTCTGAATACCTTAATCTTCCACTAGTATTCCAAAGCATGAACAGAGCAATACTCATAATTAACAATTGTGTCACAGCCTATAAAACGCTCTCTGCTCAGGAAGCTGATAACTGAGTAGGAATGAGCCAAATACACGCTGTTAAGAGCCTATTGTTCCTACACTGAACAAATATGAACAGAAGCCAGAAAACTTGCAGGGAAAAAAAAAAGTTGCAAACCCCTAACGTAAGCTGATAGAAGTTTGGCACATTGAGATGTGATTTCTGATTCATACATGCATAAGTGACATATTTAATTTCTAAAGAGATTTAAGTGGTAGCTTTATTTCTGTGCTAGTGGTAGTCATATATCTCGGCTTTATCTATTAATACATGATTCCAAAAAAGCATCCCAGTCTTTGACTCTAATTTAAGGCACAGCTGCTATTTTCACATATTGGGTATTTCAGATTTTGAACCCTTGTCATGCAGAACATGACTCAGATATTCACAAACCTGACTGAGAAGAGCAGCACCACTCTCTTACAACTAAAATTAAAACTCTTCTGCACTTAAAGGAGTGAAACAAAATGCTACCTACAACTTGCCTGTCCATAGCCTAATGGAAGGTACAATCATAAAGAAGCAACCATAGAAACCAAGTGGGACTGCACTGTCAGAAGCTGCTCCTAATCCAAAGTGATCGTTGCCTCCTAAACCATTACTAATAACTACTTCATTCAATTAATATATTTGTCAGAACTATTTAATTAATATATTCTTTAGAACTATCCATTCCATAGTCCATTTATTCCAATACTTAAATATTCCTACAGTTAGAAAAGTCTACGCAAGTAATCTGACATTTCACTTGCCTCTACTGATAAAGAAGTTAAAGATAGGAAGGAGCATATTTATGCTCCTTACTCAAGTACCTGAAGTCAGGAATGATTAATTCAGTAGACAATTCTTATGATCCTTTGCTGATATTGAGGTGGATGAGTATCTGTAATGCCCCAATTCAGTAGCCCATTTAAAAGGCCAGTGACCTCAGACTCTGTGCATCAGAGGAAAGAGCCTCTTTAGGAGTAGGCTCAGTTTTAGTGCTCTGAATTACCCTCTGCTGAGACCCTTTTCTGCTGACTATACAGAATCAGGTAAGCAAAGTAGGCCATACATCTACCTTTCTCTACTCATGTGTTTTTCTGGGAAGTGAAGTTAAGCTGGCTGATGTAAAATTTTCCAGACCTACTACTTTTTTTTTAAAAAAAGCCCCATGTTAAGTCTTTCTAAGGTATTGGAAATTCAGCTTTTCCTTTACAAAGTACCTGCAAATGCTCCAGTTATCCAGGGAACACAAAGCTGTCTTATATCAGGTCCAGCTCAGCTGAGGACACATAAAATGACTGAGCACCCCAACCTGTGCCCTTAAGTTATTGCCCTGAAGGTAGTCACATTTATCACCTGATACTTTCAATGTTTATGGAAATAGGAGACACTCAGTACAGAACATCTCAAGGCTGCCTCTTGGTAACTTCACTCTCCAGCTCTTGTCTTGCGATTAAAACTGAAAAGCAGTTTCAAACGTAGCAGCAGCTGCTCAGATCACACTGTTCCATCCCAGGAGCTCCCAGGAGCTCTCCATCCTCCAGTTACTCAAACAGAAACATGGGTTGTTCCAATGAGCTGGAACACATACCAAAGCTATGTGGCAATAGGCCCAGTAGCATTTTTCTCTGTGCTTTGGGCAAATCCAAATACTAATGCTTAGTGCTACCAATAAAGCCAATAAACACCAGATTGGTTCACCATTACCTCCCTGTTAATGTGAACTTGCTGTCTTCCTGCTTGGAGTGTCTCACTCCAAACTGTGGCTGCTGGAATGCTTGCAATTCAGAGCAGAACTTCGGAACACACAGTTTGTCATACACAGTAAAAGAGTTTTACAAAACACTTCTGAACTCAGTGAGGGCTTCTCTTGATCATCTCACTGTTGTGTAAAGCCTGGAAGATTATAGTTACTCAATATACTTAAATAACTTATTACTCAATATACTTAAAATTTAATCTCAATGAATGTGGAAAGTATAGTCTAGAGGTTTTCAAAACAGGCTAATTCTTCTGTTCACTTAAATACTTTACTGAACAATGATGTTTGGTTAAAACTGAATGTGGATTCATTGCCAGAAGAATGACAAGTCACAAGTCTGAGCATTACTGTTACTGGTTCTCTGCAAACTTTGGATGATGTTATTTTTGCATACAAGATATTTTTCTGTAACTCAGTTCACATCTACAAATGGTAATGACATTTCTTCATTTCTCCTAATTTATGTGTCTACCTTGTCTCCTAGAAACACCAGCTATTTTTTGCATACGCAGTCCTCTAATAGGCACATATTTAACCCACCCACATAATACTCTCCAGCCTTAATTTAAAGGCAATGACAGACTCTTTTACCATGTTTTAGTTAACTCTGGAAAGTGTTGAGCTTAGCTCCAATGTCTGTGGTTCCACACTTGCTGTTTCATCCGGGTTGGCTTCTGTCAGCAGGGGTTGTTTTGCAAGGGGGTTCATTTTTTCATTTGTTGTTTGGCCCACCATGGACTGAAAAAGTTCAGGTCATATTCAGAGAGGCATTCCCCGTCTGTATAAGGGATGTGTAGATGCATTCTCCACACTGTCTCTGAGCTTCAAGGGTGTGGGTTATAGCACCCAGACAGAGCCCAACTCCACTGCACAAGCTGTAGAAACTTTCAGTCCTTCCACAGCACCAGCAGAAATGAAAGCTCACACATCATTCCGAGTATGGCAGCTTCATGATTTAGCTGCTCCTACTGCAGTGAAGGATAATTACACAAGTAAGATTTACTTCAAACTTCAGAAACACTGCATTGCTCGAGTCAGCAATTTATGCTCTCTTCATTTGGAATGAGAACTACAACAATACAGCCCTATGATGGCAAACTTGATGATTGCATGCAACTACAGCAGAAAATTTACAGAACCGTATGTATATAAAACAGATGAAAAACTTATGAGTATTTCCCTTTGAAAATAAAGTTAGGGCATAAAATGCAGTCATGAATATAATGACAATGGTTATCTTTTTTTAACACTGCTATCATTAACTGGCAGAACAGACACTTGAGGGTTGCCTGTAATTTAGTTTCCATAACAGATTAATTCTTTTGTGTTTTGCATGGCTGATTCAACAAATAGAAATATCTGCAAGGTGTTCGGCCAGTTAAAGATATTGCAGGTTGTCAATGAATTGATGGAAGGACTACTACGACCAGATGAGTCTCTATTTCACAGCCTGAGGTCCAAACTATTGACTTCCTTATTTTTCTTCCACTCACTCACCATTACATTTGCATTAGTTCAGCTCTAATGAAGTCTGTTGTGATGAAAAGGCTGGTGCTGACTGTCCACCATGACTCTTGCTGCTTATAGAGCCAAGTGATGATATCCAGGGACAAAGGGATGAAAATTACAGCCCCCTGTTCTACTTGGCCAGGGCTGCTTCCCCACACACAAATGTCTTTGCCATCCCTGCAGCAGGGAGAAATCTGAGAAAAGCAAGAATGTACATCTCAGCAAAAGCCATTCATTGATTAACTAGAAGTCATTCCCGCAAAACAGCGCACTGGAAATCCACAGTGGATACTGTGGTTGGAATTTTGGTGGATATTGTGGTTTGGATGGTTTTTTTCCAAAAGGGAAAAATGTTCTTTAGCAAGTTAAATTTCGCAGTTTCTTTTCAAGAGATGCAAAAAAGCTATCTAGACTACAAGCACACAAAACAGGATGAGTACGCACAGGACGGGATGGAGAGTATCAGAAAAGAGGATTCCCATTCACAGCCTTACTTCCACACTCAGCCTTAAGCTGGACATACGCTCCTCTCATAAATTTTCCTTCACCCAATTTTAAGCTGCATCAAGCTGCTGCATGTCAGCATAAACCATTGCTAGGGTTTGAATTCATAAATATCAAAAGTTACTGAATCTGCAGGCCTCAGGAAATTAGATTACATTCTATTTATACTCATGGCCAGATTCTAACCTCTACTTAAACAGCCTCAAATTACAGTATGTTTGCTGGCACAAGTAACTTTTCTGTTTACATCAGTTGATGTGAGGTCAGACCGCATATGAGAGAGGAAGAATGAATGGATTAGCGTAAATTTATACTGCAGTTACAAGATAATAAAGCAGAATGTGAAAACTCCCAAATTAAAACTATTCCAAGCAGAGCTCATTTATTTAAGATGCTTGTAACAGGAGACGGTATCAAAAAATGTCTGCAAGACAAAATTATCCTGTATAAAAACTAATATCATCTCAGATAGACATTGATAATTTCAATTTTGTCTTATTATATTTTAACCCATATTTAAATTGCCATCTGAGGGAGTTACTAAGGTTCCAGGATTAAATTAACTGTCTTTTAGCTGCAAGAAACCCCTGCAAGTACTATCCATTTAAACACATATATAAAGCAAAGAAAGTTTTGAGGGTATGACATATAAGAAGGTAATTTTATATCAAGATAATTTGCTCATCAAGCCTAAAAAATGCTTTCCTAAAAAGTTTTGGTCACAATAGAAAGGGTTTGCAAATTCACAAGGTACAAGATCATAAGTTAACACAAACACCAGCCAACTGTGTATCTAACAAATAACAGACACAACAACATCCTTAACTTATTGTAATTTCACATTCTGAATTTTCAGGGATTTTAAAAATCAGTCTACATGGGGTCACCCAAGAAACAGGCAGAGAACACACATTTTCCATTGCACAACAACAGTCTTCGAATAACTTTGAATTACTCGTTTTCTCTAGCAAATAATCACTTCAATAAAATTCAATGCAGGATCTTGGTGGATTACTGGACTCTTTGAATCCAGATTTTGGTGCTACATATGTTTTGCTCAGAAGGGACTAAAGGCAGAGTTGCTTCAGGAAACAAAAATACCAGCTTTCCCATGGTCTGTGTTGGGATGGAGATATCTTGAGGCATGGGGAGCACAGTTAAATAGGCTTTTCTTTTCCTCATTGTTCCTTTCTAAAGAATTAGAAATATAAAACTTGGAAAATAGAAATAAACTGAGTGCTTGCACAGCACCCAGATGAATTATGAGCACTTCAGTAAGCACTTGTTCATCTTTGTTTTTCTGTGGGAGCCAGCCTCAGGAGAGGATTAACACTCACAGTGAAACTCCTGCAGCTAATGGCTTTCCACTGCTACAATACAGGAATTCTTTCTTTTAATGATAAAAATTATAGTGGCCCCTAAAGAAAAGGATAGTTGTAAAGTGTACTGCCAGAAGGTGATGGAAATTAAGTTCCTGCTTCTTCCTGATAAACACTGCATGATGTGCCAGCTGTGCAGCAACATTCCCAGTGTGTCCCAGCAGCCACACTGCTGGTTCGTGTGTCAAAATGCCTGAGATGCTGATAAAGAAATGATCAAACCTTCACTTTTAAGATAATCCCTACTCTGTAACTCTGTACTGCCAGGAGTGTAATGCAGGATGTTCATTGTTCATGAACTCTTGTGTATGTGCATGGCATGTTCCAAAGCTGTTATCTCTAAGCAGCCCCATAAAGCCTGGCCATAGATAGTCCTTCAGCAAAGACATAATGAAGCTGCTCTGATGTAATTCTGGCTCTATCTGTGATATCAATCCTAAAACATTTCACTAAAGATTGTTTCACTAAAAAAATGTTTCAAGCAATTCAGAAAACACTCACTATTAAATAGAAGAAGCAAATTTCAATCATAAAAAGATTCAGGTAACTGTTCTGAGCTACACTGACAGTTTCAGAAGTTTGATTCCACTGTTATCTGGAAAGAATGAAGAGTCCATCTCTTAGCTGTGGGCTGTGAGAACAAACACCAACCTCCTACTGTGGAAGAGAAAAATACAATTCCACTACAATTTCTTCAGAGCTCAGCATAATGAATAAACTGAAATGTTCTGCTCCTCTTTTGCATGTCTCGACAAGGCACTAACTTTTTTAAGTCGACCACTTGCCCTTCTCTCTGACTTCTTCATGGTGCTGTGGTGCTGAGAAGTGGCTGGAATGTGGTTACCACATCCTCAGGACTCATGGCACATCCCAAGGCAAGTTCTTCTGGATGGTTAAGGACTCCCAAGATGCATCCTTAAGTGCTCAATCTTAGTGAATATTGGAAGATGAAAATCTAATAACTGTGCAACTTCTTACTAACTCAGGTCTCAGTTTTTACACCTTCTCTATGTACGACTGTTACTATATTTATCACTTGTAAGATATCTAATCTAACAGGAACTTAATCTTCAACAAAAGTTCCTTCAAATTACTATTAATAACAACACCTTTTTTTTTTCCTAATGAATCTGCCCAAATTTAGCTCATCAGGGACTTGAATATTCAAACATGATGAGAAAAATGTTCCCAAAGTTAATTCTAATCACATAAAATATTAACTCCTTAATTTAAAAGGAAACTCCTGGATTATTTTTTGAAGAAAACAGGGATTTTCAATGTTATTAGCAATTTGTACATCTTGCTTGCATGAAAGTAAGAGGTTTTTTGGATATTCTTTACCATATGAAATGAAAAATGATACCAAATTTTCAGTAAACAAAAGCTCAATCAGATTTTTAATAATAAATTGAGCCCAGTATTGTTTAACTTGTTCATCAGTGTCTTGGATGAAGGGGCAGATGCCTCCTCAGCAAGTTTGCTGACGACACACACCACAAGAGAGACAGGTTGCTCCTGGAGCAGGTCTAGCACTGGGTGACAAAAATGCTTAAAGGGCTGGAGCATCTCTCTGATGAGGAAAGGCTGGGGGAGCTGGGCCTGTTCAGCCTCGAGAGGAGATCTCACAAATATCTGTCAGTATCTGCAGAGGACAGTCAGAGGATGGAC
Source organism: Pseudotriccus pelzelni (assembly GCA_035584735.1). Taxonomy (NCBI): domain Eukaryota; kingdom Metazoa; phylum Chordata; class Aves; order Passeriformes; family Tyrannidae; genus Pseudotriccus; species Pseudotriccus pelzelni. The sequence goes on along the minus strand of JAWMRA010000146.1, from coordinate 14,619,361 downwards.
CAGGCTCTGCTCAGGGGTGCTCAGCAACAGGACAAGAGGCAACAGGCAGGAACTGATGCCCAGGAAGTTCCACCTGAACATGAGGAAAAACTCCTTTCCTGCACAGTGACCAAGCATTGGAACATTTTCCCCAGACAGGGAGTGGAGTCTCCCTCACTGGAGATACTCCAGACTGTCTGGACACAATCCCATACCATGTTCTCCTGGATGGCCCTCCTTGAGCAGGGGGGTTGGACCTGATGACCTGTTGTGGTCCCTTCCACCCTAGCCCATTCTGTGATTTTGGGATGTCTAATAGACATGCATACTTTAAAACACCTTGTATATTTACAGTTTAGGGAAACAATGATAGGCAAATGGATGAAGGTTCAAGCAAAATTCTTCTCCTTCCTCTTCATCACTTAAATTCAGAGTTAGGGGAATAATAACAATTTAAAGAAAGTAAATCTGTCTGAAGAATTGCAACACCCCTACGTGATACCTTCCATATTGTCTTTCTGACATCAACAACAAGGTGAAAGACAAACAGACAGAAAAGCAAAATGTCCTAATTTATTGAGGAAAAGGAGAATCCAGAAATGGAAAAACAATTCTTCATTACTCCCTTAGCAGCATATTGGATGCAGCACAAGCTACAGTTACTGAAGACCCATTTCCAAAATACGAGCAACCCTTCAATTCAAAATTGATTTCAGTGTTTTTGGAGGTGTGAGGAAGCCACACACAAGTCAAGCACAGTAATACTCTATTCCAGGGAGAGGATTATATGAAAAAGAAGCAACTCTCTGAAAGAAAACAAAAAGGAACAGCTAAAAAAGTAAAAACACTTATCCATGATAGAAAGACTATTAAAAGATATTATTATGTGGAGCTCATGGCAAGTGTATAAAAATCTTCAAGACTGTATTAAAGGAAGGAAAAAAAAAGATGTTGCTTTTAAACTCACAATAAAAGACCCTATTAGAAGTAAAAAGCCTTTTGCAGAAAGCTGTAGTTATCACTTAATTAAAGAAGGGAAATAATGCTAAGGAGCTATATTTAAAACAATAAAGCAGGATTCTGAGACCCAGCATGCTGTCTACATACAAAAATGAACACCACCACCCTACAAAAAAAGAACCCCAAAGCGACTCTGTTTCTGAAACTTATTAAAAGGAACCTGCCAATGAAATTCTAGAGTCCAGAGATCCCTGTGTTGCAAACAGTGCTGATGCCCAAAAGAAAAGTTTGGGACTATGGGAGCCTTCTGTCAAGAAGAACATTTTCTAGGACAGGGTGTCTACAGGCACCTTCCTGTGATTTCACCCATTTCCAGGTGTTCCTGCCAGCTCACAGTTATCAGTGAAATGCAGTATGAACCCAATGTACTGAAAAACACTTAAAGATTATTACCTTACGAGCTTATTTTGGGTGCCTTGAATCTTCCATGGAGGAGGGTAAAACACCAGTGAATTCACGGGTGCTTTTCTTTACAAGGTTTTCAAACCCTACTAATAGTTTTTACAGAGTTCTTGGGAAACTAATACTTAGGAAATCAGCTCATGAGCCAATGGCCACATCCTCTGTTTGCTGTGGCTTTAACAGGATTCTCAGCAATGTTGAACTGATGTACTTTGACTGACTGATGCATCCCAGCACATCTGGCCCTCCAACAGCTGACCTGAGTAGTTAAAGATGAAATAACATCAATAAACGCAACAGAAGCAGCCACCAGGTTCCCAGACCATGTCAGCTTCATTGAACGCTTGCAGCTCTCCTCATTTATTTATTTACGTCCTGATGCATTTAAGATGTGACATTTTTGAAAGAAAATCAGATTATTCGTAAAGCCCTTTTTTGGTCTTGTTGTGTTTCAGCTAAATTGTGGCTCTGCCTACTCAAATGGACATATTTAGAAAATATAAATGTAGCAGATGCTTACAAATATATGCCCTACTTTTGCAGTCAACTCTTCTTTACACATTTTTATTAGCTAGTAACATGCAGAGCTTCCACGCAGGTTTTGAGGTGAAAAACATTGTTTTTCTTTGAAAAGCAAACACAGGCACATAATACGCAAGGACGTTTTCAAACAGAGTCTGTGTGTATATCACGATGGGCTCCATTGAGGACATATTTGAAGAAAGATTTTATACCCAATTCTCATGGACCTGTGATTACATGGTGATGAAATCTAATTTATTACATTATTCACCAGAGAGGAGTTCTGGTACTTTTGGCAGGTTTCTCAGCATGCAAACAAACAAATGACTGCCTATATTGCCCAATGTAGGATTTGCTGTTCTTTGTTTTTCCCATAAATGTCTACACTTTATAGCTGCTTTGGGCCAGTGATTCCAATAAAATAAGGAAGAAAACGGAAGTCAGCGGAACAAGGGAAGGAAGAGCCATAACTAGAAGCGCAAAATATTTGTGATTAATGAAGGCTTCTGGTGGCACAGAACTCACAGTAGTAATTATGCAACATCAAATATAGTTCCAAAAATAATAGCTATGTACTATCACTCTGTTGAAATGCACTCCAAAGATTTACTTTTAATACCACAGAGGCTTAGACAGAACACAGGGAAGAGAGGAAGATCTCGAGATACATTATTGAGATTAGCATCTTGCCTTTAATTCAGTATATGGGAATGACATAGCAAATCTATGTTGTTCTAGCAAAGTATATGTAAGTTATTGGCTAAGGAAGATTATGCAAGCTCTAAGCAAAACACAGCATGTCAGCTTTTCCTTAATCTGTATGCCATAACCTTTGATTTTTAGGCAAATATTAGCATAATGAATTTAGCTTTTTATTTTAAAAAAGGCCGTTATTACAATGGCAGGGTTTTTTTCTGCCATAAAATAATTATAAAGCCATTGGAGAGATGATGCTGCTACTAGGTACTGTCCAGGATGTCTGCTTTATCTTTCAAGTTGCACAGGTAATCATATTACATAGAATAACATAAGAATGTCCATAGGAAAGATTCAGAGCATGTGCGAGGCAGATGATTTCAAGTATAGAGGTATTTAAGGGATGGGAATGGCACTGTGGTAATGAATAAGATCAAAGAGGGTACGAAGTGTGAAGCTGGATATAAGAACACCAGAAAAAAATCTACAGGAAGCTAAATTTAAGTAGCTCTGTTGCTAGTGGAACAGTCTGTTATATATTACATTAAGTCCTTTCAGTTTCCTTGTGAACAGCTATCTTTCAAAGAGTATCTTTTCACACGAACAAATCTGAGGCTGTAGCTACAATGTCCATCAGCACTTGAAAGCTCAGATCTGCTCAGCTGAGTGCAGGTACCCACTGACGGGCATCCAAAGGCTTCCTGGGAACTCGGAACTTCCTGACGGCTGCCTGGGAGCACCTTTGACTGGCAACATCAGAGAAAGGAAAAACTTAAAGGATAGGAGCTTCCTGAAGGAAATTCTAGGACTCTACAATTCTTACCTCAATCCAGCTGAGATCTACTGAGATCACTTATCTTTTGTAAGGCAAGAATGGGAACGTGCATCTTTTTGAAACCACACGCAAACAGTGAGAAGTCTTCTTATGAAAAACATTTGATTCTAATAGCCTTTGCTGCCTAAGACGAAGATGTAATCTCTTCTATTAATTTTGACAAGTTCATCTTAATTGTTTTCAGTGTTCTGTCACTAGCATTGTTCATTTTAAATAGGTACATCAATCGGAAGTGGCATTAGCACATTAGTTAAAGGTTAGTTGTTCAAGCAGCCTGTGTATTGAAAAGAAATATATCTTAACTTCACTAAACAAAAATAATCTAAATAATCTATTAAAACACCATCTAACAATTCAATTGGTAGGATTTTGATGGCTGAAAGTATAACTTGAAATTCTTCATCTCAATTTTTTTTGCATCTTCTTCAGGACCATCTTGTTTCTCCCTCATTTAGTCATTAGATTTTCATGTATTTTGTATGAACCACTTCCTTGTTTATGCCTTCAGTTTGTGCTTCATTAACTCTTGTGACTTTATTCTTATTGTAAAACGTTACAGGGAAGGGGATATAATTTATTAAATAAAACCCCCCAAATTCTCCAGAACAATCGCAACAGAAATTCACAACAAATACATCACACATGATTTGAAGCCATTAGAAACGCAATTCAGGACAAAATGTGATAATGCCTTTAGATGTGTTAAATTAGCATTTAATTTTAACTTAACAAGGCTGCTATTGTATAGAATTTAATGGCATTCAACTGTGAGAGAAGCGCATCTGGGAGCTTGATGAAGATACATTTATTATAATTCAAACCCAGTTAATTTCTTGTCATGTCAACATCCTTTCTTTCTTTTTTTTTCTTTTTTTATGCCAGTCAAGTCTGTCTGCCCTTAGCATTTCCAATATCAGTTTAGTCAAAACACATATGTGCATTGGGTTATTTGAGGCTTGCACAGTGACTGCTTATATGTACACATCACTTATGCTTCACTTAGAGCACAGAGGGTTGGTGTTCAGAACTTGATGTACCTCAGAGAAAAGGCAGCAGCCTCTTAGGAATCTAATCACAAAACTTATTCCATCTGGTTGGTCAGTAGAAAACATTTTGGAAATTTCAAACACTTTTTCTCTTTTAAAAAAACCAAAACAAACATTGGAAACGCTGGAGTTTTTCTAAGAGCAAGATATTTTTGAAATGTTTTTTCATTTGAGTGTTCTTAAACACTTTTTTCATTGAGTGTTTTCATTTAAGTGTTCTTAAACACTTAAAGTGCTCTCAAAGACTTTTTCTCAAATACTCAAAGATTAATATATCTTAAATACCTGAAAATTAATTTAATTTAAAATGCTGTGATTTTGCTTTAAATATTACTTCCTGACTTAACTTTTTTTTTGTTTTTTTTAAATACATGTCTGTTTTCATATTTATGACATATCTAGGAGTTACAGCACAACAGTATATAAAAGAGTGAAGGTTATTATGACAGACAGGAAAAATCTTTACAAAAAGTTTGATGAGAGAGTCAATACCAAAAAGTACCTGTGCTTAAGTCTTCGTTAGAAAGGTAATGTTTTGGGGTGTTTTTCTGCTGTTATGCCACATTATGACATTAATTGATGGTATTTTGAGGGAATTTAAAAATTGGAGAATAGACTGAGATAGAAAACATGGAAGAATTTTTAAATAGTAAAATTTCCATAAAATTCCTATTCACTTGAAAAGCAAAATTCAAGTTTCTATTTGCTATGACATTTATTGCTTTATTTCTCTGTTTATCAGGCTAGCAAGCAGCTTAAGGTTAAGACCCTTTCTGTGCAGTGGCCACACGTTTTCTAAAGATTGTCCTTATGCTACTTACACTCCAAGCATCAGGCAGAAATCCTGGAGCCAATGGGATCATTTATTGGCCTTTGTTTGATTGAGACCCAAGAATCACTAAGAGAAGAACCTGCTGCCAAAGCCTGGGCTCATATAAATGCAACAGCATTAAATGACAATAAAAGACATCCCTTCTAATTAAGCCTCATTAAGTACCTTTTTAGCAATCAGATGGTATTGAATTAACTGAGAATAGCTGACCTATAAAATCTAATTCAGACCTAGCTAAAATCTATTTTGCCGCAGGCTCTCTTTCTTTTTTTGTCATATGTCACAAGTGATCTATTGATAAAAACAGAACCTGCCTTAAAAATAGCACAGCCATTGGGATTTGCAGAGTGTGACGCTTAAAATATTTCACCCACTTGAGACACATAAATTGTTGCCCAAATTTCCTTGGTTAAATTTTGCTGTGTTCACTGACATAAATAAACACAACTCTTACAACTTTTCATCCTACAAGTGGCTGAAACCCACTGGGCCACACTCCTTCCCTTTCTCTGTTCCCCTCCAGCAAATCAACTGTGCGGGAAAGGAGAAAACTCTAAGCTGTCAGATTCTGTCCAGCCATTAGTTTCTCTAAGCCACAGGGAATTTGCAGCCAAATTATAACCACTCTGTGTCATCTAAGTGATGTAAATGATCGTATTAGAAAATCTGACCAAATATAATGAGACAATTAAGGGCTTAGTTAAATCTGATTAAGGGCATGGGAAAATTCTCGTGCATAAGGAGACTGCAAAAAAAAGACTTGTTTACCTGAAGGCAGAGCTGAATAGGGAGACACTTGAATAAAGAATGAACATGCCAGCAGATAAAGAGCAGCAGGATCAGGAAATCTTTCCATCACTCACACAGAAGCACAAGGATTTTGGGTTGGAACGCAAAGTGACATATATAAAATAAAATCACAGGAAGATACAACTGTACAGAAAATGAGTACAAATAGTCCCACTGCAGCTTTGCCAGATTTGCCTACTTCTTTGTTTTTATAAGGAGGAAATAATCACTATTTTTAGTTTGAAGAGGCTGTGTATAGCTTTTTTCTTCATTTTTATTTAATGTGAGCCTCCTCACCTTTTTATGTTACAGTCTAGGAAATCAGAATTCTCTTTTCTAAGTAATGTACGGGAGCTGCTTCTTTGGGATCTTCATGTCTGAAAAGAAATGAGAACAATCTTACCCACTTTAGATAGACATTATGATGAGGAGGGTCATATAAATGAGTTCTTACATCTTTGAAACATTTGTCTCTATGATTTTGAGATTGAGTTACATGCCTGGGAAGAGCATTCCTATTATTCTTAATTTACAGGAGAGGAGGTGAAGTATGAGGATGGACAAAGATCCAGGTACAAAAATATTTAAATCCAACATGAGACTCATTTCATAGAATCACAGAATCACAGAACAATTTGGGTTGGAAGGGACCTTTAGAGCATCCAGTTCCACCTGCCCTGCTGTGACTTAATATCACACTTCACTCTGGGAAAGAAATGCTTGTTACTGGGTACTAATCCACTCACCAGCTTTATTTTTTTCTTCAGATGCTTATTTCTAGCTGCTATGGGCAGAATGGTCCAGAACTACTATGCAAACATCTTCGGTGGATGATACTACTTTACGAGCTTGCCACAGTAAGACAGGCGGCTTTCCAGTGACAGGTAATGGTCCATATTCCCCATGGAAGGAATATACAGAGGGAAATGGAATAACCCCAAATAACTTCAAAAAATAAAACATAAACTACCAAAACAGCAGAAAGAAACTATTTAGAATCTAGAGGGATAAGTGGGTACCTACAGAAGTAGCAGAACGTAATAAAATAGTCCTCTTGCTTTTCAGAGCACTATCCTTAGCAATTCAAACATCTCTGTGAAGAACACAACCTCAGGAAACAGTTGACAATTGTTCCCAGCCACTTAATACAGCTTTTCTTAATGTTTGTACTTTAATTGGTCTCTATAAACCTCTTTACCAGTTCATAATTCCATAGTTCTGCTACATTCCACCAATTAATTGTAACAGCACTACTACAAAATTCTGTCAGTTTTTTAATTTGTTAAAGTAAATTTTTCTGTAAATCCAGTCTAATGATTGAGAATTTGTCACCTTCTACTGCACTTTGGCTTTGAATTTATCCAACTTCCTCATAAAGTCTCCTTTGTAAATGCTGCCAGCTGGAATTGCCACCTCATGGCCTTTTTGCCATTAGTTCTGTGCTATTATTTGGAAAGAATTTAATGGCAGCTCTGTCATTGACTTCAGTAGTAGTGGAATAAAGATACTTACAAGGTAAGTGAAAAAAGAATTAGTTCACATTTGGTTTCATGAAAAGCCCCATCTTGATGAGACAAATTGGCATAGCTTTATACATAAATGCCTTCTTTACTTGGATAATAACCTTTCAGAGGACATTAGAATTTTATTGCACTTTTAAAAACAACTTCTACCAAGATTCATTCCAGCTGATACTTACTGTTTGATATTGCTTACTACTACCAGAAAATAATACCAACATTTTTCAGTTTATTTATTCTCTTGGAATTCTGTCAGGTTTTTTTCTTTATAATTAGCTTGTCATGTGAATAAAGAGGAAGAAGACTGTGCCTAATGCCCCTGATCTCAGCTGGATCTTCACTGCTAATGCATTTGAATGTCATATTTATTGCAGCATTGTTCAAGGCAGTGGGTGCTGAATGCTCCTCAATTACATACAGTGTGGAAGTTTTGGCCCCAAATCCCTTACGGTCTCATGCCTCTTACCTAAACTGCCAATAAAAAAATTAACCAAAACAAATGTTTTCACACCCCCCCCCAAAAAAAAAAAAGAATTGCAGAGCAGGAATGCACACAACCTCCTGGCAGATGCCTAATAAACTGTGCCATTCAGGGGATCATAGAATCATAGAATAGCCTGGGTTGGAAAGAACCTTAAAGATTATCCAGTTCCAAGCCCCCTGCCACGGACAGAGCACACCTTTCACCAGAACAAGTTGCTCAAAGCCCCATCCAGCCTGACCTTGAACACTTCCAGGGATGGGGCAGCCACAGCTTCTCTGGACAACCTGTGCCAGAGCTTCACCCTCACAGTCAAGAATTTCTTCCTCATATCTAACCTAGACCTACTTTCTTTCAGTTTAAAGCCATTCCCCTTTTGTCCTTCCGCTGCATACCTTTACAGAAAGTCCCTCTCCATCTTTGCAGGCTCCCTTCAGGTACTGGAAGGCTGCAATTAAGTCACCCTGAAGCCTTATCTTTTTTTCAGGCTGCACAAATCCAGTTTGTTTGGAAAGAAGCCAAGGTATCTTTTAATGTTTTAACATTGTTTCAGAAACCTGCTCCATCTGCTTATTAGGGTTCCTGGAAGCCCCAAGCACGGCCCAGGACCTCACCGTGCTCAGTGCACTGCAAATGGCAAAGTCCCTGTTTTCATCAACTTCAGCTGAAGAAATGAGAGGAGATGGACAGCCAGGTAGAAACTGTGTTCTAAGGAAATGGTGTTTCGGTCAAACTGGAAGAAAGTGGTGTCATCACAGCAACAGCTTAACTGGTGTCAGAAAATAGAGGGATGACACTAAGTCAAGTTTCTAAATTAATTCTGTTATCTGTGACCTGGGACTTTTGGACACTGTCTTCCTAAAAGGCCATCTCAGTTTTCCCTGTTGAAGGTCCAGAACTTAAGAATTTGTACCCTCAGAAATGACACTAAAGAGGATGTGAGAAAAGCAGTCAAATGTCCAAGAGTAAGTGAATTATCACTATGAAGTCTTCGGAAAATTCCAGCAATCAGTGTTACCATATCACTGTCTGCAATCAGAGCTATGCAATTTGAGGAATGCTGTTCTCCCTATCTTCCTTCAAAAGCAGAAAACAAGCTTGATCCACACAAAAAAAAACCATCCTGACTTTAAATTGCAAATATACATCTGATTGTCTGGGTTTGCTTTTTGAAGAGTTAAAATTAATTTAGATTGTGTAACTCCTTTTTCATCTTTCTGCACACAATAAATTTTTAAAGAAAAAATAAAGCTATTAAAGATACCCTTGATTCATTAAAATTTGGCTTATGGCTATTTCAGTGATTAACAGGCCTTGAGGGAAGTTTCTTTAAATAGTTTGTTAAAACCCAAAAATCTTATAATAATATGAAACTCAGATTTTTTTTTTGTCAGTGATATATTGTACAATGTTCACCAGATTTTCAAAGATCTAACTGTAGAAAGGAATTCACATATTTCAAGCATTCAAAAATTCAATTAAAAAATTAATTACTCCTGATTCAGTTTTGCATCCTGTGCCATCTTTTTGCATCCTTTTACCATAAATACAGACTAAGATTTTTTTGTCTAGTTTTACAAAGGTAAAAAGAACTGCCTCCTTTTTGCAGTACGTACGATCACTTGATTAGATTTTGTAGCTGAAGACAAACAGAAAAAAGTGGACAGTTTTTGGGATATCTCCTCAGATCTCCACAGTTACTGTTAGAGGTTTAACCAGATTTCACCAAATTAAGCTTTGTATGACAGTCATCGGAACCACTTAGAGAACAGTACTTTATTAAGAGCACTTTTATTCTACTTCTATCCTCCCACCCAGTGTGGAAGCCGGAAAGTAGTCATTTAATTTCACCACAACTTCTGAATTTCAGCTTGCACGGGGCTTGTCAGGGCACAGAGCCCAGTGCCCTCAGTCAAGGGGAAGAGTTACACGGCACAAAGCACGTGCAGCAACCTAACCAGGAGACTCAGACTGTTCCCAGTGTCAAAAAATTCCCACAGGACATGCTGGGATGACTCTGTGGTTTGTCTTTGCCTCTCCTGATGTTTGTGTTACACCGGAGCCTGAGGCTGCAGAGCTTGGTGTCCCTTCTCCAGCAGCAGCAGATTCCAAGTGTGTTATCGCACCATCAATCCTCCAGCTCACACTCTTGCAGCAGATGGCACACAGAGAACCAGGGTGTATTTGTGTGGTGAAAAAGTAAATAAAATTATATGGCACTAAAATGCTGACACCAGCGGAAATGGTAATGAAAACCTATTAGCTTTAATGGTGCGAAAAATTATGTTACCGGGATTCATTACATATCCATAGACAAAAAAACCCTAAACCAAATACAACTTGTAGTATAGTGACCTCCAAAGAGAACAAGGAAAAGGGGTAGAATGACTCCAGATGTATAGAAAGAATGCACAAAGCCACCTATATATGTGGACAGCACATTTTTTCCCCTGATCCTCAGACCCATATTCCTCAAAGGGACCATAATGATCCACAGCAGAAAGGGATAACACTCTATCTGCATCACTAGCCATGACCAGCAGCCTCTAACTTTGCCTCCCAGAGCACTTGTTCTCACTATTTTCTCCTTAGAAAGTTTTCTCCTTCTTATTGCCAATTTATCTAAAATGGGACAGTTAAATCTATTTTAAATCTCTTCTGCTGGATTTTAGTTACTTTGATGTTCACTGTATTTTTCTTTCTCAGGAGTGAAACATTTCTTAAGGTTTCCAAGACAGAACAGGGTTTTCATTTGGTAGGCCAACATATAACAAGAAATAATTCTTTTTATGGATCTGGTTGTGTGCCTATGATGCAATAATTTATGAGCACTGTATCTATCCTGTTCTAACACCTCCAGGATAGTTCTGAGTCCATATGAACAGCATCTTTGCTGCTGAAGGGCAAGTGCCCCAGCACCAGCTGATTTGACATGCATGATCTATATCAGGGTATTATAATATTTTCTGTAAGTTGCCACTTGTCCCACAGAGGCAACACCACATGTGCCATTTGTAATCTAAATAAGTCAGACCAAAAAAAAGAAAACAAGGGCAGTGGCTTCCCTCAGCTCATCCAACACACCACAGGAACAGTCAGTCAGAAATAGGACCAATTCTTATGTGCTCCTAAACACCTTCTGAACTCTCATGGCATTTGCAGTATGAGGAGCTCTCACAGCTCCTGACAGGGAGCAGCTGTGTGATGCCTCTCTGAAGTCCTGCACGTGATCTGAGGAAAAGAAGAATGAGCAATACACAGACTGCTCACTTGTTTCACAGCAAACTGATCATACCAGTCAGGCTCAGTTACCCTGCAAAGTGCAAAAATGGAGTATGGCCCTCTTCCTCCCACCAGTAAAAAATAAAAGTTAGGGTTCCTGACAAAGTAGAAGACACTGCTGCTGAATTCAAATGCATTTCCATCAACAGTGACTTGGAGAGAACCTCAGGCATTCCTTATTGAGCCACTAAACACAAAGGATATGCACCAACAGCATTAAAAAAAAGAGAAGCAAAATCTTAAAGTTGCAACCCTAACAGAAGAAAATATAGTCTAAAAACACTTCAGGTGCTTTCCAAGGAATAACAATTCAGTTACTTGACATCCTAATAATCAGCTCTTTCCTCATCTACTTGTGCAGGTTTAACAGCAAAGTCAAGCTGTATGTCCTTCACTCCGTTATCCTCTAAAAAGATACTTTAATCACTCTTTATTCCATATTTGGTACGCTACACACATAGGCACAAGGAGATTAGCAAAATGAAATCTCTTTGTATTTTAATACATGCAGCAGTGCAAATAAAAATAGGGAAATTGGAGGAAAATGCAAGGAATGGGAAAAGCTGAGAAGAGAATCTCAGACTAGGCAGAAAAATCCTCAAAGACTTATAAAAAACAATCCACTTCAATGTACCAATCTGTGGAGTCAACTGCATAAAGTGAATTAGTCAGTCAAAATCCAGCAGAAGGTCGTGCAGCAACAATAAAAGATTTCCTCATCTGCTTCTCTGTTTCCTGTTCTCTGATATCTTCCCCCACAATTTAAAAGAAAGTAAGGAAAATGGATGGGAAGGACAACTTTTTGCTCAGCAGAAGTAGCAGAGGCAGAAGCAGATGTTACTTCAGGGATCAACCTGCCACCTTTACCTTTTCCTGTCCTTCTGCTGTGTACGTGTGAGCAACACCCAGAGCAGCCACAAAGTTTGTTTCAAAGTAGTTCAGTTGCCCTGGGGGGTTTGAGTGTATTTTGCATTTTCTTCTGTGACTCAGCCAAGCTCATCTCTCCTCTGATTTCTGCGCATACAAACACTCATGCAACAGAATAACAGAATAATTATTCCAAAAACTGGCTTCCACTGTTTTCTTGTGACAAAACTTCTGTGGTGTTAGCCGTGAAATTTCACACTTTCCACAGTACTGGAATCACTATGAGAAATGAGCATCATTTCACTCCCAAACCTGTTGAATTCAAATAATTAGATAGATCACAATAGCTGAACTCCAGGAAGACACCAGCTGTAAGAAGCAACACATCTCTCACCACTTTGTCAAAAACTACACAGCTTTAAGGTTTGGCCAAGTTCTAATATAACACTAAAATTAAAAGCCCTGATTCTTACTGGTTTGATTAATATGTGTGTGTGTGTATATATATATAATATGTGTATATACATGTAAAAATCTTTCCAAATCAGGTTAATAACCCTAAAAAAGCAGGTGCTCTAAGAACAAATTAGTTCTTGCTCAGCCACACACATCACTGAGCAATACAATTTGCAAAAGTGCTGAGCACAACAGGCCCTTTTGACTTAACTGTTTTTATATAGCTCATACCTGCTCCAGCAGACAGCAAAATAACCCATTGCAAGGAACTTCTATGAGGAACTTCTCTCCATAAATTTGTTTGCTTAACTTCCTTCTTGTACCATTCATCACTCAGATGGGCTTTCTTACTTGTCTGGAACATCTCAAAGTCTAACAAGTTGAAGCCTAAATGAGTGGGGTGCTTTTCATGTCTGTATTTCCTTTACTTCAACTTCATTGCCTTAACATTTTCTACTGCAGTACCAGCCTTGCCATTTTCTCTACAGTAACTCTGGCCAACAGGGAATGTCACTAGTTAGAGCAGTCAGTTTTCCCCTTCCCTACAGAAATCAAATGTGTCATCTGTGCAGTGCTCTCGGTCTCTAATACAACAGTCACAGTCTTCACATCCCTTTCAAACCGAGCAGGTTCTGCTCGTAACACTGAATCTATGACAGGGAGTTGGTTTATTGTTAATTACAATTTCTCAGGTTTTTGAGCCGAAGAAAATTAATGTGGATGTTAGGCAAAGAGAAAGTCTTTTGTACAATCATACTATTTCAGCATTTGAAGAGACCAAGCATTTAAAGCTTCCCATAAAGGGGGATACTGAGAATTTAGCTCTGATAAAAATCAGGTTATATTTTAGGTTGAAATTTTTGAAACTCTTGCTGTGAATACCTTCTGGGATTTGGGGATGTTTTTTTCTCCTTTAAACAACAGACCTCAGCTTGTTAGCACTTATTAACCCCATCCTACAAATTATTTGATATTTACCAAACATGCCATGCTTCTTTGCCTAAGGAACACCAATATGCTTGTTGACCCAGCTGAGAACAACAGACATCCATTTGGATGAAACTCCTTATTTTATACTTTTTAATATTCTATATCTACTTTTTTCCTCTTGCAAATCCTGTTCAAATGATCTCCTGGTAGATTTTTTTGTCGCTGCATTTTTAAAGGGCTTACCTTGTCACTCATTAGAAACTTTCCAGTGCAGCTCTGCCCAAGGGTTCTAACCTACATAGCGTTCCTGCCATCACTCAGGCACAGAAATCCTGCCCTCTCCTCGTGAAAGACAGATCAAACAGTTTGGGCCAAAGCTGCAGCTGGTGTAAAACTGCAGGGTACCGATATTTAAAAGAAATCTTTAAAGTAGAACTTCCTTCCAAAAATGTGCATTACTCACAGCCGAGAACACAAACAGCAATGTGTTTGGAACTTTTCTGCTCTCTAAACCAGGTGCTAAAAGCACAGCATGTGCACTACACTCAGCCACCACCACACATTCTCCGAGGTGACTTATTGATTTCGAGGTTTCACTGCAAATCATGAACTTTCACACAATCTAAGCCACACCTGACCTACAGGACCTTGATGTTCCATGAACTTCTGTTCCACTGTTAAATTCACCTTAGAAACAAAGATGCAGAATTTAGCACAGCACAGATTTTGAGGTCTAATCTTGCCTAAACCAAGATATGATTTTGTCGGTGAAGATTATAATGTTTATGGACTTTTCACTTGCAATAACAGATTTAGTGCTTATTTTCTACAGCCTTTCCTGAGGAAAAGTATATCCTTGCCATTCTAATGTCACAGTACAGTTTAATAGCTTAAATATAGTATAGCTTAATATTTTAAGTTTTGCTCATGTGAGGATGGCACAAGTAGCTGAACTACAGATTTTGACAAACTTCTCACTGGTGCCAGTTCTGCAACAAATTTTAGGAAGAAAGAAAAGGTTAGTGAGTAGATCAGGAGCCAAGTAGAAGCCAAGTTCTGAATGTGGCCTGCTCATGGTCCTAGGAAACATTCAGGCTCTTACTATAAAAGCTTCTCTTTTTTTTTTTTTTTGCATTTTAGATTTAAATGGACATCTTATGTACATTTGTATGGAGTTTTCAGATCCTAACATTAAATTTTGAGTACCAGAAACTCTCCACATTGTTACCAAAGGCGAGAATCATTCTCCTCACCAAAACTGAAGGTATTTAGTGGGTTGTTTTGGATGAGAAAACAGCATTAAGAAGGAGAGAGTATAACATGAGTACTTCAGTGAAATATCTGTATATTAAGCAAATGTAAAAATTAGTTAGATTAGGACTACTGAAAGAGACCTAAACCATCTCTCATAATTGCTACTTAAAAATGCTGAACTAATTATTTATGATGCAGCTGGATGGAAAGCAGATCAAGGAAACCTGGCAAAAGGCATTGCAATGCCCAGTAACCACAAGCTTGGATATGAAACACCAGCAGTCAAGTTTTGAGACATGACCCAAAATTTCCAGGGGGTCAAAATGGGAAAAAAAACCCCAAAACAAACTAAGTGAATGAGAGACATTTCTGCGTAAATGTCAGATACATTAAAGTATTTTTTAGATTTTGAGTTGTTAAGTTCTCCATATACACGTAGGCAATGCAGTTTATCTCAAAATTCAAACTTTAAACACCTCTTCCAATTACAATTTTTTTAAAAAAAATATCTTGGTTGCTCAGTCAGAGCACCACCCAAAATTAAATTTTCCGTATTTAAAGCTCAAGACTTTAATAAAGTGGTGTATGAAACGTCCTTATTTTTCTCTTCTTACCAGTTTTCCAAGTGATTGTCTAATTCTACTGGAAATGTGAGGTATCCTATTAATTGGGAATAAACCAATTCTGCTGAACTGAGGGGTTATGGCTCCATGTTTCTGCAGGCTGATTGTATTGGCTCACACAATGGGGCATTGTTCCAGCACCTGACATTCAGCAAAGGATGAAAAACATAAAAAAGGTGAGCTCCTTTTGCAGAGGCAGCATCGTGGAGCAGAGTGGATCCTGAGCAAGTATTTCATGTGCATAGTTCTGTTGTGCACTTTACCATCAAGCTCTATTTTCCCTTGCTGCACTTTGCCTTTCACACAGATGGATATTTTATGGAATTTGCTAAGGACATTGCAAGGCCAGAACAGAGCATGGACATGAATCTAATTTGGTTTGTGTTGATGCTGCCAAATGCTTGAGCAAAAACTTTCTTTTTTTTTTTTTTTTTCTCTTTCTTTCCAGATTGTGTTTCTTCATGTCCATTCAGAATAAATAATTTCTATCCTTTACAAATCTCATCTGGTATGCAGCTCTGAACTACTGTTTGACTCCAGATTTGCACCGTAAGCCTTTCTGGATTGGAAACTCTTCCCGTACAAGCTCATGGAAATTTCTACCAGCCTCAGGCTTTATTCCACACACAATAGTCAGTCTGATGTTACGAATACTTATGCCACTCTCTGTATCAAATCTGAGAAAAATAGAATGGAGCAGTTCCAGTACAAGAGATCTGATTTCTTTGGACCCCTTTAATCATGTAAAACTTGATTTCAGCTCATTTTAAGCTTTAAGTTCACTTAAAATTCAAAACAGTCAGGGATAGCAAATTCAAAATATGCCAGAATGGAAAGTCTTAGTTCTGTCCTGCTAAACAGTTACGAGATCAGTAAAGCCTTTACTGGGGTGGAATCTGATGGAGACATTTCTTAATATAATCAAATCAACTGACTGCAATTCTAACACAGTCCAATATCCAAATAGCTCAAATCTGCTAAGTCAGAAAATTTCAAACAGACATGAATTCCTTTTAAAGCTGTAAAAAACTGTGCTCACATGTGACTAGAAATACAGTCAGCCTTTCACACCCCTCAAATGGACTGTGACATGTCTTGCCTTCTGTAAGGCAACATTATGAAGCCACCCACACGCATTCAGCGGTATTGTTTGTCCTGTGGTCGAAGTCACCCGTGAGTCATTCCAAAGCATCTCCTGTTTTAGGAAGTCAGTGGCTGTCCTGGTAAAAGAAATAAAGCGGCCAGCAGAAGTCATGGCAAGAACCATTGCAGACCCTCTTACAGCCAGTTCATGCTTTTCAATGTTGGTAACAACTTCAGTAAAATAAAGGGAGAGAATACCAGATGGATTTGACAATCCTTTTCATCAGGCAGCTGAAAGGCTGCTCTTCCCTTTCTCTAAATGTCACTGCAAAGTTGCTACAGTTTACATGCACTTTGATAAGAATATGAAATTTGCTTAAATGCTTATTAATGGAGAAGGAAATCCAGACTCATTTATGAGAATGAAGGTAAGATATCAAATATATAAAATCTGAGGCTACCCAAAATGATCACAGTACTCTGACTTGGTCCAAGGTTTCACACCTTTCATGTATAATTGTTTGATTTAGTGACACAAACTTCAAAAAACTTGCAGCTCAAAATGAATTTGCATAAGTAAAACTACAAAGACAGATACACCTCTGCTAGCTAATACCTCAACAGACATGCCTAATTTAAAATAATCTGACATTGGAGTGTTAGTTTCATGTCTTTGCAAATATCATCAGTCATGTTCTTTCTACTTTCAAATAACCTCAGCTTCTTTTAGTAACATCATTGCTTTAAAATTAGGAAACAAAACCACATTATTTTAAAATCCCAAAGAATCATTTGTATTATCCCAGGATGTCTGCTTTAAAAATGACTTAAAGTGTTTTCAGTTTACATTCAAAAATCTTGAAACTCTGAGCGCACACGCTGGGTCATATGTCCTAAGTGCAGAAGTGTGCGTGGATCCTCACCAGGACATGTGCATAAGGCAGGTGTTGAGCTGTCAAAGTCTAAGATTCCTACAATTACACCTCAGCAGAAATGTAGGTGCCTAGAAGGTTGTACAGGTGTGTAGACTCCATATGCACACAACTCAGATGGAAAGGGGCCTGTGCCCATCATCATACCTGTGTGACCCAAATGTGCTTCAGCGTTGGCAAATTCCCTCCCTCACATGAACTTGTTTACTCCTGTGACCTCCATTTCACTCTACTGCTGTAGAAGATACCCTCCAATTTCAAATATAATTTCCATCCAAATTTTCTGACATTGGTTTCTCATCTGTCATCGGTGTTTGATGTTACTGTGTCCTCCTCCTTTATATTTACAGCATGAAAGTTCTTTGGTTCAATTTCCATCGCATGAAATATAAATGTGGTCGCAAATAAGAAGCGTAATCTAAGGTCAGCAGAGAGGTAGGCAGGGAAACAATATTTTTGAAGACTGTATGAAACAAATGAAATGGATCAGCTCACATAAACATCATATTTAGCTTATTTCAGTGCCCCTTCTCTATTAACCCTTTAGAAAATAGACAAATGTATCACTTAAATCACTCAACAGGTGTAGGTCTCAGAAACAGAACTGCCTATAGAGCCTCAGTGTTTGCACTGGGAAAAGCATTGTCAAATCTCCCTGTCTTTTAGCTGGTATAAATGCTTCCAAAAATGAGGGAAAATGCTGCCTTGTGTTCAATATTGAGGTCTGCTCCTATACAGTGAATCATTCCTCAAAGTAGCATTAGAGTAGATGTATATTAAACCATATCAATGCAAAGCTTCATGCCCTTATATATAAACAATGCTGATTATACTGCAGTGTAGCAGAGCACAGAAGGAAGAGCTCCTCTTCAAGGGAATCTGTTCTCAGCACATACAATGCCAAGTAATAAGAAAGGCTCAATTTTTTTCCCGTCACCTTTTGTTCTCTTTGTTGTTGTTGTTCTTGCTGTTCTTCCTAGTTTTTAAGTCTCCTTAGGCATCAGTAGAAAAAAATATTACCCATACAATTTGAAGTGGCCATGGCAATTGCAGAGCAATGCCAGCTGCAAGATCTAGGTCTGGGGGCCAGGCTGTTCCTCACTTTTCGAGCCATTTAACTCTAGCGAGCAAGCACACCAAATGTGCAAGCAAGCACACCAAATGCACTGCAATATGTTAATCTAGCCACTGCCCTGATTTAATTGGCCCAGAAAATTGCTTGAGGTGTTTGTGACTGCAATTAAGGCTAAGAGAGTCTGGAAATACAGTCTTTGGTGGCAGAGGTATTTTTTTATTGTTATTATTTTTAAGAAACCAAACCCTCTTTCAGCTAAGACTCATAGGTTTAATTAGAGATTAATTAAAGTTACTTGCTGCTACTTAGTTGAATTACATCTTAGCAGACATATTTTAAGTGGCGAGTTTAAAATTTAGCCTTTCCTCTCCTTTTTCTCTGCTTCCAACAACCAGAACTTCCCCAATCACTAGACTCCTTCAGTTCAAATGCGAATAATTGTACATCTTTGCCCTCATCCTTACAACTTGTGGGTACCTTCTATAATTTGGCTTAATGAGATGAAATTAATTTTAAGAAAGCAATGACCCTTGCCTGCCTCTGTTACCATGCTGTGGCTTGTGACCCTGAAGTTGGATATAACAATTGCCATGCACTGGAAATACCCAGCTACGTGTACAGAGCTAAAAATAAGGAGGCGACAGCACCACAGCAACAGGTTTGGTCCACAAATCGAAGGTAAAACTTTATATGAAAAGGTAACAGTAATTTGTCTAGCAGCTACAGGAAAGACATGAGATTCCATTTCCATTTAGACATCCAAACAGACAACAGATTTTTCAGAAATGCTCAGCCTGTAACAAAAGCTCTGCACAGGTCATGGCTCGGAGGCTCAAGGCTTGTCCACAGGCAGCTAATGTTTGCTTTACAAGACACCCATGCATCATGGAACAATAGGTCACAGTCCTCCAAAAAATTCAATAAAATACACACTGAGTGTTACACCTAACAGTTTATCTAAATTAGCAAATTCTCAACAACACTGCCTTTAATTTGAGTTACACGTTTCTGGGTTTACTATTTTTCTAGGCAACAGCAGCAGGCACCATTTCAGTACTTACATGGTTCATTTTCATTAAGTCGGAACGCCACCATGTTCTTATTGTCTGATTATTTGGGTGTAGTAGGGCCAGCAGAATTTTGTTCTGTTGGTTTTAGTGGCTATTTTTGGGAGAGCTTGTTTTGTTTTAATCAGACTGTTCTCCAATCCTGTTGTCACAGCAACAGTGGACATAACTAGCTGACACAATTTTTCCTCCAAACCTTCAGTGTTATTCAGACTTTAGATTGAATTTAATAACCCAATTTAGCAGCCTACCTGAATCTAATTGCAAGTTTTCCTAATAGTATGACATTATCCTTTTCAGTGCATTCTGAAAGGTTTCAGTAATTTTTTTTCCTATAGACTAGAATAGTAGGTTTTCTTTGCTTAAATATGTGTTAGGTGCTTTTCTCTCCTTCAATTTCAGATAAGTATTCACACCTGTAAATTTAGATCACTTATTGCCCTTTTAAAAACTTTTCAGGGTGGAAACACTCAGCGCTCTTTGTTCTACAGTGACAAGGCTAGATTTCCAATATTACACAGCAAGGACATATGACTTTGGAGTGTTCTTTAAGGAAAACGAGCCATTCAATCTACCAGATTTCTCACCGACTTTATAGATTCAGCTTGTATTCGAAGCAGGAACGTATTCATCTCGAAACAAAAAAACTTAGCGCAGTGCACTCCTTGAAAAGAACAGTGCAGTTTGAAGCTGTCCAGCCCATGCTACTATGCCAATACACTCTGAATGAACACATCTCTCTTTTAGAAGTCCCTGGCACTAGGTGGTAACAGCTCCACAGCGTTGTCAGAGATAACCACGACACTGAGGTGCAGCGCTGCTGTAATTGATACAGATGAATCGTTCCATGCTACTCTCACAGAGCTCTTCATAACCACACAAGATTGGAAAGCAACAGTCAGTAGAAGACCCCTTATTTTACATTCCCCTAACTTTTACAGAAAGAGTTTTTCCATAGTGAAAACCATAATAAATGACACTGAATTCTTTTTTCCTGTAAAAGGAGTACTTTAATAGAGTATTTTAACTTGGATGCTTCAACCGTGTCACAAGGAACAATTTCATCCTTTCTGATCCCAAACTAAAAATCCTAACCTGTGTAAGCTTGGAAGTTAGTCATCTACACTGTAAAATATAAATAAGGTTCTCAGGCAACACTAAGAAATAACTTGAGATAAAATGATGTAAAAGTTAAGCAGAAGGTAATAGAGCAAGTTTTCCCGTGACATGCAGCAGGCTGGTGGCAGTGGCGATAAACTGATTTACATGAGCTGCAGATCTGGTCATTTCACTGTACAGTACTGCAGTGGGCATGCAGTGCAACATTTCAGACAAGCATTTCGGTGCTGGCAAAGAAAGAGGCTGTTGTAGGGTACATGACTGTAGTCTGCTGGCAAAGCACTCTTCTGTAGCACCACAAATACAGCCCAGGAGACAGAGCTGGAGTGCCCCAATTACAAGTACCGCAGTAACTCACAGTGATGGGGAGTCCCTCACAGAGCTGGACTGCAGATGAATTAAGCATTTTAAGAGGGACTTTCAGTCACAATCCATCTAGAAGACTGAAATAACTCTTATAAATTCACCCAATTCAGCAGTTCAGTGTCTGTTTACTGTGTGAACTAGTTTTATTTTGCACTGAATATAATTTATGCATGCTTAAATAACATACATCTGTGCTCTGTCCACTGGTGTAACTGGTATCAGAAAACTGGTGGTGCCAGAGACAAAGGAGACAACAACAAAGAGAAAAAATCATCTCATCATTTTCAGTTCTGCGGATTTAATTACATCTCCAACATTAACTTGATTTAAGCCACAATGCTAATATTTCATATGAAGCTGTCAGTAATCCTTAACCAGCATTTTGAAGCCCTTTGACAGCAGCATAGGTGAAGAAATCAAGTTTTTGCATTAACCATTATTTAATCATAACGGCACCCAGCAGGAGCTGAGCTGTGTGGTGCAGGCACAGAACAAAACATCCAGTTTCTCCTCCCAGACCCTGATACACAGGTAGAGAGGTGAGGACATTAATGGTCAGGATGGACCACACAGTACAGCACAGTTCAGCAGCAGCCTAATTTGTCAAGACACAAAGGAGATTTGAAGGAGGCAGGGAAGTATTTGGACAGATGTGTAGGGTGAGCTCCTCCCATCTTGTGGTTGCTCAAACAAATCTAGGAAACAAAGACTGGGAGACAGCTTTTGATGCCAAACAGAGCATTACCTGGCTAGAGAGCATCCTAGGGTACCAAAGGACACTTGCAGTCTTCCCAGGCACAACAAGTAAATATAAACCCTAAGCTCCCACAAACATAATACAAGTCTGTTTTGACCTCATTTGACTAATTACATTGTGTAGAAAATAAATATTTTCCTAACAGAAACACTACTTGGCTACATCATTCCTCCTAATTTTCTGCATTATGAAAACTGAATAACTCTCCTGAAAGTCACTTCACAGGTCTGTTTTGTCAATGACCCACTGACTGTGAAGAGGAACCTCTAAGTCCTCTGTCAGTACTAAGCAGTAACACTCCAGTCCATTTCATACACAAGGTAATTCCTATAGTCATTGGCTAGGTGTGTGTTCATTTCTGCTTCTATAAATCTTAATATTTCATTTCCTCTTTAAACAAAACTGGTTGGTAACTCAATCAAATTAATGTGTTATTTACCCTTTAGCTTTTCCTGAATGGCTACACATAAAGAGTGTGCACCTGTGTTTGAGTTTGTATATAGGGTTATAGAAGGGACTACAGGTTAGGATTTAAAAACTGCTGAAAACTCAAAAAGCTACTAAAAGCTTTGCTTAAATTTGTCCCACCAAAAAGGCAACTTCTAAATTTGGTGTGCAGTGTAATATATGGGATTTTGTGATAATAAGGAAAGCAGCAAACAGCATGGTCTCAAACCAGTTTATCATTCAAGGTCTAAATCAGTTGGTGACATTTTCTTGCTAGTTTCTTTTTTTTGTGAGGCTTGTGATTTTTTTTCTATCCGTGACTATTTTGTTCTCAAGTCTGCAGCCTATTTGATCTAATAAATATTTAGCCACTTAGAGCCACTACACTGTGAGCATGTAAAATTTTGTTTTACTAAACTACTAGTACTGAAATGTATTTGAGAGGTGGTTTTTGTAAATTTGTGAGAAAAATATGTTATATACACTTTTCCAATTAGAATAAAGAATGGACTGTAAGTTTGCCAGCCAGAGCCTGCAACGATAGAATGCTGTCCTGAACAAAAGTAATAATGGCCTTGAACAGAAACAGACAAAAATTCTATGAGACTTCTGGCCCTTGAAGAAAAAATGATTATGCCATGTGCCTCTAAGGCATCAGAATTCGACAACAAGTAGTATCAGGTCACTCTTAAGAATAAGACAGGAAGTGGTGCTTTGTGCCAGCATTTTTCAAAAGTAAAAATTGCCTTTTAACACACAATACTCTTTTCAAGTCAGAAAGCACATTGTATTCCTGGAGTATTAGATGATTTGATAGGAAAGATGTGTGAAGCCATTCTAAGGGTATCTATTGTGCAGTCAAAACAAATCACAGAGGGTTTTGTACAGAAATTCAGGTTTCTTTTAAACTAACCAGTTCAGACACTACGAGCTCTCAGACTTGTAGGGAAAAAAAACACAAACAAACAAAGAAAAGCTTAACTTAACCTGGTTTGGAACAGGTTTTTTTGCAGTCAGTGGTGAACTTGGTGCTGCTGGGGTGAGACTCAAAGTGCCTGAGCAAGTTGTATCACACAGGTTTGACTTTGGGTGATGTTTCTTGGTCTTCCCCGATCCTGTGTTGAACTACTGGAGAACAAAGCTCTTGAAAAGTTGATTTAGTTTACAAAATAGTGTATGGATCTCTGCTGTTGCAGAGAATTAATTCAAATCAATATGACTGTGATGGATCTTAATGATGTTTCACAGGGTGTGCATGTGTACACTTAGGAATTAATTCAAGGTAATTGAATGGATTTGTATAATTTAATTTTTAAATAAGACCTGATTCCCCATACTAGTGATTTTTGTATCTGTTTTTCTTGTCAGACTCCGCTATTAAGGCTCTTCAGCTTCGTATGCTATTACCTTCTTAGTTATCCAATTAAATAAACACTAATCAGCTTATTTAATAAACTAGATTATAGTGTCTATACTGGCCTGAGTTTGTGACAGACTCAGATATTTAGGATGTACAATGTGTTGTGATAAGTAAGCAATGGACTACATATCACCTGTATAATGACAGGAAAATCATACTTCCAGGAAAACAAAACAACAATAAACCAAACCAAACTAAACAGAAAGAAGGAAGAATTCACTTGTAACAGGACAATACCCAGAGGGCTTATACAGAAGTTGCTTGAGTCCAAGTTGCAGCACTGAGCTTCATAACCAGAGCTCTCATAAATTCAAAATAAAGGTTATACAAAGATTCAGAGAACTAACCAGACCCAATACTTATTTGCAATAAGGCATGAGTAAAATGTTTTGAATTTAAGCTTTTATATCTTTTTTTTTTTTTAAACTTAAATCAATGCAGCTGGAAAAAAAAGTGGATGCAATATTTTTCTTAAAAAAGAGATACAAGCTCAAAAAAATCAATTTTTTTAACTGAGTTAAAATATCTCATATCTAACCAGAACATTTTTTTCTTGATTTGTTGTTTCTGAAGAAAATCCCCAAACAATCAGTTACTATTTTTTTATTCAAACTAACCAAAACTCATTCTGTCTTTTTTTTTTTTTTTTCAGTTTCAGAAAAGAAATCCCGTTTTTCAAACACATTTAGCCAACTTAAATCTCATTGTTAAGAGGTGTCTAAAGATTTATTTGCATAAAAATCCTTGGAAAAGTAACTTTTTAACAATGAAGCTTTAGGGGATCAAAAATCTGTCTCTGAGATTTACTGTAGGGCCTTCTCACAGTACCAGTCAATCACAGAGGTCAATCTCTCCCATATGATGCATCTAATATTAGATTTTAAAATCTATATTTAGGCACCAAAATCTTTGGCCTGATTTTTAACAAGATGAGCAGTTCTTGCCTAGCTGCAGAAACTCAAGTTCAAACAATTTGCCTTACACTCTCTTCTCTCTCAATGTCAAGAAAATGAGAAATAAATGTAAATGTAAAATGGGAAATAGAAGACTTCTGAGCTTCCCAAATGCACTGTGAGGATAAAATGTCAAGTCTGATGAATCCTACTGTGATGTACATTGTGAAATGTTTATCAATAATATATCAGGAAAGGATTAGAGGCAATGTCACTGTAACAAAGTGGATTAAAATAGTTCTAACTGCTTTGAAAAACACCTTTCCTTCTCCATCTGCACTATCTGCTCATACCCAACCAACTACCCTCTCTCATGTATATATCATTATTCTTAGCAAGTAACAGAACTACAGACAAAATATTACTGCCTTTCATAATATTTCTTGCATTAATTGACTAAAACTTGAAGGGAAATGTCACTGCTCTGTGGCAGAGCTGTGGAGCTGTGAGCTAGAACAAGCCCACTGGCTTCACTAATGACAATATGACTGAAGCTACAGTTCCTTAGGATAACTATTAAAATCTGTCTATTTGTCCATCACATCCATGCAGTTTTGTTCTAAAAGATGTCCTTTTGATATCTAAGATCTTATCTAGGAAAGAACAACCAACCCCTGTAAACAGCCACAGTTTCTGCAGCATCACCACTCACCACTTGAGTTTGGACTGGGAAACACTCACCAGTACTTGCTGTCTCTGATGTGAACCCCTTTTGGTTTCTAGTTGTTGATCTATAACTAACTCAGTAAAAGAGAGCAATTAAGAACACAAGTTATCAGTTTGCTCAAGATGACCTGTGAGTGTCAAGGCTATTGATTATTAACCAAAGTGAGAAATTGGCAGGTAGGATGAAACAACAGATATATGGTGACCTTAAAGTTAGTAAACTTCCTTCCAACCCTTGTTCTCAGCTGCTGCAAATGATGTGAAATGATGGTTTTGACAGATTGATCTTCCCCCTAGTCCAGATGTGTTGGTCTGCTTCAGGTTCTTTAAGCAGAGTGAAGGCAGATTATCTTTCAGTGCCCACTGTGGCAGCCCTACACACACATCATTAACATAAGAATGCTGGTAAGTATGTGCTATCAAAATTGGGTGGGGGAAGCAGTGTTTTCTGTACCCCTTATATCTCATTGCATCTTATATACTATGAGTAGGTGCTACACTGGGCATGAATAAATGCATTTCAAACTGGCACTTGGAGTCCAGTGTGTGCTTGTTCTCTCAGAGATGAACCAAATTTTTAGATTGACAATTTTTGCTTCTATTCAGTGCCAAGGCAAGTGCATTGTTTAACATGAATTTGAGAAAGATTTAGCAAGAAAAGAGATTTTTTTCAGGGGAAAAAATAAAATCCATATTCTTAAAATGCTTTTTATTGCAGTTTTCATGTGCAGGCTATGGCATGTAGCATCTGTTAACTCTGTACTAGTATGTCAACATGGTGAATTTTCTTTTCTTTCAGAAGGATTATGAGCTACTTTTCTATTTGAGGTCTTTAACAACTTTAAATTCAACTGCCCTCCTTAGGTTTCTCTTGATACTTCCTTTCACTACAGATGTCATTACCAAGAATTTACTGAGTCACTCTCCATAGATGTGAGTGCAGGATTATTTTTTTATGAAGGGGAGAACCGAGACAGTTGATCTTCTGCATATTTAAGAATTTATTTGATGTCAAATTGAGAATTTGCAAAAAATGTACTTTGCCAGGCCTAGAAACCATCCCAAGATAAGGTCTATTCTGTCTGCTGCTCATTAGGGATACAGACATAGTGCCTTAGAAGAGTAGGGACAAAGACACAAAATGGAACAGGAAAACTGGCAGCTCATCAGTTTCCTTGGTTTCTTCCTTTTCATATACCCACATGCACACATAAAGCATTTGCTGTATGCATATATATTTATGTACATATATATATCTTCGGGGATATTTTTATATAGATTTATTTTTATATGTATGTATGTATAAATAAGTGCCTCTTTCCTGAACCAGCTGTCACCTCTGAAGCATAAGCCTGGCCAGGAAAGCAGACAAATGCTTTTTGAAGCAGATACATCTTCTATTTCCATAGTGTGTTGGCAGGAGGTGTAGTAAGGATTAAGAAATTGGTTCTATTCTTGCTAAGAGCCAACTGGCTGGGAGGATGCTTTGGGGCATTGTGGATGTGATATGCTGGTAGTTCCTGAACTGAAGGGAAAAAATGAATTTGTATGTGGATATCTGAGATCTGTCTATTCCATGCTTATCACACAGCTACCTAGGCTTCCTCTTTGCAAGGATGCTGCAAATCATGTCTGTCGGCTCTGAGCCAAAATATGACAGGCCTTTCTTTACACTACCTCCCTGACATGTGTCCTGCACACCCAGGCTCTTTGCAGTTTCTTCAAAATTCAGAAGGTCAACCTTTTTCTCTCAGATGTCAGCACACTACTCTCATTACCCTGATTTTAATGTTACTACGGTTTAACTTCTGCATAACCCCTTTGCAAATAGCACAGTGCCACAGATGAGGAAATTAAAAGTTAGACAGAGCCTTTTAGCCAAGCAGCAATAAATTCATTAAATTGCATTGCCTATACTAAGATAGGGAAATCAGGAGGAACAATAGACTCTGAATTCTTATTAATATCTCTCATCCTCATTTCCATTCTACATGGGAACTGGGTACACAGGAATTTTCAGTAACTCAGTAAACATAAAGACTAATGTTCCACCCCCTTCAGACTAAATGCTGATCTAACACACTCAGCTTTGTTCAAGACCATGGCTTGGTCTTTAGTCTGAGCCTTCCACTAACTGAAGTACAAAACCCCAGAAACACAAAGTATTTTCCATGCTACAGGTCACATATATCTGGTCCGTATCGAATGTGACAAATAACTCAAGGATGAAAGAGTGCAATTTTTGAAAGAAGCAGAGGAAAGACAAAACTGAAAATGATCTGCCTCTCTCTCCCATCTGGAAGCCCATCTCTCCAGATCAGTCCTGCTATCAATTAAAAGTAATGCCAGTCTAAGCACTGGGTGGATCAGCTGTGTGCAGACAGTCCTACCAGCACGCGTGAAGAGCTTGCCTCTTCAAAGACTGTTACAAAAACCCTGTTCACTTCTCTACCAAGACCCAAAGCCCAGGGGAATCACAGGAGCCTGCAGCCAACGCCCCTACTCACACTGTGGATCGCCTGAGATCTACCCAAGTTCACCTTCGTGGATGGCTAGAACTCACTTGGAATCATTCTAGGGAATCTGGTGCTAACTTTCATCACATGACTTTGCCCAAAAACATATGAGCGTGTTTGAGACAGCACAGCATGTCAAGGGCCATCCACCTGGCAGGTAAGAGCCACTCTGAGGACCACCTTGGTTCAGCCCCAGGTAACAGTCAGTTGGATCATCCAGTGCTGCAGTGCTTCTGCAGGCAAGCTATCAGATGAACAAGTGGCAAAATTTGGCATCAAACACCACTGTGTGGGGGTTCCTGCTCACCACACTTCAGCAGCACTGAAGTTCAGCAGCTCTGACTCCAAATTTGCAGCGCTGTAAACTGAAAACAGCGCCGGGTGCTGTCACAACTAATCCTTGTTGACAGTGATCAGAATTAATGCACGCACCATCATTGTTTGAACTAAACGGACAGCATCCATAACTGAGAACCAAAACAATTTCCTGTGTACAACAGAGTAGGCAAAATGGGGAGGACAGGCATAATGACTACTGGTGAGTGGGTTACACATATGTATTCGTTTGTCACAGCTTTCAAATGTCATAACAAAATAGAAGACATTGACATTTTCCCAAGAGCATATAGAAAGTTCTTCATCTCCAATCACTGCAGAGTTAAGCTAAAAATGGGGAGAGCAGTAAACTCCCTTTTTTTTTTTTTTCTTTTCAATTAACTTTCAACTGCCCCTGAAAAAGGACAGGCATCAGTTTTCAGAACTGACTGCACTTTATTTATTTTATTTTTGTTTAGTTCACAGAAAATGTACATAGGCAGGTGCTCTCAGAGTTACCATGGCCTTTTTACTGCAGGTAGGAAAAATGTCCCTCCATCTACCACCAGTTAAAATTGACACCAAGCCAATTCTTTTCTACTGAGAAAAATTGGTGGTAGCTTGAAAACAAATTACAACTTAAGATTTCCTGCACAGTGAGCAGTGCTCTGTAGAGAAAGAACATGTTCAAGAAATCAGAAGCATGTAGAGTTCAAACAAAACCTTCAGCTATGTCTATCTTCAACAGAAACCGATAGGATGAAACAGAACTATGCAATTCCTCAGGTTTACATGGACAAGAGAGTAATTTCCTTCCTTCCTTCCCTGTAGTTGTTTATTTTCTCCCTCAGAATATATTGTGCATGGAGACTGGAGAAACTTGACCCCATGCTCCAGATCTAATACCTAATCAGATGTGGATAGGAAAAGTGGAATCGAAACTTTGCAGCTCAAAAACCACCTCCTATGAGACATTACCCAAACTGAAGGCCATAGGCTGAGATTTGAATTAATTTCCACAAAAAAAGATGACACACAGATGGAAAGATATTCTGCTGTCAACATCTTCTCTGAAACTGTGATTTCAACTTTGCTTCTTCCTTGAAACCAGCAGGTAATTATTTACCCCTTTACAATACATCCTTATTGCACTTCTGTGGTCATTCAAACGGATGAAAAGCAGAGCTCAAACTGTAACTGCACTGAGGATTTCCATGGGGTTAAGAAGGAAGGAGATTCCAGAGGACAAGCTCATGGGAAGCTGTTTCAGTGGTTTTCTTTTTTCCTTTAGCAGGACAGGGTGGTGAGTTCTTTGGTTTGGGATGTATTAATTTATTTATTTATTAATGCTTCTAGTTAACAGCTCCTTAATAACACTATATGGGGGAAAAAATCACCCCAGGCATTAAGGACCAGACACTAGAAACTTTCTTGTGCTCCACTGAAGTGTTGGAGTCAGACATTCATTCCTGAACCAATGAATTCTGAAGCACCTTCTAAACAGCGGGGATGTCTCCTAAAAGGCAACAGGAGCATTTAATGCAACACAGTTGCTGTACAAGGCACAGTGGCTGTTCTACTTGTCAGAGAATGCCCTAATCACCAGGCTGGAGGGAAGCAGCACAACTCTTTTCTGCTGGCCACTCTTGAAGGAAAGCAGTGGCACCCTCTGCAAGGTGAAAAACCCTCCAAAAGCTCTTCATACACTGAGACTGGGGTCCTCAAGGAACAGAGGCTGTAGAAAACCTTATTTTTCACACCTTGTAGGATCAATATGTAGTATCATTCAATCACGTAGTCAAAACTGAGACACCTCTAGTTTTCAGCAACTCACAGACCCAGTGATACAGAATTGAGTGTTTCATGCAAATAAAAGGACACTCAGAGGTCAAACTACTCTATATGGAAAGTTAATTCAAATATGCAGTTTACTAGCCTGTATCCATGTCCTCTGGATAGCCCCGTGCAGCGTAATTGGATCCTGGAAAACCAAGATCCGTTACTGCTGGGGATACCATGAGAAGGCAGAAACTAAAAAGTGACCTGCTAAAGGCAATTTTAGAAGCACAGCTTGTATTCAAAAATTCACAAGAAGTTACAAGCTGAGTTTCAGACTGAGGCCGGGCAGATCATGACAATATTTGCTAACTGGTACATCACAACCTTTTGGTGACCTTCTGCAATATGCATTCTGCTGAAATTAAAACCATTACGGAAAAGATTACATAAACATTGAAACACTCTCAAAAGCACTGCAGGCACACCCTGGTCAAGTAAAAAGAGAAACAGGAGTCTGCATTTTAAATTCCTTTTCCCTTAAAGCAGCAGAGATACAACCTTGCATTATCTTTAAAGACCGCAATAAAACACATTTTGAAAGGCAATCCTTCAAGGGGACACTAAAGCAATGAAATGCTGGCAGAAGTAATTATGCAGAAACATTTTTGCAAATAATGAGAAATATCTACTTTCATTTTGCCATTTCTTGGCATGGATATTTATAAGAAAATCCTGTTTATGTCACTGCAATTTCTGTGTGTGATTCAGTGGTTAGAACAGAACTTGCAGAAGAAATGAAAAATTGCTCATTTAAGTTTCAGATATTTTATGTTCAATTAAAACTTTGTTTCACGACTTTGGTTTTAGTCCCTTTCCTACCAAAGCATCTTTCCTCATCACTTCTATGCTATTATAAATATGCAAAAAAAAATGACACTGCTCCCTGGTGTTGGACATTAGAGATGAAATATTCCAAAATGGTTTTCTCAAGCTGATAATTTACTTTGCCTTTTAACAAATTGACAGTTACAACTTCTGCTTTTACAGCCACCTCCTTTCTACAGAATAGACCTCTCAGAACACCCATGGAAAACAAGTTGGCAAAGCCTAAACAATTTATTTTCCTCCATCTGAGTATTGTCAACTATGTAATTGCTGAATCCTTTCAGTCACTAACCAAGCTTCATATTTACTGTGTGGCTGTCACTTCTGTGCTCCTTACAAAGGCCTTGTTTGGATATTAACATTTCTGCTTGAGGCATCAAGGAAATTTAAATTCACAGATATAAATCTTCCAAAAGATTTCTTAATGAAAAGCCTAGCCAAAGGAGCTGACTACTGAACTACCACCTAGACAGCAATACCCTTTAGAGTGCCAAGTATGCCACGGTAAGGAGTGGTGTAAACCCTGTGACTTTCTGAGGCTGTAAATGAGACTGACTCTTCCTCTGCCCTTGTTAAAGGAAATTGTCCACACTCTGGACAGGCACAATACAGAATGGGGATTCATATGGAGAGAGGGAATATATTCCTGCAGCTTCCAGATTGAATGACAGATTTTTACACCTACATGCTGAGAATGGTGGCCCAAATTCCTGATTCCAGCAGAAGCGAGGACATTGATGAGTTTATTTTAGTGATTAGAGTTGCTTCTTACATTACTAAAAATATATCTTAGAGGTATTGCAGGTTACTTGAAAGTGTTATTTTAAAATGTATTTTATTCTCTTGAGCTTTAATTAGTCTGCAGTCATTCTTGTTCTTTCACTTAAAAAAGTAAAGCCATCAACAATGTAAGTTAAATAAATCCATGAATCAGGGCTTGGAATAATCTTGACAGGAGCCTATAAAATATCAAGCAATGATGTTTATTTACTTTAAAATGTTTCACTGGGTAATGGCTGCTCTAACCTCAATTCACAGCTTAGAATCCAGTTAGAAGTGTGGAACTACCCCCCTCTTTAGAGGACTGAAGACCATTTTTTGTGGTGGTGGTGGGTTTTTCCAAGCCCAGCCAAAGATGCTGGATGCTGTGGGTCTGTATTTTTCATGTTAGCATTCACCTAGGATGTAGGTATCTGATATTTAATTACTGCCTCTGAAAGGAGGAGTGTTCACACTCTCACTTCTCAGTTACTTAGAAACTGCTCTATCCAACCACTCCTAATGCTGCCAGGGTATTCTTTATTCTGTTTGTTTACATGCATAATGCCCTTCTCTTCCCAATTTTATCTGATTTTATCTCCCTTGTACACGGGCTAGAAGAGCCTGTCTCACACCGACAGCGCCTTTGCTGTTTGCTGCAGGCTGGAGAACCCTTTTCATCTGAGAGCTACCTGGCATTCACAGTGGCTGAGGCTCAGTCCTCCATCCCCAGGCAGAACTCCAAATTCAGAAATGACAGTCTCCTGGCACCCCTGCAGTGTGCCACCAGGGACAATCAATGAATAACAGGAAAGCTGGTATTTTTTGGGACTGGGGCTGTAATTTTCTGTCAGAAACTCCAGGTTCACATGCAACGGGTATACAAGAAGTGAAGTGCAAAAGACAAAAAATGTTATTTTAAAAATCCTACATGAACACTTGACTAATTCACAAACAAGGTTGTCCAGGTATTATCCCACACAGAGACAACAGCAAGGAGTCAAGCAGGTACAGATTGAGTCTTCTGATCTCTCAGATCCAATGTTTGCCGTTGATACAGCCATTCCATCTACCCCTTCATTAACCGTTGCAGCATCGTGTCAGCATGAGCCAAGTTTGGTTGCAATACACAAAATCAATTTAGTCACCGAGGGTGGCTGGGAGAGCCTGGGCTGCTGCTCCTTCCTCCCAAACACAGCATGAATTATGCACACGCTGCCTAATGGTCCAGCAGGTCCCTCTCTCCCCTGGCTCCAGGCCCCGGGCCTTTCTCCTGATTGCTGTTCCACAAAATTATCTCTGGCTGTACACACACATGGACAGAGAAAGCCCATGAGTTTGCTGTCCAAACAGGAATGAGAGAAAAGAGCTGAGAGCTACTTTTAGGAAGAAGGGCCTGCGGGCAACTTTTAAAGCCTCAGGCAACCAAGGGAGCGGACAGGCTGAGACAAGAGGCAGTGCAAACAGCCAGCACTCAACAGGGAGGAGGGAATTCTCCGAAATTCAGTCTTGACCAGAATCCCTCAAATCATTACAAGAGTTGTATCTTGCAGAAATGGGGTACTATCAGTAATTTGTGTGTTCTGGGAGTTCCTGTATGAGATGATCAAGAGAGATAAGGTAAGACCTTAAGACAACTCAAAATTCAGGCACAGGAAAGAGTAGAAATTCCACTCCATCATCGTAAAAATTGAGCCCAGTTGTGAAAGGAAGTCTGGCATTTGTGCCACTTCTTTCCAAAAGTGTTTTGCATTGGAAATATTAAAGATGCTGCTAAGGTCTGAAGATATAATACTGATATGCCTTAGGTTAAAAACCAAGCTTCTTCACCAGCACCGGCTTTTGAAAATTTAGTTTTACATAAACACTTTGGGCATTTTGGCCTGGAAAAGATCATTCAACTCTTATTTCTTATTTTACATGATACATATTACTTTTCTCTGTCGAGAAGTTGCCAAACTCAAACTCTGAGTACCACACAGCAACAAAAGAATCCTTAACAGGAATGAAATTATGATTTTTTTTCTTGACTGGAGCATCTCAAACCCTTCAGTGCTTCCTCTTAAGTAAGTGTGCCTCAAAAATGTCCTCTCAATTTAGAAAGGATTCTAAAGTATGTTAGAAGTAGCAAGGGAGGAGGAGTTGCGGAGGGAATATTTTCTTCCTGGATTTAACATCTTCTGGAAGATGCCTGAGATGGCGGATGACAAAATTTGATGGTTTTTACAGCCCTGTCTACCTAAATAGCTCAAATCTCAACTTCATAGCCTCAGAGAAAACAAGATGTCTCAAATTCACCAGACAGTATAATGAACCTTGAAAACTCTTACTTCCTTAATATGTTTATCTTCAAGGTAAAAGCCTGTTTTACCCTGAGCTTAGTCTACACCCAACTCATTTCAGTCTAAGGGTTCAAATACTGGATTGAGTGTTAGCGAGTAACTGCACCAGCAGAATTGATGTGCACCCTCTGAGTTGCTGGCAGACTGATGCAATCACAAATTGTTTCTGATGGCTTAAACCATGGTGCTACCAAAAGTCTAGTGCTAGTTCCAGCTAACTCAGCTGGCTCCTTATTTCTACAGCAAAACAAGAGGCATAAACTTGTGGCTGTAAAATGAAAGGCTCTGAAACTGCAGTTTTGTCTCAGCCTGCAATGCAGGAGGGTTAAGAGGAATCAAACTACCTTGCAACACACATTATCCAGCAGGGCTTGAGTCTGAAGTTGTCAGCTGCAGCATCATCAGGTGTAATTCTCAATCATGTAACTCACATATGGCTGCAACTTGCACATCACAGCCGCTGTTGGTCCTTTTCCACTGGTACCAACCCTGTTCCCACCCAGGGACCTGTGAGTCAGCAGCAGAATACAAATATATCTGAGGTGTTATCTAAGGCAGTGTGGCTCTACCTGAACCTTTCTACAATGTCTAAGAGCAGCACAGCTTTGCTTCAAATTTCTTCAGGTAACTATTTTCCCACATTCTCCTCTTTATACCATTTACCAAGTATACCATAAAAAACTGTCCTGGAGCAGTCCTGGATCAGGAGAGACCCACTGATACTCACAAGAGGTATATCAATACCCACTGTGACTACAACTGAACGCATGAGTAGCTTGGCCTTTGGACATCACTTAGCAAGGTGAGTACTGAAGTGTCACTTAATGGATCATGTATACTCATGCACACAACATAGAAAATGCATGCACACACAAAATGACATTGCAGAATGGGCACAGGCAGACTTCAGAAAAGATGACCATCAGAAATAGCTATTGAAACTGTTTTATGGTGTTATGTCACTACAAGAATACTGGCAACTTTTGGAAATTGAGAGAAGCTGACAAGTATTTTTAGCCTGCTTACAGAAATAACAACAGTTACTTATCTAATAAAGTGAAATATTCTAGCCAAAGATAATTCTAAGAAATCTGCCTTCTGTCATGCACTATCAGGTTTCTAGAGTCAAAAAATAACTGCTTTTAGTAATAAAACTTCAAAGTATGTTCATACCAACTTGGCAATTCTGACATTACATCTGAAATAGTTCTTCTTTGCTTATTGTGGACTGTTCAGTCTTTCTATCCTAATTATGTTGCTTACTGCTATTTAAAGCTGATTATTTCGCTCATCTCTGTCCCAGAATCCCATAACACTCACAAGATTCCTATTTTCCAAGAAATATAATTCACACATCCGAATCACCTCAACAATAGTTACTGAAAATATGGAAATAAATATTTAGTACTTGACCGTTTGGAACATTTAGCACCTGTGGAGGCACATACATGGCTGTAAATAAAATTTACCTTTTATTCATAAATTGGTAGGCTTATTCTTCACAAATGGAATCTTACCACGCACATTGTACTTTACGTGACGAAAATCAACCAGTGTGATTGATCTGTATTAACTGAAAGCATTTTCGAGGCATTATCTCAAAGGACCAGCTTTCAGAAAGGCTTCCTGCAACATCTACAGTGAGAATGGCCACTCTCTCTAACACTGTTTCACCTGCAGAACAGCACCTTTCTGAAAGGTTTCAGAATAACACAAAACTTCTTCTGTTTGTGTGTCCACAAAGTATTAAGTTTCTAATAGCTACAAAAAAGGCATTTTTCACTCCATTGAAGGACATCAGACAAAATGGTGACCAAACTTAATTTCACTCATTATCTCATCACACCTGGTAAGATCTTTGATCTATATAAACTGACTTTAAAGCTTTCCTATAATCATAATTTCTGTAAGTTCTTTGTGGTGGTTTCCAATGGTTTTTTCCCTGTAAAATCGCTCCCTGATGTAGCTCTCTTGAAATAGTGAAATGAAAATGAGCTTGATTTGTCTCACAAGAATCTTTAACTCTAAATATAAATCATGTTGATTTCGAATATGCCGCTGAGGAGAAGAGAGAGAGTGGGGAAAAAGTCAAGTGTAAATGCATTCAACTCTGTGTGTGAGAGAAGCGAGCTAATACATCTCCCTGTAACTGCAGACACATCTTGTTGTGAGGGCATTTTTTTTGGTTTAGTTTCATTTTTTAAATTCATCTTTTTTCCCTGCCTTCAGACATGTCTGTTTTCCCTGGGGCACCTTCCCACAAGGTTCATTCTGCACCTTGTTTGCTCATTAACAGCATGTGGAGCCCACGCAACTGTGTGACAAACCTCTGCTCAAGCATCACAGGAGCAGTGAGGACCACTGGAATAAAAGCAAAGCAAAACAAAGCAAAGCATAAACCCCACAAAACCCAGCTCAGTTCACTCTCCATCTTATCTGCCAACTCTGCTGTGTATTTAATTATTAAATCTTGCAAAATTTGTTGTTGCTGTCAGACTTTACCAAGCACAAACACCGTGTTTTAACAAAAGCAAGGGGAGGAATTTTGTTAAAAATGTAATCTGACATAAATTAAAGACATTTAACCATATCCTTCTCTTCCATCAGGTACAATACTTGGCAACTGTGGCGTTATGTTTTTAACAATAAATTGATTCTCTGGGCTTTTTGAGGGAAGAAACTTTCAGGCCTGATGAACTTTTAAGGGGAGAAAAAGCAAAGAGAAAGCACATTTCTGGTTCCTATACGGCTCAGTAAGAATTCATTTTTTGCACTCTTGGCACAACACTGTGTATTAGGAGACAAACCCTCAGAGACAGGGAGCTGGTGTTTCAGCAGACCCCCGCCTCGAGGCTGGCTTTTTTAAAGAGTGAAAAAACTCCTTCCCAGAAGAAAAAGATTGTTTCCCGCACCTTCCAAGAACGTGTTGGAGAGAGTGCAATGAACACACAGGACATAAATCACAAGAGCAAACCAACACAAAGAGCCAGAACTCCATTCCTCTGATGATTACATCGAATACCAGAGAACAAACCTTCTTTAAGCAGAGTCTGTGCATCTCCAAGCAAGAGAACAGAATAAAGCAAGAGCAATACTATTAAAAGAATAGTACTGACATTCAGTATAGAAGCTGAGATCACTGCAGGACAGCTGCAAGTTCTTCCTCACCTATGCACAGAACTCCAGATTCCTCCATCATCCTCTCTGCTGCTGTGAGCCCTCAAACCTGCCCACTTAGCTGCTTTACCCCTCCAGTCTCCACCTGTAGCTACTTCACCTTCTCATGAATTCTACATTTCTCTTTTGAGTGACTTTTTCACAATCCATAAAAGCAAGAGAAGTATCCTAATGATTTCCCAGCAGCCTCTTCTGCATCACAGATGTCCATCTTGCAAGCAATGTTAATTCTTCATGCATTTCCAATGCATCAAGCTACAGAAGGTTCAGTGGAGCCCTACAGTCATAATTCTAATGCAACTTTGCTTCATTACCAGGGTGAGATTCAGTACTAAAAAAAGGCAGATCTCTTCCATATTTGATACCTTCCCTCAACCAGGACAAGATCACTTGTTTCTTTTTCTTTTTGCTCCCTTAGAAAATAAGTTTATATGAGCAAACTTTAGTTGTGATTAAAAAGCGCCATGCTTTGTAAAACAGGTATTGGCAAACAAGCCCTGGAAACTCAGGGATAGGCAGCATAGTTTGTACTGTAATAGTGGGTGAATTGGTCTGTTCTGCTTTGCTGCTCTTATCATCCTGATCAGCCCAAGGATATCCTGGTTGAGGCTGTGTTGTTCAATATCCCAAACCTTTTAACGTGGTAATGTAATACATTTTATCTACAAAGTTTCTCATTATTGTGGAGCACCAGCTCAATAACAATTCGATGAAGGGAATTTTTGCTGCATGGTTTTCTCATCTGTGACAGAGAAGACTGCAGAACAGGCTAGTGGACAAGTGACGATCAAAAAATACCATATGTATACCAAATAACTGAGTTCATCTACTATAGCATGCCAAGTCTCAAGAAAATACATACTTTGGGCCTAGCAGGGCAATGGTGCCGTTATTGGGATGTTTGTTCAGGAAAAAAGAAAACAAAATTTTCACAGGGAATATGTTAGCTGAATTTTTAAGAGCTTTCAATGAGAATTAATAACATACCTACATTAGTGATTCTAAGCCCTCTTCCAGGTTTACAAGAGAATCAATTTGGACATAAAAGTATCTGGTTTATGTGTTAAAGAGTTATTTATTCGTTTGGAAGAAAATATTTTTAATGGTACAGATGCATTTGACATTTCCTGGTAGGAACACTATTTATCTTTTAAAAGATCAAAAAGTAAACAAATCACATTTAGGTGCCTGTTTACCAAACCACAATCTAGAGTTTTACAAGGGTAAGGGAAGAGATGTATTGCTCTGTGGCATGACTCAGGCACTTCAGTGAACACTCAGAGCTGCTGCTTGATGAATGTTCAAAATGTCCCTCCAGACCTGCAGGGAACACTGGAAATTCTGATGGAATCTGATCGCTCACCACAGACACAGAAGAGATATTTGCCATGAATGGTTTAGGATTTTACCTCAAACAACAGATATTTAGGAAAAGTGGAATATGCATGAAGACTTACTTCCCAATTTCTTACCTGAATTAAAACTTCTATGAAACTGGGATTTATTATTTTTTCTTTAAAAGTGGTTGTTTTTCCTATTGGCTGGTGTATCTTCTGTTTGGAATTGCAGATAACTCGAAATTTTGACTCATCTGGACCAGGGAAGGCATGAGGTAACAGCAGAGCACATGCAACACACTGTGTTCTCAGCACAGGGAGAGCATTCCTACCTTCTCTTTCACATCTGCCACATTTCTGCTCATCTGGCACAGGGATTGCAGATTGCAGCTACTTTCAGATGAAACAGCATTTTGGGCAGGGACTGCATGTGTGTGTTTTGTTGTGGCTGGGATTTGGGAAGTAAAACTGTAATAAAAAGTAGATACAACAGGTCCTGTTATATTTCCTTTCACCAGAAATATCTCTGCCTTTGTAAGGTGCCTGGTAAAACAGGACATGCCAAAAAATATATAGGAAAATATATATTACAATGAGAAAATAAGCAAGTGAAAAAAAGTTTGCAACCCCCCCCAATGAACCAATCAGTGAAAGAAACAAAAAAGTCACATCATTAAACCAAAAACTTAGCTTAGTGTCATCTCAAACAACTAACACATAAGCATCCAGTCTTGCCAAAAATGATCACTGTGTTTTGTTTTCAGGACACACAACTCTGAACTCTTGATATAAAACTAAACTAAATTGCTGGCCAAGCCAAACACCGTGCCCAAGGTGTCTGAAATACTCTGAAGTGTCTGCCCCATCACAGACTAGTAAAATATGCTGTTCTAACAGTTTCTTGCAAACAGGCACCCATCAGTTTAAAGGCACGCAAAAGGAGGTGGAGTAGAATCACACCCTACCTTCGAAGGTGGACTAATTATGTTCAAGATATTAAAGATTGAGGAAAATAAACGGCATTTGCGCAAGACTGCAAAGACTTCCCAAAAGCAGTAAAGCACGTTGTTTCTTCAACCCATACTATTCTTCCCTTCACAAAAATTACATTTCTACGGCAGCCAATCAGTCATAACAGGACAAACTCCTCTTGTCATTGTCACATCAGGCAGCAAAGAGGAAAAGATGCGTCACTGATGCAACAATAGATTTCATTAATGTTATGCTCTTAGCAATGTCAGGAAAGCACAGGATGAAGCATCAGAAAACCAATGAAGAAACCAATTAAAGATATTCAGCAATCTATTGAAATGATACTACACTACTCTTTCAACAGCAAAAGATCATCAACACTGTAGCAAATTGACTAAGCACTGAAAAGCAAAATAAAAACAAGAGAAAATGAGAACTGTGACATATTAATGTATGATTACTGGTTCAGATAACCTTATTTTCTAGGAAACCTGTTTCGGTAGTCATCAATCACTTCTTTTTTTTCCCATTTCTTTAATTTTTTAACAATCTTATGCAAAGCGCGTGATTGTTGCTCTTCATCATAAAGCAAGTCAAGTTTTCCAACTTTCTTTCAGTTGCTGAAGCAAAAAAAGTGCTAATACAGAAAAAGTGGCAACACGTTGTTTGGTAATGTCTTAGAACAACTTGTCTTTATGACACAATCCCCTCAGCAGTGAGCAGGATGTGACAGAAGGATCTAACACTGCAACAGAGTGATCACTTTGGGTAAAGCTGAAACTCCACTGGGTGACAACGTCAGCAGCAGTGACAGCAAAGGCATCCTTTGTGCCCACTGAGCCTGAAAGGGAATATGGCATCTGCTTTCCCTGTGAGTTACAACTGCCCGTGCCTACCAGCAAACTGTTTTCCATGGAGATCACCTTTCCAGCCTGTCACAGCTGATGGCTCTCACCTTGCTCTTTTCTGGCTGCAGCCCAGCTAGAAGCAGTCTAGAACTGTGAGAATGCATATACACCCCTAATTTGTGCATATGATGCCTTCAGAACTCAGCCTCCCTCGCACAAATGGGCAGATCCCTCTTCACAAATACAAATGATAAATTTTTTGCGAGCTATCAGCACTGCAATTACCCCTTCAGTGGAAAGCAAACTGAACAAGACAAAAGAAATGCCTATATTTTGAAAAAAGTAACATTGCAGGGAATGATAAATATGTACCCAATTTATGCAGAATAAAAGATTTTAGTTACAAAACCGGTAAGTCCTCATCTTCACAAACTGACTTTACTCGGCAATAAATTTGAAGTGGAATAGAAAAAGAGTTCAGTTTTGCAGACATACCAGCTACAATATATCCCAACAATGTAACTCTGCCACAGGTATTCAGTTTTACTTTTTTGCAGTCCAAACACTGTTTTTTTTTGTTTTCCATTTCCATACAGACAGACAGTGATGGATTATTACAATTGTAAGCTCACACTACTCATCCTGTGTGGTAGCACGCGATAAAGATTTTTTTTTCCTTTTTCTTCCCGTATATGTGAAGCTCCATGGACAATTATTTGTGTCAAAATGACAGTACAGTGAGTTTCCACAGTATTACCTATGCTGCAAAATCCTCCGGTACAAGTGATTTTTATGCTCTTTGAAATCTTGTGGTTGGTTTAGGGATATGGTAAAAATGCATGACTGAAAAATGCTTTCAGAGATTTATAATCTATTACTTGGCTTCTGAGGCACATCTCAGTGGCAGAAATAGGACATCTGATGCCCTTCAGCTACTCTGAGATCACACAGAGCTCCTGCCTGAACATATCCATAAGGCTCAGAAGTGACTTCCTGAAATTAAAGAGCAAGCAGAATTAATACGGAGTCTGCCTCTTCTGCTTTGTCTAATATACTGGAGAATTTCTTTGACTTCAGCTCTCTGTGGACAACTAGCCAGCAGTACAACTCGCTGTGGCTTCATCACAATGGTGTTTGTGTTGCTGGGCCATACAATGAACACTGAAAATACACCTTTCAACGTTTGTTCCATCCCTGCCTCACGTGCATTTTTGGCTTTATATCTTCTCTGTGAAAGTGAACATACAGGACAAGATTAACTACACTAAGACCTCACCACTGGCAAATGTTCTAAAACAGTAAGATTTGATGGGATTAAAAAAAAAAAAAAAAAATATCCAAAGCAGAAGTTCTGCCTTTCAGCCATTACAGCAGTAGCACTCTCTGTGTCTGATTATTTCAGTGTCAACGTACTTCAGACACAAACTAAAAGTTTATACACACATGCATTAGCATTACTTAGACATTTCAGTACCAGTGCTCATGCAACAGCAACAGGAAAAATATTTATATTCAAATTCAAATGCTTGTATAAGAGACACTGCAATATAATCACACCCTAGCACAGACATTCATTAGCAATTACACTTTTTACAGTTTTCTAAAATGCAATTCATGAAAATCAAAACCACATAATTAAGAGCAACATTCAAACAAGAGTTTTATTTATATCTAGTCAACATTTCAGACACAGATAATTGCAGACCTTAATAAATGTGATTTGATTTATTAAAGATGTATAAAACAAGCACGGTGGATATGCAAAGCTGGTTCAATTTCTTTCAAAAGAAGAACATGTATTAAAAATCAATTAGGGAAGGGATGGGTTGGTACAAGGGGCCAATAAAGAGATGCATCAGTACAGAACTGGTAATTAAAAATAATATTCTTTTTCATTTAGTTCCTTAATTATTAAGTTTTTCATAAATGAATACTGCTCTATTTTAATCAAATGCCTTTATATATTTGCAAGTATTTCATAAATTGTGAAAATTATAATGCATCATGGGAATTTGAATTACTTGGTTCTGCTATGCTCTAACTCTGTTTAGTTTGGATACACTGTATATTTCCTGGTTTTTTTCACTATCTGCCATGAGCACTTTTAAACAGGGACACAATTAAAGATAAACAGAAATACATTTCACTGAAGACTCATACAAACACCTCACAAAACACTTTTTAATTAAACAAGCTCCAAATGGCTG
Source organism: Pseudotriccus pelzelni (assembly GCA_035584735.1). NCBI lineage: Eukaryota > Metazoa > Chordata > Aves > Passeriformes > Tyrannidae > Pseudotriccus > Pseudotriccus pelzelni. The sequence goes on along the minus strand of JAWMRA010000146.1, from coordinate 14,576,805 downwards.
CATTTTGACCAGAAAAGCTCTCATTTCGGAGTTTTGTCTCTACCAAACCCAGTCAGGAAAATGAGCTATCCTTGCTCTTAGAAAGTGGTCATAAATATGTTTTCACCATACAATCCTAAAGGGTATGTGGTCGCACCACCACCACCCCAAACACACCTTGCGTTGCACAAATGTTCGTTTGGCCTCGACCTTGCGGAACGGCACCCGGGCTGAGCTTACCAGAAGCACTGTCTGCCCCCAGGAATTTGTGCTGGCTGAGGAGCTCCTGCTTTTGAGCACCCTTGGGAACTTGCTTTTCATGCCTGAACAACAACCCAAGTGCAACAACATTTCTGTTATTGAACTTTCAAAGAAAGTTATCGACACAGAACTGTGGCTGGGATGGAAAATTACTGTGGCTAAAAGCAAGTCTCTTGTGACCCTACAAAGAGCAGTCCTGAGAGACCCTTTTGAGCTCTCCTGGACCACAGCAGGTGTGACCAGCATCTCTAAGTGGGGCCTCTCAGAGCCGGTGAATTCTGAACTTCGTTTTTCTTGGAGGCCAAATGATAAGGATGGAGCCTGGGCTGATTCCCCCACGCCCCAAGGCTCAACCCTTTGTCTACTGAGAAGATGCAAAGGCATCTGATGAAAGTCCTTCACCAAAGTCAAGGGGAATTTTTCACAGGAAATACCTGTACGTACTCCTTTATATCTGCGTGTGTGCAAGTGTGAATATACTATAGCGAATGTGCTGCTGATGTTGATCTCCTAAATTCTTAAATATGTTAGATTCATGAGTAAGTTAGGCCTGTGAGTTACTGTTGTGCTTACAGAAAATCCTATAGAATCTTCAGTTAAACTGCTTAAATTAATCTATCAATTAAGTGCTGTTTACTTTAAGTGCTGTTAAAACCTTTAGGCCTAAACTGTCAGTCAAGTCTGGGGCAAAGTTTGGCAAGGGGATCCACTCTGAACCTCATGGCTGAACAGGAAGGTCTCCTTAGTCCTTTTTATTCTTATCCATTCCCATCCTTTCCCTTTTTTCATCCCCACCCTCCAGGAAGGTAATTTTACATTGATTTCTGATTTAGATTGATAGATTTTAGATTTTAGTGAATTTTTTCTCTCTGTGCTTTAACCAACTAGTAAATAGCAAAATAAGCCTTTCCCTTTTCTTTTTCCACTCCCCATTTCCAAAGGCATCACTGAATTTTTATCAATCTAAGATCTACATATCTATAAATTATATCCCTCTGCTAGCTATGAAAGCCCAACCACTGGCAGATGCACATCAGTGCAATATAAAATACTGCTGCTGAATACACAAAAGTTAATAAAACCAGAAAAGCCCAAAAACAAGCCATCAGCTCTTTTTCTCATTGGTAAGCAAAAGCAAAACCAAAACAATACTTTATTTCTAAAAAAACCCAAAGTCTGAATACATATAAGCAGATTTTTCTTTTTCTTTCAGTAAGTAAATGCCATTTTTACAAAATGATTTTTCATAGGTTTGCACAGGTTGTTTCTTCAAATTCATGCTCTCTGGCCAAGTTTGACAAATTCCTTGATACTGTAATTTTTCAACACTATGTTTATCAAATGTAGAGGTCAATGGTTAGAGGGATGAATAACCTTGATCAGTTTTTCACTGCTGTCTGCTGTCAACTAGCACAGTAGATGGGGTTTCTAAACTCCTGTGATTATCCAAGAACTATAACCCAAACTGACTCTTCCTCCTCTACCACAGAAAAAAAAAAAAAAAAAAAGAGTAGGAGGTTGTAACACTAACTTGCTATTTTTCAAGCTCACGATTTTCTGGGGAGAAAAGGGGAATTGAGGAAAGGAGAACAACTCTTTTTTTTTTTTTTTGTTACGTTTTATCATGAGGTTGGAAATGCTGAGTCACTTCTGCTCTCTGTTTCTGTGGCTGCAAACAGAACACATGGTATGTGCTAAGAATTTCACAAGGAAGACACTGGGAGTTTTTATACTGACAGATGCTGAAGCACCTGATTTTACTCATATTAGTCATGAAATTTGGAACGGACAAGTTGGAATAGCAGGGCTGGCTACAGGCCTCTGATCTTAGATCCAGAGAGAGTGTAGTCACAAAGCTCTGGCTTGGTCCCAAAGGTAAGAATCATTTGACAAGAATCAAGGCTTCTTAATTTAGGCTTGGTAGCAAGTTAATTTGGTTAGATTTTATCTGGTCCTGGTCAGAAAAGGCCATGCAGAGCTGTTTTATGTGAATTTATAAGCTTGGATCTCACCTAGCTTGAACATCTCTGCTTTGAACTAATTTCCATGGCACATGCTTTCACCGGAGTCTGTCTGATTACTTTCTGGAAGCAAACAGGAATTGGAAAAGTGCTACCGGCTGAGAAAAGCAAAGGACTGAGCTGTTTTAACAGCACTGCTCTGTCAGATGCCTGCAGAATCACAGCGCAATGCAGTCCAGCCATTTTTTGGACATGTACATGGCCTATTTTCTTCTGAAACCCATAAGCAGCCTGAGTTCTGGCACAAACTTTGAAGAGAACAGAATCTCAAAAACTGTTCCAAGCATTTTACAAAATGAGAGCCTTTGGTGGGATGGTTTCCATCAGAGCTCCTTCATGCTGATACTTCATTGCACTTCTGCAGTACTACTTTAGACTCTTTCTTAGTAAAGTGTTTGGTCTGGTAGCGTGGAGAACAAGACAACTTTACTGGTCTCTACAGCAAGATGATGTTTGTGCCATCTGTTACTCTTTTTTATTTTTTTTTCTATTTATTTTCAATATCATTTTACTATTTTGCCAGGAAGGCAGAAACCACCACCAGGATAAGAATTTCTCAGTGTATTTATAAATACTATGTAGATTCTCTGAAAATGCACAGTTCTTTGAGATAACTCAAGTTAATCAAAGAGATAACAGAAACAGGATTGATACTAAGCTATTCTGAAGCTTGGGGAAAATGAAACAGATATAATCAAAGAACAAACACTGTCTTCTGTTATTCTGGCTTCTGCTGGTGTCTCTCTCATGGATTATCACTGAAATGCATGGTAAAGGTATATGTTCTGTACTTACTTGAAATTTCTTAATTAAATCTGATTATTAAAATAGAAATAGGTAGTGAACAATAATATAGGTATATCTGACTGTACTGAACAGAACTTGATTGCTCATTCCTCTCCTCTTCACAACAAGGGCAGTTCTTAGAGAAGACTGGGTCATGAGACTTATTCTGGGAGAATATCCAGATACTGAAATTATAAAACTGTGACTAAAAAAAATATAAATCAAATCATTGAAAAGAAAAAAATCTTTGGTTTAGATGCTTCTGCATAAAATGTATAATAAATCTGGAGTCTTGAGTCAGAAACACCTCTTTTCTTATCAGTTATTTGTTAAGTGTTTCTGTTTTCATAAACAAGCACATATAAATGATATGAGCTAAACAAGCAGGTAACACTGACTGAATTCTTGTTCTAGAGATTTGCATACTGCTGAAAGTCCTCTTACCTTTAATTCTTCTCCTGCACTTATTGATGCAGCCAAGAATGCAAGAGCTACTAACAAACATCAGCATTCCATCTATAAAGACCTGAGTTATGTGACATCAGAAAAGCTGCTGTATGTGGCTCCCAGAAATGGCCCACATGAATTGCTTACAGGAGGGGAACAATCAGCATTTTTTCATGTCCCATTCTCTTTTACAGGGTACTGTGGTGTACCAGGTTCACAGTACCCACAGGACATGGCATTCTGTAGGATCATTATCAGACTCTACAGGGAAGAAGACAAATATAAGGTGAAACTCAGATGGAATCTGTGACTCCATGTCTGATGGTGCTCAGGGGTTTTTTTCTCCATCTTGGTGTACCAAGAGAACCAGGTGTGAAGTGGCCATTGACAAAATTTGTTTGGAAATACTTCTGTCATAACAATGACATTATGAGACAATATTCTAATGAGAGTATCAAATAAAGGCATCTAACTAGCTTCAGCTGAGGTCTGCTAAACTTGGAAAAAGGATCAGATGTTGTCATCTGTGCCAGCAAAGCACTAGACTTCACAATGACCATGGCTCTTCAGTCTTTCATTCCCCCTTGGAAGAATCAGCCAACCATAAGGAGAAAAGTAACAGTTGGAGCAAACCAGCCATAAGAAAGTAAGACTCCATGGGTGAGACACTGGAAGAACCATCTCTAGCAGAAACACTGTCATATTTCGTAAGTTTTCATGAATATTCAGTACGGTAAGAAATTCAGTAAGGAATTACTCAGTGGTGCTCTGGGAATAGCAGAAATAGTTCTGTAAGTATTCCAGGAGAAGAACAATTTGGCATACATTATGTAAAAGAAACTTCAAGTAATCTTTTAGTCTGAAAGTACTGGCAGACTTCCAAGGATCAAATATTTGGGTAAAACTGTGTGCCTAGGGACTGATCAAGGGTATACTTTTAATGATAAAATCTGACTGTTGTGAAGACTAATTATTACAGGCTGAAAAATAAAAATCCAAGTATTGCCAGGCTGTGAACAAAGAAGCTAAAGATTTATCTGCTTATGCAAAGGGCATTATTCTTACTTTTCTGGACATTAAGTTAGGAAAAATATTGCTGTATACTTGCAAGGAGATAAAATAAGAACTCTGATGCAGGCTGTATAATTATAATGCTTCTTGACACTGCACTCTGAGAGCTGTTACTGACAGAAGTGACATCATGAGAAAACCATCGTGTTCTTCTTAGAGAGTCTGGCTTTCTAGTTTTTAAAAAAGAATACAATGCTATTAAGACACACATCTTACTAAGAAAAGGAGAACATTTTTGCCTTTATGCTATAAATACAACATCATCATTTTTAACCTCCAAGCATTTCTAGCAAATCAGTACGGTTGCCTTTTTAGGGAATAGTGGGGCAATTGAAATTGCAAGGAGTTTTCCAGTCAGAATGATCCTGGTACCCAAAGTACTTGAATTCTACATTTTTGATTTAAGAAAGAAAAAAAGAGGGATAATATTTGCCTCATTCTAGAATGAAAGGGATTTAATCTGGCTCCTCTTCAGTTCTCAGCAGTAATAAAAACAACGCTAAATACACACTAAATCTTGAAACTTATCCCTACTGGAAAGAATCAACGTCCAGGCAAAACAGTCCCAGTAAAATATCCCTGATCAATTCCTGACAGACTCCTCTGGCAATGTGCGCTGAGCATCCCTCAACAGAAAGACTCAGCCAACTGTGGATCCTTCCATAGATGGAAAAAGAGATGGAACTGGACCCCTTGAAAAGAATCAAGGCTGGCATATGTGGTAGTCACGAAAGGTCACAGGACAAACGACAGAATGAAATCGGACATGAAGTTGAATTATACATGAGATTAAAGTAATCTTGGTGTTATAATAAGAACTGCTGTGCAACGTCAGGCCAAAGGGCCAAACAGCTGTGAGAGCTGCCAATGGGGCATGTCCAGGGGAGAGCATGGCAATGACAATATCTTTGATGTATGGTCATGAGTACTGTGTGTCTGAACAGCCAATTGCACGTGGAGCTAAAAAAGTTAATGGCTATGGGACTATTGCCTTTCCTAAGGTTAAAACAGGCATGGAACTTCCCTCAGGCTCCTCAGATCCCTGCCTTTCTCTCATGCTTCATAATTACAGACCTGACTAAAACACAAACTGCAGGTTAGAAGGCTCATAAATGATCTGTCACATTGTATTTGTGACATGTGGCACTAAGATATGGCACTAGTAGTCAGGACACCACAGAAAGGGGGATGGATACCACTGGCTCCTGGCAGAGGGGGACGTGCATTAGTTCACAGGTGACTTTTAAAATTAGGCAGCCTTGACAACTGGGCAAAGAATTTTGAATTAAAATTCCAGATTCGCAACATCACCAGAGAAAAAAAAAAAAAGGGGAAAAAAAAGGTAGATAATGGAGATATTTAGTACTCAAAAGGACAGATGGCAGATGTCACTTTAGTGTGTTCTGATCGAGTGGTAGCACAAGAGACCAACTCCTTCTCCTCGCAAAATTCTTCATCATAGGCAAGGTGGAAAAGCCTGGACATTTGATAAAAAATTGATAGATGGATTTTATTTTTTTTATTCAAAAACTTTTCAGTATATCCAGATTCATCACAAACCACCTCTCACTGTTGGCAAAGAGGGGAAGAACCACTTGGTCTTTTGAAAGAGTCTGGACTCTTTCTGAGCCTGAACTCAGAAAGTTGACTAAGATTCTATTAGAATGAAACATATTGATTTCTTAATCCATAACATCTTTTCATTTTGAAAATATCCCTCCTTTTCATTAAGTTTTCCCCTAATGTTTTTACTTTTCAAATACTGAGGAAAAACATATTTTAGGGAAAACCCTTTGGTCTTGGTTCTTCATCAAATTACATGACATTTAGACATGCTTGGTAGAAAAATATCTGTTATTTTGATAGTTCTTTTGAGAAGATGAGGTCCAAATCTAGGCCAAAGTGTATTGTTTGTATAATTAATAGTTATTGTGTTTCCCATGAGGTTTATGTTTGGATCTATAGACTGTGTTTAATGATAAATTAATACCTTAATTAAAGTACGTCTTAGCTGTTAGAGTATCACAGTAGTTCTCCCCTTGCCACAACTATTGATAAAGAAAACAATGAGACATTAAAAAATTCAAAGTAGAGAAAAAAATAAAGAATATCAATCCTCAGAGTAGTCTGTGCCTCCCTAATATAATGCCCTACTCATGGGGCATTTACAATCAAAGAATAACAATGCCAAAGAAAATTACTACACATGTGAACATCAGATGCTGAAAAGAAAACTGATTGATAAGAACAATATTGAGACTTAAAACCACCTAATCACAATCAGTAACTTTTAGTCTGTAATCTATCTGCACAACCAAATGCACATAAAAAAAAAAGACAAAATTACACTACTTCATTCACAGGCTCATGAAGCTGAAAATCAAAATGCATGATGGCAAAGGCTTCAGTGCACATATCTTTAAATATTAAATAGCTGAAAATTAAAGTATCCAAAGTCCAGACAAAGGGGTATTATGCTCCACAAGATCTGCCTTTGAACTTTTTGTGACAGAGTGGTTTGCTTTCAGATGTGTGAGAAGTTCTTCCTCTGCAACAATTCTCTGAAATAATTTCTACCGCTTCACTGATGGTAGAATGTCAAATACGCCCACTGGGGAACCAGAGAACTGCATCTTGTCCCTACAAACTTTTCCCCAAAGCTTTTGGCCGCACCAGAATCTTCTCTAACTACTTTTCACAATCCTGTAAGAATGTAACTAACAACAATTTTGGAGACATTTCCCAAGTGAGAAATGCTGAGTTATATCTCTGATGAGTGACATCAACAGAAACACAGTTAAAAATTAATCCTTTCACTGTACTAATAAATGCACAAATTTCAAATGCAACCATTTTATTCTAATTACCAAAACCCATTGATGCCTGCATGAAGTTCTTTTAACTTCCCTGTGCTGACAGCTGCAAATGTGGCACATAAACGATGTCATCATCTCTTTTTTTTCCTAAAAAGAGCTCTTTTTAAACAAGCTGCCTCAGAGGCTGAAGGGCACGAAGTTCAGTGTAGACAACAAAGCTTCCCAATTGCCAAGATGTGCCTCCAACAATACCTGGGAGAACTAACAGTGAGACAGCAAGACAAATGTGCAGGCACTTTGGTCACATTGAACAGCACAAGGAATTATAGGTAGCTTGCAAATGCTACTCCTCTGAGCATCAGGTTTGTCCTCTCCACCACTAAAAGAACAAAAATTAAATCCAGGAGTAGATTGTAAAGGGTAAAGTGTATGGGATTTGCGGCAGCCAGAAACAGCTGGTCTGAAGAGCAAAAATTGGTGTAAGTTCTACGGCACTTTCTGGAAGAAGCATTCATAGCTGCCAATTACCTCTGATTGTCTTAACAACCTGAATGTATTCAAGCTTGGGACTGAAAAATTTAAGTAAACCAGGAATGGAAGTGCTCTTTAGAGCAATAAGACACCATCAAAAATGTGTCCTTTGCAAAGAATAGCACCTTCAGAAAAGGCAAAAAGGGAATCAGAGATACACAAATTGATTTTATGATCATTATTTAATGCAGAAGGACATGAGGGTCCTTTGAAGCTGCAAATGATTCTAATCAAGCTATAATTACCTGTTTTCATCCTAAATCAATTTTTCTCATAGGCTTTAGCTGAAATCAGTGAGGTAATAAATGTCAGACCTGTAAAGTCAACATGAGAGAAAGTTCATAAGCATCTGTTCCTTAAAAAGATTTATGTGCAAAATTGGGCATTTTTCCCCTGAAAGCCTGGTGATGGATGTGTCAAGGTTCATAGCTGTGCCTGACAAGGGTGGACACTGTAAAGCATAAGAAACAGAGCCCTTGCAGATGAAAGGCAAACAGTTTACCAAGTCTAATCTCCTGGAAATGATTATACCTCGTTTCCAAAGACAGCTACAGTTTACTTTGTTATCATATTAAAAGGTTGGTAAAGCTACTGAATGGTATCCAGATTCCCCAGGGAAAGCACAGCAGACTGACAGATCCTGGATTCTAACAGAAGCTTTCAGAGCAAAATGACAACGCAGAGAGGCAAACTTCACACTTGGTGTATGATAACCCCTCTTGAGGAATAAATCGGAATAATTGAGGGGTATTGTGTACTGTAAAAAAAAAAAAGCCAAAACCAAAAATCCAAACCCAAGAGACCCTCTTAATGTTGATCAGGAGAAACAGTTTTTATATAATTGAAATTAAGCATGTAGTTGGGCACCAGGATGCAGAACAGAACCCGCAGCAGGTCCCCACTAGCACTTTTATAATCTGCAGGAACAGTTTTAAATGACCTTGTTTATAACCATAGCAGCCTTTCCAGCAGAGGAATTTAGAGTTCTGTTGGTTTCCCTGGCAACTATTAGTAATGCAGGAAGGGTGCAACATAGAAAAATTACATTTTACCTGGTCCTATTTCCAATAACTGTTAATTCCCCTCTCATATCAAAGGGAATTTTACAATAAGATTTTTCCTCCCATGTCAAGGGTAGCGGGAGCAACAGACAATGCAACACTCTTCCACAGCAAAGGCCTTTTCATACCTCTTTAACCACCACATCTGATTCTGCCCAGACTGGTACGAAACAAAGCCTAACCTTTTCAAGAAGCTTTCTGCTTTTCATCTGTGTGGGTTTAGCTCTGTTGCGTTTCTGGGGAGACCAAGGATGAGCAAAACGCAGGTACTTCCCCGTGTTCATCTCTTAACCTTTTTTTCAACACACTCCTATAACACTGGCATTTCAGCAGTGGTCTGCCACAGGCACACTCCAGAAGTCAGTTCAGCCTAATTCAGCAGGACTGAGGTGGTGATTTCTGTGTTTATTCTTCCTCGTTATTACTCTAACACCAAATGACATAGTTTCTGCAGAAGCCCCACTCTGATATCTTCTTTTCTCCCAGTACTTGTTCCTCCCAGCCTGCCTTTGCTGCTTATACAGATTCACCTTCTCAACATGGATGTCACACTCCAAAGGGAAACGAGCTGTCGAGTTGTGAAATCTGTGCCGGTTTATCCTCTCTTTGGCACAGTCAGCATTTATAGGGACAAGGAATACTTGGTCATATTGTAAAGCTTTCCCCACAACTCAGGAAGGAGCAGAACACCTTGAAACTTATAGATGAATGGAAACATTTTGTGACAACCACAACCATGAAGAGCAGGGCAAATCCACTCCCCAAATAGACAAATAAAATCAGAAATTGGCAGAGAGGAAGAGCAGAGAGTTGAAGATAATAGGGAATGTGAAGATGAAGTGAGTCTCTAGGAGGAAATGGAATTTCAGCTGTTCACTGACAGATCTGGAGGGGGGAAAATGGTATTTATATTTCTGAAAGCTTGTGCTTACAGCAAGAGGAAAGGGACAGAACATGGAACTAAAGTGAACTTTTATGTGGGTTGAACAGATGTAACAATAACATACAGAACTTCATAAGGTTTCTTTTTTCATTAAAATCTCTATAAAATTTTGCAGCTATCAACTAGATATTTACATTTCAATATTCCCTCTACAACTTCAAAACCATTTTCATATTTTTACAGAATATACGGACAATTCTTTACTCAAATTTTTCAGGGAGCAAAAACCAAATGAAGACTCTAACCTATTTAAAACCCTGTGTCTTCACCCACAGGCTTTTCTGTCTGTGCAAGCCCACCACATTAACATAATTTTATCTCCAGACTAATTGAGTCAAGCCAGATGCAGTCGACAACAGGGCAATACACCTACTCTTTCCAGGCATTTTGAGTGAATTGGATGCATGAAGCCTGGAATATTATTAGCATTCTTTAATGAAATGCACCAAGGAAAACTGTGTCTTAGTGGTATAACTCAGCAGCTCCAATTTTCAAAAAGTAAATCCAGAGAGAGCATAAAATTACTTCATGAACACGGAGTGAGAACAGAAGAGGGAAGAAACAGATTGTACCAAACTGGCCCTCTGTGTACCGAGTGAAGTGACAACCAAATCCTGTGAGTGCATTGCCACTCTCAAAGTATATTTGCTTAGTCTCTTTTTCTAACTCAGGGATCTGCACTTCTCTTCATACAGACACAGTGCAGTGCAGACTGGTGCAGAGATGTCTGAGCAACAGGCAAGCCCCGTTTGCTGCAGGATAAAAGCAGCAGTGAGGTGCTAATTAGCACAGCCAGCCCCAGCAGACACCTGGTTCCATTGTTAGACCCCCCACTCTGTGCCAGGCAGAAGTACCAACTCACTGTTAGGTTGGACTCTTCACCCAGCATCAAACTGCGCTATACAAGCCTGTGCTACGTAGAACTTCTTCACAGACATTGTGCTATTTATTTCTCTTTAAAAAGACCCACCACTGGCAACCAAGGTCCCAGGAAATACTCCCATCTTTCACCTTCCTTTTCTTGGAACAACATCTGACTTCAATGTTCAGTGAAAAAGCAGCCTTGAAACATAATCTGAGTGGATCAGAAACCTGAAAGCCAAATGAAGAAAATAGTCAGGGTAAAAGTACAAACAGACCAATCATTCAATCCACGGAATTTGAACATTTTTATATGAGTCTGTGTTGCAACTCCTGTAAATCTGACCTTTAGAGAAGAAGGGTATAGTGTAGGCATGATTCCCAGCGCATTTTGGAACTTTACTGGTATGAAAATACTGTTCAGTAGCTTCAGTAACTCTGCCATCATCTCAGAGACACAGCCAGTCTTACATCAGTGGGGAGCACACACAGAACATAACATAGATATCCATTATTCCTTCCTCTAACTAGTTGTTAGTTTTAAACTAGACTAGTGAGGTTCCAAGGGTTGTGGACAATTGCCTCATGAAGACAGATTTAGGGTAATTCCCACTGTCTTGACCCAGCAAGCAGAAATGACTGTACCAATGATCAGACTGGATTTGATCTTTAGCTCTCACTAAGAAGTGCTGTCCTCTTAACAGCCATAATTTGCAGGTCAAAAGCAATGACAAGTACACTTTTGTGCCCTCTACCTGTATACAGGTTGTTATATTTAGGTTTCTGATTACACTTATTCACATGTCCATATGACAAGCTCCATTTAAAAGTTATTGTGATAAGAAAAAGGGACTGAGCCACAGAAAATTTCTCAGGATTTTGGTATTACCCACAGGGCCACATCATTTCATTATGACAGTGGTGCCCAAGCAGGGGAGAATCCCCATTTTGATGAACTAAAGAAGCTCTGATGAATTTTCACTCAATGACAACACTTCCACAGTCTGTTCTCCACATGTGCCTCTCTTCTTCAGCAATTGTGACTTATGCAGAGAACTGACAGGGCAGAACCAAAGACTTATAAATCAGTTCTTTAACCACACTCTTGAAACGGTACATAGAAAAGGACACTTGAGTCTGGAATTTCTCTCTCATTTTCTTTGGGAAAACACACGCGTTCCTTTTTGGTGTCATAGAAACATAAAGCTTATGATAATGGATATCAGCAATTTTAATTAGCCTCATTAGGTCACAGAATCATAGAATTATTTAGGCTGGAAAAGACCTTAAGATCATTGAGTCCAACCACAAAATAACACAGGCTGGAAAAGACAGTATGGATATAAAGCAAGCAGCTCTACTTGGAAGGGCAGAGCTCCACAGATGCTGGGGTACACTACAAAGAACTCCAACTCCAGAGCCAAAAACACTCTAATTTCATTTTACTCCCCTCAAGAGACAATTCTTTGGAAAAAAGAACCTTTCTACTTCGAAAAGTTCTTACAAAAAATGATTCCTGGTAAAGGCTAAAATTTTGTGACAGCAGTCAAAAAGTACAGGGAAAACTTAATCAAGGTACTGAAGCTTTCAAAAGGTCCCTAAGGCACAGAGAAACAGTTGTGGGTTGTGGGTGTTGGAGAACACACATTTTTATTAAATAATGGAAATATTAGCCTTACAAACTACCAAGTCTGTGGGATAAAGAACCTGTACAGTGAAATTCATTCAGCAATATTTTTGTTCAGCTGTTATAATAATTTTTGCAAGAAATAATATTTTTCTCAAGTTTTTTCTTCACATTTACTAAAAAAAAAAGGGCACATCAGGACTGCAACTTTAGTAACTCCTTTAGTATTAATAAGAACAGTTTAGTTGCTACTAAGAGCAAAACAGCAATTTTTATGGTATGAAAAGATTAAACCTTCGGTAAAAACTATTTTCAATAGGAACTAGGATTTTATCCTATCAATGTTATCAATCATCTAGCTCAGTTTCAGTAATTTTATTTCTCCTAATAACAGGAAGTGCTTCAATGAATGTAACTTTGTTAAGTGGAGACAAGCCTTGTTTTGAATGTTGTTCAATGCATCTGGAAGTCTACTAATGAAAAAAGAGAATTAAAAAAAGAGGCATTTATTAGTACCCTAGAAATTGCTCATCCTCTGAACTGATAAAACTAAAAATACTGAGTATATTGAAACTGTTGAAGATTTAAAAAAAAAATTGCTCCAGAACAGGAGAAAAAGTTTAGCTGCCAGATTATGTTGAGTATCCACAAGAAAGGATGGTGGAAGTACAGAAGACAACAAAGAGAGAGACATCAGGCACAAACAGAAGCAGGTATATCATGACTAATGTTTATCACACACAGTTCATTCTCAGTGTATTCCTGACCCAAAAGCTTTTTTCTGTGGATTCTTGGAATTGGAATGAATTTAAACATGGGCAGTTTCCTCTTAATATATGCATCTGGCACTGACATTCCAGATGTGATTTTTTTAAATAGTGCAGTAAAGTTCAGCAAAATTACAAACCAAGACATGGAGAGGGAAGGGTTAATTTTTGGATGTGATTCTTTGATTTTTGGGAGTCGAAATTCCTATATAGTCATTGAAGGAATGATACGGAGTAAAGGGTTATTCAGAGCACCCCCACTGTGGGCTTAGAGCTCTCGCCACTCACTGTGCAAGATGTGTGAGATACATGGCTGGTTTCACCCTGTGTCAATCCTCTCTGCAGAATGTCTGTGCTTTTGTAGGTTGAGGAGTCAGTGTGTGAAAAAAAAACAACAGTGAGGCACTTATGACTTTACGTCAAATAATGCATCATTAACGTTTGCAACGAAGTTGTTAACCCGGCAAGAAGAAATCACCTCGTTTTGATCTGTTTGGAGATATTGAGGTAACGTAAAGCTGTTTCTGTAAACATCTGAGGGATGTCTGAATTCAATGGCTCTTCCAGTCCTAACTCCACTTCTGACCTAGTTGGGTTACACATGCCCAGGAAGAGGCAGACAAATGTCAGGTCTGGATGTTTCCCCTGTCACACATCAGACACTGCAGCAAAGGGAGGTCAGGCAAAATGCCCAAAGTCAAGGAGAATGAGATAGAAATAGGAACTGAAATGGGGGTAAACACTCACCCATTAGCTTGCTAAAAGCTGACTTCCTTATGTTCCCTGTCATTAGCTTTACTTGCCTAAAGGTATCATTTTTCAACACAAATCTCTCTCACTCCTTTGACCAAAAAACAAGGCTTCGCTTAAAATAACAGGTTCTGGTTTGCTCTGAGAGACACAGGTCCACTGGTAGAAGTAGAAAGAATAAAGGACTCAGGAGACAGAGTTGGAAATCATGTGTCAACTATGTAGGGTAGTGCTGCTATCCCAGTCTCACTAGGGAAGGAAGGAAGGGGCAGGAACAGCTTTTAACAGGTAAGCAATAGTTTTCAGTACAGCTTCAATGAGAAAGAGCAGTGCAGTTGCCATCAATAAAAATGACCTGGTAAATGGAGATGCAAAATTCTCTAAAGGCTCACCAAGCAAGTTTCACAGAAATTACCTTATGGAAGGAGATGTCAGGATGCTGACTTTGGCATTATAGCTGAAACCCAAACAAGCAAAATTTCACCTTTAGCCCTCAAAAACAAAGTAAATAAGATGAGAGCTACCAGGGCTTATATCATGACTGAGATCATATTATATGGTGAATAAGATCTGCCATAACAAGGAAATATATTCAGTTAAATGTGAAAAGACAACACCTAAAGACATTTTAAGGAGTGGTCTCCAATAGGGAAAAAACACATAAATAAAAAGAAAACCAAGAAATACTCTCAGTGGACAAGTTTTCCTAAGAATACACTCCATATAGTACTTCAATTTGTAAACTTTCAGATTATGTCCCAAATTTGATGTTTTGTCCTTTACAAGAGGAAATAAATCTCAGCAACCTCAGGCAGTGGTGCATTTTACCTAGAAGTAAGAACGCAATACAGACGTCCTGTAAGCATTACTTTATCACACAGTCAAATATTTGTAGATGCATTTGAGGTAAAAAATACCCATGAAATTTAGTCACAAAAGGGCTACCGTAAGAGTGCTACCATAAGGATTCATTTTTTTTTTTTTTTCATTAAAAGCCTACATCTTGTAGGAACATCTTGTGCCCTAGTGCAACAGTGCATCTGTGGGCTTATCGCATTAACTCAAGCCACTGTTGTAATAGGCATTTAGTTTAGTCTCTATAAATTCTGACACTAACTTCGACTGTAAAGAATTTTGCCACATTAAAAATAAGAAAATCTACTGCTAATCACCAGATTATGCAAAATCATACTCATGGAAATATTTCTATAATGTAGCAAGAAAGTCATCAATAGAAATCGCATTATAAAAACCGCTTCAGATTTACTATTAAATTTAATATTTACTTACGAAAATTACTGGGTTAAATGCTTATAAATAACAGATTATGTGGAAGTGCAAATTTGAGCAGTATTATTCTGAAGATACATCTTGTTTTATGCATTTTATGGAAGTGTTTCCACTAAAGTGTTTTGCACAGTATTCATTAAAATAAAAACCAGAACTCTTTCCTCTTAACTGAGCTTCTTTTAGAGAGTACCTTCAAAACCATGAGACATATTTTTCACCTGTGTAAAAACAATGCCCTCATGAATAAGTAGCTATGAATTTGCACACAAATCAGTTGAACTTCAGATCTACCTCCACAAAATAAATCATTCAAAATTACATCAAAAAAACCCCACAGAAAATTACTGCAAACAATGAAATAGCATTAAAGGAGATTGGGGACAGATGTTACACTATGCACAGGTGACAATACAATTTGCTCAGGCTGAACCTTGATTCATTCATTTCTACAATGATGATGAGCTTCAAAATACTGAGGTTGAACAGGGGAGCTTAAATATCCAAGGGTTTTACTTTACATCAACAGTACTTGAAAAACCATTACTTGAAAAACTGTGTATGATTACATGACTGATGTCTGTATTTGCAGCATGTTGTCATGAATGAAAATCCATACCATACATTGAGATAAAGTACAATATTTTGAGATAGTTTCAGAAGTTATGTGTAATTTAGCAGCATATAAAATGCTTCTATACTCAGTCTACAGAGACAAATTTACCACAGTTTTCTGTTACTTGCTTCTCATTGTAACGTGGTGTGGCTTGTTAGTGAATTCATCTTCAAACTTCAGGTATTTCTGAGATGCAAGTTACTGGAGGTATGGGTTATATAGTGAACAGACAGTATTTATAACAAAGAATATAATCATTGCCAGTAGACTAAATAGTGACTGCACAGTAATTTATAATAAAAGGACATATTTACTAATGGAATGCCAAAATGCATTAATCTCTATCTCAAAAAAAAATATATTATGAGCCCTTAAAGCTTGTTAAAATCAGATGCTCTGATATTTTTTTTTCCAAACAGATCTATAATTTGATATTCTACTGTTAGAGAAAATAAAAGAAGAAAGTGGATTTTTTTTTTTCTTTGATGATAAAGAAAGATAACCCTGGGGTATAACACAAAAGTTCCCTTGAAAAGATCCATTTTTCATTCATATCAGGTTTCTTTTTTTATATTTTTCTTCTTGGAGGTAATATCAAGCTATAATTTGTTCTTGCACAGTTTGTAGGTACTTTGATAAAAAGTGAGAAAAAACCCTAAAAAACCCACCCCAAACCAACTTGACTGGTAAGATCAGCTAAGGTTGTTTTGGGGAAAAGCAGGAATGTCCCACCTCTGTCTAGAATGTCCCTTAGGGCATGTAAATAAATATGCTGGATGCTACAAATCAGCAACCCCTCCTTTTCACTCGGACCAAAACACAGCAGACTTCTTTTGAAGGAGTTCTAAGTTTTACTGAGACATGTAGAACTCACATGTTCCTGGAATTTCTGGACATCTGGCTAATCTCAAAGCATATAGCACTTCTGCTATGCCTTCATCCATCCAGAGCAGGATGGCTGAGCCCTCTCTGTCCTACTGCAAGTTTCCTCTTCCAAGCTGCTCCTCTTTCTTATTCTGTCTGTCAGTCCAGCTCTTCTCTGGACCCATTCCAATACTAGTTCTTTTTTTTTTTTTTGAAGCTGTATGACTTGAAAATTGAAGTCTTAGCAGGCTTTTAAGCAACAATATTGATACTTTCCCATTTCACCTGGAACCGCATCCCTTAGATTATGCCAAAATTATCTGCAGTGTTCCAACAACTGTAGCATTCTGACGACTGTGGTCATTGTGTCATCAAAATTTTCTCTTTGATCTTCTGAATCACTGACAACTGAAAAGCCTCCTCTAGAAGAAAGAGCCATTACTTTCCCATGTACATGATGCTCATGCAATACTGCATTTTAATATAATTCATTGTTCTATTCTGTTACCTTCAAGTAAATGAGATTCAAATTCTCTCTTGCACACTAATCCAGATTAAGACAGATTAAAATTATGCTTTGTACTACTTGCTATTTTAATTACCTGATTCATCAGTGGCATCAACACTTGTGTTCTACATAACTGAATCCATTTTCTCCTTTTGGATTCACATTCAGGAAAAAAATAACATAACATATCCTAACATAACAAAATAGCAAGTAATTAAAGAGTTAACATATCAAAAAAAGGAGGGGAGAGAAACAATAAAAAGAGAACAAGTAAATGAGATTTAGACATAAACAATCAGAAGAACAACATTATTACCACTTCTCTTTGCAAGGAAGTTATACCCAGCAGAAAAATAAGTCAGCTGTACTATATTCTTCTGCATGATTTCACCTTACAGTCCAAAGTTCATAATTTATCTAAGATGCATTACAGCTGCAGTTGTTGTCTTAATTGTCATTCTCCAAAATATTTGAGGTGTGGGTTTATTTCATCTTTGCAAAGTACTTTGTCCTAACAGTTTCTTTTAAGCTTAATGCAGTACTTATTTATATCTGTCCCTCTGATACGCCCATGACAGGCAGCACTCCCAGAATTAATGATGGGCTGCTTTGCCATATCAGGGGCTGGTGGCTGACTGATGTTAAGACCTGTCTTCTGAATTTTTGTCTCTGATGAATTATAATCCAGTTTGAGGATGAGACATTGAATTTCTATGCCACCAAAAGTCTTCCAAATTATACCATCATCTAAATAACTAAAAGTGAGTTTTCTATTCTCCCACAAAATCTCTGCCCCATTTCTAGCACGCATCACACCAAGTAGCACTATCAGCACAAGTTATGATTCTTCATTAAAAAAGGCCAAAGCAGGTCACTGTAAAAGATTGCAGTTCCCTAAAAAACAGCTTAATTTTTTTTTTCTCAAAATGAGGTAATGGTTCATGATTTAAATCACTGATAAAAGCCATGTCAGTTTACTGCAGTCCTTACAAACCAAGACACCCAAATACAACTGGATTAGCCAAAAGTTCATGTTTCTTTCTAACCACTGAGGAAATTAAGTTACAGGGAAGTTATTGACTTCTGAGACAATAGCTGAGACTGTCATTTCTTGCTTTGAGTCACTCTTGCAGCAGAATTTTGTGGTGTCAACCTGACACTCAGAGTCAGAGGTAAAACTCGGCATGAACCTATTTTTTCTAGGCTAAGTATGGTTTTGGCAACTCTGTGTTTCTGAAACACAAAATAAGTAGGTTCAGACCTAGAAGTGTATAATGTAGTCACCAATCTTCAAATTTGATGGGAACAAGGAACCTAAAATCATGTGCATCTGTCCTTACCATTCAAAGACAAGGTGTATGACAACAACAACAAATGAAAACCAAACAGAACTAAAAAAGTTCCAGATATGTAGTCCAAGCAGTTTAAAAGGATGAGGCAGGAAATCATTTATCCAGCAGAGTTTGACTTTAGGCATGTCCTTCAAATACTTAAAATACAAGTGCAAACAAAATCAGAATATCTTCCTACAATGCATTAGTTATAGCAGCAATATTGGAACTACTGGGGGAAATCTGGCCTGTGTCATGCAGAAGGTCAGACTACAAGATTATAATGGTCCCTTCTGATTTTCAGATCTATGAAGCCATGAATAATTTAAATAACTTTGCAGGACAAACAGAGGAGCTGGAGTTTAGCGGCTGAGTAGGCAAAAAATTTTTTTCACCTCGCCCACCACTTGAACTTAAGAAAGATCTGCAAATATCTGGGGAAAAAAAAAAAACCCAACAAAAAAAAAAAAAAACAAAACACAAAAAACTCCACAAAGTATTTGAACAGTAAATAGCTTTTTCACAGCCTTACCATGGTCAATATAGCTAATTTTATGGCTATATTTTATAACTACTTATTACAGAGAGGCTTTCAGGAGTACAGCTGCATGGAAACCTGCTTAAAACAGGAAATTCCATTTGGCTGAAGATTTTTGGTATGTTTGCAAATGAACGCAGCAAAATGAACTGTGAAATGGCTATTTTGGTAATTGACTTACAGATCCTTGGCCCTAAGAACGTGAAACCATGGTTACATATCCACTTTAATCTGGCATTGCCCCCAAATGCTGCTGAAGAGGAGCATCCGTGCAGAGATCCAAAGAAGCAGCCCATTCCCATCCCCTGGGAGGACTGGAGCAACTCCCCAAGTGGCCACACAGGTGCTGCTGTGAGCCCAGTGGAGTCAGGGAGATCGTGTAGCCTCAGCAATGGGAAAGACAGGACTGAATTTACGCCAGATTTAAGCAATGCCAAAATCATGGTCTGGGTCTCAACTGGTTCAGTTGACCCTGAAGCCCAAGGCGGTGGCTCCAGGAACAGGAGCACGCACTTCCTTACTCCTATTAACTCATGTTCTGCAACTTGAGCAGCGCCTGTAACGACCTGAAAAGGTCATTATTTTTGTACCTGTGACCCAAAGATTTATTTGGTTTAGTAATTCCTTCATTGCAATTCACAGTGCATCGTTGCAGAGACTCAGAAAGCAAGCTGCTGAATACAAACATTTGGAAAAACAAAACAAAACAAAAAAACCAAGCTCTGTCAATAAAGACTTTATACGCAAGCATAAAGAGAAAACAAACACTCCTGTCTTCCTTCTCCACAGCAACTCCATCTTGTGTGTTGTTAGAGATAGAAATATGTTAGGAATTCTATCAAATTACATGGTTTTTTTAAACTATGTTTATATCAGAATAAGAAGAATAATGTTCTCTGTGGGGAGACAAACTCTTAAAAGGCAGCATAGTTTGAAAAGGTAACCCTGAAAGATAATGCAGAAAAGAGTACAGATTAAGATAATTTTCCCCCCGAGCCTTTAAAGGAACATAAGAAGTGCAATAACTTTCCCAGGATCCCATTTGGACCTATGCTATTGATTACCACTATACAAAGCATGTAATGAAAGACCTCCAGGATCCTCATAAACCATTTAAAATCTTTTAAGCTACAAAACTGAAAAACATCTGGCAAAACAGGGGAATTACCATAAAGTGTTTATCAGATCTTTAGAGGGGCTTTACATTCTTGTGTCCCATCTCACTAAGCTGTGAGACTACAGCTGTTGCCCCTTCTTTCAGAGCATTTCTGGAAAAAGGAGTGAAGAGGCATCATCCCTGATCTGAAAAGGCTTTTAGTTCACTATTACTGCTTGCAGGACCAAAATACTTGACCACTGCACTAGTTGCTGTAAAGAACAGGTGGCAAAAAGCATGGTCCTGATATTACACTGGATCTCCAGAATGTCTTCTTTTCACAGCACTTTTATGTCTCCATGAGCTCCTCTCTGCTTCATGTTTGCTAGGTCATCTATCATTCTATGATCAAATAAAGCCAGGTGCTGATCCCCACAGACTTGATTTTTCACAAAATTTATTTTGACATCCATACACAGAGTAAACACTATCCAGGAGCCCAAATAAAAATAAAAGCCCCCTTTTGGTCCACAAATATAACCTAAAGAAATTTATGTCCAAAGGGAATCAGCAATATTTCCTCAGCTTCAGAGAAATAAAAACGTACCCATGAATCTGCCTGTTTGAAACTGGGAAACTGCTTGCTACAGTCTTTCATCTATTTATATTCTTAGTTGTTAATTTTTAAAGAGACTAAAACAGCAAGAGGACATAACAGTCAATCCTGTCAGATTCAGAGGAAAAACACATTAGTCACCTCCTGAAGTGTGGCTCCTTATTCCAGCCCTCCTACGGCTTATTTAGCAAAGTCAGTGCTCTGATTTCTCTCTCTGGCCCAGGTGCTGTGGCTCCCACTCCATCTCAGCTAACCATGCTGGTGCTTCAGCTTGCCAAAGGGAAGCAAAAGAGGAATTCTATCCCCAGTCCTCTGCTCTACCACAGAAACTCATCCTTCCTAGCCACAAATTGATTTTCTATCACTATTACACTTCTTACTTAGGGATTCATTTGCTCCGTGAACATGAACACGCAGAGGAATCATCATAGCCATGGACTTGCTACCCCAGGAACGTGGAAAATACTGCACAAAAAGTACCCATAAACACCCACCCATAAACCCAACAATTTCCTCCATCCTCCAGTGCTGACAGGTGGGTAGGAGACGGTTTTGGAGCTGTCTCAGCAATGGTGTACATATTGTAGAATCCTTTCCTAATGTTCTGCAAACTTTGGTTTCATGACAGAAGGCACTTCCCCTGTTGTATGGAGTTCATATGAGAAGGACTAGGAGTTCATTCCTCCAGGCCTGGCAGGGTGTAAAGTCTGATGGATTTCACAGAAACAGGGTTGCTTTAATGAGTAAAGTTTCAGAAAGAGATTTTCTTGAGCCTCATTTTCATCTTTCACATTCAAGAGTTTCCCATGAACTCATGAATGCTTTTAGCCAATTATTCAGATTTTTATAATTCAGGAAACATTATGTTTCATGAAGGTATTAAAAAGACAGGAATGCCCAGACTTTGGTACAGCATTTTCTAATAAACTGTAATGGACCTTTTTTCAGCACTTTCCCACTTCATATTTTTTATAATTACAAGTCTGGTTTTGATAATATAAACCCATCCTAGAGATATGATCTCCTAGATACGCTCTCTGTAAAGAAACAGCGTCTCTTTCTCCCTCCAGTGCCTGTTTGACAAGTTATCAGGCTTGTCCACCTGTCTTTCCCTGCTTTCTTCCCAAGTCTTCACTTGGCAGTGGTCTCCTTGAGCTGTTCTAAGGTCTTTCTCCCTCTGAGGTTTACTATTTCTTGACTAATTACTGCAATAAAGAAAAATGTTTCTGCAGAAATTTGTACACTGGAAGAGCAGCTGCCTCATAATACCAGAAATAACAAAATGCCATCCCCAGGACAGCAGAGCCCCATCCCACTTAGCAGTGACTTGGGAAGGCTGACACCATCACTCCATACGTCCTCCCTTCCTCCTCCTCCCCAGCTTTATGTGCTGAGGGTGATGCCATATGGTCTGGGCCATCCCTTGGGTCAGTTGGGGTCAGCTGTCCTGGCTTTGTCCCCTCCCAGCTCCTTGTGCACCCCCAGCCCTTCACTGATGGGCTGGGGCCTTGGCCCAGTAAGCACTGCCCAGCAATAATGAAAGCATCCCTGACTTACCGGCGCTGTTTCCAGCTCAGATCTAAAGCACAGTCCCACACCAGCTACTGCGGAAATAATTAACTTTATCCAAATAAAAACCTGCACAGGATTTTTACAAAGGAGGGGAAAAAAAAAAAAAAGAAAAAAAAGTATTTTTGCAGAGAAATTATAATGTAGGATGGAAATAGTGTAACAGAACTTCTACTGCTACAGGATTTTGAATTGAAAAAACATCCTTGATACACTTAAATCACAATCCAATAAACTTCCTGACATGGATTGTTATCTTACTCATCGACTGTACAGAATTATGCAGGGAGAAGAAGATTATTTTGTGACTCTAAAAAAAGAGAATGAAATGTATACTGAACCTTTGCATTTGCAACCTCCTTAGTCCAATTCAAGCAGAAAATATTTCTATACTGTCAAAATGTGGGATACCTGTTGCTACAATATGGAAATACTACAGGATGATCAATGGGGGAGAAGCCAAATAAGAGACTTCATTTTAGACTACCAGCTTCAAGGTGAGAAACATTCCAAGTACCCACTTACTAAATCAGTCGTTATGTGAGATCACATGAGAGAATGGCATCTAGGCTGAAAGAGAACAACAATTCATTGCCTGAAAGAATACCTGTCAGATCAAAGAACAATACAGCATTCCAGTTTCATAAAACTACCATTGAAAGGAACTGTGGTTTGAAAATTATTGCACTCTAGAGGGAAAGTAAGGCTATGAATGAGGAAAAGTAGAAAGCTGTTGTGTGGGGTTTTTTTTTACAGCAATTACGTGATTATTACGCATCAAAAGAAAAGCCAACACTATAAATCATATTTACATTTGACTTGACCTTCTGTTCTCCTTTTGAAATGCCCCACATACCCCATTTTACAGCCATTCCAGAAATGGCAAAGAAGAGGTGTGCAAGAGACTATACCCAGCTGCGTTTGATTTGTTTGGCCCATCCTGGTTGTAAATACCTGACAGGGTGGTATCTGCCATGGCCCGTGAGATCGTCAGTCTCACAGCAGTCACAAGCTCAACATGACCAAAGTTTTGGTTTGGGTCTACAGTGCAGATGAAAAAAAATCAAAAATTGATTTAGGCAAGCTTCAGAAAAACAGGAGAGAGTTTTTTCTTTGCCCCAAATACCCCTGGTTCAGCAAGGAGTGGAAGCCCGGCTGTCGTGCCTGAATAAAAGGAGATTGCACACCAGCCACATACGCTTGCTTCTTTTCCAGGAAAGGTGCAATATAGATTTAATAATTAACATTCAGAGATGGATTTATGGAAAAGAGTCAGGGAGATTACAGATTTTGAGTTCTCTTTCTTTCCTTGCCCACACTGCAGAGGCAGGAACTCCCTGTTTGGCATTCCCTGTTCTCTCCCTCTGCCCAGACCTTATGGAAGCAGAGTAACAGAGCTGACGTGCTGTTAAGTAGGAATGTTTTTCTCT
The DNA here is from genome assembly GCA_035584735.1 of Pseudotriccus pelzelni. Lineage (NCBI taxonomy): Eukaryota > Metazoa > Chordata > Aves > Passeriformes > Tyrannidae > Pseudotriccus > Pseudotriccus pelzelni. The sequence continues at coordinate 14,553,029 of JAWMRA010000146.1, read as the reverse complement.
GCCAGGCAAAGAGATCTTAATCTAGTCAAATATCAGGGCATGGCTGCAGAATCATGGGGCAGCTACTCACAGACAGGCTGCAGCCACTTGATTTTTACTAAGAATATAGTCAAATTTTAATTGCAACATATTCTCTGATAAGCAATGAATCTCCCAGATCCGAGAGTACACCATAAATCTGCATGGGAAAAACATCACACAAAGCTTCATTAAGCACTAAATATTTCTCATACCCTTGTAAATAGCTGTAAAACTTTTACCTAAAACAAGAAACATTGCAAATGTTCTAGCATAAAAAACAAGAGGTGCACCCTTTAATTGCTGTGTATGTCTGCTTCCACAAACAGAGCATCACTTGCTCTCTGACTTTTTATTTTTAGTAACAATTGTAGCAAAACTAGTTTTTCTCCTCATTTGAGACAGATGATGAGGATTGCTGCTGTTGCAGAACAGTCATACTGCAACTGCATAACTAAACCTGACTAAAAATCTCTACCTGTTTGCTGCATCCCACTATCTAAAATCCAACCCCTAGAAAAAAGGAATACTGAAGCCCTTCAGCAAAAAGGCTGGAATGCCCACACGTGCTTTCCAAAGAGCATCTTCTGCAAAGATCATGTATTTGTTACCCACACAGTCTTCTTCCATTTTTCCTTTCTGGCTGTATTTCAAAACGTCAGTTTTCACACAGCCTTCCAGTCTGGCTACTATCTGGCTAAGTGACCATCTTGTTCTGCATATTCCTTTCTTTTTTTCTATTAAGATAATCTGAACATTCTTGCCAAATTTCCTTAAGTCTGTATAGAACTGTCAATATTAGAAACTCATTTTTTACCCACAGTTAATTAGACATAAGGCAGCTTCATCAGAGACATTCTTGGTTCTTGGCTTTCTGAGCTCAGAGACGTGGATAAGCCAAGCTACTAATGGGATTTGAGAAGAGTTTCTTTGCATGGAATCCTGTGATATTACAAATGGTGGCAAGACATGAAATAACATAATTTAACAGTCTTCTTCTTTTTTATAGAATGTTTTCCCAACTGCATTCTCTTTGGTAATTGGATATACTGAATCTAAAAACCTCCACTGTATAAACACAATGAATTCATTGGATTTACTGTTTACCAGAACTCATAAATGAGGCAAACTCTGTGAAAGATATTTTAGGATTAGCATCTGTATGCTAGATGTTCCAAATGCTAATGAGCAAATTATTTTAATGCAAAATTTCATACTCAGTTATGAGAACTCTGTCTGTGCTGTTTGATACGTTGACTCCCAGCTCTACCTGCTATACAACATCAGAATGTGGCTTATTTCTAAGTAATTAAAAAATTCAAGACCCTTCCCCTTGTGACCTTTGCAATACAAGAAAAACTGCTTTTATTTCCTAGAAAGACATTAGTCAGCCAGTTAAATAACTACTGATCTCTATGCACGTTAGATGAAGTTACAGAAATAGGTATTACTGCTTTAATAAAGTACAGCATTGTATTATCTGTTCTGAAAAATGGATATAAAGCAAGAAACCCCAGAATAAACTCCCTGAGGGGATCCTATAGTTTTCACATTCATAGAACTCTTCCATTTAGAAAGGGGATAAATCCAGCTTTAAATAATAATTCCTTAGTTAGTCTTCAGTTCTTTTGTATTTCTGGTAAATGAAAAAAAGCCCCAGACCATCATAATCCATTAGCAATGTGAGCAGGTATTACCAGGTGTGTCATAGCACTCAACTTTTACGGACCTAAAGATCCTTTACCCTCCAGACAATTCAACAGGTGATTTTTAGGCTTGTCTCCATATTTTACCTCATAGAATTTCCTTTCACCCACAGGCTATTTTTAATCCATATATCCCATCTCAATAACTAAAACATTTTTCATGAAGTGGTCTTGCATCCTTACCATTTCCAGGGTTGGTGAGCTCTTTCTGTAACTTGAAAAACATGAACTGTGTCTTGCAGACAGATCTTTAAGAAAAGAGTAAATGCATTTTATAAAGTCAGACCCTTCAGCATACTCTGGAAGGCCAATTATTTTCACGTTTGATCTTCTGTGGTGATTCCCCAGATTGTCAACTATGTCAAGGAGATAAAATGTTTCCTTGTTATGTTATTCTTTATCCTTCTTAAAGCCTGAAATACCAGCTTCTGAATTGCTAATCCCTTCCACTACAGCAGTAGCTCAAAGATGTATTTTATTTATCAGATAAATATGTCCTCTCAGTCTTCCTTTTTGCCGGTGTGGCTAAGATTGGGCCTTTGTAGAAACACTTCTACATAAAGAAAAAAACAAAGTGCTTTGTGTACCTCAAATTACGCAGATCTGCAGGGGCGGCAGAATTACTTATTGATTACCCACACTAAGGAAAAACTGTGTGGATCAGATTGTTTGTTTTTTAACCCAGATTTGTTTCCCAAAATGTGCTGTGAATTCACAACTTTAATTTGCTGCTTTATCCATAGTCAGGCAAAATTCAGAGCATGTCTGTGAGACCAGAGAACAAGAGTAGATGATGTTTTTTGACAGAAGAGGCAAAAAGCCTACTGAAAAGGAGAGAAAAGATTAAGATAGGTTACTGACTGGAATTTCTAGTGCTGAAACTGGCTTAGTTTAAGAAGTTCCATCATTATTTAAAGTGAGGATTTTAGTCTACTGACCCCTTGAAGAACCACCAACTGCCTTTAATTCATACTGAAATGGGTTTTTCATAGCTAAACACTTGGAAAAACCCCAAGAAATATTACTCAGTTTATGCCATTTTATATTTTCTTAGGGAAAATAGTGAAAAAAAGATTAATTTTTTTCTCAGGAAAATGCTTAAAGTGATTTGAAGCACAACACAGTGTGTGAAGAAAAGGATTTTGCAGTGCCTTGCTCAACTAATTGGCATAAAGAGCAAGATTTATATTTTTTATTTGTCTGAACACTGTCAAATCATTCTGTTAAGAGTACTTTCTAGAAAAATTATTGGTTCTAATGTTAGAAACATCTTTCTAAATAGGAAAATGAATCCCAGGATTTATCAAAATGAATAAAATTATATATTAGTCATGGTTTTGTTTCTCCTTTTTGAGCATGACAAACAGCTTGTTAACTAAATGTGAACAGTCCTTGTACAAGTTTTGAGGCACTTGCAGCTAAGTTTTGTCTTAAATTTTGAAATTCATGTCCTGCCACAACCCACCCATAAAATAAAGGCTGTTCTTTGGAGCTGTAAGCTGCTGAACCATCCCGTTAACATTTGTTCAAGTTAAGGCAGGTTCCAGTGTGGACACTTCAAACTAGACTGCAAAGCAATATCTGACATGGCTGTGATGGCAGGCAGAGGATGTTCATGTTTGTAAGGTCCCATAAACATTACAGACATGGAAAGATTAATATTCTGCACACCCTTATAAGACTTGTGTAAAAAATACTAATTCCTGACTTTACTGGTTTTATAACAGGCATGGAAGAAAGACAAGTGTGGATCCACCCTGACCTTAAAGAATAAAAATCAATAGTTATTCTCAGTTTGAACCTTTTCTGTGGTGAGAACATGGTAATCAAGCCTATCAGGAAGTTTCAGCCCAGCCAGAACTTGAGACAGACCTAGTTCACCTCCACTGTGCTTCTACACAGATTCTAAACTCCACTGTTGTGAAAGGTGAGCACTTCAAACGACCTACATCCTGTGGCAAAGTCTCCCAGATTTTGCAACACCTCACTGGAACAAAACAGAAAACAGAAATTGCTATTAAGGTAATGCTGTCACCAATTCAGGAGCCAGTTGTTCTCAGTACTCAGGACTGCTATTAGGCATCATGTATTTTTCTGCCACGAGACAAGGTCATCCTAATATCCGTTTATAATTCAGCTTTGGGAAAGAAAAACGTTTTCAAAAACATATTATCCACTTTTGCTGTTCATTTATCTAGTTTAGCACGCATGGTCACTGCATTCATTCTCTATAGTTCAGGATATATGCTAATTCTCCTAAAATCAAATGTTTACTGTCTTTTCTTATAAAATGTACTGAGACAGTTGCTTGAAATATTAATTTGGCACTGCATAGGTTTAATTGTGGGCCATTAATATAATAATCTGTTAATTGCTTTCTTTGTTGCAGTATCAAGGAAAAAAGATAGTGCCCTGAAAGCAAGGGGGAATAGACTTTTTATCACATCTACAGGATTAGCTGCTATACAATAGAACCTTTTAATCATTACACTTTGCCCAGCATTCTAAACCACAACTGTACTGCTGTGTTGAGTATAAAACTGGAGCTGAACCACGCAGTTTCATGGGTTTTTGTCTTTTGAAATGAGTGTTAGTATTAAATGCAATGATAATGTGAAAAGGGAATATTTCAAAAGCTGTGATTTTAATTTAGCATTTGGCAATGCATACAGATGGTATAGGGTGGTAATCATGCAATTACTTGAGCAAAAGTGTCTGCAGGTGCGAGAATATAAAAGTCAACATTTGGGACAAATGTTAAAGGTTATGAAATAAGATCAATGTGTCAACAATCTGACCTTGTAAATTAGATAGATGGTTATATTTCTTATTGCTGAGCTACAAGATGGGTAAAGGGTCCCTGTGATCGATTAAATGACATTCTACTATACACCAAAAGTAGGACAACTCCTTCTTTCTGTCAAACAATAAACCAACCACGATACTTCTTTTCTATTGAACACAATTTCAGCCACTAAAAAGTATTCAATACTTTTATGGTCCCGTAAAATAGTCACCGTGCCTCACCCAAAAGAGCAAGAAAAGTTGTTGATTTTAATAAACAGAAAGATTTTAAATTGTCTTACCTACTTCCAGACAGAAATAAACTTTACTCACTGTGTATTTTACAGTAATGTCTTACCTCATTCCAGGTTCAGATAGGTGAGTAATTCTCACAATCTTGAACCACAGTGAAAATCATAGCCAGGCTCACATTTCTTTCTCTAAAGATAAGCTATAATAGCAAAGACAGACACTAGTGGTTGTAATATCCAGGATTTTCTCTTTAGTGCATGATTACTAATGCATACAATTTTCAGGGTTTGGTTTTAAAAGGTCAGATGAATAAATACCTAGTTTGAACATGCAGTTGTAATAGCTCCATATAGACAGTAGATATTTCCAGAACAGCAACGTATGAATGATTTGTTGCCCAAAAATTGAAAGGGAAAAAAAAAAAAAAAAAAAAGGAAGTGCCCCCGCCACTTCTATTCATATGATAACTTCAGAGCTCATTTTCAAACCTCACTGCTGAACTGCTGAAGGTGCCACAGTTACAAGTTATCCAGCATACTTGATAAGGACGGGATATCTTCATCCTCCCACTTCACCTCGCAATAATTCTGGTCTGTAACTTTCAGTAGTCATTGAACATGGCCTTTATTCACCCATTTCTATCAAACCTCTCAAGAGTTTCAAGAAAGCCATTTGCCTGATGAACCATTTATATCTAGGTAGACCTTCACACAGAGAGCAGCCACAAAGGACACCTCGGAGGAATATTGTACTTGGCTAGGGAATTATAATGTATGCAACAGGAGGCTATTAATGAGACATCTAGATGCTTAAATGAATCTTTGAACATTTAGGCACCAATCCCACAAGTGCTGAACATTGTTCTGTTCTCTTATTGTCACTGTAAAAGTGAAGATACATCAAGAGTGACTGAAAATACCCACCTGCTACTCCAGGCATTCAAATCCATGCTCTAAGCCTCCTGTTCCGATGTCCCTATTTTAGAAGTGATTTTTCAGTCCTTGCTTCTCAACTTGACCATAACACTTCCAGGGAAAATTCTTTAATTTCTACTCACTCTTGTAGGTCTTATTTGCATAGGTATGTGTATGTAATTATCCACCTTAGATTGTTTTACTCACGGAACAGCAAAAGTATTTAGTAACTCCAAACAGAATTCAGCAGTCAGTGAGTAAATTATGAGCTTGGTTCTGAACTCTCTTGACATGGGAAAATTCTTGCAGATCTCAACTCCTTTTCATAAGCCCCCACTATAATTTAGAAAGTTACATGAATAGGTTGTGTCAGGAGAGAGCACAGGGCACACATGCTTATGGTAGAGAGTTGATGGATTCTGCCCGTGGAGCAATGAATAAATGGAACAGATAGAACCAAAAGCTGTTATGAAAGAAAAAAAACCTGTGTGCAAGTTCAAGCTGATGAAACAAAGTCATCTGTTCTCTTACCGGACAGTCTTCTAATAGATGGCATTCTGCAAGAAAACAGGATGCAAAGGAAGACAGAAATAACACATCTACATGCTCAAAAGCAGCCAACTGGTGTTTCAAAATCCACATGCAACAGGATTCCTGCATTGATTCAAAAGCCACTGACCTGTCATTTAAAAACATGTCAGCCTCTGTCTTTGAAATGCTCCCCCTGCACTCACACCTGTTTAGGGTCAGTCTCTGAAGGGGTGGTTGTTTCCCCTTTTCTGAATCAGTTCACAGAAATCATTTGACGTGTATTCTTCAAGGTCTAAATTATCCACCAGTTAGTGAGCTGACAAAAAGAATTTCATTAGGACAAAAACACATGTTGGCTCATCTCCATCAAAGACACAGGGCTTTCTTTGTGAAGAGATGAGTGTCCTGGAATTCCTCTGACGTATATCTATGCATAATATTTTGATTAAAATGTTAATTAATTAAAAAAACCAAGTTACCCACCTTAGTCATCTCTTCAGCTTTATGCATTTAAATAATCCTACACACAGGCCTGAAAGCAAAGTAATCTAAAAATGAAATTTGAAGGTCAGGTTATCTAAGTAAGTAAGAATATCTCAGGTTCTCTGATTGGATTAATATCCATGGTAAATTTTCCTTCAAAAGTTTGGTCTTTCCTGTAAGGAAAATTCCTACTTCTGATGTAGGAACACAGATGTCTTTTTGCATCAGATCAGTAGTCTTATTTGGCCATTGTCCCATTATTTGGTTCTTAAAACCTAAAATGGAAGAGAAAGGATTTGACACCAGAAAATTATTGGCTGACATGCTCAAAAGTCATGAATCATGAAGATTACTACAACAGACAAAATTAAACATAAAAAAAATCTTGTACTTGCTCTGATTATTTAAGGTTTAATGTGTGGGTGTGTATATTAACTTGTTTACTTGGATAATATTTTGTAGCAGTGAGCTCCATAGCTAAAAGATTTTGTTTGTTCAATTTGTTTGTTAGTTTTCGATGGATGCTCTCTTTTTTGCATTCTAGCAAAGTCTGGTCCACAAATAAAATATTATTACCATTAGGCAAGTATGTTAACCAATTTTTTAAGTCTGCCTTCTAAAATTATAATCTTACTTTATGCTTGTGCTGACACAAAGGAGCTTCCTCCAAAGAAAATATGACAATTCTCTTTTTTTCTGGGTTGAAAGCTGAAGTTCAGAACAGTGGTAAGAGGTTTTAAAGTTCAGAAAATTTTGTGACAGTATCAAATAACAGAAGATCAGCTATAGCCAGAGTGTATTTTGGAATTCATTCTTATTGCAGAAATACCCATGGGAGGAGAGGTTGGTAAATGCTCTTGAATACTGTAGTAAAGCAGCACTTTAGCGACTGCTTTCTCAAATAAAGGTGTTTGTTTTAAAAGGCTACAGAATCTTTCCTGGGTTCTGGTAGAGTAATCACAACCACCTTTCCTGGTTTAGTCCTGTATTTGTCCACCTTGCACCCACTACTCGTGTTTATGGATACACTGTACAGGAATTCCTTCAGATAGCAGAAAACCAAAGTTTTAGCAAGAATCATACTGAGCGAACACACAGATGTAACTGCATTTGTTCACCTTCTGAAGCTTCTGAGAGACAGGAATGGAGCACTGACTAACTCCCAGAGCCTGAATGTCACTCTGAGTGTGGATTTTCTACCCTTTCCTTGGCCATGGTTTTGAATACATCCCTACATATTCTCTGCTGGGCAGGCACCGGTTCCACCGCGTTGATATAAAACTGCTTTGAGGGTTACCAGTTGCAAATATGTAATGATTCCAACAGTATTTGTAGTGTCTAACAGGAGCAAAGATATCCTTTTGAGATAGAAACACGTAGTTCTAAGGACAGTCTAAATTACTGAATCCATTGTCCTTTAAACACTGGTGTTATTTGTGTAAATGCTGTCTAATAAATAAATATGAATTATATAAATTCTACTATTATCCTTTTTACACTGGTTTTCTATATATGTTTCAGGAAAAAAAATGGGCAGCTTTTATCTTAGCACTGAAAAGATGCAGTACTGCAGTATTTTGGTAGAATTAGCACTGACAATACCTACTCCCCAAAGTTTAAAAGGAAGATGTGAACATCACTCAGTATATTCACCTCTCAAACCTGTATCAATCACTGGTATTCTTGGGAGATGAAGCACGAAATTTGATTTCAAAGCCTGTAAAAACATTATACAGCCCTGTCTAAAACTCGTTCACCTCTTAGTTACACGATGCGGTCCCAAACTGCCCAAAAATTTGACATCAAAATCACTGAAGTTCTACATTTTCTACAGCACTTTGATTTCTGAGCACTTATTTTCCAATATGATTTTCAACATTATAAAAAACTTGGGTGACACCAGACAGACACCAAACGGCTGAAAATAGGTTATCCAATGCTTTGTGATTCCAGACATACCCTTTTGTATCCTCAGATCTTAAAGTGTAGCTTTACACCCAGATGGAATCTGAAGGGAAAGCAGGAGATATCCCAAAAGTAGACAGATGGACAGAACACCCCCACCTGTTTTCCTCTCCATTCAAACAGAAAAGAAGAAATTATTTTTACAGCTAATATTTTAGTATTTCACAAAAAAAATTCTTCCTCAAGGGGAACGGCTGTATTTAATTTTACTGAACTTATGAGTCATTCTTTTCATTGGTACTACTTGTCCTCTTCTTTTTGCACAAATCTCAAAGTATTGACAGCCTTCAGTACATTTTTTCAAAGGGGAACCTTGGTCAATGTGTTAATTCTGTAAATTCTCATCCTGTCTTCACGTTCCAGTAATCGAATATCAAAACTTATTTTTAAGGCCCTAATGCTGCTCCGTGTGAACTTTCCAAGAACAACTCAGACGGCTCTTCCTGCCACTTCATGCATAAATTATCCCATCAAAGAGCTGGTGTTTATTCTGAGGTCTTTGAAATTCTAATCACTTGTACACACCTCCTCAGGCCAGCCTGTGCTTTGAAATTTGGATTACTCACAATTGGGCTATTCATAAGGCAGGGCTATAGAATGCAACTTGCCGCCCATTTACAAACCTCTGTTCCTCCAACGTATCATCCAGGATTTCTAATTGACACACTTCTATCCTTCAGGATTTTTTTCCCAATGTAAGCTTAGTACCAACTATTTGAATCACAGCACTGATAAAAGAATTGCTTTAAGAGAGTGTGAAACACATGCAAGTGATGTTATTAGTCTTTCTACATGTTACTCAAAAGAACACTTAGAGTATTTATTTATTTGGTGTGAATTCTGGAACTGCCATTATATCTGAGCTCTGGCAGGAAGTGGTTAGTTAAATTGTTTATTCCAAATTATATTCATCCTACACCATTAAACTGTAAAATTAAGTTAGTATCAGGAATGATACAAAACAAGTTGGACGAGGTTTCTCTGAGACCTGAAAGGGACATCTTGGAACTTTCAATAACCAGTTTCCTTCAGGCTGACAGAAGAATTATTTCACACATCAACAGCTCTCTAGAGATTCCCTTCACCCCTCTCCTGGCATAAAAGACAGTGACTTTATACTGGCACTTGTATAAATTGGTAATATGTTGACTAAAGCATTGTCAGTTCTGTTTATCTACACAGAGTTGCTCCTTACAGCTACAGACAAATCACTATGGCTATTCTCAACACACCAAGCAAATCAGTAGCAGTCTTTCAACACACCAGGTGCAGATTTGAAATGAAAATCCAAGTCCTCGTAAGTCAAAACAACTTTTTCAGAAACCTGGTTCAATTCCTCTTGCAGTTAGATGCTGTATTGCATCTGTTTTATTATGTTGAATATGGGACAAAACCCACAAAGATTATTGAAGGCATAGACTCTGATAGACTCTATCTGATATCCTTTAAAGGACTGCAATATTTTTTAATTCAGTCTGGAATATAGCAGAAACAGTTTCCTACAGCTTCTGCACTCCCAAGGTATTTCTCAGCAAACTTCTGGCTTTGTCATGGTCTGCAGATTTTGGAAGAAAGGAAATGACTGCCTCAGTTATTGATATGAATGTGTCAAAGCTATATTTTTTACAAACATTCAGTTCCTGGGAGTTCCTATTACTTTATTCCAGCAGGACTGAAAAAGAATAGAGAAAAACTACACATTTCTCTCCTATCAGTCTCATATCATTCATCAGTGGCACATCATGTATGTTTGAAGTTTCATTGTTCTGTCAATTTACATTTTGTGATTACACTTCACCACAAAGGATCAAAAATTGGTAAATTCTAGAGAACAGCACAAAATCCACAGGTGCACCTCCATTGTTATGTCCCGTGGTTCAAACCCACACAGCTTTCCTAAGCAGCTTCTGAGCTCAGAGGATGAATTTTATAGCACTGTGTTCTACCTTCTGGAAAAAAAAAAAAGTACTAAAAAACTACTACTAAAAAAACATGGAGTATTAGCCATAATTATCCTTCCTGATGGTATATTCCTCGTCTTCACAAGTATGAATCAATGACACACGTGACAGTGGGAGTTCTGCAGAGTAGTAAGGTGTACAAGACCACATAAAGGGAAAGAGTAAATGTACTGGCAGGAAGCCCAGTGGGTTTAATCATATTTCTGCACTTGTGCAGTGTTTATATAACCAAATGTGGAGATAATGACAGAGAAACCCTCTCTTTCCCATTGTATGGCTATCCAACACAGTTTACAGTATTTCATTTAGGGGTTACACATGTGTTATTATGCATCATCAAACACTGCCTTGACTCTCTGTCACTGAACAAACTGCCAGTCCTGTGTGCATCAGTGCTTGTGTCACTTGCAACTCGCTGCTCGTAAACAGTGTTCCATAGATTCAGTCAGTAATTCAATGGTAAAAAGATACAGTGGGGAAAAAAAATCAAATAAAAGCTGTGGTTAATAAATACTACATTTATTGCAAAGAGGATCCTTATGAAAACTTCTGTGCAAGTTAATCAAAGGAAAGTACTCTTGTCATTACCGTGAAGTGTACTTTCCGAATGTAACTGAGAAATAATTTAGGAGGGCTTTTTTAATGGAATGCCATATTTTTTTTTCCCATATATACTTATATCTTTTTAGTCTTTTTATTTTTGTTTCAGTGGAGTAGAGGAAACTTCCACCAGTAGAGGGTATAATGCAGGGTCAAATATACAGAGTTGGGGTTTTGATTGTAAGGGAAATGGAATTAGATATGTGCAGTAGAACCAGGACCCAGAGGAAGTGTTTGAGTAGGGTGGCATTAGCAAGTGCATACCAGGACAGATCAGGGGAGAACCACAATGCAGACTGTGGCTCATTTCACAAATGATGCACTGCATTCGTGTGATTGACAGAGTGATGAAAAGATGGATAAAAAGGGTGCTGATGGTTTTTTTTAACTTGGATCAAGCATCTTATCTGAGAAAAAAAGTGATTTCTTTGGCCAACCTTTAAGTCCTAACTCAGGTATTTCACTGGAAATGGGAGATATCTCTAATCATCTGCAATCTCACAACATAATATGAATCAACCTAACAAGGTTTTCAATTATTCTGCCAAGATCTACTGCTCTGTAAGTCTATAATCTCACTGGTTGTCACAAAAGGCATAGAGATTTTTTTTTTAAGTAAGGTTGGCCAGCATTATTATTTAGCCTGACCAGCTAAAAACAACAAAAAAAAATTATATATATATATATAAATTCCTGTCTATTGTATTTCTGCTCTATCCCCAGTTATAATGCAAACAGTTATTGTGAGACAGAGCGTGACAACAGATAAATCACTGTAGTTAAGGGCAATGTACACTGATGTACAAATGAGATTTTTTGAGGAGATGATCTAAATACATTTCAGACATTAGTCAGAAAATACAGAACTATGGAAATATTAAGGCCATAGTCCTGCAAAGCCTCAATTTTTCAGAATCTTTCACCCATAGAGAGTTTAGAGAATTGTCCTAGAGAGCGATTTCCCTTTAATTCTGAATCTGTTATCTGACAGAACAGTTAAATAGGTCAGCTTATGCCACCCATCAGGAAACACATCTTTTTCTTTAAAAAGTAGAGATGCATATTTCCATCAGAGCTTATTATTATGCATCATTACAAGGTTATATTCATACATTTATTAGCTCAATGTCAAGCTTCAACATATTTTTACACAAAAGATTAAACAAGGCTAAACAAAGTTAACAATACTGCAAGAGCAAAGAACTTAATGTTCCTTCTAAAATGTTATGATGGGGAACCACTATGCCCACATGAACTCTGGAATTCAATTTAGAAAGATATTGCTCAACAGAAAGAATAAAGGGCATTTTTTAATATTTCAACTAGTTATTTGTGGGTTGTTCTGGTTCTGGTTTTGGTTTTTCATTTTGTTTTTGATTTTGTTTTGTTGGTTTTTTTCAAGCAAAGTCCTTACTATTTCTCTGTAGAAGAAGATATTTAGGAACACAGCTCAAGGTTTGCTCCAAGTATTAAGCCTGCACACTATTTTCATTTGGGATTGTAACCTCTTGATCCACTGACGACAGAGTAATGGAGTCAGTAGCTTGTAACCCATTTGAACTCTGGACATTCCAGCACTTTAAATATTCAGATATTTAGAACAAAATACTGGAGCAGAAGAGTGTGCTAGAAAAACCCAACAGCTCGAGCATTCTCAGTGTCTGAAACCAGCGAGAGTCCTTCCCAACAAATTTCTCAGGCTTTGGAGTGTGCTTCCTACTGACAAAGGCAATAAGAAGGGTTCATAACGTGCTCTTTCATATGCCCAAGTGGTTCCACCCTATAATATATCTACACGTATCTGTATCTAGACACACAGACACCTCTGCCGACACGTACAAACTAGGTGTACATATGAAAGCAACAGCACTGTAAAGAGCCGAGCCTCCAAATCTGGAAAGCCCTGCAGAATGTACCTCAAAACACTCTGACATGTGTGACAGGACCTTCACAATTATCACCCAAATTCTAAACTTCTGGCTCTGATGACATTACAGCAAGTTATGCCAGTTGGGAATCTGCTCCACTGCAGCGAAGTGTTTTGCAGTTGTCAAGTCAGAATCTGTGCTACATTAAGGTTGTTTAGCAGAACTTCTACCATACTGTTCTCTTTAGCATGCATGATTTTCATTACCCAGTGCCTTTGATTTCAACATATGTTTATGGGAACAGCCTGCTATTTATAACATTCAAAGCATTGGCTCATGCTGCACATCATTGTGACAGGCAATTAGTTTCCACTGAGTAATTAATTATTAATACAAATATTTATTTAAGGACCATTTCTAGTAAAATTTCTAATTATTTTTAGTTCAAAAATTATAAATAGCTCAAGCAATTACTGCCATTATGTTTTTAAAATATTTATATGTGGTCACTCTAAAAAAATGACAATGCACAGTAAAATAGTATCTCTTGAATAAAGACAAACAGCTACCAACTCATTGTTCAGGTGGTAAAGCCAATGGGTGATTCCAGGCTTCCCTTAGAAATTAAAGCAAGGACCAAGGAGGAGAAAGAATTGTGCAGGAAACTCCAGGTAGAAGCGTGGAAAGTAACTGAATTTAAAACATTTTGCACTGAGACAGAAGGGTAACAGCTGGGGAAGAGGGCTGGGAATTGGCTCCCTCCCCTCTCAGCTAAGGGGGGTCCATGGAGCAACCTGAGCGCACATGTGGCCTGTTGGGAGTGGAAACCACACAGAAGGGCACAGAGCTCATCTCAGCCATGTGAACCAAAAGCATCACAATTTCAGCACAGCTCCAGAGCTCAAATTCTCCATCTTTTAACCCTAGTTCTGCAGGAGAAATGGAGAGGAAATTACTACTGATTCAGACTGTCTTAAGTTGAAGAAAAATGGTTGCAGGTAACTGATCAGAGGTTCTTTATGATTTTTTAGGCTTTTGAAGGCAAAATGTTGATGAAATTCTCCTTCTTTCTGAATTAGAAAAAATAGTAGGATATTTTAAAGGTTTCAGGATAACCAAAACTAAAAAATAATTATTTTCGTTCAAAGCTATTTGCAAAACACCCAAGGAACACAATATTTGTATGTCCATAACATGAAAAAACAACCAAACATTGTTTTGTCGCAATTTTCTTCTTCTTTCAGTAAAAATATTAATCTTTTGAAGTTTCCTACAAAGCAACTGCCATTTATAACATCTTTGGTTAGAGGGCAATTTGTAGAGTTACAGCCTTTTCAAATGAGCAGATGTTCTGTTTTCCAGGGGGAAATCACGTGGATATCAGAGTAGCTACAGAAGGATGAACTGTTTGTACATAGGCCTGGTTTCACTGTCCCAGTGTTAGTCTGCTCTTTTAAGGGCTGAGCAGTAGTGTTTGAGAAAGCAAATATGTCAGCCATAGTTGCTCTTTACTGAGCATAAAAGCCACACTGTGGTACTGTGCAACAGGAACAGCTTAATTTTCTCCCTTTTGTTTTCCCAAAAATTACATCACCAGTGGCTGAGCTCAATTCTGGAAAAAACATAGAATCATCTTTTTTCATGGGAAAGAGTCTTAAAGAATCTATGAAGCAGTGGAAGCTGTTCCTTCCCAACGTCTATCTGAACACCTTTACCTTTTGTACATGGAAAAAACACCATAAAATAAAATGAAATAAATTCAAATGCCTGTCTGCAGACGTTGGACCCTATTTACATACAGCCTCACTACTCAGCAAAACATATTCTTTACCAGCACTATCAAACAGATAGCATTTCTGCAGAGGACAGATTTGCTCTGTTCTGCTACAGAAATGGTGCTTTAAAAACTCCAGAGCAAGTGTTTACACCTCCATTGCAAACGTCTGCATGGTTGAAACTTCATGCCAGAGCTGTTTAAAACACAAGTGGATAGGTGCAAAAATATGATTTAACATAAATATTACAAAATAATGTTCATCTTTAAGTGTCTTTTGCATTCGTTGCCTTCATTTCCTCATGAGCATTGCAAAGTTAGAGCAATATCTCCAGCCAATTCAAAATGCAAGGTGTGAGACGAGAATCAAAGCAGAACACAACATGCACAGACTCCAACAGCATTTGACTGGGCTGACCTCACTTGGATTAACAACCTTTGCCTTAAAATATTCTGCAGGTGTCAAATTGCCCAGGAAATCTGACTCATTTTTCAGTAACTTTAGCTACTAATTGCTTTGAAAAATTACAGTTACCAACTGTGATTAAGCTACTACTGAAATAAAAATAAATCAATAGGGACCAAGTATGACTTTAAGCTCACATTCACTCAATGAAATCTCCTTTAACACTTCTTGATTTCCTCCTCTGCTTCTGGTTTGTCACAGGAATCATCCTGGCACTGCTGAAAGGTCAAGTTCATTTTGTGAAACTCCGGATGCAAGCAGCTACAGGCTCCCCTGCTGCTGTGCATGCCTTTCTTCTGTTCTCCTTTAAGGAAACACTATTCTATGAAAGCAAAACAAAATTTGTAGGGGCTCTACAATTAATAGCTTCATAAAACAATGTAGTGTGTGCATTCTCTACTCATGGTGTGTCACAGAAGGGAAAAAGTATAGTGGGAGGTTTCAGCTCTGATGAGTTTCTGCTGAGTGTGTTTTTAATTCCAGGAGAGTCAATAAGGTCCAACTTTTAATATTGATTTTTTTTTCCCCAAGAGCCATTTAACCATATGGGAAAGGAGATATTATGCCATATTTATTTCTTTTTCTGCTTCCACCACTTCTGAAAGTAAGGCTTATATTTTCCCCCTTGTCTACAATGAAGCCAGGCATTTAAAAACAACTCTGCAAGCATTTCAAAAGTACCATTCTCCAAATGGCTTTTTGAGCAGTTCCATTTTCATAGTCACCTTGAACAAATAATGTCAAGCCAAATGTTTTTAGTACTTTGAGTAAATTAAAAACGAATTATTTAGGAGAGCTCAGGAGGAAGGAAACAGGAATTCATTAATTAATTTTGACTTAACTGATTTGTGAGTGGTTAAATCAAATGACAGCAGCTTGGAGCCACAGGCTACCAGCTGAGCTAGATATAACTGGAGGAAGCTGAATCAAAAACGTTGAAGCAGCAGAATAAAACACAGCCAGTGGCACTCTGGGTCAGAGTCCCTGCACATGACAAACCCTGTTTGTGACCAAAGGCTGAAAGCTTTCAAACCAGCACTAAGCAGAAGACTGAAATGCGTGTTTGGAGGCTGCATACCAATCAACCCAAAGCAATCAGGCACCACGTAGGAGACTCCACTCACCCACCCGGGTGCCATGCAGGTGCTTGTGATTCCATCAGGTTCAGTGAGCAGGAGAGAGCTGTGAGTCTGAGTATCCAAATGGGATAGCTGTTTTCTACCCTTAGAACTTGACAACCTGCCAGGTAAGTGAACAAACATCACTTTCCCAAACTTAGTACTTTTGCCAGCAGCCTCAGATCAGAACATAAGTCAAAAAATTAACTCAAGAGAAAATAAATCAGAGGTATAAAAGGTCTAATTTTACACACAAATGTTTATAGAGATAAAAGAAGTTGTATCACTTGTCAGAATGGACGCTCAACCTTTCAAGTAGTACCTCTTGCCTGTTATTTGCAAGTTAATCACTTAGGTTTATTGATCAGAAAATATGTTGATATCACAGTGAAAGTAAAACTCAGACTGTCTCTGGATACTTCAGAGGAATAATGAAAGCATTTCAAATACAGGCTTTGGGAAAACACTTCAATCCCTTTCTCAAAAATAACTCCACAGCAATAACCTGAGGTATCTTGTAGCCATGTGACTAAGATGGGATTCATTGGCCTAAATAAGGTCTCATGAACTGTAAAAATAATTCCTTTCTCAGCAAAAATGAACACAAGAAAGTTACAATGTGTTTCTCCTTTCTCCTGAAAAATTTCTCTGACTTTATGACAATTTTCAGAAGAACACTTTCAGACTTAAGTTTTCATAGTAGTTTTCAATTGACAAAGTATTTACTGTTATCAGGACACTGATACAGGAACCTTTTTTTTTAGGGTTATGTGGAAGAAAAATAAAATACAGGTAGTTCCCTAATCAATTATGCTAAGTCAAGTGGAACTAAGGTATTCATAGTCCTGCCTGAAAACAATGCAGGTCTCTGCTTAACTTGGGTCACGTGATTTCTTCTTACAGCAAGAGTGCAAAGAACAGCACCAATGAGCCAGAGTATTACCACAGGACTCGAGAATTTTAACAGCTTTCTACTACGTGCCAGTCTCACATCAGATACAGAGGCTAGAAAGGGGACAGAAGGTTAAATCTAGCAGCAATAACGTGAAAAAAAAAAACCCACAAAACACCACTGTTGTCTAAAGCAGCTCTTGACAAGCAATTCACTGTCAGAAATGAGATAATTTTAAAAATGGTTTCACATTTCCTTTTTAACATTTCTTCCCTGAATGTAGGTTAACACTCAAACATTAGGTCACCACTAAACAGAGAGTTCATTATTTAAGGTTGCTATGTGATGAGCTTCTTTTTAAGTACAATTAATAAGCAGAATAGACAGGTGGGACATTTCTTGAAAGCTTTTGTCACTCCATTAATGCTATGGGGAAAAAACATGATCAAGGAAGGTAGGTGGTGTTTAGTGGTAAGAACGAAGTCTAACACTTAAACATGTTTATCAAATGCAGACAATGCGCTCTGAAAACCTTAAACTTTCGGCTCTGAGAATTAGCTATGCTTTAACAGCATTCAGGGACACAAAGAGCCAATGTAGGAGCTGTCTGTTGAGTCACTGAGCGTTGATTCAGTGTGAATGCACTCACTGCAATGTACCAGTCGGGAATGAGTGGGAGTCCATTAACATACGGAGAAAGAATCCAGCATGCCGGGGCTTTGTATCATCTGTTTCACAGCTTCATATTTTACCTATAGGAGTCGTGGCAAATGAATAACTTTTCGAGGGCCTTAGCAGCAATCAGCAGTCACACTCTGCCTACAAAGAAAACTGCAAATTGGTTTAAAACCACTTCTTAGCATATGCAGTGAAAACCATTACATGCTGTCAACATGTTCGAGTCATTGTGCTAATGAGATGAGACAGGTTGTGTGACAAAGAAAGCCGCACGTTTCTCAGCGGTGAGAAGTAATGAGTTCATTGACCAGCACAGAGAACCTGAGTCTTGGCTGTTCTCAAAGCAGCCACTCCTTCACTTGGCAAGACGCCCACCTCTGCATTTAGGCTTTCTGTTATATTTTAGGTTTGTGGTGGTTTTTTTTTACTCTGTGTTTGGCTGAAACAGAAGGGCATATTCTGAAGGTTGGGGCGGAGATCGTAGGCTTTCATCCACACCAGTGGCCTAGAAATGTCCAGCAAGGTTTTAGAGGTCAGTCATCTTACACTAAAGGGTGTCAGTGATGATCTTGTGTTTGTTTGATCAACTATTTCAGCTACATTCTCTAATATCAAGCAGCTTTGATAAAGAAAGCGGCCAACTAAACTTCGTAGGCAAGGAAAAAAAATGTAGTTGTCCTTGAAGACTGTGCCCATTTCATGCTGTGATTAATTAAGCACTGATAAGTATGATTGGTCTTTTTAAAGATGTCATAAGATACGGCAACTTCCCCTTATCTGAATAAATTAAGAAAATCTCCTTTTATAAAGGACTAGGGCTGCAGGACAAAATGATACATGTTCGAGAAATTGGAGAAGTTTTCTCAAATGTCACTGTAAAGCAGGATGAATCAGATGGACATGCCAAAGCTCAAGTCATAAATATTTTGCTTGTTTCCATATTGCAGCAGCAACTCACGTTGCCAGATAATAGACTTCAGCACTAATGATTTTAGCCCTGGAACATGGAGCTGTTCTCCCACAAACCCTAACATCTTCCCAACGGCAAAACTGACATGGAAGTCATCAAGAGATTGCTTGCTCATGTAAACTTGGGTCCTCAAATCTGACTAACTATAGGAGAGAACCAGATGAGGCAAAACCTGAGAAACTAGTATAAAACTATATAAAGAAATACTAGGTCTCTTCAAAAATAACAAATTTTCTTTAAACTATCAGACTGAACATACAATACCCCTCAGATATTCTCTCAGCTTTTGAAAAGATAACCCAAATCTCCTGTCACTTAGCTATTAAACAAAGAAACATTCACCTGACGTGAGGGGCTTTAGGCTCATATCAGGAAAATCAAACCCTAGTACTTTGTCCTGGCTGCTTCTGATATATTTTGAAATTGTGACTTATCCCTCAGACCAGGCACAAACACAATTCTGTCAAGCTATCTTTGGCCCCTGACAGATAGGCTGAAGTATTTCAAGCTTTCTAAGTCACTCTTTTCTCACCACTATCTGTTGCAAAGACAGTATGTCTCTAGCATATTTTTCAACTAGGAGAACTATAACGAGAACAAGAGCAATGGAGCAACATAATCAACAGTTCAAACAAAGTTTCATGTCAAGCCCACTCCTCTTCTTATTTATTTCGCTCTGCTTACTACTCACATTGAGAAGGAAATCACTTATTCATCAGGAATTTCATGTTACTTCACCAGCTGATTTAATGGTGACCCACTAAAGCTTTGAAAATGCTAATTAATGAATTCACCAGGGGAATAAAACTTGTCCTTATTTCTGACTTCCTACATAGTTTTGGCAATAATCAGTGTTTCAGATAAGGCACAACTGTTTGCAAGAACTATAATGAGGAAGGACAGATAGCAAAAAATCTTCACTATCTGTTGTTTTTCATAATTTCATTTTTCAATAAGGATTAAACAGTAAATGCTTTATACACTGAAAATCAATTATGAAAAAGCAAAAAAATAATAGAACGAGTCCCATAGGAAAAAGAAATCAATGACATATCTAAAATGAACACAGTGAATCCATATAGCCCACTTAATCCAAAAATGTTGTGCAACAAATTGACTGACCATTTTTAAGGTAGGTGGTAGCGTATTAACAGCACAGAGATGCCAAGTTTACTGGAAACAATTCACTTACCTCACACAAGGGCTGCTCTAGCCAGACCATCACTTAGAATGTCAAATATCTATAACTATCTGATGCACTTAGGAAAATATACAGAGTGGAATAATCAATTTTCAGGGACACAGAAGCATTCACCGCAGGCAGCATTTTGCAGTCCTTACTGAAATGCATAGCTTTTCTATAGCTACTTGTATGGAGGAATATTTAGAACCTGCCTGAATGTATAAGCAGGATTACTGTTTAAAAGACCACAGAAAGTCACACAATAATCCAAAATGAACACCTTTAGCCACCTGCACCCTTCATGCAACACAGTACAAGGTCCCACCATCACACTGATTCTCCAGCTTCACCAGCCTCTGGATTTTTTATCTTGCAAGAGTAGCACTAGCATCTGTTTCCTAGTCCTTACACCCCTTAATAGCAAATATTCATCTTTCCTCTTAAAAATGTAACTTGTTTCCTCTCTCCATTCTGCAATACTTTATCACCACAAGAGACTGTAAAATAAATGACAGCTCTCTTAGTCTGTTGTTATTACACTGGAGCAAAAAGACAGTCCTGTGAGTATGGATGAAGAACATATAGTTCTGTTCTGCATACAGAGCTGGGAATCAGCATGCAATTACAGCAATCTAAAGTTTACTGGATGGTTTCAGTGCAGAAAGACTATAACAAAAATAGAAAATAGAAAATGTTCTGTTCAGCATTTTGATACAAGTCACAATCCAAATTAGGTCATTAAATGCAAGCTGTGAAACTTAACTTTGATCTGTAAGTCACTCGAGAGAAGGATAGTAAAGAATAGCTGTGATAAACAACCAGATTTTCTAGTTTTCTCTCCTCAGAGCTCTCTCAAGAAGAGATCTTACCATTCATTTGGAAGTTCTTTTCTTCCTAACACTGTGTCCATGGATCTGTTCCTAACCATAGATAAAAGGACAAGTTTTCATTAGGGTGCAATTAGGCATCCAACTCCATTTCTATTAACTATGTAATGAAGACTAATAAAGCAGAAATAGGAACATTAACATTTTTTGGAGGTAACAAATCATTCTTAATGGAAACTCTGTGCCTTAATTCCCTATATATGGTAATATAAATGTAGCTCATTTTGTCAGTTCATGAGGAGAAAGAGGACAAACCTAAAAAAGAAGAAAGAAAGAAAGGAAAAAAAAAGGAGAACACCTCATCCCACCCAAAGCGAGAATGAAATATTTGCCTTCAAAAATCAGTGGCAATTTCACTTCAGCTGACGAAAACTTCATCTCATAACCACTTATTTACCAATCTGAAATATTTTAGTAAGTACCGATTTATATAAAAATGTATACTTCCCAGAAACAGGTCAGTATTGTGAAAGTAATCCTAGTTAGAGCTAAAAATAAGTCTTGATCCAATATCAAATGAAGAGCATGAACATTTCTCTATTGACTTCAGGTGATTTTGGATAGAGTCCATCTGGAGACTGCACACTGAGAAGGATTTCTATGCTAACTATGGTGTTTTCTTTTCCAGGGGAAGATAAAAATGTATTTAAAATAATGACATTTTATCAATTTGGGCAAAATGTCTGGTCTTCAGCTCTGGACTGAAAAAAGGAAAGCTTTGTTTTCTGTATTACAACCAAACTAATATGTTTTTACAAAATAAAAACCAACCAAACAAAAAGAGCAACCAAAACAAAACCCCCACCAAAACCAAGACACCACTTTATGGATGTTACTGAAATAGAACAGGAAAGATATTTTCTCTGCAATTATATTTTGGTTTATGCATTTACCATGTTTGTGATTTCAAAAAGTATTAATTCAGAGCAGCTGCTGTGGACCACATGTTGACATCCTAACTAGGAAGATGATAAAATATTTGATTACTTGTGCCTGGTGATAGAGATAGCCACTCATCCATCAAAATTAAACAAAGCATCTTCAATCCAACCCTATGAGGGTCTTTTTATGTGAACTCCAGCTGACCTGGTGAAAAGCTTGATATACAGGAAAAATCAAGAAGGCAAAATTGCAGGAGATTATATGCTGTACTAGGCCAACGGTCATAGATTTTACTGAGCATCAGTCAGTAATAAAACTTATAAACTTGGGGTAAAAAAACAATACGATAAAATTGTATGTCTGCAGGTAATCTCTTCTTGCACACGAATTGGTTGAAGTCTGGCTTGTTGTAGAGCTTTCAAGTTTTGAACCACATATTCTTTTAATAAAAAAAAATCAACTTTTATAGCTGTACAATTCTGTTTTTCTCCTCCTACGAGTGTCCAATCCCTTTCTTGAAGAGTGTCAAGCATTTGGCTTCAGTAACTGGAAACTACCTGTGTGAGGCTTCTGTAGAGAGCACAGGGGCCTCGTACTCCTGCTGAAACAAACACTTTCAAATCTATGCCAGAAAAAAAGAATTACACAATTAAAACAGAGGCATGTTGTGCTACCTATTAACAATGTTTTGTGGGTTTATTGTTTATTTTGCTTTTATCTACTTTGATTTGGCAAGCTTGTTCATTACTCATCCCTTCATTCACATACACAGTGTGTGGAACATAGTCTGGAATGGCTTTTCTTTATACCTTTTTATGGCAAGATATCAACTGTTTTATTAAGAGGCTTCCATTTCAGCACAAATCTCAGAAAATACTGTGGAAAATAAGTATGTGCCAATGTCAATACGACTTTTTAAGTTATTAAATATCTAGTTCTTTTCTACTTGTGCTCTTTTTATTGCTGCCATGCTGCTGAAGAAAGCTAAATTGCCCTCTTGGACTGCTATGAAAACTGGAATCTGGCATTTCCCAGCTTTCCTCTTGAGCTGCAGGACTCTAAAATGTGAAGGATTGATTCTCTTTCTGTTTTTCCATCTCTGCTGGAGATATGAGAGAAGATTTCAACCATTCAGCTATAGATCACTTTGAAAATCCTTCTGCTAGATATCAGGGGGTTTTCTTAGGAAACATTCTTGTTATGTTCTCTTTGCATCAATGCCTGTAGTCTCCTTTATTTTGATCTTTCTTTTCTCTTTGTAATAAAAGGTGAAGTCACTCATGACACAGGTCTCTTTAAAACAAAAAAGAGCAGTTCTTCCCTTGTTTTAGCTTTAGTTAATGGAGTGCTGTTCATAGAACTTGTAAAATATGGAGGTGAGGAAATTACTGCTGTACTAGATAAAGTGTTGGTTAGTTAAATCAGCCTGGATGCCCTTATATGCATAGGTATGTAGATATATATACACATGTGTATATCCCTTGAAATCACAAGGTTCAGTCTTACAGACTTCCCAATTTCAATTATAGCTTCAACCAACTGACCTGGAGAAGTAAGGCCTAGAGGTCTGCAATCCTCAAGAATCTTCCTGGAATACTTTTGGAAGACCAATCTCTTTGTTCCCATGTCGTCTTCCTGGCTTGTCAGGATGAGAGCATGTGCTTTGGAAACCTACTCCACCACTGTGTTAAATCCTTTCCAGCTTTTTGGTTCTGGACCGTTTCACTTCAATGGCTTGCCACAATATATTAATTCTTTCTAGCCAGACTGAAAAATAATTTTGATCAGCTCTGCTGGCAACACATTATTTTCACAGCTTCTCACAGCTGCTGTTTAAACCATAAAGTGCCGGGTACCTGCAAGGCAGCCAAGGTGCCACAGAGACATGAAAATACACTCAGAGAAGTACAAAAAATGGCTAAAGACAATTTATGAGTTTTGGACACTGTACTTGGACTCTCAGTGTGGGTGGTCTTTACCGCCTTGGGAGAAATACTGCACAACATTGAGTGTGTGTCTAAACTTGCTCCTGTATGATATATCCTTCTAAATTATTTAGTCCCTGCTTGGAAAACAATCTGGTTCTAAATTCTTAAGAATAAGGATTTGGCTTGCCAAAGTGCGGAAAAAAACACGTGCTAAAGCAAACTGAAGAAAATATTAAACTATGCAATAATCTCAATGTGCTACACAGAGTAAAAGTGAGTTTTCTTAAAGACACAAGTATCCCGTCAGTGACAGAAGCACATGTGCTTGCACTGGGCAATGGGAAGGGCAGTGGTAGGATAATGTCATGGGTTTGTAAAACACTGAGCAAAGTGGATGTACAGGAAAACCCCCGACACTAATCTTTTTGCTATTTAAATATTCCAAAAGGTCCTTGATTATCATTTTCTAAGCTGAGGTAGCCCTATGGTCAACAATAATAATAAAGGCTGTACTTCACTGGAGCTGTACACTTACACTACAAAAGATGATCCCTGTCCCAGAAGTATTTGAGGAGTGCAATGGCAATTTAACTAGGCTGGGGAAACAATATTAATTTACAATAAAACCAGATTCTCTTAAAATTATACATACATTTATATGCATACATATATATAGATAAAGAAGTATGGGTGATCTGGTTTGAAGTTCTTACTGTTTGAACATTTGCCTTCAGACTGTGATATAACAAAATCAGTCTCTAGCTTTACACTTCACAGAAAACCTCTAATCTCCATAAAATTGCAAGAATAATCAAAACACTTCATTTACATTCAGTATGTAACCTGAATGCTTTTCCACACTCAGCTGAGAGAGGCTAGGGTTCTGTCTTTTCTACATTTTCTTCAGAGTGAGACATAATTTCTCCTTATAAAATCTGGCTGGAACCTCCAAGCATCTGCAGCAAAGCTCCCTACTAACATAGATTCTGACTTATGTTCTCCAAGGACAGCTGTCATGGGTTTTCCAGAAGATTAAACCTTTTGTCTTATTTTACACATAGAGTAAAAGGCACTTGTTTTTAAGTACAGAGGGAGAATGTGGCAATTTTTAAAATAAAACCAATTTCCTCTTTCCAATTTGCCACTGTGACATGAGAGAATCATTTCACTTTGTCTTCATGATAACTTTAGTGACTTCTACATCAAATCAGGGTTTAAGCAGGGCTGAAATATTGGGAACTGCTGGGCAGTCTACCTCTGGAGAGATTGCTCCTGTAACAACAGGATATTTTCAGACCTAGACTACTTGGATGGATGCAGAATACAATAATTATGGATTTTCTTCCCGTACATGTTCCCTGGAAGAGACAATCCAGGTTCACAGTGAGAAGAACTGACCAGGTATTTATGATTAAATCCTTCAGATTTCCTATTCAAGAGTGCGAAGAATCCAATCATCAGTTCACTGCCTCCTCAGAATACAGAATCAAGAAGACTTTGTGAATTATAAACCCTGAGTTCTTTCACAAGACACAAGCAGGTATGAACACTTTCATCTGAGAGAAGGGCTTGAAACACAAAGTTTAGGTGACACATACCCCGGCAAAAAATGACAGCAGAGACAAGAAGCAATTGTCTGTCTCACACCCACAGCTCTGTGGATGCCCATCCTGCTCAACCAAAATCCTACGACCTCCTTCTATTTGCACATGGCAAATTGGGACCAAAATGAAGCTCCCAGAGTTGCTGGCATGATTTTCTCTGTCCTAAGTGCCTTATACCTGTGTAATTACTGGTTAAGAGATGCTTTTTTTTTTTGCTGAGGGTTGACATTTGCAGGAAGAAAAGTCACCACTGACTAAGGAAGAGTAACGATGCAGCAAAGAGGACAAAAACACCACAGAAGAAGAATAGCTGCTCCAGAGCACCACTGTAGAAACTGGCCATTGTTTCCAGATCTGCAGTTTTCCCGGGGTTCAGGCAGATTATTCATTACAAATATTTACCTGGCAAGGGTTGGCATGTTTCTTTAAGATCTATATTGCTTGAGAATATTACTGACACAGAATGTATTTTTTTCAATGTAAAATATTGATTTTCAGGTAGACTTGTCAGTGGGAAGGCTAAAATGGAAAAGGTGAGTTACAGACAAAGCTTCACAGGTCCTTCATTTTTCTGATATAAAATATAGCACTGGTATAAAATATTACACACTAACCCAATCTTTTCAGGCCAGGCTATTCTTTCATTTTTCTCTGACTAGAAATTAGATGAATTTTCTCAGCCAAAAGAAAAATGGAAGAGTATTTCTGCCTTTAACAGAAAAAGCAGAAAGATTTCTCTGACTCGGAGGTTCGCCAAGTCTTACAGAGTCAGATACAATCTTCCTAAGAGGTTTGGCCTACTCAGATTAAATTCCATAATCACATGCTCCTCTAAAGTGTGGGCTTCTGCTCCTCCATTTTCCAAAGCTGTTACGTAAAGTTATATTTTACTTCTGGAAATAACAAGGGCAGGAAATTTGTTCCATAAAGGAGGATATTTGGTTAGACATTTGGGCACAGGAAGTAATCCTGCTGAATATTTTCCTTAGCACTATACTTGCTTTGGTTGGGTTTTTTGTTTGTTTAGGGTTTTTTTTCTAGTAGCCTGTACTCTGGAACCCGTTCCTTTACACTGAGAGGAGTTTAAAATAATCCACCAACAAAGCCTACCCACATTCAATCCTGTACTTTTACACACACATCTGTGCACATGCACTTTGCACATACTGAGTAGAGCATTTGCTCTCACCAGACCTTCCCACATCAGGATCTTGGCTAATGGGAGGGTCCTAGATCTGCCATCAAATTTCAGCCTGTACAAAGTGCATCATTTGGGGTTTTGCACATAACAGAAGTTTTCATTCTGGATAGACTGCAGAACAGTTCTAATATGCTGTTGTAGTGCATCAGGTCCTTAAGTCTGGAGTTCTGTTTCAGGAAGATCATCCCTCAAGATCTCCACTGAAAAGCAACCAGTACGCTTTACCATGCAGCACTCAATTGAAAATATTTGGGAGATAACAATACCAGATTAGTTATTGACATTGTGCAGTTTCTCCAAAGCTGGAACCCGTATGATCAGTGGGAAAAAAAATTTCTACAAAAGTGACTAATATTTTCACACACAAGACTTCTGCAGCTGATGATCCCTTTTCTAGTCTTGTTTAAACCAATGCTCAAACTCAGCAGAATACTAACATGTAGTTACACACACTCAGAGGAGATAATGACCGTGCTGCTGAGGCGCATGATGCTGACAAGTTAGACCTTGGCTGGAGGATGTTTGAAAGCAGAGAGATAAGAGAGAAAAACAGCCATTAAGTTTCCATAAGATCCAGCAGCAGCCCTGTCAGACTCATGGTGCTTCGTTTTATTCCAGTATATTACTAAAACTCCTTTCAGGAAGAATATAAACATGAAAATTGAGCTGTTGCATGCTGGACAGAGACAGCCAGCGAGGGCTCTCAAAGCTCAGAAGCTGTGCATGGCAAGAGGGGTGGAGAAGAGAAAAAGTTTCTGTTCATTTATATTTCCTTCAAGCAGATTGGAGCTCTTCTATCAACGTGATCTGGTGGAAACTTAATCTCTCTTGATTTGGTTACTCCTTTGATTTCACAATGGGTGGGATCCTCCTGTCAGTAAAGACAAGAGGAATTTCTACTCTGATAATTCCTACTCAGATAGGCTGTCTTCCTGTTCGTTTGAGATCCTTCCTTTTAGCTGGGGGGTATTTAATTTTTTGTTAAACAAAATCAAATTAATAGTGCTTTTTTTTTTTTTTAATATGTTTTGAAAAATGGCTTCAGTCTCATGATTCCTACTACTGAGTATTGACATGTTAGCAAAAATAGCGTGTAGTTGACAGACAGGAAAAGTATTTAATTTTCTTCTAAAGAAAATGTAAAAATATTTTAATCCTATCAAGTGAAACAGAAGACACAATGGACTCAATTTTCTTTTACAAGTTGGGTGGTTGTTTTTTTTTTTACCTAAATGCTAGGTGCACACACACACAGACTCACTTATGCGTTGTAATATTCTTGCATTTCATACCAGACAGCCTTCTTTGGGCCACCCACAATGACAAACATATCCCAGGATTGGTCCCACAGTCTTACCTTTGCTGTCTTGGCTTCTCTTCAGAACCATCAGCACTGTGCTGGCTGACAAGCTGTGCCACCAGCTGCACTCTGCAGAAATAAAAGCATTTGGTAACTTTAGAGCTGTGATAAAATTCTTCTCTATTCCAACACTTTTACAAGCTATCTAACAGTATTGCCATTTTAGAGATTAAAAGTTTTACAGTACCATGATTAAACCCAGGGTGAAGCATCAGTAGAAAAAAAAACAAACAAACAAACAACAAATTGCCTCCTCAACTAGTTAGATTCAGTGTCTCAAAGCCCCCAGGTACCTTCAACCCCTAGATTGCTTAAAAATAGGTGTGGTAAGACAAAAAACCCTAAACCAAATGGCAGGTCTATCCTGTCTGATCTTTATTTCAGAGCAGTTTGCATTTCCCTTCGTACTGGGATATCAAAGGATATTTTTCTTAGTTTCTGAATTTCAGCTCTACACCAGTATTCCTTACATTAAATCTAGCATGCATTTTTCCTCAAAGCATCAACTTTCATCTACTTTCCCTTTATGTTTTGACAAGACTAGGGATATTATTTTCTCTTACTTTTCTGTTTGATTATTAGAATTACACGACTTACACTTATATTTATCAGCAAAGGTGAAGAAGCCACTCTGCCTTTTGTCAGGCATCTGCATTGCTGTTTTCTGTACTGACTTATAGGTAACAGAATTACATTAAGACTCCAGCACTGTTTATTGTATCTGATCAAATTTGTTTGCAAATGGAAAAATTATGTTCAAGCTGCATTGAAACAAATCATCTCCAGAGATCTGTAGATGTTATTTACTCATAGGGAAGGTTTCTGTACATAATAATAGTTACTCAGTTCTTTCTTCCAAGTACTCATTTTTAATACTTTCAAGACAATATCTGCAATATCTCCTGTTCAAACATATGAATGGATTAATAGTACAGCAGCCTTTTGCAGAGCTGCATTTCTGGAAATGACAAACACACTGCTAGAACCAGTCTCCAGTTCAGTTTAAATTTAAATTTAAAGTAAAGCATATCTATGCTGATTCTAAACTGTAGCTTCATTATCAAATAGCAATCAGTGATCATAAAGGTAACAAAACATGAATTAAAACAAAGCTACATAAAACATTGCCTTCATATAGTATGACTACAGACTTATTTATGCTTCAGAAACCATGAATTATTTATCTCACAAGCAATAGCATCTAATTGTCCCATCAAACAAATGTGGAAAATTACAGAAGTGCAGTAAAAGAGCAAAATCATATGAATGTCAAAAATATGGAATCATTCGAACACAGGCTGTGATTAATGTCTTATGCAGCTGAGACAGCTTCGAGTCCAGATAAGATTCCTACAGAAGTCCATGGCCACCTTACATTAAAAACCTCACCTTTAAAACTGTGTGTTTAACAGTTTTGGAGGACGAGTTAGAATGATGAAGATTGTATTCAGAAGACTTACACAAGCAAGTGCTGCCTTACAAAGCCCTACCCTCTAAATTATGCAATCCTATTTTTCCCTGAGACTGTCTGCTAGTTGAAAGCATTTTCTTTATAAACAACACTTGTAACAACCACTTACATTTGACAGGGATACGACCATTAGGTATAAGCA
This sequence comes from Pseudotriccus pelzelni, assembly GCA_035584735.1. Lineage (NCBI taxonomy): Eukaryota > Metazoa > Chordata > Aves > Passeriformes > Tyrannidae > Pseudotriccus > Pseudotriccus pelzelni. Next base: position 14,523,391 of record JAWMRA010000146.1, on the reverse strand, counting down.
CACACCTAGAATATCATTTTCCCTCCATTTTATGCACATGAATGAAATTTATCTTACACCTCTGTCTTATTATTAACTGATGCTACCACCACCTCCCCATAAAAAAAAGAGTAGAAAAAGAATTGAAAAAACCCAAGCAAACACAGATTACAGAAAAGAGTAATACAACCCTTTCTTTTGTTTTCTTTTCCAGAGCAAAGACATCTCATGTTTCTTATCTTCTTCCCAAATAGGCTTTACAATAGCTACTTCAGAGGAAGTCAAATCAACTGATTAGTGCTGTTCTGTCTCCACAAAGTAGATCAAAAACATGAATAATAAAAGCTGCTGCTAATGTTTCTGTGTGAAGTTACTACTGTGCCTGAAACCGGTATGCAGGGAGATATTCTTTGCTTGCTCATTGGCTTGGAAAAATATTAATGAAATTAGTTGGTTTTGAAAGAAAAAAACTGAGGTTTTCTTTTTAGTCTGTGAGCCACTGGCACTATAATGTATTTTCTGCACTATGTGTAGCACCTGGAAGTGTCTCCTTGTAGAGCTATAAAAGAAAGTTGCTTGTACAACTTGGAAAGGAGGCAATTTACTGAAATTAGGTAATTCACCACTTGGGAAAAAAATGCTCTGTGCTCTCCTTGGAAAAGCCCACAGTATCTCTAAGGAAAGGCAAGGGCATTCTTTGCCTTGTGTTGCTCATTAGCCAAATTGCAAGCACAGCCATACATGTGGTGAAACTTAAGAACACTGAAATAGATCTCCTAGCTCTGTGCTATTCCTTCCAGTGCCATTCCTGACTGTAATTAACACCATCAGATTTCGGGTAGGAGATCCCCAGGTGACCATGTGGCAGATGATGTTTTAGCAGCCTGTGCACTAAGAAGGATGTTCTCTAGACTAGCAGCATGAAGGTTTTACAGCAGCTATTGACAGACCTCGAAACCAGCAACTTCCGAGTGGAACAGGACTTTCTGTGTTTTCTTTGGCTTTGCTTTCTGCCAAAGCTAAACTTTCTGCAGGAAAACTTACAGTTTTTAGTTTGGTTAGTAGACTAAGAGCTATTTGCAATAGTGTCCTTCCCAGAGATTGCTTCTAAACTCCATCTGCTTCTCTCCAAGCCTGGCTTACTTCCAGCAGACACGGCTCCAGTGTCTGGAGAAAAAGGGAGAGGGGTTTGGAGGGACATCCTTTCCCTGCTCTCCTGTCTCCACGCCGCCCCAGGGGGTGCAGGTGGGTCACAGCATGGGTCAGCAGCCAAGGAAAACCCTTTTTTTATTTTTGGCCTGAGGGTTATGCAGTGTCAAACGTTTCTGCAGCTTCAGAGGAGCAGTACTGCTGGGCAGCAGCCAGGGCTGGGAGCTGCCAGCTCCGTGGGCAGGAGAAGAACAGAAGAGACTTACGGGGGAGGCTTAAAGCCCTCCCAGCTCTCCCTGTGAGATCCAAGCCCAGCTTTGAGGTACAGCTCCAGCTTTCTGTTACTGACATCAGCAATGTGCCATTTTCTGACCCGAATGTTCCCAGCACTTTCAGACTCTTGTTTTAAACAGTGCCCCTCAATATCATGATTTGTTTGAGCAGCAACATACTCCCACCTTTTTTTTTTGGAAAAAAAAATATTTTTCTCAAAAAAAAGGAGAAGTCCAGCTTCCAAAAAGCTGGAGAGGTCCAGCTCCCTTCAGTAAATGGCCTTTCTACTTCACTTTAAAAATAAAATTAGAATTCATTCTGAAAAAGTTACTAAATGTTTTGGTTCTAGTAACCTACTGTATTTCCACAATTCTTACATTTTTTTAACTAAATGGTAACAGGAAGTACTGCAACTGCATGATCTTCCAAAAGGAAGCAAAATCTGTTAAAATTTATCTGTCAACCATCATTCACACATCTTTGCTAGGGAGGCAACGTCCATACCAGTTTTCAAGGTGATCAGTTATGCTTCCTCTGCCAGCCTCCCAATTGAATTGCAAGACAGCATGAACACAAGTGAAAAGGATTTGAGAGTATAATTTTCATTCCTGCAAGGAGGTTTCCAAACAGTATCAGCTTAGTATTCCCAAAATGTAATTTTATTTGCAGTGGAAAATGCATTCTTTCATGAATGCTTTCCATGCATTATGACCAATTTTTCTTAAAACTGTGTTTTGTGCTCCCTTGGTGTAGAAGACCAAAATGACACAGTATTGACAGAAATATTTTCATGTCTAAGTAAAAACATTTTGATGGCAAGTTGTCTGCCATATACAGCACCAGTTATACATATACCAAATATTGAATCCACTCAGAATCATTTTCATTCTTATGTCTTGCCTTTATATTAAGGTTAATTCCCTTTTTTGCACCCTGGTCTGAGTTTAAATTTTAAATTCTCACTTTATAAACACATGCAGCAGCAGTTCATATTTCATTCTGCCAATGCAGAATATATGCTGTATCCTGTGGCATGCTGTTTGACTTTTCAGTGTCAGCACGAATGATGATCCCTTGGAAGATTTAAAAATCTTAATAACTTCATCACTCAAATGTTTTCAACATTCACTTACAGCTCTCGTAAGTTTGGAGGGTGAAATGGATTTTAACATACAGGGAATAGCAGCTCTTTACAAGGCAAGCAAAATGAGTGTCATTAAGGCTCCAGCAGAACCTAAACACATCCACTAAAAGCAAAATTAACTGGTCTGATTTTAAGAGCTCCATGTGCTGTGCTTCACATCTGTGTAACTCCAAAATTTTGGATAAGTCCTAAACAGTCCCAGGAGTTCACTTCTTTTTCCTTCCAGGCATTATGAAACCTTGAATGCCTCACTACCTCAATAATACTGGATTCACCTCTATAGTCTGCAGGGACTGACAGAACCTACAAGTCTGAAACATCCATCTTTAGAAAAGCTGCCCAAAACATCTCCAGTTATAACAAGTGGCAAAAAAATAAAAAGCCTCAAAGATTAGTCAGCTTAACTTGACAATTCCCCTAGGAATCCTTTTCCACTGAAATCCCATATTTCAAGAGGTGGGTTACCTAATATGTCTACTAATATTTGACCTCCCTCTTCAGAATAAATGATGTGTTGTACATGAAGAGAACCAGGTGTACTTGTGCTCAATCTTTTTCTTTGTGGAGTTTTCAAAGCACCTGGAAAACTCCATCCCAAAGTGTTTAAAGAGCTGACAACACTCTCTTCAAAAAATTGTAAAGGGCTCACAGAGTTAAAGGACCATTAAAGAGGAAGTGTAGCATCTATCTTCAAAACTGGTAAAGAAATGGAGCACTCAAATAGGTATCTTGAAGAGACTGTATAGTCTCCAGTTTGGAGATTTTGAGAATTATGTTTCTGACCTCTAATAACATATAAACTTCTGCTAAGACTTTTCCAAAAGTTGAGGTATATATTCTGTCTCTCTTCCATTTAGATTTTCTGACCCTTCATAAACAATGTGACCTCACATTGCAGTCTTCCTCTCAAAGACAATTTTTAGACCCTCTGACAAATGGACTATCACATTACTCAATTAAAATACAGAAGTCATACTCTTCTAGTCAACTAATTTGTATGACATGAGGGTATTTAATATCTTTAAGAGCATTGAACAGTTTACAAGAAGTCTGCCAAGAGGTCAAAGACTTATTAGAATACAGACAACCATATTCACACTGAGGAGAACCACATGCATTTAATTTCATCATGAACAGAAGCTAAATCCCAAAGTTCTCCCCTGTTAGGCAAAGGAATCAAGATCTGAGCATATACTCAGCCACTTTTGCCTCACCTTGCAGTTAAGGGCTTTAAGAAATAATTGCTGAACAACTTACTCCATAGTACAAAACCTTCCAAATATAATTTTGGATTATAGCAATTATGTTAGAGATACACAGGAAATTTATTGGATGTTTCAAATTCCTTTCTCAAGGGCCCAACTTGTACATTTGGTCAAAGAGACATGTTTCAATACCAGAGGAATGGCCAGCACCCCTTATTTGCATTCATCCTATAGCACTTAATGTGTGTTAATATTTCATAATTCACCTGATCGTATTCACTGTTCTTATTAACAGCAGTGTATATGTATTTTATTATTATTATTTATTAAGTATTTAAGCAGTATTTAATTGCCTTTTGAGAATTTCAAGTAACTCTTCTAAAAAGAAAACATTACCCGTGTGTATGCTGGGCAAAGAGACACCCAGACAAATATGCATCAAGCTGTGAAGCAGAATCACTCACAAGTGCATTACAGAGGTGCCTGAATGTATCAGCCCAGAAGCAGCACAGAATTAAGTGTGACTTGGCCACTTTTTGGCGCTGCAGAGACTTCTGTGGTGCTTTGGAGCTGTACCAAGTTGGGTTGGTGCGGGTTTCATCCCGTGAGATACAGCAGCTGTCCATTCCTGGAAAGGAGATTATGTGCACTGCCACATTTAATTAAACCTCAGGCTCACATTCTGTGTTCACTCTTAGGTACCTGAAGGATGAGAAATGCATGCAAGATGTCTTGGGATGAGGAGAAGGAGAGCAGCAGTGAGGGCAGGCAGAGTGTACTCTCATAACCACTGATCTGAGAGGATATTGCAGACAGAGTTATTCTGCTCAGAAAGAGCTTTCCCTCTGCTGCATTTGCTGCTCACATTAAGGAAGTCACATCATAATTATCAGTTATGGTTCTGAAACCCATAACTGGCAGTTCTCCCTGCCAAAGATTGTGTTTGATAAAGCTCAGTCCAAATGTAAAACTTCAGAGAGTTACAATGTTTATCTTAAAATAGCAGTTCGCTCCTGGTCTTGGAATTTGCAAAAGGAGTTGCGCCAAAACACATGTGTTTGAAGTCTTTGCTGATTCATCCAGATGAAAGTTTGGCCACTGACTGGGGAAGCAGCATACCAGAGCACACGTAAAGGATGATAAATGCAAACAGGGAAACAAGCTGGAAGAACACCAAGCATTTCCTTAGACAATAAAATCTACTATCACTGCCTCTTGCAACAATGTTGACACAGCTTGTTATGCAGAAAGTTGAGATGTTCTTTCTATAATCAATATATAATGACAAATAAAGAGCATCTAACTTGAAAGTCAAGCACAGATAGGCGAGCAACATCTGGCCCACAGAAATTATCAGAGAGCTGGACAGAGGGAAAGGAATCAAGGCCAGAATAAAAAGTCTTCGATCCGTGCAAAATCGTTACAAGTCTGACAGCAAATCCCTCGGGTCACCCAGGCAATGGGAGAGCAATAATGAGGAGAGGATGTCAGCGGATTGAAAACACCCATCCTCCAGAACAGTAGCTCAGCATTTTGTGGCAAGAGCAGGATGCTCAAATGCTTCCCTCTCCTTCCTTCAGCAGGCAGGTCCTGCAGACATTTGGCACTGGACAGGGAGGCATAGGAAACACAGCAGGTTTTTTTCTTCTGCACAGCTGAGTGACAGATTTCAGCTGCATGAGTCTTGTAGCTTCTCCCAGAATTTGCCCAAAGTAATTATTTTCCTTCCTTCCACGTACAGTTTTCATCTGGTGGTGCTCCTCCCAAATGCTCGTATACTCTTCAGAAAAAAAAAGTAAACTCTACCCTAAAGAGTCAAAGCCCCTGAAAACAACTCTCAGATAAATGGGAAAATACAATAAAAAAAATAAATTCACAATTAGAAAATATTTTCATTGCAGAACATATGTTTCTATTTGCTGAAGAATTGCTTTGTCCAGTTTAAACAGCCAGTGTTCTGATTGCTATATGCTACTTTCAAGGGATTGCTGGAGACTAGACTTGCAGAAGGTTACCACCAGAGAAAAATATTCCAGAGCCAAGTTTGGGTTCTGATTCCCAGTCAAGACGACTGATATGGTTATGGCCTCCAGATCTAACCCCAGCCTTAGACAGCTGAGGAGAAAGCACAGCCCTGTGCCTTAAGGGAAACGAGTCCTCTGACACCTCCATCTGTACCAGCAGCTCTTTCAGAAAGTCCTCTGCAGTTTAGGCAGTGGGGGTGAGGGCAAACTGCAGGAACCATAACTTCCCAAGCTGCCCCAAAGGACAGCATTTCTGTTCTAGTTCAGAGCTGCAGAGCAAAATGGGCTGAAGCCGCGTGCCAGGTGATCCCTCCTCGCAGTGGGACAGGCAGGGCAGGCACAGAATTAGGTCGTCTTACAGCAGCCTCAAGGATGCTGTAACCTGTGCCAGAAGCAGCTTTCACAGAGTCATTTACAGCGCACTCCTCCCTAGCTGCTCCAGGGGAATAAAACCCTTCACAAGTAGTGCCCTCCAGGGAGGTCAGTGCAGAGCAACCAGTGCCCTGTAAATTCACATCCTGGCTGCTGGTGCAGTAACTTCCAGGTGTACAAAAACCTCCAAGTGCCCCAAACTGACTTAATGGTTGCAGCCCTGCACGATTTTAAAAGAGCTGCTGTTCCTCAGCTCAGAGGGGACTTTTCCTTCCCTTCAGTTTGTCCCAGCCTTTTGACTGCAAATTCCTCGGGGCATGGAGTGTCATATTTAAACAGTGAGAGTCTGCTTGTGGGAGGATTTTGTAGCTGCTACTGTAATAGTAAACACAAAAAGCAGCAGAACTGGCAGCACAAAAGCTTAACAAAAACACAAATCATCATTTCCAATTCCAAACTACCTAAATAGGGTAAGGCAACTATTTCAAGAATTCTAGTCAAAACAGCTCTTCAAAGCCTAGAAATATGTGCTGCCTCCACTTCACAAAGCAACTCAACGTTTCCTTTTGTTTGCAAGCCTTCTCCAGAAAAACCCAAGGTGCCAATGGATAATACAGCAACTGAAGTACTGTGAAAAAGGCTCAGCACATATGTGTGGGACCCTGCACAGGCAGGTGTAGTAGCAGACTCTGTGGGCAGCTAATATGGCAACATACACCTGGAACTTACTTGTCTCTTCTAATGCAGATGTTTCCACGCTGCACATTGCCTTCATATGAAATGCACAGTGCTAATGGTTGTGAATGATCATCTATTTCATCTTGCCTCCCATAGTCAAATATGGATGAATTGTTCCCTTATTTATTATTTAAGTTGCAATAATGGCCTGGGAACAAATCCATATGCTTTTCTGCTACCATAGACGTTATTTGTGAATGTGTCTTTAGCAGATCATTCTTTTACAGGCTGCTGTAAAGTGTTTAATGTGAAACTAAAAGAACCTCAGTTACTGACCCCACTGCCTACTGTGCTTCCAGTATCACCTGATTCCCCTCTGTACTTGCCACCTGCCCATAATCATCTGAAAGCTCTCACTTCCATGCCCCCATCTCCCTGCAGAATGGATCATCTCTTATTTTTTTAGATAGCACAACACTTTCTGCCCAGGACCAGGTACCACAAAGCCATAGGAACAGCAGTATGCTCCCCATGACTAGGCAGATGAACAGTTTATAGCATTGCCCAAGGCTAAACCCAGGGCTTAAGGCTGCCTTAGTACACCTGATCATTAGGCTACAGAATGTTGAATTCACAAGGCTACCTATGTTTCTAGAGGAGAAATTAATTATCTTTGCACGGGGGCCACAACCAAACAAATATACCAACAGCTGTGCTGATAGCACAATACAGCAGTGAAGAGAGAGGGATTAAAAGCAAAACTAGTGTTGAGTGATAAAGGTTACAGTAACTACTAGGTGTCCACAGTAAATCAAAATAATTGGAAAAAATTGGACTTGTATCTGGTAAAATGAACTAATCTAAACATGCAGGGATTGGTTTGATAAGCAGCCACTGATTGCTCCTCATGCAAATAAGAGAGAAAAGGAACACTTCTGAATTTCTGAAGTGAAACCAGATGTATTTTAGTGCTTTCTTGAGCTGGCTGAAAGAATGCTATAGAAACATTCATCGAATCATGTCTGTTTTTGTGGCAAAGTGTCAAAACACAGATTGACAGATTAATCTTGATTAGTTTAAGGCATTTTCTTCTGAAATGTTGACATTTACATTTTATGTCAGTTGAGCATCATGTCAAAAAACCCACTTTGTTGTATAAAAATTGTGCTTTTTTCCAGTATCTCCTTTGTGTGGAAAAAAATCAGTTTTACAATGGAATTAAATGTAAAATCTATTTTCTGTGTTTTAGAACTGTTTTGAATTTTCCTTTGAAAATTCACAAGATGCAAGTTCCAATTCCCCTTGTATGCTCACATGGGCATAGAGGTCATGGATGACAACTTTAGGATCAGGGCTTTTGAAAGTTTATGTATGTTCAGGTGGTTGAATAACCTGGAATGACCAAAATTAATGGAAATATCCACTAAACTCTGGACATTTCCAGCTTTCGGCAACGCCAAAAAGTTTTCACTGCAAACACTATTTTAAATCAGCATAGAAAAATCAGAAGCAAGTATTAGCTACACTTTTATTTCTGGATTCAGAGTACTTAGAATAAATCTTGCTTTAGGATATATCAAGTGTCTGCTGATGCAAAGTATTTTTAACAAAAATGTCTGGTGTATAAAGGGGGAGAATTGAACAGAAAAAGCTTTCATATAGTCATAGTTATTATTTAAGGATGCTAAAATAAAAGGGTAATTACTTTTAGAATGTAAATTAAGTTCCTAATATATTTTAAAGGAGAGGAGAGGCAGGTGAAGAGCTTTTGACAATATTTTTCCCATGCTTTGAGCACATACTGCTAACAATCTAATGAGGTACCTTTCTCATATGAACTGTAGGTCAGAAAAATCCATGATAAAAGTAATGATTCTCTTTTTGAAAATCCATGGGTCAAAGAGGAGGCCTGACATGACTACAGAACAACTTTGCTCTGTAATGGTAATTTTGGCTGCGTTCCTGCCTTTCCCACTCCAAAGTGGTACACTGTCAATCTCCTCACACATCATTGATGACAGTAATTTGCTTTCCTGCTAACAGATGAAAAGCTTTCTGCTATAACCTATATTTAATAAAATCCTCTATCTCTGCCTCTTGGGCCCATTATTAGCAATTGAAATGTATTTATTATGGTAAAAAAATGTGGTGTCTCAAGCTGAGGGTTGTTGTCACCCTCACATTCACCTGAAAGCTGTGCTGACAATATACAAGCACGGTGTCTGGCAAAGGAGCAGGTGAGGCTAGCAGCACACAAAGGGCTCTCATCACATCCATGGCACAAGGTTTCCAGGCTCAGCATGACAACCCATCCAAAGCCCAGCATTTCTCACCTTTCTCAGCTGGAAATGTCATCTATTACAGCCCATTCACAATTAGAATAGAAAAGTATATATCTGTATCACTAACAATCCTATACGGGTTGTTTATTTGCTCTGCCAGAGTAACTGAGTACTTTGTGGAGTATAAATCATGCATTTGTTCTAATGAAAAAGTTACCTCAACACTGAATAATTACTACACCATCCTTATTTTCTCACATGAAGAACCTTCCAAAACATTTAGCTAAGCTATTGAGGAATGATTACAGGTGGTAAAATGCATTTCTACATCTTCACTGTGTGCCCCGGTCAGCTGGGTGTATTTGCATCTCTATATATTCTGCTGGTTTTGCTCTTTCAAGGTGAAATGTCTCATACTTCCCTTTCAGAGAAAATAAAAGTGTTTGAAGCCTTAAAAATCTCAAGAGTCAAGAAAAACATTTTCTTCCAAACTATCCTCTCAACTGGCTTGAGATGAAATGCCAACCTATCAGCTGAAAAACCCCCTAGCAGGGCATTCTGTCTCTCATTGATGGTATCATAACACAACTCACAGTGCTGCTGCTCTTTTCTTTACTTTCCCTCATCTATTTTCTCCCTCTGTGTTCCAACCAGACAGTTGTTTGTCTGTGAATGTGGAAAGGAAATACAAAATCAAGGCCAAATTCAGTTGTTTCCTCTGACAGTGGCCCAAGAAAGCAGAATCTTTTCTTAAACTGAGGTTCTACATTAGCTTCCCATGCCAGCTGCACAAGTTGTTCTGTCCTTGTAGATGTTGACAGGAGCTATAAAAAGCATAATATATTCATTTTCAAAATGGTACTTATAAATAAGACTTCCATGACAACTGGACCAGACATTTCCCTGTCCTAATTGCGGTGTACCTAGGGAGGAACAAGAGAAAGAAGAGACCGAAACAAGCACCTCTTGGCACTGCAATTCTACATTGGCTTCTCTCCTTCAAATTTAACTGATAAAAAGGATGATATGTAGCAACACCATTCAATGAAAAGTAGGCCAACATCTCTGAAAACAGAGAAAGAAACTTCAGGGTCTAGTTTTCTAAGCAAAAGACACCAACATTTATCTTGTCAACTATTGGCCAGGAGCTACTTCTGTTATTCCTGTATTTGTAAAGCAAAAAGAAAGTGGAACAGTTTGGGAGCTTAATGAAGACAGATGAATTTTGATCAAAGAATTGATAAGAAATATACTGGTTTTGCAGACACATGCCAGTTCTGATGAATTTTTGGACCTTTTTTTTGGTAGGAAAGTCTCTGTCAACAGACAGGTTTACACATGGAAAGAGGAAAATAAAACAAAATAAAATAACCCCTCAACTAAAATAACCACTGTGCTCATAAGTTGGACCAGAGGGAAGATGAATCCAGATTCAAATCTCAGCTTGTTTAGAGATGGTGAATTCCCTACACAGGTTTTCTTCTTTCTTTAAAGCATAACTTTTTCACTTACTTTCATGAAAATGTAGATCTTAGTTTCTTCTCACTTCAGAATGGAAATGTCAACACCCTGCAGATTGGAAGAGAGGATCTCATCCAGCTTATGGACAGCCAGACCCCACATGTACCAGGGAGCTCATTAATAGATCCACTTGGGTGGCAAAGTGACAAAATACTTTTCTCTTATCCAGACATTAGGCCATAACAGTGGATAGTTTATAGTCACTTCTTTGTGACAGGGATCAGCATCTCTCTCTTTCCAAACTATCTTAAAGACAAGGCTATGGAACAGTGACAGCAGCTCCCTGACTGGTACATTGCTTCTCACTCCCTTGTATCTGGTGGTTCAACTTTTAACACCAACACCCTCAAGGGAGATGATGACAACCTCTTTAATATTCTGCAGAATCCCAATTTATGACATCTCTTTGTTCAAGGCCTGCGTAAGGCAGCGCTACAAGACTTCACAAAAAGGAAAATGCAGCAACACAGGGAACAGAGAGATGATGATGCACTTTCCCTTGAGCAGTGGCCCTTTGCTCTGAGCATCAGATTCCCAGCTGCTGCTGAATGATCAAGGAGGAATACAGAGAACAGCTTGCTTTCTGTCTGCAGGAGGCCAGGAGATCAGCTGCTGTGTCTTCTGTAGGCATCAGTGTAATTGAGATCTTGAGGAAAAGCCAATACATAACTTCATACATGGATTAAAATGAATCAAACTTATCTGGAAACTCAAGCAATATCAGCTACTCTATGTCTCCAGGGGCATACTTTGGCACAGGCAAACATCTTGACTGGTCTATAATTTTCCTAAGGCATTTCCTTTGTTCCAGTAGAAACCTCGTATACACTGCCTGCATTTCAAGGTGTAGAATCCTGAGTAAGGTAATGAGAAGAAGCTTGCAATAAGTTAATGTTTATTTTCCCCTTGTATGACCATCGTTATTCTAGTGGGTGTTGGATGAGCTAATTCGTAATTTCAATTTAAAAGCCATCAAGGGTGCAGAGATCTTTATTTACTTGTGCACAGAAGTAAATAAAGTAACATAACCTCATTAATCTACTAACTGCCCCTAAATGATGGCTTTAGAATTCCTCCACGTATTACAATGCCTGCCCACTCCACGATTTCAGAGCCTCGAGGCAGAGAACTAAACAGCTGCCAGTTACCTGAGCTGCTCCTGCGCACTGCACAGCACCAGAGATGTGATACTGACGTCCCAAATGCTGAACCAAATGACTAAATAAAGCAGCAGGACTAACTCAGCCATACTGCAACCTCACTGATGGTTGTAAGAAAAACAATTACAAATGTTCAGCTGCATATAACCAGCTAAATGCCTCACCACAGTGGGATCGTTTTCCTCCTTGCAGGAGCGGTGAATTACAAACTGTCGCACCTGGAGTAACAGGGTCTCGGTTTCCAAATTAAGTTTTCTCTCTGTGCTATGGAGCAATAAGCGTAATTTAGTTATCTCAAATGTCAGAAAGGAAAACATCCCTCTGAAAGTCATTCACATGTTGTTTGCATGCTAAATGCAAAGTGCTTAGTCTGTTGCCATCACAGAAGCCTTTACATGTGCTAGAATTATTTATCTGTGCTCCAAATCCTCCAGTTAAGAATAGTAAAGTCATGATAAAAATCATAATTCCTAGAATTAGTAGAAAGTCTTATACTTGCAACATCGTGCAGATGTTAACAAATTAACCCATGTAATTATTTAGAGAAGTAAAGTACTATTGTCTCAAACCAAATGGCAGAAAATGAAACCAGTACAAAGAAGGCAGTAGATGGGTAAGACAGCATTGCTGATAATGTTAGTAGGATGCACTCCTTCCTGAGGATTTCCAAAGCACAGACAATCTAGTGTCTCAACATTTTTCTTGAAAATATCAGCTTTGATTAATTTTTTTAAGTTAGTCTCCATAAATCTTTTTTATAACAATGACTGAAACAGAAAATTATGATTTTAAGACTGTTATTACAAGGAAAAAAACTACATAGAATGGCTGAAGGCTCTGGAACAACAAAGAGTGTATTCAGAAGTATGGAAATATTACATGGAAAAGAGATTAAATTAGTTAATTCATCAAAGAAAGTCAGTAGGGGAACTGCTCGCAGTCTAAAGTGCTAAGATAAGGATGGTCTCTGAGAGTAGATCCCTTACTGATAGAGTCGACAAAAAGATAAAGATCCAAGGAAGTTGGAACCTAAAACTGAAAATGGATGCATACAGAATTTTCCCTTTTGCAACAATGGAGACTTTAAAGAAAATTGCTGCAAAACACAGTCATGGGACTTGCTTGGTGTTGCTGTGATCATCCAGGAAGTAGGAGGAAGCTGCATATGAGTTGCTAAAGTGCTTGAGGTTTCTCTAAGATTTTAAATTCTGCTGAAAAAGAATTTCTGGATGATTTGTTGTGCGTAGATAATATTTACTAAAGCCTTGAAAGAATTAGCATTAATGATTTCACCAAACTATTAATGTTAAAAATAGCAAAATTTCAATTACATTTTCTTCTATTTTCAGATGTACAATTGAAGTCGTTGCTTAGGCTGAAAGCAAGAAATCTCATGAGTCAACAAAAACTGTACCAAGTGTTGCATTTCTCTGGTCTTGAAGGATTTAGCAGCAGGAGGGCAAACTTTCCAGAAGTTAGTGTAAGTGCAGTCGTAGCACAAAAACCGTTTGAAAAAGCAGGTTGTCTACTGTGGGAAAAAAAATGCTTGCTTAAAAAAAAAAAAATTAAAAAAACTTTTTAAAAAGAATGAGCCAAGATGCTTGTGCCCCAGCCAGCCTGGGGTTCACCATTTGAAAAGCACTCCCCTCCTTCTCTGGGAACAACCTGAGTTTGTTCTGATGCAAGTGGAAACACACAATTTCTACATTTATAAAGCAAAGAAAAAGTTTTTCCTTACCACCAAGATTTTTAGGAGCAACATTGGCTTGTTAGACCTGTGTGCTTTCCCGCTCAAGGGGGGAGGCAACTCTTAAATGAACGATGTGTGCTCGGCACTGAGCACGTGGGGAACAGCAGACGCGTTCAGGAGCAAAGACCTGCCCTGTTCTTTCTGCACATCTTCTCACCATAACAGACCTGACAAAAAAGGCATCTGCTCGTGTTTACTCCCAACACACTTTCCTATTTGTTCCTCATAAATGGCAACACTTGTGACAGTTACCTAAACCCAAAAAGCTGTTTTAGTGCTACTCGGCAGAGTGCTAACGCTCTGAAAGGGAACGTTTTCCCCATGGGATATTTGTTTCTTCCTGAAAAAGTCCCAGTGATGACAATACGAATTCGTTCATGGCATGCTGTTCTTTTATGTCTTAGACCTTAAAAATGGAAGGATCAATAGGAGGTGGAGCATTTTTACCCTCCAAGAAGTTTATAAGCAGTCAATGATCACCCTTGCAGCACCCCAGTAAAAAAATAGTGACTGTTCTTGTTACTTTGATGAGGAGTGACAGGAGGGTAAGAACACATTCAGGAGTGCCCAGGTGTGTGGGGTTTTCAGTTTAAGGCAATGAAAGCTTAATTTTCAGAAAGTCAACTGAACAGTTGCAAAAGCCACGGTATAGAAAGGGAAGGAAAGGAATCAAACATTTATGCCAAGATCAAGAAGCAAAAATCCTGCAAAAATTCAAGCTTTGGAAAGGAATGATCACGTTTGAAATAACCCTCTGAAGAAATTTTCGAAACATGGATGGAAGTAATGAAGGACTGAGATGCTTCTGGTTGCCAGGACTTACTACTCACTCAAACTGTGTAAAGGGATCAAGTCAAATATTGCAGCTTAGACAAAAATAAAAATCGAATTTTTTGTGGAAACCAAAAATCAGACTACACTGAACAGAACTCTGCCATATGACACTGCTGAGGTTTGTAAGTCTTCCCCCAGTGGAGGTGAGAGAGGAACAGAATTACTTGGTTGAAGACATGACAGTTTACCTATGGCAGCTTACCTGGGGTGTAAGTTTGACAAGTTGTCTTGTAAAATAATGTCACAGCACAGTTATTTGCCATTCCCATAGGTATTTGATCAGCTTTATCTTCTTATATAATAAAAGAAAAAGAGGAAGCTGGAATGTAAGTTGTCCCATGGGCTTACTTTTGTTTAATAGGGTGGGAAGGAGTAGGGAGAGAGGAAGAAATCAGATTCTGTAAAAAATGAAAACCCACTCAAATTCTATTTTAAGCATAACTTCTGCAAAAAGAATCATCTTGGCATCAATTCTGTTGAATATAAGTCTCATGACTCAAAACCAGATTGATAAGATAGACTCAAAGTAGATAATTTAGTAAATTTTTACATAGCAATGTGCCTCTGCCATGTAATTAGCTCTGAAGTAAAGTTGTTTTTTTTATCAAAAATCTTCCCACCTGGATAAGTGAACAGATGCAAAAAGCACTTTCTTTTCTGACCAGCTTCAGGGGGGAGCATCTGGACTTCAACTCATTCTACCTGAAAGTGATTTTACCCATTTTTCCCCCAAGTGCACAAGAATATCCTCTAAAACCCCACTGCAAACAACTAAATCTAAAAATAGTCATTCTGGTCATAAAGACACAGTATTTTTCTTGCAGAAAAATCTAGGAATAAAATCATAACAAGCCAAATACCTCAGATTTCATTGTGGGAGCTTCACTTCATCACAGCAAAATACACAGTCATAACAACACACAACGCAGCTGAAATCTTACCAAATATAAACTCAGCTATCACAAATAGATATAAAGTTCAGCACAAAAATAACAGGGACAATATTGGAGAAAGCAAGAATGACAACACAGGCTTTTTATATTCCCTCTTACATGTCCAAAATATTAAGCAGAAAGAGGAAGAGGTGCTTCACATTACACCTCTAAAATCTTTCCATTAGAGAGTAAATTAGAAAACTGTATACCTGAGGGAAACAGGGGGAGGCAGACAGACTGAGATAACACACTCATTACTCCTGACATGTAGATACAGCTCACCAAATCTGAATTGGAGAACAATGCAAAGTGTAGAACAAAACTTAGTACCTTGGCAACAGCAACAAGGAGAAGGATGTAGAAGGAAGGCCATGAAGGACATCACTGATACCTGGCCAGAGGAACACAGAAGTTCCAATCCACAGATTAAACTCCAGTTGCCTTTTGTTGACCCGCTGGAGTGCAGGGGTGGGAGAGGGACGTGCGGGTGCAGAGCATAAATCAACATAGGGTAAATGCTCTCAGGAAGATGAAATTTTTAAATAAATACCATGGATCCAGCATTCAAAATGCTGTGAGAGGTGGATTTTTTTGCATTATAAAACTCTTTTATTCTGTATCAAGCATTTTATTTTGTTAAAATAGCCATAAAAAGTGATATTTACATTACTTTACAGCCACATGAAATTAAAAAAAAATACATATGCTGCTTAGAAAGATAACATCACTAATAATCCTCTCACAGAGACTGATGAAGATGAGGGCTTTACAATAGATATGAACTGAAAATAAAATACAGGATTAAAAATAAAATATGGAACAAGATTTATTTTTAATTAATTCACATGCCACCCCTATTCAGTTGATGTATGTGGGAGAGCTACATTAAGCCTACAATGTTCTTACCCAGAAAAGAGTCAGACCTTAAAAAGTGTCTCTCTTAAGTAGGTAGGTAGGACAGTGTACTACTGCAAGTTCAGAGGACCTGCTCCATTTCAGACATTCACACCAAACTTCTCTCTTACACAAAAATAAGAACACACACTCACATCACTGACTGCTAATCCCTTTAAAGCAAAGAAAAAAAAATAGGTAAAAATGCCTGTGGCAAATTGCACTGCCATACTCCCCTAAAACAGACTCATGCTATTCAGAATAATTTGAAAAAATTCACTGTGAACTTTCACATAAGTTCCTAATCTCATATAGAGATTGAGTATGAACAAAGTGGAAGATAAAGCCTCAGAGCCCCTGCATTAAAAAATCCTACAATTTACTTAAAACTTCAGCTTCTTAAATAAATGTTTTCAAGCCTAAAAAAAAATCACAACGTGCAAATTATAGCATAGTGCTATTCATTTACAGCACAGAAAGATGGAGTGTGACTTGTTCTAGAACAAGTCTCCAGATGAAGACTCATTATATCTTTTTTATTTTGGGGGATTTCTTGTCTATGAACTTTTGCAGCCTACTTTCCATCTATGTAAACTTATCATTCACAGTGGCTGGATAATGCATTATCAGCTGTTTTTCCACAGTTTCACAGGAGCAGCCAGGACCGTCCTAAATGAAATGGACTATCCCAAATCCTCAGTGAAGCTGTTGCTTCTATGGACACACATGACTCATAGTGACCAGATCTAGAGCTCGCAGTTCCACCTTACTTTCCTGAATCCATCTCAAAAGGATGGGCAAAGTCTTACTAAATTTTTTTAAGAACTGTCCCATCAACCAAAATGGCAACTGTATTACAGGTCTGATAACATGATCCACAGGGATAATCTCTAAGACCTGGGGATGTCTCAGAAACCACGAGGAAAAACAAGGAGATACATTTTGTCCTTTGAGGTCCTAGTTTTGATACAGCAGGTCAGGCATTGAGACAAACCCCAACACCTCTGAGTCTGGCAGAGTCGTATTAAACAGAAAGTGTGTGGAGAGCTGTGCTTTTGTAAAATTACAGATCAAAACTGAAAACATTGACAAAAGCAGAAGCAGAGGCAAATGCATGAGGAATTGGGGGAGCCAGAGCAGAAACTGGCCCCAAGCCACAGTCAAGATTTCTCCCTCTTCAAAGTGGAGGAGAGCAGTGGGATGATGGAAGCACGATCTGTTGCTGGCAGAAGCATCTGTGTAGAGTACTGTGGGTTACGCTGCTCTGCCTGGCTACCACCTCTGAGTGCATGAATCAGAAGCTCTCTCTCTCTCAGGATTAAATAATTTCAAGCAATAAATTCTGTTTTCTAATTTTCAAACAGCGTGATACCAGTGCTTGAGCCAGAAACCATCAGTCACAGCGTGGCCTTTGGTGCTGGTGCTGCAGCAGAAAGGGACAGTGGTGACACAAATGACACTGGGAACAGCATCAGCAGTTCAGATTTACTTGTGGAATTGGTCAGCTAATATCCACTCTTCTGGAGTGTCAGTGTGCCTGAGATCCATGGTGTAAATGGAAAGAAGTCACCTATGGATGTGGCACTTGACCCTTTACTGGAGAGAAAGTTAGTGGATAGCAGCAATTAGATGTTAAAAAAAATGTGTAGGCTCTGGTTTAAAATCATGTTTCTCAAGTTTTTTTAATGTAAAAAACTACAGCAACTTTTTGTGGGAAGATGTCATTCACAGATTCCCTGTATATCATAAACACAAATATGCTTATGTTATAAAAGGATAAATATTGTACAAAATTCTGAAAGTGCACTAGTTTTAGTTCATTTCCTGTGATTTTACATGTTTTGTTTTTCCATTAGTTTTGTAGGTCTCTTCTGTTAAATCATGGACCACTGGCTGAGAAACCCAGATGGATTTGGAGACTGCATGGTTGCCCCTTCTAGTCCTACAATACACAAATTGAATGCTTCTTAATAACCCACACAGTAATTTTTATGGCAAACTTGGGAGAAATTCAGGCCAGATTTTTCACCCAGTTTTGTATGCCAAACATTTTACAGACTTTTTTTTGGGATGGGGTGGGTGCATAAATTGGCATTTTACATTTTGCCTCCCACAAATCCTAACATAAGAAAAAACAATGGTCAAAAATATCCCCAGCACTTGTCAGTTCCTTCAACCTCAGGAATTTAGTGTATAGTTTAAAAACGAAGACGTCTTATGTATCCTAGTGTTTAATATTGATAGATTTGCTGGTTGGCTAGAGGTTACCTTCTAGCAGATGTCATTTCCAATGCTTCATATTTCTGGATTCTTACCCTTTGGTAGCAAGGAAATATTTACTAGAGAAATCACAAGCTTTTCATCAGTCACAGTGGCACTGTAGGGCCAGGATCCAGCAAATGATGGTTACGAAAAATATGATCAGGTCTGTCAGTCCACAGACTGGGAGAGATGAGCTCCAAGTCACCCACCCACAAGCATAACTTCACCCCTTTCAAAGATATTTCAGCCTCAAGATATTAAAATGCAGAGATTGCAACAGACTGAAACTGAAACTTCAGGCTGGCCAGAGAACAGTTTCTAGTTTTACAAGTAAATTACATCAATTTTCCCTCAGGTTTTCCTACTCAGTAATTCAACTTGAAAAACAACATTGTTATTGTCACATGGTATCTAGGAAGAGAGGCAGACAATTTGGATCAGGACTACATCCTTTTATCCTCTAAAAATCATCACTATTTTAAAGTTTGATCTGTATTTGCAGGTTTATTTGTGTCACACTGGGGAATGCTTTGCAAAAAGAAAATAACTAATGTGACAAAGACCTATGCTTTTTTTGTGATCAAAAGCACTTCCATAAAATCATAGAATGGTTTGGGTCAGAAGAGACCTTACAAATCTTATCATTCCAACCTTCTTGCCATGGGCAGAGACAAAAAGGACAACAATTCTGTGCAAATATATTGGAAAGTGGTACCTGATGTTGCTGTTGGACTCCTTTGTTGCAGGTTAATGTGTTGATATTAAAGTACTTCAGCTAACCCTGACTCTACCAGCCATCAGGAACTTCAGGGTTTCAAGGCAAAAGTTTTACTTGAAAGGAGGCATTTGGGTTTGTCAGCCAAAATGAACCAGAACACTCAGAAGTGGGGAGATGACAAAACTCTGTTAAACTTTACCTTGTAACTCCAACTTTGACTATGACATGGTTTGGTGACATTTACCCCACCACTCAGTATTTCCAGAAGGCCAGAGATGTGCAAAACAAGGAGTGGAAGTTGGGGCCCTTTTCCTTACCCTTCAAGAACCTATATAACTGTTCCTTTTTCTGTTTGGAAAACTGGAAGTCGTAATCCTACCACGAGGCAGTAAGTGACAGAAAATTTTAGGTGCAGTATGTAGGGAAGAACACATTTCATCTGGCTCCATCCTTTACTGGCCACATTTTACAGTTTGTGCCAGGTGATGAGTTCACCATCTGAAAGCTAGTTTTGCTCAAGAATATGTCCTATTTTTGTTTCCCTTCTAAGTGTTGTTGAAGGCAAATCAAATGAGTCATAAGCTCAGATCAAGGTAGGTATGCATTTACCACTGCGTGGAGAGAAGAAAAGATCACAAGAAAAGACAAGGACAAAATGTAATCCTTGCTGATAACACAAACAAACAAAAAATACTCTGAGACAAATCAGTTGTTTTGACAATAGCCACCACCAAAAGAACTGTGTGCTTCACTGGTTTATTGCAAAATAAAGCATAGCCATTTCACACAGATCTGATCCAGCAAGGTGACAGATCAGCTTGTGGCTATGTATTTAGCTATGAAGTTGGTGAATGTCTCTACATGCACGACTGTAATAGGCACACAAGAACAAAAATAGCTGGCTTACATATATTCATGTCTATTGTCTGGTTTTGAAACCCCAAAGGACAAATGTGAGTTGTCATCTCCTTTTTCTCCCCGCAAGTCAAATGGCTTTGAATCAGTAATGATACCAGAATTAACTGCTCTGGATTAGCCCAAAGATACGAATAAACTCGATGTTTACAATGTTGCAAGCCACAGCTCACAAAACAGATACAGAAGACAAAAGCAAATTGTGCCTTACAAGCACAAAGTGGGAATTTTATTTAAGAGTAGTTCCTATAGATTCTACAACAAGAAGAACAAGCAGGATGTCCAAAGAGATGACTCTGCAGCTTACCAAATCAATACAGCTTCCTTTCTTTGAAATATTACTCACACACGAGAACATAAAATGATTTTAACTTGAAGTTATCGTACTTCAAGGAAATTTACCTGACAAGTAAGACTGTTTAGGAGGAACTTTGGAGTTCCTTAAGTAAGTTTTTCACTAATGCCTAAATAGGCCACATGTTTCAGAGCAAGTTTTAGTTTCTATCTTTATTTGTTTATTTTAAGCTCAGGAAGGTATTTAGCCCCTTGCAGCTAGCACTACGAAAACTGCATCATATAGGTAACTGCAACACAAAACCACATATTTTCTCACCCAGTGACTGATGAGATACAAGTCTGTCTTGTTTTAAGAACTACTGTCCTGTAGTTGATCCACTTTGTAGGCAAAGTTGGGCTGTTTGAAAGCACACAGCTCCTTAATCTTCATGTACAAAATGATGCAACAAGGTTAAGCATATGTTAGAAGAGGTGACAGTCATGTCACCAGACAAGCAGCAATATATAATGTCACCCATACAGCTCAACAGACCAGTGACAGCAAGGTCATTTATTTCTGGGCAGTTAATCCTGGGGCTTTTTACTACATTGTGACTGTTAAATTCATCGGTAGGTTACCCTCAAGGTAGAGTTAATTAGAGAATCTACTTGCTTTCTGTCACTGACAGGCACAGCCATTTGCAGCAAAACAAATTCATAAAAAATTTAACAAGCTGGGCATTTATAGTTAAAGAAATTTCATTGTAAGGAAGCACATTTATGCTCCACAAGGTAACATATACTTTGCTAATTGTCAGTACTTAATTCACATGGTTTACTAAAGCTATTGGTGTTAAACTGGTAGTATTTTTTTCTTCTGCAAATAAATACGATATTTTCTCATGCAGAGAAATTATTAATTCCTTAAAGAATTTGTTTATGCAGTGGTACGTTGAGATTTGTGACTGAGTGTGCAAACACTACAAAAAAGAGTTAAGCAATAGTGTTGATGTGAGGGAAAAGAAACCCCTGAACTCTTCTTCAGAGGACTATTACTGTGACTCTTTGGCATCCTGTTTCAGAGCTATCACTAAACACAAACTGTTACTTTATTTTGAAAGGTACCTTTCCATATTAACTAGACCCAGCACAACTAGGACATTACTTCAGAGTACACTTTGAGTGGCACAAACCAAGCAAGCTGTTTCACAAGCAGCAGTATCAGTGAAAACTGGTTTCTTATGGGCTCATATCTCACAATCAGATTCTTCTGCGTCTGAAACAGAGCAAGGCTGAAGTGATGCTTTCTTAAATTATTTTTTCTTACTCTTGATGTTCCAAAACACAATATAATGTGAACCCATGACTCACAAACGCTGCTCCTCTACCAATCTGTAGGATTATATCCAATACAGGATAGATTCGAGACTCTTGTCAAGTTTGGTGGAAATTCTTTTGACATGCCAAAAGAGCAAAGGTGGGGTGGTTGTTCATTGCAGTGGAAAGCCAACAACAGAACTACTTCCTGATGGAGTTTGTGTCTATCACTCATTTGAACCCAAATTTTCCAAGGAAACTAACCATTCACTGACAATTACCATCCCTGATTCCCAGCTCCCCAGCACATTGGATGTACTGTCTATGTAATGATATCAGATACATCAAAGAAACAGCCAATTTTTACAGCAATGAATCACTTCAACACTTCAGAGGTTATTTATATTAATTTTGTTGCAGTGAGACCTATCAGCTCCTGTTACACCAGGCTCACAAGATTTGGCCAGGTGTTGAATTTCCCCTCACTGGAGCCTCAGAAAGTTCAGTTACATGGTGATTTTCAGGCAGGTGATTTTCAGAGGTGAATGTGCATCAGGGAGCTGATATAGATGAAACAATTTCTTTTCTTTACCCCCACGTTGAAAAAGTTCCTTTTCTTAGGGACTAATATAAAAGTTAAGTTTTGATCCCCTGGTCTAAAGAGGCAGATAAGATATGTTCTTGATCTTCAAAAACCTCTGAAAGTTTGCTGTAGATTTCTATAAATATTTTAGCAAAGAAGTGATGTTTCTTGTCCTTTTCCTTTTTAACCTAAAGCCTTGCTCAGATTAAACAACATGTAGAGGCCTGTTTTGTGTATATGTAGTCATTTTTGACATGGTGTTAAAAAAAAAAAAGGCTTTTTTGTTTAACTCTACTTCTTAAGGTTGCACTCTTGCATTTTCATGCACAACAGATATGAGAAGTATCAGTCACCTCATCACAACACATTTACCATTAAATGAAAATAAGGGCAAACCATACACTTGTATCAGTTACTCCTGGTCTTGCTACTGCTGAAGCCAAAAAGATGTTACCTTCCCAAAAGTCAGAGAAATTACTTCACAGCTATTTCTTGGTGCTTCAAGCTGACTTTCACAAACAAAATAATCCAAAGATCCATAGATACACGTTAATTTGCAAGAATTAATCATCCCTGCACAAAAAAATAAATACATTCAGGTGGAGGAATCAGGAACCTGAGTGGGATTTTTCATGAAAACAAATCTGAACAGTTCATGAGATGACAGCTTAGAACAATTGGGAAAGGAGAATTGTGATGTGGCCTGCACAAAGTCACACAGTTTTCCATTTAAAGGGTAAAGCCGCTGTATGGTTCCATTACAAAGGGACAAGCAGAGTGCAAATGTTTTCTTTGCAATCCTTCATCAGCATGGCCCATTTCCTGCTGCTTGACGTCAGAACATTGTCACAGCCTCTAATTTACTGACATGAATTCATATGTGAACATTTCCCTTTGAATTCAACATATTTCAGTATTTTCAGTGCTGCCTTGGCAAGAAAGAGAGAGAAAATGACCTCAATGTAATAATGTCATAAACAGTGCAAGGTACCTGCGAGGTGACCTGTGTGTTCAGTAACACAACAGAACTGCTGTCTGAGACCCAGCAAAACTGAAAATATCCTGGATTGTATAATTTCCAAATGGAAACATTTGGGGAAAAAAAAATGGAAAAAAAAAATCTGTAACATCTACCTGGCAAAGACCAGGCAACACAACAATTGAAATAAGTGTTTTGCAATAAAGTGGATTTTTATTCATGCTACCACTCGCTTGGCAAACAACAACTCTATTAATATCCCTATATCCCTGCTGTGCACAGCAGCTTGTATTTCAAGAAAAGACAAAAACATGGATAAACGTGGTTCAACTTTAGTGCCATTCCAAGAAACACAGATAAATTATTTTTAAACAGTAGAGAAAGTAATGAAAAACAACATTTGCCAAATCTGCAAAAGCAATCTTGAAATGGAAGTTTTTACACGGAAATTGAGGTCATATGTGCTTCAGTCTTAACAAAAGTGACAAAGAAGTTGGCCCTTTGATCAAAAGAATTCTTCTCCTTTGATTCAGAGCTTCCATTCCTTCAGTGTGAATGGTATTACATTATACTTCAAAGGCATTTGTATTCACTCTTGGTTTTAAATAAATATAAATAAAAACCCTACAACAAAATATTGTGTTGACTTATCACTAATTAGATTATTAATAGTAAAGGGAAATAGAAAACAAGCCACAATTATTAAGAAAGAACTAAATAGAAATAAAATTAGGGAGATATTTGGAAAAATTCATCACTGTCATTACTATTGGAAGCTAAAATTTCCTCCCTTACACAAACAATGTTTTAACTTGCAAGACCTGGCATGGGTAATATAACATTATGTCAAGGATTAATTTATTACGCTAATTTTAGAATTTGGATCAAATAATCCTAGATTTCCGAGCCACCCATGTAACAATGCTAGACCCCACATAAGACATCAGGACCTGCACAGCAGATCGATGTGCACTGAAAAACTGTACTCTAACTCGACACAGAAGGAGATGTGTAATGATAGTTCTTATCTCTACAGAAAGCACCAAAATCCAGTCCCTGAAAACTGCTCATCTTTGCATTACTGGAGAATAGAAAGAAAATACTCCTGAATAAAATGCAGAACTATTTGCAATTATTTTTTGTTTTGGCTACATACTAAGCTCAATTGCACAAAAGAAGTACAAGACATTTGGTAACTCCATGAATAAATCACATTCTGAAGGGTTCAGGCTTTTGAATAACTAATAATTACACAAGTACATAGTGTGGAGTAACTCATATTTCTGTAAGTGCTATTGCCCACA
Organism: Pseudotriccus pelzelni; assembly: GCA_035584735.1. Lineage (NCBI taxonomy): Eukaryota > Metazoa > Chordata > Aves > Passeriformes > Tyrannidae > Pseudotriccus > Pseudotriccus pelzelni. Next base: position 14,498,837 of record JAWMRA010000146.1, on the reverse strand, counting down.
TTCAGCGGTCTAGTATAAGTCCAGCCTTGGGACCTCAGCTGAACAACATCACTATAATATAGAACAAATGAGAAAATTTGCCTTATTCAAAATCTAAATTGTGTTTCCATTGTCTTGATCAAATAATTACACTCATCTTCATACTACAACTGAAGGCTGCCCCTTTATACCTAAAACTTACATTGGCATACTGTATTATATGATATCTAACAGGTTAAATATACTTTATAAAACATAGGTTTTATTTTATATTTATATATTCCAAAATATACTTTAGATTAGGCAATGATTAAGGAGATCTAAAATTCACTTCAAATTCCAGTAAAGTTAACAGAAGGACTATCCCCAGTTTTAACAGATGTTGACTTGGATCAACACCATAAATTTGGAATCCTAGCATAGAAATATCTGTTCTAAAAAGAAAAAGTTGTAATTTTACATACCTACAAACAAGTTCTCCATGTAGCTCTTGTTCTGTTAAAGACAACTCTTAGACAAACACCTAATAGGACAACTGTCACTGTGAAGAAGATATTTAGTATGGCCTCCACTTTTACCTCCAACACTTTACAAAAAATTGATTTATAGAACTGGAATTAGGTTAACCTAACATAACAATTGTTTCATGCAAAGATCTATAAAACAAACACTAAAATATAAGATGGCAGCTGTCATTCAGATATGGATTTGGAAGATATGTCATTTGACATATTTCAGTTTCAGATCTCTCTGGCTATTGTGAGGGTTAGTGAGGTCACTCACTGTTTAAATAATAGCTGCCTTGCAAAAAACTCATGAAAATAAGTTTTCATGTGATTTTAACAGTGAATATTTTATCTTGCTTTTAAAAACATATAGAATTAAGGTGACAATGCTTTATTTTTCTAGTGTTGATAAATTAAAAGATTATGCTTTTTATTTATTCCACTTCATAAAGAATATCAGATTCATCCATCTCCTTTAATCCTTCCTCAGTAAGCATGATATTTCAATGTGCAAATCCTTATTAATTAAAAAAAAATAACATTTTTTTAAATGTATACCAAAACAAAATATGAGAGAGAGTAGATGTTTGACAGCTCCAGGCATGGAAAGCTTGAACAGTACCCCACTGAACCTCATAACTGATTCCTACACAGGTTTGCCTCAGTTTTCTACAAACACCAACTGCCTTTAGAGAGACATGAGGGGAGAGCAGGAAGCCTCAGCTCTGAGAGCTCAGATATGTCATGTCTCCAGGAAATGCCTCTGTAGCTCATGTGAGGGTGTTTGTGGAGTGACAGGGAAGAGAAAACGGGAAGGGGAACACAATGTTTTCCCTCCAGCACAACCATTTCTTCAGTAATAAAAAATACAGATCCTGATCTCAGATCCTCTGTCGTGCCTGGGGAAGAGAAAGGAGCACAAAAACTATTTGCAGGAAATAGATGACACGTTCTCAAGTCGAATCTGAGTATTTATATCATACCCAGCGCTGGAAACCAAGTGCATTTCAAAGTGGAGAAAGTGAATCATCACCAGCATTTAGGGTTAAATCCATATATTTCAAGTCAATGGTTGACAATGGATTTCTCTGCTAGTGCTAAATCAGGTCTTATGGCACTGTGGCACTCAGGCAGAGAATTGGAATATTAATCAAAATATTTTTCACTCTGCTTCTCATTAAAGTTTCTGTGGGTTTTTGTGCAGCTGTATTGGATTTACTATTCCAAGAGAGCAGCAGAAGATTCCTCACAGACTTACAAATCATAGTGCTCTGTGTCACTGGGAGGTAGAAGGAAGCAAAAATATTAAGAATATAATCTGAAATTTTCCTATATAAAGCATATAAAATTTATTATGTTCTAGTTACTAAGAATCAATAAGGGTTTCTGCAAGGACAATAATATTTCCTTTATAGTGAGTTAGAATTTCTAAAGCTGATAGAATCATGAGTGTGCATCCTTAACAGGTTTTTTCTTATTATTTCTCTCCTTTCCGCTGCAAGAAGACCATGAGAAAAATAAACCCATGGATAAATTGTTTAAAATGCTGTCATTAGGTTGAAAAAGTAAATCTCTTATTTTTCACAATATTTGGCTCGATGAATGTTCACCATTGATCCAGCCCCTTTTAGTGCAATAAGAAGGATGTTTCGTTTAAAGACAAAAGAATGATAAAGACTGTAGAGGTAATCAAAATAGTAAGATGAAGATGACACAAACCATACAGTGTCTACTCTCCAAAAATCTCAAACATTGGTGGAAAAGAGACCAAGTTCTCAAAACAGAGGAACATCATAAGCATCAGATTGAATATGCAGGTTCAAGAAAGCATATCAAGGTATTTTTTTCAACAGTTTAAAGTAACAATTTATGTTTAACACTTGCTGATATAGGAAATACACCTGCTCATGAAGTTAGGACACGTCACTTCAAGGTTTATTTCCAAGAGTATTTAATCATGAAAATTTAGGACTTCAATTTTTACCTTTGAAAATAGATAATTTATACAGCAGAATAATTATTTTTATAATTGGGGTTTCACTATATTTCACTATAGGAACTTTGCAATTTTTGCCTAGCTTAAATCTCTAGTTTTATTAATACCTAGATGTAACAAAATCTTCTTCATTAGTAGCTTTGAAAGCACTTAAATGTCTGGAACTATGAAAGTTGTACAAAAATAGACCAAACCACAGACATCAACCATCACAAATTTCTTTTAAAGCAGCACTAAAAAGGTAGTTTTCAGAGTTTAACAAGATAAATAGGAACTTCTCAAAACCCTTTTCAAGCACTCCCACAGTTACTGACATTTTCATAAAATTAACTTGTAGAAGACTCTTCTAGTAAAATTAGAATGCTTTTTTTTTCTGCAGCAGCAAAGTCTATTAGGGATATTGGTAAAACGAAAGACACTCTGAACTATTATTCAGCAGTGCTGATGGCTTTCCATGTCAGAGGATTAGCTACAATGAAGTATCCATGAACACTTAGAGTTCAGCTCTGTGCTCACAATTCCAGGTCAAACTATTTAATGCCATTCATTAAATAGGTGAAACAGAGATAGACAGGTTTGAGTTCCACTGTACACAACACATGAATCAACATAATTAATAGCAGGATGTAAATATCTGAAGCAAAAACACGGATCAGCATCTTTCATAAAATAGAGGGTTTCATGCATAATCCAGACACAAGCAATATTGACTCCTGCTTAGCAGAACACAGGGTGTTAGTTTTCCCTCTCACCCATTCTAAAGGATAAGCATCAGAAGGTTAACAAGCCCACTTTCCTGCTGCCTGGATTCCAAGGACATTAGGCACACATGTAAAAGGTAAATAAAATCTGTGTGAATATTTATTTACCTAAATATCCTTATCGAAATCCATGAGTCTCTTATAATGCAAGACCTTTGCAAATCTGTCACTGAACCAACTCTGTCTCCACTGACAGTAACTCTAATGTTTTAGTCCTAGGATTATTCTAGAATTACACCTTTTTTAAACAAGAAAATGGAGTTTCCTTCTTTCAGACCCTCTCACTTTCTCACACAGAACCAGGGTTGAAGGTGCACAGCCACGAGCACAGCCCTTGGAGAGGGGATCCTTGTTAGTTCTGGGCTTGTCTTGGCACACACACACACACAGATCACCTGAACAGAGACATTCTATCAGAGTTATATTTCCCATTCTTCAAACTGTAAGGCCCTTTTATGTTCCTGTGTAGGCAAACCACAACAAAAACAGAAAGGAGGCAAAACTGCCATCAGCCTTTTCACGGTGTTACATATGAACTGTCTGTCACACAGAGTTACAGTGCAGCTTTCAGAAATCAACACTCATCCCTTTCATTGCCAACTGTTGAAATACCTAAAAATCTTTGGACCCACTTTATTTGTTGTACATCCCAACAGTGTGGTCATCCCTGGGTTTTATGTAATCAGATGGAATGAATGGAGTTGGTGTGGACCGTTTCAAAAACAGTCTCTTTGAAATAATATTTCCATTTCTGGGAGTGCAGGGGAGGAGCACAACCAATAGACCATTTAGAGAAATGTGATTTTAGCTAAAACAGATGCAGCAAACCTCAGTGGGTAAAGGTAGTAATAACAATGCAATATCTCTGCCAACAGCCAAATGTTGCTAAGAGACCTCTTTTTCTAAAGAAAAAATCTTTTTGAACTGAAAAGATGTCTTAATACTTGAGATGAAAGAGCATTTCAATGAGACAGAATCAATTTAAGTAATTATTAACTTCTTACAACAAATGATAATGTGTAAGACTGGGGTTTTTTATTTATTTATTTTAATTTAGGCAACGCAGACATTTGAAGGTAGAAATGAACAGAATATTGTTACAGATTTCTTTCAAAATGCCATAGGAAAGCAAGAAAGCCTCCAGAAAGAGGCAGATACACCAAGCTGTGTATATATAACAGCTCAGACTCTTTAAGCCTCACCTAGTAAGAGCACTAGATTCGCTTTTGGTCATAAATAATTATTCAATGACTTTTTCATGCCGTTTTTCTTAAGACTCGTGGGGAAACTAAACAGTTTCTGCTCATCCCCTCTTCCACAAGCAGAACAAATGAGGAAATACAAGTGTGACTTTTTAAATTTTAGTTTTTTCTCAGGCAAGAGCATTTATCTTTCCCCCTCAGGGTAGAAAGGAAGCATATGTGTATTCTAGAGTAAATGAGTCCTGATAGCAAGGGAGTAACATAATCACCATTTCCATTCCAATGGCTGCTCCAGCCCTTTTCTTTACCACAAGACGAAGATGGCAAACAAGGAAAGACATGGAAGAACCACCTCTGAAACCTCCCCTACCATTCTGCAAGGATTTCCTCCCAATGGAGACGAATTGAAGGAAAACAAAGGCAGTATCAGAGAGATCTCTCTTTCCTTCACATACAACTGATTGGATTCTCCACAATTTTATCAGTGCCAGCAGTTGCACATTTAATAATCAGCTGAGAAGGCACAGATGAAAGCTCCTGTTTTCCAGTTTTTACTGAAAACAAGGCATGAAATCAGAACATTTTACAGCTTTTGCATTGCAGAGCTTTTGTTAGAGTTCAGCATGAGGAGCCAAGCAAAGACATAACTTTGATTTATGTGCACTGGTGAGGTTCCCAGCACAGTAGGAGAAAGAGCACAAGTTGAAACTTAAGATGTGCAACTAAGGATGGAGCTCACCTGGGGAAAGGAGAGGGGAAAAGAAAAGAGCAAAGGAAAGCAAGACAACTTTCTGTAGCAACATTAGGGGAAGGTTGGGTGATTTCCTTTAGCAGTGCCCATGCTATGAGAAAGTTACACTCAGTGAAATACCTTTTAGTTCTTAGGATATTAAAGTACGTTAATAACAGCAGACATTTAGTTTGCTTTAAATCCTTCTGTTAAGATCCTAAGGAAAAAAATTCAATAAGAGAAATCAGTGATATTGACTTTTTTCCCTGTCTTTTCTGCTAGTGGAGGTAAATATGACCTATAAATATTTGTTGGGGGTTTTGTGGTATGTCTTTATTTTCAAATACGAACTAAAAGCCTTTAGCCTCAGTATATAGATGCTTAAAGTGTCTAAATAATATAGTATGAACGAATCTCATTTTCAGGTCTGTGCCCTGAGGATTCATACTGGAAGACCAGAAAATTTCATTATTGAGACATTGCCAGATAATATGGCAACATGCCTACTACACTGGCTTTTGATATCAGAGAACAGTTGAGGTTGTGCTGCAAAGTAAAACAGAAAGCTAAATCTTCTCCTTTTTTAAAGGCAAGAAGGCTTTTTAGAGAAAAAAAAAAAGGCACTTTTTTTCTTTTTTCTTTTTTTTTTTTTTTTGCTTTCTGGGAACATGATATCATTACAAACTAAAAAGAGAGCAACACTTTGAAAATCCACCCTGCTGCCAAAGCATGGGATTCTTGCCATCACTCAAGAGGGGAACTCTTCTAGGAAATAGCAAACTCAGCTCTATGTCTATCCTAGGACTGAGGAATCAAATCCAAAGTTGTGCCTTCTAAATCCAAGGAAAGCATTCAAATTACAGTCTATGAGTATTTGAACCAGATTGTTCACCAAATAGAAGAGACATTACAAATTCTCCTTGTGCTCACAAGCAATTGTTACTCTTTCTGTATCAGCCTTCAACACTTACAATTCAAAATTCACTACATAATCTGATAATCTTCATATATGCAAATTGTTGCTTACCTTAGCAATTAACAAACACCCCACTATCTCTGTTTTAAAACAGTAATTAGCTTCACAACCACATACTGCAAAGAAGTTGCTAAGGCTGAGAAATCAGTTTCTAAGCAGGCAGCAGCAGCACTGGTTACACAACCCGGTTGCAGACAGACTGATTTGCAGAACTACGAACAGTATCAAGAATTTCTTGACTCTTCATTTAGCTTCAACGCTATTGGAGTCACAGTCAACACTGCCCTGAAAATGGAGCATGGTAAAAAAAGGGACATCCATGGCCTGACAGCAGAGCACAAGAGCAAAGTGAACTCAGTCACAGCAACGGTGAGGAAAGGGAGAAGAAACAGGATAAAGAACTGCTGCTCTCAGTTCCCTGTGATCCATCTTGCTGCTCTGCATTCTGAGCCTAGTTTTCAACTGTGAAGCCTTGGATCTGCACCCTATGGCCACGTGAGCTGCATTTTTGATGCTGTAAAAATTCCACAGCTGTTCACAGGATACTCACTACACGCAGCCTTAAGTGCAGAGCAGCGGTACAAGGACTACAGAACATTCCCAAAAGGTCACTCTGAAAACACACACAGAGCTGAAAGACAAAACAGACCTTCTGTGATCCCCGGTGACACCTCAATTACAAGACTATCTTCTCTTGTGACTGCAACAGGCTTCTTTTGAAGGATTACACTCTTTGGCATACTTGCGTGCTCTTTGCAGTGAAATTAAATGGCAATAGTCAGAGACATTTGTATGAAATTACTCAACCATTTTAACCACCTGTCACAATTTTGCTGCAAGTGTCAAAGGTGCATTTTAACATAAAAACCTGTAATAAACATGAAATTAATTTTCATTACTTTGACTTAGGAAATCTATCAAAATGAATCTTTCACTTTTATGAAAAGCATCTATAGCATTAACTGTGGCACAGGGGCTTTTTGACCTGCCACATGTGCAAATACACAGCTCAGCTCCTTGACTGTGCTCGTTCCAGCTACAAAAGGCACACTTAGCATTCAAGCTAAAAATCTGCATTTTTATTTCCCGCAGGGATTAAATAAATTTTACACAACACTGATAGAGATGATAAACTGAGGATTTGACATATTTGTTGTGTCAGCCCTATTGTTTGACAGCATGTAGCTAGAAAACAACACTTGGGGCTGCAGAGTAAAGATGAAAATCAAAAGTTTGCTTTTAATTTCGGATTTCACCTCTGAAAGTGGAAGAACTTAATGCAAAGTTACTCTTCAATCAACAGACCCTTTGGAATTGTCAAGCCCTCTGCTGAACACAACCAGAGCTGAGGTCTACAGTGAAGAATGGAGCCCAGCAGGCAGCTGAGGCTGCCCTCCCTCACTAACAAGTGAACCCATAAACTCCGCAGCAAATGATTCCCAGCCCTCTGCTCAGAGCGGGGCCCTTGTACTCTGAACTTTCAGTGCATTGTCCAAACTGGATTAAGGGGGACGATCCTTCAGTTTTTGTAGCTACCCATAAAGAAAAGAATTGAAATTTTAATGGTGTAGCTACATCATGACAGCTTACAGTTGAGCTCTTCATTTTTTATTAAAGGTGATCGTCAGGCACCTGGTACAGCCAGAAGGGTTTTAACACTCTGGGTTTAGAACAGTTGGCAAAGCGAAAATGATCCTGCCACATGACTTTTTGCTCCAAAGTCTCCCCTTCCTTCCCCCCTTCATCATTCTTCTACCTCACAACTATTTTTCATATCCTTATTTAAAAGCATCTACCACTTTCCCACCACTCTTGACCGCTGTAAGTGCTTTGGATATGCTTCCTTCTGAAAAGATTATATTGATCCAAACCACATTAAAGATCATGCAAACAGTGACAGGCATCAGAGTAGGATAAGGCTACATGATATTTATGAACTTAGAACTCAGCAAGTGAAAAAACACTAAAATTATGGAAAGTTGACATGAAAACACAGAAAATCTCATACATACACACAGAAACTGCATTATCTACTAAGAAGAAACCTGAAGGCTAAATCTAAAATCTAAACCAGTATCTAAAAACTATTTGATTTTGCACCAATATGGGGAAACAGTAATAGTGAAGACAGGTGACTTCTGAAACATGTTTTCTAACAAAATAGTGGGATCCAGTTCATACATACAGAGGAGAAAAATAAATATTTGGACCTTGCACACAAAACCTGCATTCATTTATCTAAAACTGCTTCTGCCCAGGACAGCTCTTACCAAATCAAGACCAAACTACCCCTATTTTCACACATTCCTGAGACCAACTTAGAGGAAGGAAGAAAACTAAGTTTCAGCTCTTATCTCCTAAATGCACCAAGGAATAATCTTGGACCAGAGCCCCTCACATCTGAGGTGCAATGACATAATAACTATAAAGGCTGAACTTCTCTTCATACAGAAACCCCCCAGAGCAGGAGACCTATTCATCACAACAAAAACACCATCTTGAGATCTCCATTTTTCTATGGCCTATATAAATCTAAGAGAGTGAGATTTCAGTTGGAAGGGATCCCCACGCTCCCTTCCTCTCCTTCCAAGAAAGGGACAGACAATTGGAAGTAATGGATAAGTGCAAGTTGCAAACCCTGATAGCTGCTGCTCAGTACTGGAATTGCGCACTCACATTTTTCTAAAAGGAGGATTATAAAAATATATCAGTCATCAGTTCTCATACGTGACTTTTTTAAATTTCAAAGTTCTTGAAAAAGCCTTCGTGATGTCAAACCACCTTTATCAGTTCATAATAATAATCATTCATGACACTGTGTCATACCCAAGATACACAAACATGGCTACCCAAAACACTAGTATTGTACAATGCTCAGACTGTTCCATTATTCTGCTTTATTTAATTTTACTGTTTAGCAAAACCGAGTGCTTGGAGAGTCAAATTTAATGTATTTTAATTGCGTGATGTTCTGCTCTCTTGAGCTGTTACACCAAAAAGTGAAAAAATGAGGAATCTTCCTGTAAGAACATATCCAGACTAGATTTCATAACCTGTTTAAAATGTAGGCTGTGTAAAATTCTGTACGGAAACCCTTTTGCACAACGTGATTCAAAAACGTGAATAATGTTTGGCAATAATCCCAATGTTGTTTTTGCTCCCCTGCACACACTAAGGAGTTTATTATTAATATTGTTTTGCCCCTGACAAAACAGTGTTTTGTCATTTTCTTCCTACATTTTTGTGTATGTTAAGTCAGATTCCTTGTATAATGTCATAACATTGAGACAACTTTAAAAATTGTCACATCCAGATCGGAGGCAGCTGGGGGTGTTTTTCCTGGAGAAAAGGAGGATCACTTGCTCTGCAACTACTGGAAAGGAGGTGGTAGCCAGGTGGGAGTCAGTCTCTTCTTCCAAGTAACAAGTGAGAGGACCAGAGGAAATGGCTTTAAATAGTCCCAGGGGAGGTTTTAGGTTGAATATTGGTAAAAATCTCTTCACAGAAAGGGTGGTCAAGCACAGGAAGTTTTTCAGTCACCAACCCTGGAGTCATTTAAAAGATGTGCAGATGTGGCACTTGGTGACATGGGTTAGTGGTGGACTTGGCAGTGTCACACTAATGGCTGGACTCAAAGATCTTAGAGGTCTTTTCCAACTGAAACAATTCTGTGATTTATACATATATATAAAAATCAACAGCACTTATATGCAAACGTATGACATTCAGAAATTTTTTTTTAAAAAAAGCAAAGATTAAGCAATTCTCATCTAGGATTTGTCAAAAGTAAGGTTATCTTGCACTTTCTGAAAGAGACTAAACAAACATACAGAGATTTCAGGACTGTCACCCGTCATACCCTGAAGTCCAGTCAGCACAGAACAATACATGGAACACTATAAAATTTGTTTTATTATATAATTCTATTTCCTTCAGTCCTGAAAAGATCAGCTTAGACAAGCAGAGAGAATGGATATCACAGCAAAGATTTAAGATACAAATGTATATTGACATCAAATAAAAAGTTTTCATAATTTACAAAAAGTTGCATTATTTTTTTGAATGGTTGAGCAAATAAACCTTAACTTTGATAGAGACAAAGTATTTGATATGTCACAAAACTCATCTGTGTTTGGCAATACAAAAGAGCAGAATTATACAGAACTTTCCTATGACTCACAGTCACTTCTACTTACAAACACAGGTCATGAGTGCTGCTATGATAACCTTCCAATAACTTTTACACAAAAAGCTTCTCTTAAATTTCTTTCTCCAAGTCAGAGAATCTCCCATTTCCCAGCAATGTGCCTTTAGCAGTAAGGTATGTTCCCCTAGCGGAAGGACATGCTGTACCACTCCCGGTGCCAGCAAGTCAGAAGTCCCAAGAGAAAAGAAAAGCGAACAAGGTTCTCAAGTAAATGCATGCAGAGGATCTCAGTAAATAGAAACCAAGATTATTCCATAAAATCACAGTGTCCTAAACTCCTGAGCTGCAGGATCACTCCCCTTCATCAGATCAAGTTGTCCCTCATGCCAAGCTGCAACTTCAAGTTTGATAGCTGTCCCAAAAATTTGGTTTAGGATAAAGAGATTTTCCAGCATAATTTGAGGCAGGTATAGGAAAGGAATAACTGCATCATTTCTACAAGTATCTTGTTCAAGGCAAAGCAGAGTGAAGATAGAGAACAAACATCACCTCTGAAAATATATTAAAAAAAATAAATCATGAAATCAACTTGATGTCAGGAACTTATTACTTAGATGCACAATCAGGTGTTCGGGAAATGTATTTAAAGTAATTTAAATTTGCCAGCATAAAAGCTGTATTTGCCTTAGTTCTGTTGTCTCCCCAACCTTGCACTGCCCGGTAGTCTTGCCATGCCTTGTCCAGCTTCTGAACTTAATTTAAAACACATATGACAGCAAAATAGAAGTAGAAATCATTAACAGAGTCTGGTTTATATGATGTTAACATTAGTCTTTCAGTCTACCCGAGTGCCAAAGGCCGCCTCCCACTGCAGGCTGCTGCCCTGGGTGCTGATTGCTCCAAGTCTCTCAGACTTTCCTGCCCTAGATGGTCCCTCTCAATGGTACCAAAAACACACAAGCTGCTGATGGCAGCAATTCAGGCAGAGACCAAGTTCTTAGTTCTTTGGGCATCATAGGAAGTAGTAGCAGTGAATTTTGTGAGCTGCATTTATCAGCACTGTTAAATGCCAGGTAGGGTAAATGTTCTCTGTCTCTTCTGCTATCCATCTCCATTCTTTGCTGGAAATGGAGTACTGAATACTTTTTTATCCAAGACACTTATTCAGGAAGGGCACTGCTGCTCTTGGTGCTAACAGTGTGGCTTGCTCCTAAACTCTTCCAACTGAAAAAAAAAAAATCACAGTCCTTTTTTCTTTGTTTCTGATCAGGTTCATACTGTCTTTTGATTGTAGTCTCCTGTGGGTACTTACTTCTGTAGAGTGCAGCACTCTTTTTCTACCAAAAACTGTATTATGTAGTATTTAGAGGGCCTTTGTCCTCAATATCAGGAGGAAAAGAGAAGGTTTCATTTCATCTTTGTAGGATTTCCATTAAAAATGAAAAAAGCCAAAAAGAAGAAAAACCCATGACTGTAGAAAACCTGAAAAACACAGAAGAAATGAGACCTATCTCATAAGAGATATTTCACTGACCTTAGTGTACTGTTTACTATCATTTTACTGGCAGCTACAATTCCAGACAATTCATCATATTTTCTTTGGCAACTTTGTTACTCTGATTTAGTGAAGCTTAAAAAGTTTGAATTGTTAATGAATAAATAATTGCTAAAGGAAATAGAGTATCTCCTTCCTGTAAATTCTTTTTATTAAGCATAGAACCATTTATTTATGCACAGCAACTGGGACACTAACTAGTATTAATGATTGATGTCTTCAGATTTGCTTCTTGAGTGTGCTGTTTTGTGTATGTTAGCTCTTTCAACTGTGAAGTCTTAAATTACTCAAAAATATTTTAAACTTAGATTTAAATTTAATAGAAATGTCTATATTGGCACTTGCAGGCTTAAAAATCCTGTGTTGTTGGTGTTGTGCCTTTCAAATAAGGATATAAATTGAATTTTCGAAGAAACAATCACAGGTTTTTTTACTTTTAATTTGTATTAGGCTAGTATATAGCAAGTCACTGCACTGGAATATATTTAAAACAACTCATACAAATGTGTTGGGGCATCTTTTTAAATTACATATTTTTAAGTAAAAATAGCATTACTATATTATTATATAAGAGAGATATTTTTAAAAATTGTGTTTTGTAAAGTAAGACTTCATAAACAAAATGCTGAGATAGCACAGGATTCAGTGGAGTTTTCCACCTTCAGAGAAAAAGGGTTTTTCAAGCTGTTGACAAAGAATCCTTCCTTAGTAATATGAGGACAGAAGGAGATAAACAAGATATGTTTTATTTTGTATTAATTGAGAAACATGGACAGGTAAGTCCTTTCAGAGGTTCCAGATCTCTTCCAGAGGTTCCAGATCCCTTCCAGAAATTTATGCACTTTCTGGAACAACCTGCCTCCTTTTCAAACAGCCAGAAAAATCATCAGGTTATTTTCTCAGCTTGCCCCATACAGTTCTCTTCTCCTTCTCTGTCACCCCAGATTAATTACATTTCTCTACTGCCATCTCCCTTCAAATCCTTTATGTACTTCCCCCATTTCCTACTTCAAAGTCTCCTTGATAAGGCCCTGAGAAGGTTATCAGTCTCTGCTGTTATTCCAACTGCCAGCTCCTTCCAGACGGCCTTCCAGCCAAGTGTACGGCACAGCTCCTCAGCTAGAACAGTAATTTGGGATCAGGAGCCACCTGCTCAGCCACCTCCAGCATAGCCAAGTATCCTCCTCTTTCCAGGCAGCAAACAAGTAAACCCAAAATTTCAGTGTGCCAATTTAGAAGACACTTCATCCTTTAATTTTGTTCCTGATAAAATTTGGGTGTTACGGATCAAGTTTGCGCTTGCAGTTATTTAGAAAAAAATCCTTCCAAACCAGGCCTTTCCTTTTCAACAAATAAGCAGCTGTAATGATTACAAACTGAAGAACACAATCTTTTTTTGTCCCTCAAGGATTTGATTTTCCATGTTTTCCGTTCTGTATTAAAGCCTGAATTACTTTGACTAACACACAAGATAGAGTTCTAAATGCTGGTTGCTGGACTCAGCTCTAAGGCTGCGTCCATCACACTTTTGAGAATTTCCATGTGTAAATTCCTTCTATAAATATGGAAATATGTTATTGAATAAGCCATAAAGAAAAGGCAATTTCAACTATCTTAAGCCTCTGAAGAGTTTTTGTAGAGAGGGAGAAGTACTGGCAAGGATCAAGTATGTCCCTTTTTCTGCTTCTCTCAAACATGCAGCATATAACTTTTATCAGCCATTCAATAAACCAAAGAATGTAGGGCAACAGTAAACTGTTGAAAAGATCATTTGTACTAAAAGAATTCTTCTATTGTATTATAGCTCCATGCAACTTTGAACACACTGGAAGTTAGGCAGGGAAAATTGAAAAAAGCAGTAGTTTCTTACATGATGGATGTTATGGCATACGCAGGAGGACATTGCCAGCCACAAAAACATTTTAAAAATTTTTTCAGTGGTGTAGCAGCACAGAAAGAGTTCTCATAAGCCAAATGTTTCTGTGACAAGGAAATCTATTGCAGATAATCCAGCCCAGTGCAAGTGTTGAATCATCCTGGTGAAATGCTTATCAACAGCGCATTCAAAATAGGCAGCTTACATTTCTAATTTTTTTTTCCTGATTATTAGAAATGGGATTACAAACATCCCAGTGGGCAGAAAATGTTTGCATGTTTCACTTATAAACCTAAAAATCAGATAAGAAAATCAGAAGGGTACAGATTCCTAAATCCTCCAAGTTCTGCCATGGTAAAGATAGAGTTTGCATTCAGGCCCCTGCAAGCCAGATGCTTCATAATGTGTTTCAGTTTGCCAGCACTTTAAACTACTGATAAAAGCTGTAATATTAGTAAAGAATTTGCCCATATTTTGAAGTGGTTTTGCATCTAGAAAAAGGACTTATACGCAGGCTTATTTTTGTTCACAGACTGATATGTTTTGCTGAGTGTAGACTACAAGGGTCTGATGAATAGGAAACACTTTGAAAATTTCCAGAGTTTTATCTGACAGATTTTATGTAAAGGAACAAAACTGGACTGAAGACTGTTATAAAAATTAATTTCTGACATTTCAGCTCTGTAAACTGACGACAGTCTTTTGAGTATTCTTTACAATTCTTCAGAAATCTAGAAGGAAGGTGCCTGGATAAACAAAGCATTTACCATTTTAATACAAGCAACTTTCCTTAAAAGCCATAGCCTTTGTATTTTTAAATACATTATGTGTCTTCTATTTACTATAAAGTCCACAGCCTGGTATGAAAAGGACAGCAGTTACTGCATTTAATTATGGAGTTAATTTTATAAAGAAAAATATCAGTTAGTTCTACTGAATTTCACCTACAGCATATCCCATACAAATTCCAAGTGTGAATCATCAGGAAACAAATGAAATAGTTTTGCATACAAATAGGCCAAAGCATCAATTCACAAATTTTAAATGTAAATTAGAAATGCATTGCAACCATAGACAAAGGAGCCAATACTCCTAAACACAGATTTACCATTTGCCGTAGCATTATACTTGTCTGCCATGTTAAGATTAATTAGATCTTTATCTCAAGCAAATTCAAAGGATGCTAAGGCAAATTAATCTTCTGAAAAACAGGCCAGCATAACTGAAGGCCATTGTGTCAAATTAGAAAAGAAAGAAAAGGTGGCAAGGGAAAAAGGACGGCCCAATAAGTTATTTAAGCTGGGAACAGAAAGGTGATACCTAAAGCCAAAGCAAGTTTTTGCAAGTGGTGTATCAGCTGCAATTTATGCCTTTCTTCTGGTGCTGAAACAGCTCACAGAGCTCCTTTACTGGGAGAGGGGCAGGTGCTCTGTATTATTGAGCTCTACTGGCAGATTCCCAAATCCTAAACATTGTTGTTTATGAGGAAGGTCAACAAAACCGAGGAAATTAAGTCTGACTCTCTTTTTTATGAAAAAAATTCATTCCTTGAGCTTCAGTCACATCCCTGCACTTACTCTTTGGTCCTTTGCTGGTCAGCTGAGGTGTTCCTCAGGTGGTACTGCAGGAATGGATTGCTCTTGGTTCTGAGCAGCTCCTCCTCAACCGGGCAGTCTGTGTTTCTCACAAAGGCACACACAGAGCTGAGTTTAGAAAGGCAATAATGGGCATCTGGCCATTAAAAAGGGCTCATTTTTAGCAAGGAGAGGACGCACAAGCATCTACAATGTCCTTCAGCAACTGCTGGTGCTCTCTGCAGGGAGAATGTCAGCTACTCTAATAACCCTGTTAATGGCCAGTGCTTGCATGTGCATCCACCAACATCAAAAGCTCCAGCAGCAAACAAAGTGTGACACCCACTGGGACTGCACAGACTGAACTGATAACTCTGTAATGCCCAGCAATTACAAGTGTGTTCAGGTCCATCACCACACATGCAACTAGGATTTCTAAGCAACTTGTTTTTAAGTAGATAAGTACTGAAAATCAAAATGGTAGCAACTGATTGGAGAGCACTTTAAATCAATTTACCTGGAACAATTTTCCTTCCTAAAGAGAACAAGTTTGATGTGATTTCAGTAAAATCCTCATGCTCCTGACTTAAATTTACCAACACTGAAATGGTGCAACAAATGGGTTAGCTTTTCAGCCATTTAAAAATATGACAGCGTTAATAATTTTAGGATTATAGGATCACTATTCTCTGCACATTTGCTTTGACAAACTTGACTCCAACTTGACATCCAATCCCTAGTCACCATTTCCCACCACCACACTTCACTCCTTCTCTCCTCTTTTCATGTTGTGAATTCATGGGGTAAACTGGTCACCAAAATAATCCATTATTAATGATGGATTGCATATAACGCCTGCACCTAAAATTTTGGGGGGCACCATTAATTTCTGTGAAACCAAACACTTCTAGAAAATGAAGAAGGAAAAACACTGTTTCCAGAACACAGAAGGTGTACCCTTTCCTAAGCCACCTAGAACAACATGAGCAGCATCCACAGCAGGTTGAAGGCCCAGTAAAGATGCCAAAATGCTTTACTTTTCACTAACGTAGTGGGGGAGAACTGACTTGGTCAGGACACCTCTTGGCATTTTGGCTAAGGTCAAATATAGTGTAATTGCAGCACTTCAGCTCAGGAAAGAACACCAGAGGGTTGGTAACTTTATAATCTGTATATTCCTCCAGGAAGGAAAGAAGCTTCTGTTGGTAACCTCAGTAACTATCACCTTGAACACAAGAATTCTGCTTAGCTATCAATCTATTCAATCTATTCAGATTTCCCCAGGAATAAGTAATGGGTGGAAGGAAATGCAGCCCTTAACTGCACAGAATGTGTTTCTGGTTTGTTCCCAGCTAAATTGAAGCACTAAATATTTGTAAAATGTGTTTGACAAAGATTTTACTCTAAGTAAGGAAAATCAAGCACGTCTCCCTGGTATTCCAATCTCCTAATAAATCCTTGTAAAATTATAAACAGCTCTCAAACACTTAATCGACCATATAGGAAATTGTCACCTCGACAATAAAACCTAAGTTCTTCTGGGGAGAAAAAAACATTAAGCATACTGCAGTGCAGTAGTTTGAAACATGTTCTGTGAAGACATGAAATAGCTATACAAGAAAGCAGGACAAAGTGTCAGAAAGCTTTCGTTTCAAGACCTCATTCAGTGCTGGAATCATAACAGAACTCACTGAGGCTGAACAGCAAAGGTTCAAGATACAGGTCTGGTAATTCTCTTACACAGAAAAAGAACAGGGGAAAAAGATTTCTAGTTACAACAGCTGAAGTCACAATTTAACAGAATAGTAGAGAGAAGTGTAAAGGATCTCTTCTTAGAATTCAAAATTGTCAGCCTACAGTTGAATGAACGCCGACCACATGTATGGACATCAGGAGGTCCAGAGTTCCCCTAAGAGGCACATAAAAAAGAGACATAAAAATTACTAGAATTTAAGGTTACCAAAAAGCTGCATGTCAGTAAGGAATCATAACTTCACTGAAAATCTGACGTTGTTCAAGTGCATGTTATTTCTAATAACTAAATCACAATCTGTAGATGCTTAATGAGTAATGAAATTATATTTAACTTCCAGAACAATAGACATTGGTTATTCCTAAATAAAAACAAATCAGTCTTACAGAGAAAGAAAAATAAATACAATCTAGTTGCACCTAGATTGCAACTGCTGGAGTTTGTGAAATGTGGAAACTGCCTCAAAGGAACTACTTTTATATTTAATACATTTTGAATCCTCTTCTGTATTCTGAACATTTCAAATTGAAGGGGGTGGGGAAAGCCTGTGGGTTTGGATGTTTGCCTGAGAGATGAACATCTAAATCATCTTGACTGAGAGAGGAATTTACTGGTAAAGTCTTGAAAGTGAATAGAACTTTATTTTCCTTTGCCTTCCACGTCTTGGAATCACAAAACTCCACCTCATCACAGTTCAGAATTTTCTACTTTACTTGTGCAAACATAAGTTGTCCCATTCCCAGAAAGCTTTCCAAAGTCTGTTTTTCAGTCTACCTACAACTAGATTTTACTGAAGCTTCTAATAAGAAGAGGAAAGAAGAAAACTAATTGTGTTCAGTGTATCTCTAGTTTATTTTAAAGGGGGATGGTTGTTGATTTTTATGCAGTAATATTTACAAAGTATAGTCATTACCGTTTTCATTACTCTACCAATAAGATGAATTCCAGGGAATATTTGATGGTGGCCAAGAGCAATGCTACATGTGCTATTATAGCCAACAATATCCAGCTCTGTAAATTGTCCTTTATTGCAGCTATTACTGGATTATGGGAGTCTCATTACTAATTGATTATTAACTCAGAATAATATAATATGTTTCCAGAGAATGCCAAACAGACAGAAAACACAATGCTAAATCAATACTTATTTCTTACCTGTTTCATTCATCATATTCAATTCCCACTACACCGACTACAAAAGGCTAAAAAAAAAAAAAAATCTTTCTAGCAGTAGAGGAGACTAAATAAATCAATATGAGAGTAAATAAAAAGAAAAATAGCAGGAGAACGGAAGACTAGTCATAATTTTAAAGTGGAACAGGTAAAAGGATCCAAATATTTACAGACCTTTTTTTTTCAGCTAGCCTCCACTCCTTTTCAATAGCAGGTTTTGTTTATCTAAGTTTGATTTTATTCCTTCAAGTATTTGGCCTTGTTAAGATATAGTTTAATATGCAGCACATTACTCTGGAACTTTGGTGATCAAAACCCTACATATTAAGGGAAAATGTTCTGGGAAAGTTTATTTCCCTATCCTGAGTCTGAACACAGATTAATTTAAATTTGGTGTGCAACTAAGAAAACCTAAGCTAGCAATATGAATACTGGAAACCATTTCATAGTCAAAGGAGTGTCTTGTTGAGCACTTTTGGAATCTGGGCACCACAAACTTCAGGTCTGGATAGTTTTTTCTATACATCCTCCTTGATGTTGATGTAAAAAACCAGAGTCAACCCAACCCAACAGAAAAAGACATCAAACTAACAAATTATAGCAGACAGCTGAGGTCAATGCACATATATTGATCATCTGAAGTTTGACTTCAATAGCTGCTCCTTTGCCAAGCACACAGTCTCTCAGTTAAGGAATAACCATAGTTTTTCTTTGACTGCACAATGATTTCCAGTATTCATAAATTCAACTCTTTTCCTCCCCAGCAATTGCCAAAGCACACTTTTACACCACCTCCTTACTAAAAAATAAATACTCTGAAAATTAAAAGGGAGTAATTTAATGTTTTCTAACCAGCTTGACAAATACCAGCATGAATAAAACAGGAAAGTATGAAAGAAGCAATATTGATCCCAAATATATAAGTACAATAAATATCTTTAGATATATCTATTATAAAGTCATTCAAATATAAGTGTAAATTGAAGCTGCTGGCTTTCCTACCTACAAAAGAACAAGAGATATTATCTTGATATTTTGCTGCCATCAGTAGAGGTTACTGCCCACCAACTCTACCAGGTAATTGCTCTCCAACATGGTTAAAAAAATGCTTTAATTTGTGGGATAGAATTGCAACTATGTGAGTAACCAGAATCACTTCATAAGAACATTGTTCAGGAGAGGCTATGTGAAATTTAAGGTAGCAAATCTGAGAAAAGTGCTCAGTACTGAAGAGTTGTGGTGTCTTCTTCATGTAACTGAGTCACGAAGTGACTTCAGTTGTTCAGTCAATAAATTATCACAAGGAGGTAGAAGTGGACAGTCTGGGAAGAAATAGGTACTATATATGTCTAACTTCACCTCAACTCTTCAATGATACATGACAACAGTTTATGTTAATAAATTCCTTTTCCTGCTCAAGGATAAAGGGTGAAGAGTCCTTATTTGAAAAGTTCCTAGTGAAAAAAAAAAAAAAAAAAGGACAGAAAAATAGGAGGCGGATTTTTTTCTGCTAAGAAAAATGTGAATGATTCAATTGTTAAAAAATTACTAGATGGGAATAAAACTATCTTCTACTTCAAATGAAGGATATCTGAATTCCTGGAAAGACTGAATCTCTTAAGCTGAAATGAACTCCTTACAAGTACAGCCTCATGTATGAATGTTAAATAAATAAGTCAGCTACTCCTGTAGAAGTGCAGTTTAAGTTCATACTGAATATATTTTGCCAAATTTTATGCACTGAGAATAAGTTCATAAAGGTCAAGTTCAGCCAAGGGAAATCTACCTCTCCAAGCTCCCCTAAGGATAATCTGGAACATCTGAAGTTGGCCTCCAGCTTTGAATTGAGCTCACACTAATGAGCAAGAGAGAGACAGGGACTGAATGAGTGAGAGGCTTGAAAAATTCACGTTGTTTGCAGCAGCAGAATAGCCCACAAAGAGCTGCAGGAGACTGACATAACTTGGGGCAACACTTTGCACAGGGATCTGTGTGCAGACATCCCGACTGCATCGAATCTGGGTTACTGGAATGTCATTAACAGCCTGGCAAGAGCACAGACTTTAGCACAAAGAGAAGGGACAGCTGCAAAGCTTAACAACTAACCAAGGAGCCTGATTAGATAAAGTGGTTAATCCCCACATCTATCTACAGATGACTGAAAGGAAAGGCTAAGCTTGGTGAGAACTCAAAAGAGGATCCTAAACTAGGATCTCTGCATTCTTAATAAAACCATATTACTAGTCCCTTAACCACACACAGATGTAAAAAAGCCTCAGAATGGTGTCTTTTACAAAGAAAAAATGAAGTTGCAGCAGTGTTTCTCTGCTGTAGAAACACAGCAAAATGACTCAGCTGCCTCTCTAAGCATCACTAGTTAGTTAATACTGACAGATAAGTCAGATACAAGTCTGTGTAAAGTACTAAATTAGGTTAAATATGAATGATGATGTGAGCCTCTCCAGCCACATTGGAAATGATGTCAGGAAGGTCTTTATCCTTCCTGGATATGACTTGAAATTGATACAAAGATTGGAATCGATATTTCATTTTCTGAAGGATGCAAAGGAGAGAAAAGTAAACGACTTAAGCTGAGGAAAGGACTCTGGATTCCTATTTTGTTATTTCTCCTGGTTTCTCATGATGTCCCCAAAAGACAAAGAGGTGTTTTCTGAGCCAGTGTGTACTCCCTGCACTAGAAGCAGGAGTGGAGATTGGAGGATCTACTTGGTGGAATCCAGAAGCATGGAGACATCTACACTGTGGGTTTTTGTCACTTGTGAGTGGTCATTTCTTTGCTTTAGGAGCCTTCATATGCATGTCAATTCTTGGAAACAGTACAAAATTTCTGAAAGCTGGACAAGGTATGGAAATGATACATACTTCATATTTTTAATTCCACATTTCATCTCTGTGCACTTTTAAGCTAGAGTTATGTGATACTGCTAAGTTTGTAAGTTATTTTGATAAGCAGTTCATGCTTTTGTGGTCAAATAAATAATGATAAATAGAAGTTATTTAATAAAATATTGTGGTTTACACCACAAGTTATTAATATCTTACTCTAAGTTCATGGCTATTTCAAAGACCAAAAGTAACAAGCTTTCAGCAGACTTGACACTTTTAGTGCATGGTATTTCACAGGTACTCACAGTGGGAGGAAAAAAAAATGAAAAAGAAACCTATATTTCAGCCCTACTCAACAATAGAATTCTTACATGCTACCTTGGTGCAAAATTCAATTCTGCAAAACATACGACACACTAGAACTTTACTTAACAGAAAGGTATTGAAAAATCTCAAAGCCAATAATAACATCACATAGCAGAGCACCCACTCTACCCACCTCAATGTCTAGTCAAAAATGGTCACCCAGTTTCTCTTCTGCAGCCCGTGAAGCCAAATGGCCGTTTCTAAAGGCAGTGCACTTCATGTGTCTTCAAAAGGGATTGATCACCTCCTTGCAGTTTTTTACTGACTGGAAGGAGGCCTAAGCAATTGGCCTAGAATAGACATTTTGATGGCAATGGTAGGTAAATCACAGCAGAGTTTACTGTACAACACAAAAATCTCAGATTGTTTCAAAACCTTGGTCTGAGAAACATCTTCCCACGGACTACACGACTTCACATAGCAGCTCAATCAATTGGCCAGTTCAAACCCAACTTCACACTTGGGTAAACACTCAAAACTACTCCTCATTTAAACCTAAGTTTGCTGTGTCTGGTCCTTTGGCCTTGGGCACTCTGACTGGGTATGCTAATACAAACCCAAACAACCCAAAAATAAAGGCTGAGAGTAATCTCAGTTTGGTACCCCATCTAATCTGTCAAAATCATGTTATATATAAAGAGCTGCAGGTACAAAATTGCTGTTGCTTTCTAAGGAAATGAACATGGGCAGCACAATTCAGTGTGGAAAGTGCTCCAGATCTTGCTGGCATTTCCCATATTTTATTGACAAAGCCGCTGGTTTGTGAAGGTATCTTGCCTCACAAAAAATGGAACAAGCCAAATAGGATCAAATCCACAGGACTCTGGAACGATGTTCATGAACTTAAAAACCTAAGAAGGCTGCCTAACAAAGCCAAAAACCTACAGGCTCTGGGAGAATGCTGAATTAAGGACCATGCAGCCAAAATATCCCACTGGAAGTTAAAGAAATTTAAGGATGGAATTTAGCATTAATAAGAACAGAAGCAATCACTGAAGTTCTACTTAGATAATAACATGGCATCAAAATTGAACAAGTTCTGATTTTCCTTCTGCTAGAATTTGTTCATCCCTAATTGAACCATTAATTCTTTTTTTCCTTCCTATCAGAAAAGAGCCATTTATCATTAAGATGAAATTCCTGTCCAAAAAAGCCCAAAAGACACACTTCCTCCTTCCAAAACCACTTTTTTTTTTGACCTTTACAAAGGTAGCTTGAATGAAGGAGATGAAGTAATTGCAAACCTTTCAGAAAGTAATAATGTAAGCCTGAACAGCAATCTAGTTTATTCATAGAAGTCCTTCCTCTAATTGTTCTCCAGCATGGCCTTGGATTATATCCAACTGAAAGCTGAATTAAATACATACATTATGGGCATCACTACACTACAAATAGTGTGGAAAAGATGTGCAGTTTCTGCATTACATCCAAAACTAATGCAAACCAATTAGAATCTTTTAATTATGGTTGAGCAAACCCGAAAACACACTAGTAAGTGTCATGATTCAATTTGGTCCCCTTCTCACCCTATTGACATTCATTTAAATCTCAAAAAGACCTATTCTTCCCCAGAGTCTATTTTTTATGCCCAAGTAATTTAAAAAAAAAATAAAAAAATAAAATAAAACAACCTGAAAACCCACAAGCCCCACAGAAGCCCCTGACTATTTACAAGACAAAGTGATCATTAACGCACCAAATGGTCTTTTTGGCCACCTTTTGTAGCTTTGAGGCCAGAATACATCCCATGAGGTAACTATCCAAGAGCAATATCCAAACACGGATACGCTCCAGCAGAAGTTACTCTTAGCCTGGTCACGTACAATCTGAGCTATGCTGGATTTGGAGGGGAGGAAGGGTTTTTTGTGCTGTGATGGAACATTATGGTATAACTGATTCCTAATTGATGTGCAAAGTAGCACCTTAGATCACTGCAAATCAGAACTCAAGATCCTGTTCTTTCCATACCTGTGAACAATATTCAGAGTGCAATTTCATTTTCCAGTTCTAACTAGAACCATGGGCAGGGACACCTTCCACCAGAAGATCTTTAAAGTCCCTTCCAACCCAAATCATTCTATCATTCTATGATTTGTAGTGGCACACTTCTCTGCAGAGCAACACAGGATCCAGAAGAGAGTTTTTAATGAAACAGCAGCAGAACCAGAAACTTTTTGCTCTACAGACCAGTATCTTGAAGCCTCTGAGAATGCAGACTTCTAGGATGGACTCTGAAAAAAGTAATTTTCCAACCAAGGAAAAATAAAAAGTCATGTAATATCATCCCTAAATAAAATTATGAGGATATGCTCAATAATACATATAACAAATTGCTATGCATAGCCCCAGATGTCACAGATACTCCAAATATTATTGTATTACACCTAACTTTCAAAATAAAAAATGTCATGGGGACAGCTATAACTACTTCATAATACATGGAGGCATGTGTTAATATTTGAGAGTGATCAGAGTAACACACATGTCATCTCTCTAGAATAACAGATCTGGAAATTCTTAAACTTGCTATGATTTTTTTGTTAAAAGGCAAATTTAAATACATAGCTGGTTACTAATTACTTAAGAGGAACAAGCAAAAAAAGTACCAGACTCAATTCTTACTCCACACAAAAGATCAGTGACTTCACCTGACTGTGGTGCTGCATAAAAATAACTAAGGCCAAGGGCATTACAGAAAATATTAAACTACTACAAAATCTGTGTTTCGGATAAATTACTATACAGTCTTCTAAATTTCTGTTGTATTTTAAATCATTACCAAAATTAACTTAGTCCCTTCCGTTAAAGGCTATTTCAGGCCTCAGAGAACCACTTTTAATAGTCCTGAGACAGAACAAGATATATGATCCTATGTATGGATCCAAAAGGGTTTGTTTCAATAATCAGATCCACTGAAAAGTAATCCAAGCCATCTCATCTCTAACATCCAGTGATGTAAGCTACATGCCTTGTATCCAGAGGCCATAAAACGTCCCTAAACCCACCAGGGAACAATGACAAGAGCAGCGTGTCAAGACACCCGCGTTCTTCTGTCAGTCTGCACTACAAAAAAGCTTTTACACCTACGTTTTCCTTGCTAAACTGTCAAAGATTTCCCTATGAATACTTTATTTAAAATATTTTATTAAAAAGGTGTCACTTAATGAAGTTAAACTTGATGCTCAAGACCAGGTAGAAAGGTTCTTTTAACATCAGCAACTCAGAGGCCGGCAGTCAATGTCGAAGGATATAATGCAAACACAGAATCATGCTTCCTACCCATTGGGAGGAATTAAGGACAGTTGTGCTACCATGAGTCACTCTGCCTTCTGGTACGCTGCCTGCATTATTCCAAATATCAGCTACTGATCTGATGCCTGACAGAGTCCAACTCCTGCACAACCACCAGCAGAAATGAAGGTTTGATTCTGGAAGGTTCCTGAACTTGTAGCTCTGGAAGGTTCCTGAACTTGTAGCTCTGCTGTTGTCAGGCAGGGGCTGGAAGCGCTTCTTTGTGGTACCCAACACAGCAGGACAGTTGCAGAACAGAGATTTTGTCAGAAAGCAGTATACTAAAGATTACGAGCAGAGAGAAAATTTTCGCAGTCTGGAGATGAGATGTGTCACACCTAATCTCAAAACAAACCTCGGGACAATGTCAGAGAACTCCACAAACTAAAGAGCTGGCAGCACACGCCCCTTCATACAAACATGGCTGATGTACAAGATAAACTCACATTATCACTGTCAATTAACTGCTAATTACAGCTCAGATGAGCATTACCTTGTTCAAATATTTTAGCAATTTCAACACTTGCAGTGGTCAGGGTAGGCTGCTCAAACACAGCAGAAAAAAAAAAGAAATTATTATATTCTCAGTCTATAAGAACACTCTAATGACTCCTTCTCTTCTTGTATTTCCCCATCTCATCCAATCATTAAACTTGATAGGGTCTTCTCTTCAGAACTGCTGTGATTCACAGTGTTTTGTGTTGAGAAGAGCTTGCATCTTTTTTTTTGCTTGGAGCAGTCAAGCAGAAATAAGATTCAGGTTCTGGAACTAAGTATCAGTAATGCAGCTGCACAGTCCCTTTATACCTGTTTAGAGATCATCTCACTAAAATAATCATAATCCCATTTAATCCTAAAAAATACATTTTTTGTTATGTATTTAATAATTTGTTACCTAAATATTTGTTAGCTTAACTGTAAAATTGCAATGAAAAAGATTATATAGCTTTAAATGCCTTGTGAACTTTATGAAGGCATTCCACTTTAATTCCAGTAAGAGGAGTTAGTGAAGCACTACCTGTGCATTTACACCCAATCTGTTTGTAGCTATGTCAAAAATAAAACAACTAATCTCAGCAGTGACAAAAGTGACATCTGGAATAGGGAAAAGCAAAGGAAATGACAGAATCTACCAGTTATTACTCAGGCATTAGCACAAAAAATACTTGCTATAGGAAGGGACCTCAATACACGTCAGAAGAGAATGTAACTGCTATATTTTACACGTCCTGTTTACACTGACCATAAACTGCCAGATAGGCATTCTGTATTTCAACAAAAAGAGAGTAACAGGGCTGCCACTAATAGTAACACACAATAGAAATAATAGGTGGTCAGAAAACCAAAAAAGTGTAAGGAAATCACAGTGGGAATGCAGCTGACACAGTAAACTATATGCTTATTTTTAACTGTGACAACATGGTAATAAAATACAGTACATGATGGCATCACAACAGGTAGCACCTTCTAGCTCATGAATAAAACAAAATGCAAGGCTAAGTGGCAATACATATATTCTCTTCAAAGCTTAAATAAATTCCTGGATCACAAAACAAATTTTTATTCTATACATATACACAAACACAAACAGTAGTAGCTTTATTTGCAGAGGAAACATGCACAATGCAAATGTGCCATATCTGGCTATTCCACAGTAGTTTCTGTTGTTGTTGTTATTATTATTATTGTCTGCAGAAAACCCAAAAAGACAGAAAAGAGTACTAAGGGAGCCAGCAGAAGAGCTCACAGAGGCATTTTCCATGATTTACAAGCAGTCCTGGCTAGGGGGAAAGTCCCAAGTGACTGGAGGTCAGCAAATGTGACACTGATCTACAGGAAAGGCCAGAAGGAGGATACAGGTGTGTCAGCCTGACCTTGGTGCCAGGGAAGGTCATGGAGCAGATCATCTTGAGTGCCATCACACAACACATACAGGACAGCCAGGGGATCAGGCCCAGCCAGTATGAGATTGTGAAAGATGGGTCCTGCCTGACCGGCCTGAGCTCTTACAACAGCATGACCCGCCTAGTGGATAAGGGAAAGGGTGTGGATGTGTCTACCTGGACCTTATTAAAGCCTTTGACACCATTTCCTACAGCATTCTCCTGGAGAAACTGGCTGCTCATGGTTACACCAGGGAAGGTTTAGATGGGAAAATAGAAAAAGAGGGGGAAAATGGTTAATTTAGGAAAAAAGATTCTTTCACTGCTTCTGGAATCACCTTAATGATCTGAATGTTGTCTTATTGAGGTCTTATCTCACAGAAAATTTAAATTTCTTGTCAGAGCTGGAATCTGCATTCACCTCATGACAATCCCTGTAGAAAACTCAGGCAGCACTTCAACTCCTGCACATAGCCAAGCAGATTTTGTTTTCCCTAGACAGTCATTTAGTTTGCTGACTGAAACTTGCAGTCAGTCCAGGGATTCAGATGCTACATAACAGACTACTGCAGCTTTGTTTCATGGAATAACATTTCAGTTCTGTTCATGGCATGCAAGGCCACATCTGGAGCACCCAGTCCAGTTTTGGACTCCCCAGCACCAGAGAAATGAGTGAGTTCAGCACAAGGTCTTCACTGAGAGACCTGCAGCACTGGACACAGCTCTTCTTGACCCTAAACAACCTAAAAGTTCAAGTTATCTTCAATGTTGGCTCTGCTTTTAGCAAGGGGTGAGATAAACCACATACCAAAGGTTCTTCAGGTCAGTTATTCTCTAATTATACTGTATTATATTTAAATTATTTGATTTGTTACAAATCTTACAGTCATTTAGTAGATTTATTTTTTATGTACGCATAGACCTTATTTATGGAGCTTTATGTTATGCAAAACCACATACTTGCAAAAAGAAACAAATCTCAGAAAGACAATTCCCCAACCCTACCCCTGACAGAGAAGTTTGGTGGGAGTCTGTTTTCCCTTCTATCACCGTGGTTTCTAAGCACTGTAAAAGTCAAGAAGATCATTGTGATCATTACATGTTTGAACAATCCAGCAAAGTAAAGACTGCAAATGTTTGTTTGTATCTTGTTGGTTGTTTTCCTTTGTTTTAAACTGTCACAGTGTTTTTCAGACTTTTCTGAAAGGAAGCCCAGTTGTTAACTATTGATCCTTCCCAGACTGTTTCTTGACAGGCTTAAGGAATCTCTGCAAACACCCTCAATACCAGGATTACTGACAGGCATTGAGTTACATGGTTTGAAGTTGTCAGGATTTTATCCCTGACTAGAAACACTCTTCTCATCAAAAGTGCTGTTAAAATTTAAAACTTCCTGGTCTCGCTCAGATGACATCTCTGATGTGTAACAAAACAACTCCTATTTGTCAACAAGTTCTTGACAAATTCTACCTCTGATGCCAGGAAAGCAATTTCTGGCTAGGTGACAGACACAGCACCCTTCATCCTAGAGCTCTGTTAGAATATCAACCAAAGTTTCCTCTCCCAGTGTTCAATGATCCCCTCTGACTTTGAAAACATAAGAAAGTTTTCAACAAGGGGAGTCGTATTTCTCACATACAAGTCTGAGGATTGCCCCACCTTCTAGGCAGAACATAGTTTCTCATTAACACTGTATTACCTGTATGAACTGCAAAAGTTACCTTTTTAGTCAATAACAGTAAAAAAAAAGATTAGTAAGGCAGTTAACAGAATTTCCAGAGCTCTCTCCTGCAACCAAACAATACAGTGACAAGCTACAGAGTTTGAAACTCGCTCATCAAGTATTGCAGACATGTAATTCCCTGTCTAGTAAAGTCAGAGTCAGCAACACAAGCTATTCAGATCAAAAAGAAAAAAGAAAGCACTCTGATTAGGAGTTATATACAAATGGGAATGATCCAAAGGAGGAGGAGTTATGTATAATTGGATCAGGGTGGTTCAATCAAAGTCTGAAAATAGTCACTTCAGCAAATGCAAGTGAAATCAAGAGATTTTTTTACATACTATAAAGAAAGGCATTACCATCTGATCCTGAAAATTCTGCTTCAGCCCGTTTAAAATGGTCGACCAGAAAAATCGTATTTAGTCCTGCAAATAATTCTGACATTGAAAACTGCGATTTTAATCCAAAATAAGAACTGATTGAAATGAGAAACATCAAAATTCTCTATTTTATGCCTAAAATACCTCACCAAATACATGGCACATTACTTAAAGTTAAAAAAAAAAAATAAAATGTAAAAGATGCCACAAGTACATTTTGGCGATGTTAAAAACATGAAAAATTCTGTAGTTTCACTGGCTACAAGGAATCCACACGGGAAGTGCAGCTCTGCTCCAGCTCAGGGAATTTCTTGTCCTTTCTGGTTTTGCATTTTAATCACTCAAACAAGTCACTACAGATTCTCCCACCTATAGTGCTGTAAGCTGACAACTACAGTCTTTGCTCATTTGAATGTCTAGTCAAAAGCGAATTACCTTTCCCACAACATGTGCTACAATCATTTTCCTGTTACGAAGATCTATGGCTCAAATAAAAGTGCACCCTTTTCTCAACATTTTCAAGACTTGCAAACAATCTGTTTAGGCGACATCACTGCCAGGTAATCTCAGAAAATATATGGGACTTGAAAGCACTGTAATTATAAAAAGCCTTTAAAACATCCTGATGTCATGGTAACACATGTCATGGGCCATTAGCAATTCTACCACTACCAACCCAAGAGCATCTGAGCACTGTTTCTGAAAACAAAACAATAAAAATTTAAAGGAATATGATACAACAAGGTTAGGGGAAATGTCAATGATTTCAGGAAATCATGTTTGTCCATGAGGATATTTTTGATTCTCGTATTTGACTTTATGTGGCTTACCCAGAAAATCTTCAAGCCCCTGGTTTAGAATGATCATACTAGGCAGTGCTGCTCTCAATTCTACTATTAATATTTCATTATTTCTACATTTCTGTAGATCTAAAAAGGAGAGTCAGATTTCAATAAATAGGTTCCATTCAATCATTAGTCACTGGTGAGCTGTAAAGGAAAATTCATGGAAAAGCATCAAGAGGAGAAAAAGAGCCAGGGTTAAATGATTATCAGCTTCACTGCTGTCAATCACATGGGTTGTAACACAATGATGTCAACAAGGTTATACCACATTGTATAAACTTTTGCTTCTGTTAACCTAAAAAGATGTGGGTTATAGACCTAAAGATACACTAAATGAAGAAACAAAGACACAGGCAGCATCTCACAGGGCAATTCTCTGCCAGAAATCTCTCACTATACTGGAGCAATGTTATTGACTTTAAACATTTCTGTGCTGAGAAGATTATAAAGCAGTTCATAATCATTTGAACACGAACATGAAATCATAAGTAAAACACAGAGGTATCTACCCTTTCAGAAAAAATATTACCCAGAATTTTAACAACTGTGACATTTCTTAACATGTTCTCAGTACAGTTCTCATAATTGTATTTCCTGTTCCCAAAATTCTCTTGGTTATTATCAATTAGTGTAGCAAATACAGAAAGTCAATTAACATTGACATGTCTTGGACAGAATCCCATAACGCTTTGCAAGCTTACAATAGGCAGATTCCATGTGATAAAAATTGTCTGGCAAAAAATATCTTCATACAAATGAGAGCTGGTGACAGCTTTATTTAGTTCACTACTTAGCTCATTCTTCTTTTCTACCACACACACCACCTACTGTGCAGTGCAAATGAACACATTTGTGTGCTGTTCTGTCAGAAATCCTGCCTAAGTTCACCTTTCCAGTTCTCCACATTGTGCAGACAGTGTTGGGGGTTTGGCAGGGGTCAGATTTTTTTTTTTTATTTGGTTGGCTCTGGGGTTGTCATTGGATTGTTGTTGTGTTGTTTATAATGTGAAGAGCTTCTTCCATGAGATTGCCAACTGGCAGAAGAGGCAGCACCATTCAGTCACTGGTTGAGATTGCACAGTTCAAGTTCTCAGCTGTTGTAATTCACCACATGCTTATTTATGTTACAGGTTTTTATCGTGCACATGTCAAAACATTGTATGTGAACTGAAGGAATAACAAAGGCTTTTATGAGGAGACAAAAATGCACATGTGAACAAGTGCAAGCAGATAATCTGTGAGTAAAAATAGAAATGAAGTATTTATCAAGTTATAGGTAAGATTGTGAAAAATATTCTCCTGTTGTGTCTCAATAAGCCTCATTTATATCCTGTCTCATTAAGCGGTAGATCAGCATGAGAGCCAAAGGACTAACTTGCTTCTTTTTCCAAGTTCCATATCCATCAAGCATTAGGCTGTTTGCTTCTTTTCCTGTTTTGATAGGATAGACACTCAGTTTATTTGATACTCCCCTTATAGGGAAAACAAGTAGGGGTAACACTCAGGTAATCCCCTCTAATTAAGTCCTGTCATGAGAGCTTAACAGTGTGAATGCTCATCAGAAACTCTCATTCTGATATGCCAGCTACTGGCAAATTATGAGTTGCCAAACATAATCAAGAGAATGAATTACAAGAGCTATCAGCAGTGTCAGGCTGGATAAGGAAATGGATGTTCACTGCACAGCCACAGCTGAGACATCCCCAATAAACTGCAGAAGGCTCTAATTAATAAAAGCTGTGGAAATATCAAATAATTTTTTTTACACCAACAAGATTATGAATTTCAAATAAAAACAAATATTCAAATCATTAATTCTGAGTGCGTTTTCCATTTTTTTTAAACACTTACATATATTCTTTTCCTATATTGTTCACTACTCTAATGTGTGGAGCATTGAACATATAAATTCAGGTTGTATAACAGGTCTATTATTAATAACTTTCTATTAGAAGACAAAGAATAATACTTGTGGTTTCTGATAGCAAAAATTTTCATCAAACACTCTTGAAAATATTGGAAAAGGGCTACTTTTGATAATGGGAGAACTGGAGAAAAATTCTAGGAATTTTTTCATGTAGAGTTTTCCTGAAGTGTTATCAGTATCTTAAGGTATTTGTAAGATGTTAAAGCTTTTCACTCTCCAAGCCAGGTACTTTCTGCTGAGAGCATTTTGGCTCCAGTTATATCTCATGGAAACAGCATCAGCAGATAATGAGCTACAAGTCTGATCACCTTAAATGCCCAGTGCAGAACAACCAAAAGAGAACTAAATTCAAGCCTAGGGAATGGGTTTCTTTACTCAGCAAAAACATTTTAGGCACCCTGCCACAACAGCACTAATGCAGGGTGCAAATATTCAATTTGCATTGGTATTCACAAAGGTTAACTTATTGATCAAGGAATCATCTGCATCAGCCAGCTGGGAATACTCAAGTAGGAATCTGTCGATCCCTCTTCCTGTAACTGATTCTCTGTGGGACACATCCTAGTTATTACAACAGCTAGAATTCCTGAATACCCTTGTGGTTAGGGTTCTTACCAGAGAGACATCAGTTCCAGGCTCTAGTCACATATTTGTAGAAATGCATAAATATTTTGAAAGACTGATGTATTCCATCTCTTAGGAAGAACCTCTAACCAATAAACTAAAGGCACATTTTCTCACTCAGTATCAATGATGACTTAATTATCCCAAGAAAGATAAAGGCTTCAAAAAGAAGGATTTAAAGACTCCCACTGCAGAATCCTTCCAGCTAAGCAGTATGGGCATCTTCCTCTACATTCATCTCTACCACTACCCATGGTTCTATAACCAAAGAATGCTTTAATGCAAACAAAATGGAATGGTAAACCTCTCATATTTTGTTGGGTATCAGATAATGTCAGTGGCTCTGCACTGAGGGGTCTGTGGGTGCACAGACTACACCTGTGCTGACAAAAGGGCTATACTTAGCTAGTAAATCCATGTGGAATTTAGGAGAAGAGCTGGGTATTCGGCTGACAAACATCATTAAAAGGTTGTTACTTCTCTGCATACCCAATACTGGCCCATGGTGGAAGCTAAGCACACACTTCTGGAGCTTTACATTTTGAGTTTACAAGGCTGAAGAATTCACTTTGCAGCACTTCCCTCCTGGGTCAGACCCCAAGCCAGAAGAGTACCAAAGGCAGAAAATGGGAGCACGTGAAGATCTAAGGCACAAAACCAGGCAGGTGACAGAAAGACTGGGAGAGACCCAGTTTTACACAGGTGCTCCTAATTCATCAGCTCATTAATCATCGTTCCCTGGACATAAGACAAATCCAGCAATATCAGAAGTAGCAAGGTACACAACTAGACAAGAGGGATTGATAACAACATGGCTCAGGCAGGGGCAGTCCCAAATGCAAGGAAGATAGGTGCCAGGCTTGTCCCAGCCCTTTGAAAAGTGGCCAAGCTGTGCACACTGCAATAAGATTAAGATATTTCTATCCCTTTCCATATACTACTGCGCTGCTTTGTTATCCCTGGTCTAATAACTCATCCGACTTGACAGGCAACCAATCAGACTAACAGCAAAAATGAAATGCAAAAAAGCTGCAAGCATTTACCAAACCTCCGGTTTTCCAACAGTTCTCATCTTAATTCATAGTTATTCGATCATTATTGACTGTGAAATACTCCAGTGGGCCAGAAGATTCCTTATTAACACCTACCCATTCACGTGATACCTTTCCAGCATTCTGTAACTCATATGTTCCCATACAACATTTACTTGCAGTGTTTTCATGCACAAGCTCTCTCCAACTCACAGTAGAAACAAAATTGCTGCCACAGTTCAATGGCACTGATGTTCTCCTGGCATTAATTCTTCTAATGAAATGTTGAAAATAAATACTATGGAAAGTAGAAGTGTTAGGAAGAAAAATGCCTCGTATACACATTACCAGAACTTCTCATCATTTTCTTGTGGTACTTACAGAAATGCAGTGTTTTGGAATAATAGAAAGAATCCAGGGCAGAAGATCCAGGAAAACCATTTACTCTGCTCAGTGTTTGCTAAAAAACCTCCTAAGCCAGCAGCATAGACATCTTTATGGTTAATAAAATGACAGAAACTTCTAAGTATGATTCGAAGTACTATGAAGCGCAACAGGCCAAAGGAATTTAAAGTCAAAATGTGCCTCTACTGAAAACAAAGTCCAGAGAACTCTCTGAGATATAGCTGTAATTACAGCTACCTTTATCTGAAGTCAGGCATGGTGAATCCGTTGTCCCTGTCATACATTCGCCTGGGAGAAAGAATCACATCTAAATGACAGCTCAAATATGCATAACTGCTTTATTAATTTGGATGATTATTTTCATTCCCCAGTCACTAGCCCACCTTTTTTAGAGAGAAAGTTTAGTTATAAAAGGATGCTCAATGAAGAAATGTAACAACTACTTCAAAAGCAGCTGAATTGGGATTTAAATCAGATTATGCACTAGATTTTATGTTAAAACTCCATTAGCATCTCTCCACTCCCACAAGACTAAATAAGACTCATTGCTACAATCATACCCTGCGCTTCTCATGTGCAATTTCACTTCTGTGACATACATAAATCCTCAGTGGAGGTATATTAGCAATATAAAATTTGCCATAACAAAAAGTACCAAAAAAGATCGATGATTTAATTTACAGGTGGGAAATTAATTCAAATTGTATAGTTTGTTTCATCCAAGAAGCTCAACTGCAGATGAACATTCTCTGGGAATTATTAATTCAAAACTGGATCTTGTTTTTTAAACTGAGTTACTACTTTCTGTCTTCAAACCAAAACCCAGAGGCCTGAAATAATTTCTTCACGCCCCTCTAATTCTTTTTTTTTTTTTTTTCCTAATGTAGAGATGAAATCTCTTCTTTAGTAAAGATGAGCAAAGCCTGTGAATTTCCTGTGTATAAACTTCATGGTCAGAGACTCACCTCACTAGGGATTGCTGATATCCTATTACCCTGGTCTTTTGAACAGAGAAAAAGATAATAATTTTAGAAAACCATCTGTTTGCCTACGATAAACCTTGTTTTCTCCATGAAGCTAGAATTGGAAACTTAACTCTGGTAAATTATTTTATAAATACTGCAGTAATAAGTGATGGGAGGGTTGCAATTCCTTTAGGTTTCATTGTATACTGCTTAACATTTCAGCTGTTTTGCTGTTAAGCAAAAGGAAGTAAGAAATTAGGTCTATCTCCCAAGTCTTCCAGAAACATAATTGTAACACATCTCTGTATCACAGAGTACCACAGACAGAACACAAACCTGTTATTCTTCAAAAATTGTGGGCGCAGTTTTTTCAACACTTAAACACAGTAAATTTTAAGGAAATTATTCACTCTAAAGAGAAATTCACTCAATTAATGTACCCCCATGGAAAAAAGAAAATAAATCCACCGTGCAGCATTTGTGGCATTATTCTAAGTCCAGTCAAACAACTTTTGACTTCCTAGGGAGATGCTGTTTCCAAATTGAACATATACTCCCGTGCATTTATCTATTATTCACATTTTCTGTTGATAAACCTGAGTCATTTCACTTACCAGGAAAATAAAGCTCCTACAGAAGAGGTAATCACATAAGAATACCTTGAAATAATAACTGAACACCAAGGGCACCTTTGATAGAAAAAGCAGAGTGGAATTACCTAAATTAAAATATTAGCATGGGACAGAGATTTCCTGCTATAGTTGAAGATAAACTTCATTCAATTCTTTCAGAGTACCTGAATTATCACTGGTTTACTGTTCAATCTAAAGTAAAATGTTATTCCTCATGACCCTTTTGTTATTTGGCATCCCCAGACAGAGGATGGGAGAAGAAATCTTAGTTTTATTTACATATCTTACAGCTTTTGTCAATGCCATAGTCTTCCTTCTATTTAATTATTATCATGAAGTAATAAATTTTTCCAGAGGCAAAGGGAGTGTTTTGAAGCAGAATCAGTATGAATACAGCTAGCAAATAAGACTCTTAATCTGTAGTTACATGAAAGTATTTGAAAAAAATGAATATATTTTAAATAAGAGGTACAGAAAATGTCATAAAGGTTGGGAAACTGATGATTAAATACCCTCAGAAAGAAATCTGTTCTGCAAATACCACTTAAACTACATCTGAATGACAAAATTCTGGGAGCTGCACATATCTTGACCCTTTAGAAAGTCAGACCTCTGACCTCAGCATTCCAATGTGAGGTTACCATCAGCAGGTGCTTGCAAAAATACTGTGTGTTGATGGCTTAGCACCAGTGTGACTTGGAGACAGAGCTGGAGTAGAAGAAAAAGTTTCCCTGGGTCATAAGGAGACCATTTTTCCAGTTTTCTGGCTGAGTTATAAGCACCAGACTTTGCAGCACAGATAATTACTTTGTGTATATTTCAGCAAGCATTTAAAAAAGATTAAAGAGAAGAGCATATTGCTCTAATATCTCCTGGAGAACTGGAGACCTGCTGAATTTGAACTTTAGAGGAGTTCAAGCAGCTGTAGTTTGGGGCCCGGTAAGTACGATGTGTCCAAACTGTCCCCAGCTATGCTGAGAAAATAGACGTATATATTCATCTCCCTTTATGGACATCACTACCTCCCTGGCCAGAATCCTCCCCAGAACAGACTGCAGTTATTGAAAGGAATACCAGCAAATGTCAGCTAACCAGACTAGTCTCCCAGCAGTGGGTAAGTCAGAGCTCAGGAGGGATCCTGAACATCCTGAAAAAAATGTAAGAGTAGTTCCCGCCACTTGCCAGCTTTTCAGCACAGGAGAAGGAAGTCTCACTCCGTGAGGACTGGCAAACCCCCAGAGTTAACACCTGTCAACAAAACAAAAGGCTGAAACTCATAATCCCCAGCTGCCTACATCTGTGTCATGGCCAAGAGTATATTAAAGGGAAAAGCACAACTGAAATGAATGCTTCTGTGTCCTTGGTTGAACCTGACACTCATAGAAGTTTTTTTCCAACCTAAAGAATTCTATGATTCTTATCTCATAGTGAAAGGAGAAACTTCTGAGTCCTAAGTCCATGCAGTAAAAGCCAAGTGTTCAGGTAAATGACAGCATGTCATAAATAAGTATTTTTTGAGGGGATTTCTCTAAAAGAAAACTCTTTTCTCCATATTTAAACTCCTGCTAATTTTATGTTTCTCATCTTGAGCTAATAGGGTTTGGGGTTTTATTTCTTGTTTCTTTGGTTTGTCTTGTTTTGAAAATGTACAGTAGAACTTCCCATTTTCTCAACAACTCTCTGAGGAAAGAGACTGCTCTTTACTGCTCCTTGCTGTGCTGAGTAAGAAGCTGGAATCTGCAGGGAGGAGAAACAGTTTAGAGAGATGAGGACAGAACAGCCAGTGCCCAAGTGCCTTTCCATTCCTTGAACTTCTGGGAACAAGAAGCTGTACGAGGTATTTGCTGAAGTAGTTTCACCTGGGAAATCAGAAGCCTTTACAAGGTGTATGTTGTCAAAGCTCCCGCAATGTGGCCAAGTAAGAAATGCCAAAAGAAAAAACCAACATTACCAGAACACAGATGGATGCCCTTAGGCCTTCTCAGCTCCTGTTAAGTTTTCTCCAGCCAGGTTCCACCCACAGCAGCACAGTCACGGTGAACCACACATCTCCTACCTAATTTGATTTCACAGAAGCATCCCCTGCCTTAAAAGGAATCATCCCGTGAGGACTGAACATTGATATCGAAAGCTTAAATTAATGCACAAACAAGGGTAGCTTTGGGAAGAGAACAAAGTGGAACTGTAAACTGAGTTTTTCTGACAAACCCCAAACATCACCACTGCTTCATCCCCCTCCCCAGGTTACACAAGTGCCAATTTCTCAGCATTTTTTCACCGGTCTTAGGAAAAAAAGGACAGCATGAGGTAAGTTTTTCCAGAGGAATCAAAATCTCAGCTCCCACCAAAGGGACTCTTATGCAATGGAGTAATCCATGCTATCTTTAGATTACCCAAACTCCTTTAACGCAGCATAAATATTCAAAAAAATCACAGTGGTTACCACAGCAACAAAGTGTGCTGTGGTGCATGAACAACTCCATGGCTGCCGGCAGGATCTGCACTACAATTGGTCTCATTACTTCATATTTTTCGCCCCATTCACCTAATGGAGCTGTACCAGCTCACATAACTCTCTATCTTCCCATTGCATCAGCATAACCAGCAGACAGAAAACTCCTCTGCACATACCACACAGGTATCTGAGTGTGCCTGCAGCTCCACAGTCACCCCAAACCCTCCAGAGTCCACCTCCAGTCCAGCTGACTTGGCTAATTCCATATTAAACTCCAGCCCTACTGCAGTCACAATATGATCAGTCTCCACTGTTCTACAATCTGAACCTGTAGCCGCCAAACACTCTCCTTCATCCTTGCTCCTTGTACGTGACACTTAACTCCTCTCCTTGCTGTCCCTCTCTGTACCACATAATTTGTGTTACGTTTGGATCATCTGAAAACCATAGTTCTTTGGAAAGAGGTGCATGGAAGGATCTTCAGGTACAACCAGTACCATTAACTGGTCATTAAACACATCAGCTGTACCAACACCAGGCAAATGGCAAAGCAGATGACAGAGGCTCTGAAGCAAGCCCAGGATTCTGCTCTAGAACAGAGAAACTCTTACTCTTGCACCAGGGTTACTTCCTCATAACCTTCACTCAAACTGTTCAGCCCAACTGGATTTGGCAGCAGCGAAAGCAGCAGTTCCTCCACTGATCAGAAGGACAGGAATGAGAGATGGGGTCTCAGGGCAAGTTCCTGGAGCTGCAGGTGACAGACTGGACAGCTTACTGCAAATCCATCAGGGCAAATGGCCCAGTGCCAAAAACAGTGTCACCAGATGCCTTTCACATACAGACTTCCTTTGGCAAATGGCCCTTTAAATACTTTCTACCCCAATTAACCAAGAACTTATCTCCTGCCTCACTCAAAGCCAGCTCCCTGCACAAATCAAACTGTCACATTTCAGCAAATTATTTTTCTAAGCTAGATCTGCACAGCTGAGCTCAATGGCAATGCAGAGTTTTGGAGAGAGCCATAGCTTTTATCACATGACTTTAGCTCCCCTATTACAGATCTAGATTTATGTGGTTTAAGATATTAAGAATAATAATGATCTCTACAACAAGCTTGAAACAATCTGTTAACAGGTTTCAAGCCTTACTCTGAGCAGGTGCTACTTATTCAGGTGACTCCCAAAAAGCTTAATTTTATAAATCAATCTATTTAAGAATCTGCCTACATTTGTACAGCTGGGTGAAGTGGTTGCAAAGTCAAAGTCCCACAAAGTTCATTTTCAGCATTAAACAGACGATTTCAGCTTCCTGTAAAATAAAGACATTCTCTGTGCAGTAGATTAAGGACAACAAAAACATGCTTGATCTCTACTCTGTCTAAGCAATGCACTAGAGCTCCAACATTCAGGGGTCACAGTTTTCTGATCTAGAAAAAGTGACATAGACAAAAGACATTAAAAGCACCAGAAGAGATATGGCCTGGGTATCATTCAATTAGAAAACAATTCTCAGAATTATTTAGAATATATGAACTACAAAGTG
Source organism: Pseudotriccus pelzelni (assembly GCA_035584735.1). Taxonomy (NCBI): domain Eukaryota; kingdom Metazoa; phylum Chordata; class Aves; order Passeriformes; family Tyrannidae; genus Pseudotriccus; species Pseudotriccus pelzelni. The sequence continues at coordinate 14,459,690 of JAWMRA010000146.1, read as the reverse complement.
TTTGGTGTAGCTGCATTTCTGCTTTAACAACACAAATCAACCTGTGAGCAAGACCACAACTCTGCATCAGACATTCAGTGAAGAGTTTATGAGGAAGTAAAGTTCCCTAAATGGGCAAGGCATATTTTTCTGTAATTGTGTTCTGAAAGGAGACCAACTTTTGAGTTCCTACCAGAATGCACTTCCTCCCACATGCAGATCCTGTTTCTAAGCAACATGCTGAACGTAGGAATAAAACAGTCAGTTAAATATTACCATCAAGACTCACCTGCTGTGCCCTGAGAAGCAGCAGCTGTATGTCAAAAAGAAGACACTGACAATTCAGCAAAGCACGGGCTATTAAGGATAGTGAGGTTAAGAAGCAGTGCTCGCTCAAGGGGACCACTGGATTAACAGGCTCTCCGCTATAAAAGTCTCCAGAAATGGAGACTTACCAAAACCTCTGCTCCAGCATATGGGCTCTCACTCTGCCCTCCAGCCTCAACCCTGATAAAGATGTTTTATCTTCTCCCTCGAAACAAAGCAACCAGTTTTCTGTCTTGTCTGCAAGATATTCTTTCTGTTGATTTCCTAGAGAAGTGAGATAACATACCCTGTCTTCTACGATCTAAAGACACTGTCATTATGAAATGTATCATCCTTTTGCTTATTAGTTCAGACACTACAGTTTAAGATCTCATAAATTAAAAGAGACCTTCAATGAGCAACCTGTGGTCTACATACAACCTACAAAGCAATATCAGAAGCCTCACTAATTGTCTTGATTTCTCCTTCTAAATGTGGCCCAACCATGATAGTTCCTGTATGTCCAGCCCACTACACACGAGGATGCAGCACAGCACAGATGATTTTGTGCTGGCAAGACCACGTTATCCCATCGGAATAACAGCACCCCTGTCAGACTGCATAAGGGTAAAAGCCAAAAGCAGGGCTAACTCTTTCCTCCTTTTATCACAGGGTGATAAAGGGCAGAAAGGAGCCCCAGGAGACAACCTACTTTGTTCTCAAGATTATCTGTAAAACAGAGCCGTGTTCTGGGTCATGGGAAGACAGCACCATCTTCTCTGCTGGGAAGGCACGAGCGCTCACAAACAGCAGATTGCCCTGAGAGGTGACAGTGCTGGGAAGGCACAGCTTAAGGTAATGTGTGTTTTATTTGAGACATCTCAAAAGTTTATGAGAAACAGACCCAAACAGAGAACCAGCAGGTTAATTCCTGCCAGGAGATGATTCATTTTCTTGAGATCACACAGTTATTGCTGTGACACAGCAGGTGAACAGCTCTTTGCTTTCTCTCCATGTTCTGTACACCTGGAGACAGACAAGGAGATATTTACCTTGTATATATCTTGAGGCATCAAGGCACCATTCTGCTTCTGCACCCCAAGAGATTCTGTCTATCCTGCTTGCTCAGAAAAGCCATCTGCTTTTGATTAAAGCACATGGGCCTAAATATACCTCATTGAAACAAGTGCCCATAAAGGTATGTAGATATGTATATACACATAGCTACAAGAAGAATGCACTCAGAAAACTATCTGCTCTGCATATAGTGTGATGAACCTCAGTCGCCTGGTTGCTTTCCATAAGGAAGCAAACTAGCTATTTGCAGATGTTTGGCTGCAGAGCTGTTTCACCAGGAACCAGATACAACAAAGGAAATGCAATCAAACCAACCCCAGGGCTGTTTGCAAGCTAGACCACGGCACATGGCATGGCACAGGGCCGCAGAAAAGGCAGACAAATTCAAGAAAAAAGCAACTCCCAGGTTCAAAAGCCTCGAGCAGCTGAACAGAACAAGCAAACAAGCTCACTGGCTTTCTGAAAGCCAGGTGTTACAGGCATGTTGTTAGCAGAGGCATACCACTGTCATCAGCAGTGCTTCCCAGCCACAGGAAGGGGCATGTTGTAGGCAACAGCCTTCAGAGGCAGGAATCTCTTCCAGATGAATGCTGATCTTGTGTTTATTTTTTTTGTTAAACTCAGATAACAGCATGAATATGAGTGAAGTCCATGACACAACCCAGCAGGAGAGGGTAGGCTCAGAGACACGGAATTTAGGCTGCTTGATTCTGGCTCAGTTGTTGTTCTGTTGTTTTGTCGCTGTTGGGTTGTTTAAATGGTTACAAATACAGTAAAGAAATAACTGCACTGAACCTAACCAAATATTGCATTGGCCAATCTCTTATTAAAATGAGCCTTCTATATTCCCATTCTGCAGATACAACAGTCATACAGAGAATTTAGTTTTATATAACACAGTGCAATAACATCATGTACATATAATGATATTGTGCACTTCTTAAAACTAAAATAAACATGAATTTTAAACAACTGAAATGAAATATTCTGCACAAATCTAAACCTGTGCTGTTTTGGTGCTGGTCTGTCCAGGTTTCTTGAAGACTCTGACAAAAACACAATGTTAAACATTATGCAGAGGAGAAATCTTGATTGTTACACTAATTTCTATTTCAGCCAGGGAAACTCAAGAGGTTAGAAAAGTCAGAGACTTTCTGTATCATATTTGATTTTTTCCCCCTCTACATTTCAGTTTAAGAACATGGCCTTCACTGACTAGTAATTAGAAGAGGAAGAAATAGGCAACCTGAGATTTTCAAGTGATGATACTCATTTGCAGGAAGTACTACTAAGCTCTGGCAACCTTGCTCAAAGCCTTTTAACACCTTTCATTCCATGGAAAATTACAACTTTTCCAATTTTTTGAGAGGGACAGCTCAAACATTGACATTTAGAGAGCAGAAAAACCTCAAGATTAATTTAAAAACCTGCTAGAAACTTCATTTTAAAAGGTTCTCAGCCACGGTGATGCTACTGAAGTCACTAATGAAACCATTATCAGGCAACTCAATAAATCCATAATAAGCTCACAACCTAAATAGTGCGGGTGGTTCCATCCCTCTTCCTTCCTTTAGTGCAGGGAAACATCAGAACAGAAGAAAAACTACAGAGACAGGAAAGGATGATCAAAGTTATGGAACAGCTCCCACACAAAAAGAAACTAAATCAGTCAGACTCAGTTCTGAAAAATAGTACAGCCATGATTCTTTAAACTTCTGGATAATTATCTAATATAATGAAAAACTATACTGACACATACTGGGCAGTGTGGTGCAGTTACTGACTGAGAAGTCCCCTGAAACTTTCAAAATATGTTGCAGTTTAGTTACATTTGGTAACAGAAAATGAGACAAGCCTTGGGTCAAATCTAAATTTGAGATTAGCAGATTTATTTCTCATTTATTTCTCTTATTTCTATAATTACACAGATTTAAGAAGCAAATACCTTTATATTGATAAGAACTATACAACCACAATAAAATAAATAAGAGGAAAGTTGTATTATGCTGCATTTAATATATTGTTTAATGTATTCAGATCTTTTTTCTGGCAGAAAAGCAAAATATCCATCAAAGTACAGTAGCAGCTGGCCATTGCACACTCCAATATCTAATTTCTGTAAGGAAAAAAATGTTGTATCTAACAAAAATGTGTCTTTCTGCATTTCCTTACAAACTATTCCAAATCTGTTTACACAATTAATAGGAATAGAAATGCAAGGGAATAACAGAGGTGAACAAAACAGATGTTATGATCCTCAGTCTGACTAAATCAACACATTTGCCAAGAAATAATTTGTACCACTTAATAATCGCGTCTCCATATCAAAGGTATTTCTCCCTGAAGCTCCTGAATGCCAAAGCAAGTACAGAGAGCTCAGCAAAGGGACATCGAGTAAGTCTCGACCAAAGACTTCCAGGGCAGATCTTCCAGCTCAGCACCAGCCTGGGCTCATCAGCCCTCCCCAGGGTGCTGCTCCCAGACCTCTGGCTCTCCTTTGAAGGGCTGCACTTCCAGCAGCCCAGCCCAGCCCTGCTATGTTGGCTCATAGACCTGGAAGATCTTTCCGCTGGTGATAACCTTCATGATTCACTTGTGAGTAATAGTCACATTGGTTCTGTGAAATGTGAAATCCCTACTGTGAAACGCTGCAGCATTCTTTCTGGAAATAAAATCCCGAAAACGCAGCCCTGTAATGTGAGATACCGGGCCATCAGTTCTCACTCAAAGAGTCTACAGCCGTTCCAGATTACCAATGTCAGAAATGTTTGTGTGTTACTCAACGAGAAAAACTAGAGGGAAAGAGTACAGCACATAATTTTCATCAACCATACCATTTTTGTCTGACAGTATATTTATTTTAACTGTCAAATTACGATATTTGTCACAACATATCGCCTTCTTTCTATCACCATATGCCAAGATAAATCTTCACATTCTCACTTGGATGTCGTGACTGCTTCAGCATTTTGCACTGAATATTTCTCAAGTGTAGGACAATCTTTGAAGAAAGATATTCCTTTACTAATAAAGTAACAAGAAGCAAAGTGTCTCTCATTATCATTAATTTCCACATCAACTACTCTGTGACATTATGACTATGGCAGCAAGTGGTCTCTTCACCTATAATTAAATGCCATAAATATATCTGTACCTGTCATAAGTGTAAAGGACAAGACTTAAAGAGTGTAAGGGGGCAAAGTACCACCTAATTAAATGGTCAGTTTAAGTCCTAGTTTCAAATTTTGACAGAATATGGAAGCCTCTGTCTCATTTCTTCTAACAAATACTTTAAAATCGTGATTTAAGGAAGAACTGATGGTCTTTTTTCATTTGGGTTTTTTTTAATTAGCCAGACCCAAGTAATTGGACAAAAAATAAAACTAAAGCAATAATTTGTTAATATACCATTAGCTCAGTCTGTGCTCTGGAGGCCACAACAGTGGTGTCATCCATCCCAAGTTTGGGAACTTCAGAGAAATCCTATTCCAGTTTATGTCCAGGTTGGAAAGCTGGCAGTTTGGGAATCCCACTTTACTTCAAGCTATGCTCACTTGATTATCTTCCAAGTTTCTTATTCACGACACATTTACGTAGAATGTTTTGCTCTTAAGACAACCCTCCAAATTGTAAATGAGGCATGACCTCAATCCATTAAAATTCACAATGTAAAGAAGTTAATAGATTAAGGTGTAAAAAAAGAAATTAATCTATTTCCTTTAAAGATAGCTGGAGTAAAGAAAATGTCAATAGATAAAGTTCATCTGATGCAGTAAAAGAGCTCAGCAAAAAAGAAAGGCTGAATAAACCCACAGAAGCTAAATCATTTTTACATCAAATCCATAGTCACACAGAGTGTTTTTAACCAGCAGGACTACAACTTCTTTATGACAGCTGGAAGCTGAATAATAAGTTCATGCAACTTTTTATCATACCTGCTTTACACTTCTGTCAAGTTTAGTTCCAGTCTATATTCACAATTTAAACCCCCCTGAAACGACCTCGCAATTCATTACTTGCAGTTTTGATTAGGTAATGCTTCTAAAAGCTAGGATTACGTGTTTGATCTACTTTTGAGTTGGGTTTTGGAGATACCATAAAAGAGAAATTTTGAAGAAAAAAAAAAAGTCGTTTTTAAATTAGGATCTTCTCATTTATCTATTATGTTTCTTAATTTATGATTTTATATGCCATATTTTTTGTAATAAGAAGAGAACATCAATTTCTAACAGCTCTTGGTATATTTGCCCTGTTACTGCAGATTTCAAGCAGCACAACACTTAAGTCAGCTGCCCATAACAGCTTTGCAAAATGTTCTAATTTGGACTTAAAATACTATCTAGCTATTTAATATTCTAAATGATGATCATTTCATATGCCTGAATCACATGAAAAACTCAAAAGGCAAAAGACTAATCTCCCTTCACAGATTGAGGCTGCACCCCCTCCCACTAGTCATGCTGATCAAACACATTATTTTATTTCACATATCCAAGGGATTTAAAGCAAACTCACCTACTCCAAGTCTTCCATATCACTTTCTGGACATAGATCAGTGGCTTAAAGAATTCTCAGTGTCCCTACACATTAAATCCTTGGCCCTAAAAGGAAAACTTTGAGGTAAAACCTGAAATTACGTCTAATCACAGATAGCTTCTGGATTTTCCACAGCCCTGAGCAGCCCACTTATTCTACAAATGGAGAATTAATGATTTCTTTCACACAGAAATATTGAGATATCTGAAAATGTTCAATTGCAGCCCAGGGTATTTTAGAAATTTGCTCTGGCAATTCTCTCACAGCTTTATTAACAATTAACTCCCATTACAATACAAAGCCTCTCCATTTAAGAGTACAATGACCCACCACTGAAGGCTAATGCTCAGCCCAATGACACTGTGACATTTGAGGTACCAATGATTATTTCAGCTTCCTTCATTTTTAAGATCCATTACAAAACAAGACAAAGGACCAGAAAACATGCAGGAATTTGGAGAACAAGACTGCACTGGCAAAAGTCGGTATCAAATGGCCATTGTTTTTCTCTTCATGAAGCTACTACAGTTAAACTCTAAACAGTACTATGTCATTCCAAAACTGCTTTCATTAGTATCTCCATGTGCTGACACATCATTCTAAAGATCCTCCTTTGTTCCACTGTCCCATCCCTGCTTGTCCTTCTGGCATCTCTTCCCTTTGTTTCTGCTAATCAAGGTACATGTGGAGAGTTGAGGTTTCATGAACTACAGAAAAAATTTATAGACTTGTCAAATTCAAATGCACAGGAACCACTAGGACACTTGGAATGATTTCCAGGATATCACAAGTTTCACTACCTCTGTATTCAGCCTAAATGCTTAATTTTGGTTCAGGACACATTCCAGAGACGCATTCACTTTTTTCTTATGTACCACAAGGAATGAGGACTCCATTTTGTCCTTTGTTAGTTTTTTTCCAAGTGTTTATCACCCTCAAAGCTATGTAAAAAGTAAAATATTCCATTTGAATCCATCCTTCCTAGCAGAATTCAAGAGCTCCTTTAGAGCTAAACATTTTTTTTTTCATCAAGTTTCTCATGCATTATAATAATGCTGCATTTCAGTCTGCTCTCTGGTAAGCTTGAGAAAGGGAGATCTTAAAGTCTCTCTGATGTAAGTTCTGCTTCTTCAAGTATTTTTGTGGTCCTTTTGTTTACTTACTATCAAATACTTCACAAGCTGGAAAGCAGAGGAAAAAATGCTAAACTTTTCTCTCCAGAAAGCTTTTTGTTTACTTCCTTTGCTGAACAAGAATTTCACCAACTTCATTCTAGCACATCATCCTACAGTTTAACTCACCATCAATTCCTTGCACACCATGACCATGAAACATTCTGCAGATTCATCAGTTTTCAGAATAATCTATTCCTCACCACAGAGACTTCCTGAATTCTTAGACCATAGGCACAGATCCAAAGCTTTCTGAGTGGGCTCTCCTCTGCACACAATTCAGAATACCGTATCACCATGCTGTAACCAATATAATTTTTATTCTTGCCACCTCTAAATGGCAAATTTAATAAGCAGGCTTTCTATACTTTCTGCAAAAATCATTGATAAAAATAAAACCACAAGGCTTTGTATGAATGCCTTCATAAACTCACCAGAAACACATTCAATTATTAATTTTCCTTGAACTACTCTCTACCCAAAAAGACAATTTGCACCTTTTAAATCCTCTTAGGAAATGCTTCACTGACTCTTAAATGCGTTATAGAATTCTAATCACAGTTTTGAAAACAATTAATTGCATAATTGCATTTAAAAACTTATACATTAACTTTTGTTTTCAATTGAGCCCATTTTTATCATAATTTATGCTCATAAAACTTCCCAGAGTCAGACAATTTGAAATGAAGCCTAGAAAACTAAAACTTACAGAGGGATGTACAGGGGAAGCAGAGTTTTTAGTTGGTTCTGCAGTCCAGATCTGGGGAATAAGTTAGGGTAATAGAGAATTAGAAAGCTCTGGGTAGAAATAAAAGCCAAAAGCCACAAAATCATGATTCAGATCTGCTTTTCAATACTCTGCCTCCCCTAAGTAGAAAGAATGAAAGTTGCATTTTATCATGGTCATTTTAAAGGACCTGTTAATAAACTCAAAATTACAGTAATGCATAAGTGACTTGCTGAATGGCCACGAAAGCTCATTTATTTCATCAGGCCATGCAAAAAGTTCCTATTCAGGAATAGTCAAAAACCTTGTTCAGCAGGGACTGACTTTCAAAAAACAAGAATAACACCACTATATTCTTCTCCTTTTTTTCTAGAATTATTTGAATGTTTATGAGTGAATTCATTTAGTAATGTCTGAAGATCGAATTTCTGGTTTCCAAAGTTATTCAATTATAACACAAAATGGCTTGTATTTTTTCTATATACAACCGTATAATGGTTCAAAGAATGCCTTACAATTACTGTGATAGTCAGAAATAAACAAGTATGAAAACAATTATTTCCCTCTAGAGTGGATAACAATTCCAGTTTAACAGTCATGAGCAAAGTAATTTGTAAAGTTTATTAAGATTATGGTTTTACAGGCTTTTATTTATTGAGACAAAGCCTCATTTATACAGAAACATTAGGACATAGTACTGACTCATTTTATACCAAATATTCTTCCTGGAATAAATTTTTCACATAATTACTTCAAATAAATGAGGTGTTTACAGTCAATGAGCTGATTCCCTTTAATCTGTTTCTGAAACAGTACATACTTATGGAAAAATAGTATAAGTTTTTCCAAACTGAAAATGAACTTTACAGTGAAACAGATGAAGTGGTCTTTCTAAAGAAAGTTTTTACTTGGCTAAATATATCCCTCTGTAGTTTAAACAATTCCTTTTACAACTATGCAATGGTCAGGTCTCAAATTGCCAACTCAGATTCTTGGACAGAGAACAATTATTATCAGATCAAACTATTGAGAAGCTGTTTTTTTAATCCATTTTCAGTGGCTTAGACCAGATCTACTGTGAACAACAGTGGAGTGTTTAAATCCACATCTAAATGAAAGATACACCACAGAATCCAGAGAACGTTATCACAAGCTGCAACATTATTTAAATGTTGCTCCCCATTATTTAAATTAGATTAATTGTGAATAAATCTTTCTGTGTAGATACATGAACTAAGCTCCCTTCAGCCTATTCATCCCTGCCAAGAGAGCTATTTATCAGCAGCCAGATGAAGCTACACACCTCTTGTGGTAAACTGACTGCATGGTTCCTGAGTCAGGTTGGATAATCTCATTATCTCATGGATAATGACTGTACTGTTTCATGGCATGGAATTAGAGTTCCCTGAGTAATGAGAGTATCATAAAGGTTGCTGGTGGACTACTGCCTCAACGACTTAACAATAAGGTGCTTTATCTCACAGTGGCATTTTAAACATATTGTTCCAAGTAGACTTCAGCACTCAGTCTGCTCCAATAAAAAAGAATGCTTTATATTCCTGTGTTTCACTCTGTGCCTATCACCTCTTGTCCTGTCACTGGACATCACCAAGAGGAGTCTGCTCTGTTTTCTATACACCCTCCTTTCAGATATTTCCACATATTCAAGAAATCCCCTGGGTCCTCTCTTCTCCAGGATAAACAGTCCCAGCTCCCTCAGCCTTTTTGCACATGAGGTGCTCCCATCCCTTAATCATCTTCGCAGCTTTTTGCCTAATATGCTAAGAAAATAAAAGTCTTCCTCTAAACTGGGAATAGATTGAGCCCCCGCCTGAGCCAAAATTTGGCCGCTTAGGTATTCCAACTGCAACTTTCCTAAACTGGGAGCCCAGTACAGAACAGACTGGTCTTTCCTATCACCAGAAGATTTATAAAGGTAAAAGGAGTGAACGTGTCACATTGAGTTCAGCTGGTAGGACTCTGCTAATCTTCAGTAACTCCATAAACCCATTTCTTTATCTGCTGACTGTCTCTGATGGCAGATGTGTTCATAATACACTCGCACCCTGGAGGACTTTCTGTATTTTTATGTAAATCCAGTATTGTAATGTGATTTACATAAAGCCTACCAATGCAATTCTAAAGCTCTGCAAGACCATTTTCAAGGCTTGGGTTGTTTTGGGTTCCGGTTGTTGTTCCTTTTTTTTCCCCCTTAAGAAAACTCAAAGTATGCCTTTTACTAAGCATGAGAACATGAGAATAAAAGAAAGGAAACAGAAGTGTCACAAACTCTGGGAATTCAGTAAATTCAGCTTGGAAGATTATTGAAAATATTAAAAATAAAAGGCTCCCTGGCTTCTGTTCTATTACTAATTCACATGGCTTCTTTTTAACAATATACTGATTGACTCTTAAGTTAACAAACACCATAAACATATATTTTTTACTCTCTTTGGAAGTCAATATTCAAGAATTTAATCTAAGGCTTGTTTTCCTCAACAAGACAAATCTCTTTTTGTGGGAAAAACCAGCTGCATTGGAAGCCCAGACCTAGGAATTTATCACTGTGGAGATAAGCCTTCCTTTCATAAATCACGTGTTCATGAACACACGTGTGCCCTGTGGGAAAGGGTATTCCTCCAGATAGACCACATCAGAAGCCAAACTGATTGTCAGAGTTCCTCCCCTTCTCAGTGGAATAAAATTTTAAAAAATATTCTTTAGAAGAACATTTGTAAGGGCTGATTAGAGAAACCTCATACCTTTTCCAAAGATTTTTTTTTTCTTAATAAATAATGACATAAGCCAGTAAAATCTTCAGATCATTGAGATGATTTTGGATTTTTCCTCTTAGAAAAAAAATATAGGATTCTGCCCACTCCCACATATTATTTGAAAAAGTAAACTGAACCAGTGCAATACTTGGCTAAGAAGAAATGTGGGTACCAGTATGGAAGATACAAATTGAATATACAAATTTTGAATATATCCAATCTTCAAGCAAACCCAAAACATATAATTGCTTTTAAATTTATACTTACCAAATTTATTTTCAAACCTAAAAAGCAACAGCATTTTGAATTTCTACGTAACCTAATACAGTACAAGTAAATTTGTAGCACAGCCAGCATACCATGTAATTAATTGCAATATTTAAAGGATTTGAAAATTTGTTTTATTTAAAAATGTAGCCTTGATCTCTTTCTCCTACGTGAGGCTTAATTTTCCCAGATAGCTCATCAATTATTATCCATGTCCTTTCTAATTGAACCCAAATAATGATCATGTAAAGATAATGAGGAATTATTAATGTATTTTTATTGATATAATAGTTAATTTAAAAAAATATATATCTGAGCAAGGATGAACAAAGCTCTGCTGGTCCAGCATGTGGTACAGATCAAAAGTGAAGCAAATCAAAGAGGATGTGCAATAGTTGCAGGCACTATTATATCAACTTGCTTATGATGTGATAGTTGAGGTCTTAACTATCAGTTTCATTAGATGTTACTATTCTTTAATGCAGACAGCTTTGAAGTGAAAACTCCCTTGATGTACAGCCTTGGAAAAAGGAGTTCTCAGCTAAAAGAAAACACCTCCTCCCATATGACAAGCCTGTGGTTACATTTCTTCCTTTAAAAGGTGTCATTAAAAAAAAATAAATCATAGTTTATCATTAGTGTGCTTTTCTCTAACAAGTTGGCAAAAAGTCTTTATTTCTTTTCCCTGTTCACCATCACACACAGAATGCTCTTCACAAGCCTCTGTTTTTAATAGGGGGCATCCTTATTACACACAGGAAAGAGTAGAGCTTTTTTCCAACAATCTTTGCTGAGCCTTTGTTTTCCTTTCATTCCTTTTACATAAGCTGTGCACCCCAAATCCACGGCCAATTAAACCAGTGCCATGAACATGACAGGAGTGTACCTCTTAGGGCAAGGGGTTATATGTGTTGGCTGTCACATTCCTCTCCTAGGGAGGAAATAGCCAACTTCTCATTTTCTGCCATGCAAGTTTAAGGAACTGAATCCAGGAGTCCAGTCCCTCTTGTGGGTACTGGGGAGGCACAAATAAAGATTCTGTTCTGAACAATCACCCTCTAGGGCAGCTTCTGTGTATGCAGCAATGGTAGAGGCCACCTTGATTGAGCAGGGAATACATTTGTTCACAAAGGTATGAAAATAACCTCCCCTGTCTGTAATGTGGAAGGGGAGGTGTTTACAGTGTTCACCACGGTCCTGGTCTTCGGGGACAAGCCACGTATCCCCTCTGGCATGTCAGGAACACTTCAGGGGGCCAGAGGAGAAGACACACCATGGCATGTCAACCTCACTCCTGCTTCAGCACAGAAATGGCCAGCCCTGGGATGCCACGGCTGCAGCCCTGCCCACTGCAGGAAGGGAAACAAGTACCACTACTCTGTGCCTCATCACTGAGGGCAGGCAGTGTGGAACAGAGCACAGCTCTCTGCCAGGAGCCAGCTTGACTGCATGGCTGGGACCTGGCTGCTCAAAGGCAGGAAACAACTTATTCCTCACTGATATGAAATGTTAAAGCACAGAAGTACTAGGACTTCTTTGTTCTTCCCAGGATAATAGAATTACCCAGGAAACCCAGGGCAGTTTCTAAAATTACATTTCAGTCCTGTGTAATCTTAAGATTAATTAACTTCTGTGTTCCTTCATTCTTCCTCTGTGTATAATACTGGTTTATTGACATGTAAATTTGGGGGTGTGGGGGAAGAAATCCTCAGATGTTCTCTATCTTCTGCAGCAGAGCAGTAAAAGTAAAAGAAAGGTTATGCAGTAATTCAATGCACGGGAGTCACAAACTAATATATTTTCCATACACGTTCCCAGAACTCTGCTTAACTGACTGCTGCACATATAAGAAAAGCAAACCCAAATGAATGTCAACCACAAATTGCCTTTTCCTCTACCTCATCTTCAGAAACACAGGGAGATCATTTCTAATGAAACTTGCCCTTTCTCATTTGAAAAATTAATCTGCAAGCAAAACTAAGATGTCTTTTCCCACATCCCTCCCACACAGAAAATGTTAATAATTTTGGTTCAAATGCAAGTTTTTCGGTTTAAGCTCAAAACCTTTTTTCCTTTCCCCAGAAGTAAATTTACAGTTCTCCATCAATACCAATATTTAGTTGCTTGAAGTGTTGCTATAGTTAATTTTAATGTGTAGAACTTCTTTGGACATTTATTCTTCTATTCTATAATTTTATATTGCTCAACAGAAGTTTTGTTTTTTAAGTTAGAGTATTGTTACCTTATTGGTTTCTATCAGCCAATTTCTATCATCCTGGAGGAAGAAATCAAGAAACAATGAGGTATTCTAAAAGTGTCAGCATTGATGGAAACCATAAATCATGTTTTGTTTGATTTCTTGAGTTATCTCATTTCATGACTACATGGAATTAGATCCCATACCTCTACACTGAAGCTTTATTTGAGTCCAAAAATCATAACTAAAATGGGTAACTATACATTGTATTTACACAACTTAGATCAAACTAATGGCCTTTTGTCTCCTGTTTCGTATATCAATTTTATTTACTTCGGATATTTCCACCAGCAGCCACAGAGGTTTTGCTACCTACATGTATATTAAGGTACTGAAAATCTGCTCAGTGAAATGTTGTGACCTGCACTGGCAAATGTCTAACCATGCTCTGCATGTCTTATTGAAATGAGAGGCCTGTGTGCTCTTGTGGAGTTAAAAATGAGAGCACACTGCCTAAATGCACAAAAAATGGAGAAGAGGAGTTATTTGACTGCAAAGGGCAAAGCAATAATGAAGCGCTTTCTTCTGGGCATACCAAAGCCTTTCATTTAAATAGAAAAAAAAAAACAAAACCAAAGCACTGCTTCTACAAGAAATTGTATTAAAACAATTGTCTACTGGCAAAGGTGCCCACAGACTTCCAACGTGTTGGGAGCTTTGCCAAGTCTAGTCCCTTCCAATGTCCTTCAGCCACAACCTCTTTGATTTGAATGCAGGATGATGTAAAATCATATTATTTATCTTCTCTGCACACCTGGATATGTCCAGTTTCTTGTCACTGCTACACCTGTGAACTAACTCTCCGAAACAGAGCAAAGCTCCACTTGCTTGGCAGTTATGTAGCTGGGGGAAAGGGATGTGGGAAAAGCTCCTTTGCGAGCTGGAGCACTGAAAGTGGGGAAATACTGAAGAACAGCCATATAAGTCACAGAAACCTAACACCTTCCTTTAATCCATGGCTGTAGTTACACCGAAGATGTGCCTCTGTCTTATTTCCAGCTGATCATACTTGTCATCTTGTACACTTGTATTGGCAGCAATCCCCTTAATGCGCAGTTAACCACAGATGGCAGGGCTCCAGCTTCAGATGTAAGATTTTGAGATATAACATATAAATAAACCTTCCAGTACCCTAAAGCAGAGCTGTGAAAACTTGTTAGTGCTACTTTATGTATTTAGCTTGAAAGGCAATGCCACTCCAAATAAGGATGCAGGGAAGGACAACGTGATTGTACATTGAAGCAACAAGTTCTCTGTACGTGATTTAACTCTGTATTTAATCCCTGTGGCACCAACTCTCTCATCATCCATCAGTAAGATGATTATGATTCATATATTTAAAAATAACGCTTTCAAATAAGATACTTGCATTTTTTTTCCTTTTTAAGAGCATTTACTATCAAAAGAATGACTCAGTGTCTCCAAAACCAATAGAAAAGAAAAAAAGTGAAAAACAGAGTGCACTATCTAAATGTGCAAAACCTAGATGAGATGAGTTATTTAACTGCAAGGGACAAAGCTGTAATGAAATGTTTTGTTCTGGGAATACCAAACCATTTCATTTAAATAAAAGAACCAAAACATTGTCCTTTTACATGAAAATCAATTAGATTCCTACATAGGGCTCCCTTTAGAACTCTGAAGATAACATTTCCATCTGCTTTTACTGTTGTAACTTGAAAAATTTACACTTCACTTTTCTCTAGAAAACAACTTCACGAATTAGGACAAAATGTGCTTATGTTAAGGACTTCATATTTATGATTCACAGTAAGGAAGAGTCAATCAGCTCATTGCTTATGTGCCATATTAATTACTATCAAAAAAACAACAATGGACAATGAAATCTGTCTGCAATCCATTACAGGAAACATTTGACACTGATTCAAACTAAAGGAAAAGAAGTAAATGCACAGGCAGGGAAACAGGAGGTTTGAGCATTAAGATCATCAAATCTAAGAGTTGTTAGAAAGAAATTTAGATCCTGTCACAGAGGCTTGCTTAAGAACCACCAGTAGTTGTTAAGCACATATCATAGGTTACAAGAATACTACCTCAGCTGCAGAAAAATCTGAAAGACTTGTGCCCCAGACAATTTTCCAGTAGTGTGATATGCCTGGTCTTGTATGCTTAACAATAAATGGCAGCAATATGTAAAAGTTCAGCATAAATAGGAAATTTGGTCAGGAAATGTTGCTCTTTGAGTTGGAAAGCAAAAGGTATGCTCTTAATAGCATGAATAAAATAGAAATTTTATAACTTTTTAAAATATTAGCTTAAAATATGAGAAGTAACTAGGTTAGACTCATTGTCATGGAAACTTTTCACATTTTCATTCAGTAAAGAGTAGCTTAAATATGGTCTCCCCTGCAGACACAGTCATTATCTTATGCCAGTCTTTCTTGCACTTGGAGTTAATTTTGGTGGATTGAGAATGTACCAGTTACACTGCTGTTAATTTATTCTTCCTATTTGGTTGGATCATAGATCAGCATCACTGGTGCCCTGCCAGGCAGCAGAAGAGCAACAATATCTGGCAACTGAGGAGATTTAAAATAATTGGTGGCAATGTACCAGCTCCAAAATGACTGAAGGTCTGGCTCCTGCTCAGTTGTCAAATGAAATGTTATCTTAATTATAGGGTTTGGGCTGTTCTCTGAGCATAGTAGGATGGTTTTTTCCTCCTTTTGCTGTACTGAGTCCCAACTGTTACAGGATTACCTTTTCATATCTTAATACTCCAGTCAACACAGTCACAGAGAAGCTGCCGCTTGAGAGAAAAGAATACAGGAAGGATGACTTCCAGAGGTAAACAGCATAATGAGCTCCAGTTCTGCAAGTAATATAGAGAATGCTCCCATGAACTGAGAACACTGCTGTTTGTCTCCTCTCTATGCATCATTTCAGTTTATATAATGTCTGAATTTGTTAATTAAAATCAGCCCTTAAGTAAACTAAGGAAGTAAAAATTGTACACTGTAGTGTTTCATGAATTAAATAGGACACGGCACTGATCCAGGTATTTCATTCCAGCTTCCTCATCTCAATCTGTTGCACCAGTCTTGTATCACTGCCACCTTGCTGGTATCTGCACACCCAGGATCCCCACCATGTGCAGAGCACTGAGTAGATGGAAGGGAGGAATTCTCAAAGTGGATTTCAAACACAGATCTTCTGTACTCAGGCATATTTTCCTGCAACTTAAACTGTAATGAACTTGTGCAGGAAACATGCATGCCATTTACTCAGCTTTGTTTCCTCTGGGAAAAATCCTACTTCCTGTTACCAGGACTCGCAGAGCTGTGGGATTTCGGATACTTCTAGTACTTTAGTTATGCTGAAGATTTGGCGTATCCTTCAGGATGGAACATCTCCAACAGCAGCAACTCAAAGCCATCCTAGCAAGGCAATACGACTGATTGTTCAACTGGTGATAAATCACCTATTCAGTCTAAACTACTGTCCCACAGAAAATCTGAGTAATAACTAATGCCCACATCACACCATTTGGTCAACACACATCTTCTCTTTGTGATCCACTTCTTTCTAGCAGACTTTGTGAAACAATTACTTCTTGTTTCTGTCTCTATAAAATGCATAGTACTCATGCTATTCACAGTTATGGCAACTACATCTGTGATAAACATCAAGTTCAGTCTGGAACAGTTCACAAAAACTGGAACACAAGCAATAGGAAAGGAAAAGGAAAAGTGAGAAGAATCAGCAGTAATAAAATGAGTTTCTTGTACACTGCTGGCTTTCCCAGATATAATGTCATCTGAACACCACTTCTCTTGGCCTTTCCACACTACAGAAAAGCACACCAAGAACCTGACTATCATAAAAACCACAGTGTTTTGATTAAAATAGCTACAACCTCAATAGAGGATGACTTCTCCCTCATCTCAAAGCCACTGACATTCTATTATGCACATTTACATATAATGCTGATACTCCGAGTTCTGTAGTCATGCCATATCCCATAAAATGATTTTACCAAACTACAAAGCATATCATCTATAATGTGTTGCACTGCCTTGCAAAACGCTACATTTTTAGTATGTCCATAAGCAAAAAGAAAGCAAATTATTTTACCTGAGGGATAGCAGACTCTGTGCTCCACTGCTGAAACCGTAAGCAGTCATGCACATTTCTGAAATACATTTTTCCTTTTTCTCCCTTCTTGGGGGTAAAAAAATAAGTTAACAAAAAATGCCAGCTTCTGTAGCCTGCAAAAATTTCTTTTTTCAAACTTCAATTCATGTTATCTTTTCAGTGCTTGGAGTAAGGATCCCCTATCACACAGAGGTAAGGAACGTCCAAGTACATCACACTGCATGGTAGTGAGTAACCCAAAGTCAAGAAATGCAAAGTAAATATCATGTCATGCTCCTGACTGCAAAAAATGTAGTTTCTTTCAGGTGGGAAGCCCAGACTATGAGTTTAATGACCTAATTCACAAAAACAGAGGAATTTTTAGTACCTTTATTACCCAAAAATACCATAAGAAAACAATCCCTCCAGGGAAAGAGTCTGCATTATAATACATGATACCTACATAACACACTGACACTTATTTGCAGGCCTCCATACACATAGCACAGCTCATGTTAAAGCATTAGAAGGGAGACCTGGTAAATAGGTCATCCCATCTCTTAGATTATAAGGGACAGGCACCCCCAAGGACCAGCCTACCTCTCCAGGTGTCTGCACAAGTACAGCAGCCCCAGCCTGTGTGGAGCCAACCTCAGGGAATCTGCCCTCACTGGCAAATATTCCTTGTTCCAAGGCAGAACACCTCATCTACCCCCACTGAGCAAATCAGTTGTCCAGCCCTTTAATCTTTATTTATACAAGTCTCACACTAAACCCATAGAGGTGGAAGGAAAAACCACACGCACATGCTAGAGGTCTCTGTTATGTTGTGAACCTTCCATAAGACTCCCTCACCAGCAGCACCCGGAGTGTACTGTGGTTCCCTCCTTTTCTCATTATACAATGTTTTCCATGACCTAATACACAAGAAAAGCAATGCTACATTTCCAGAGCTTATCTGGAAACCTTATTCTTTTAACCTCTTACTAGTCATTGAAAAAAATTATGAGGTTGTCTTCACCACAGCGCAGAATTTTACCATGTTGAAATCTACTCTGCTGGGTCCTTCATTGTATTTGGACAGAAACACAAAGTAACTTTCAGTCAACCACATTACAGCCCACTCAGTTCACCTTTTGCCAAAGAATTAAGCTGCATTCCTAGACTCAAGGCTCCAATTAAAATTATCTTTTCTTATTGCTAAAATCAATAAAACAATCTGTCTCTCGAATGAGATTTATTAAAATATAAACTAAGAGGCTTTCTGTAGAAAATCTTTCACATGTTACCTCTAATAAAACTAAACAGATATCCCATCTAAATTACACATATCCAGTAGGACTTGTGCAGACTATGATTAAGCCATAGGAAAATGGAATTTAGAAGCATGAAAATTAAAGAACTGAGAAAATACTGCTAAACATCCCTCTGCAGTAAAATGTGGCCAGAATTCATTCATAGGCTATGTACCTATTTTGAACTCCACAGAGGAAAATCAGGTATGCATGAGGTCAATAAAGACCTTCACTCCAGTAAAACTTAATTTTACAGATTAGAAATGGCAAGGGAAAAGAGCTGCTTGCTAGAGAAAAAAGAAATTATACATTCTTTTAGTTGAAAAAGAAATTAATTATTTGGAACATCATGTTCCCCCCCCAAAAAAAAAAAATGTACTTTTTATCCTTAACTTCAGTTGAAATGTATTGTGTGTCCTCCCTTCATACTTGGAAGGAACCCCAATTGCTTTGAAGTTCATCAGCCTAATGAGGAAGTTCATACAGCTCAGGCGACTGCTGCGTACTTAGCAGCTCTTAAAAAGGAGACCCATTTATAAACTTAAAAGGATGGTTATTCAGATATAGATTCACTTACTAGTTCTGCTGCTGACGTGACTCACTGGACTCTGAGCACTAGATTTAAATATAACATGAGAAGGTATTACTAAATTCTTTGTTTTGGTTCACTGCAGCATGAACATGAGATACCCACAGCAAAAACAAAGCTACAGCTTTCACCAAAATTTTGCGATCTTGGCATCGATGTGTGCAATTACTGCACCATCTGAATGCTTTAAGGATTTCAACATGACTCCAGCAGACTGAATAAAGGACTTAAGTGATCTCCCAATGCTTTAATAACTAATAAGAGATATTTACTGTATTTCTGGACTTATACAGAATTTAATCTTCCATTGAATTCCATAGGCTTTGACAAAGTTCCATGACTGAAAAATGAGTAAAAGTGGAGTTTCCTATTGATACTGAACATACTATGTATAATACCCACATCTGGGAAGCTTTACTCATGGCCTGTAAACCAGTTACTCCCTTCTACTCTAGATTTCA
Source organism: Pseudotriccus pelzelni (assembly GCA_035584735.1). NCBI lineage: Eukaryota > Metazoa > Chordata > Aves > Passeriformes > Tyrannidae > Pseudotriccus > Pseudotriccus pelzelni. Next base: position 14,440,155 of record JAWMRA010000146.1, on the reverse strand, counting down.
TTTTCTACTCAAACAGTACAAGAAGCAGTTATTTATACCACCAGGATGTCCTGGCGAAGTCATGAATTTGGATCCCTTGAGGAGAAGAAGTATAATGCCTTCCTGCCGCATACCTCCATGAAACACTTTTACTGCCTGCATATTCACCAACACGCACATTTTTGTTGGCATTTCTGTGTTGCAAATTACACTCTAGTTAAATTTCTTATGAGAAACAAAAAAATTTGGAAGAAACATACCTCCCAGAGACAAGGGCAGCGATTAAGCTGGAAATGCCTGCTTTTTCTTAAGCATAAACTGATGCATAATTATGCAAGTGATATTGCTACCACACAGTTTCATTATCTGTGTGCCAACAAAGAGGATTTCTGTTCCTCTAGGATGGAGGTACCATTGTCAAGCTAGGCTGTGCCAGCATGGAAGATCTGAAGTTGCCCAGTAACTGTGAATGCAAATATAAATAACTGAAAATCAGGAATGGAGTACTTACAGATGTGCCTGCTTCCTGAGCACTCAAGATCATCTGGAGATAAAGACTAGCAGAACTACCCCAAAAGCCATTTAGAGCAGACAATTTCTTTCTGATAACTTTGAAGGCTGTTGTCTGCCAGCTTCCTGAGGTGCACATAAAACTGAACTGTGAAGTTTGCAGACCACGATGAAAGAATACTGAAGGAAGGCACCGAAATCCAGTGTATTGAAGGGCAAAACAGGGAATGTGATAAAAAGTCACTCCAACTGCCCCACTGATGTCAACAGTCTTTCAGCTAAGATCAGAGTGCCTACATAGTATAATGTGGGACACAGCAACAAAATTACACTCATCCAGCAATAGTAAGGTGCAGAGGAGCATCAGACATATATAGATGTATGTATGTACATATATATATGTATGATTTGATACCCCAAAGTAATGTTGACAAAAAAGGAATAGAACCTTTGGTTTTTGAGACACATGTGAATCTGGCTAGAAAGCAGTGGATAATCAATAGCTCCTCAGAGTGCTCTGAGAAAACTGAAATAAAATGATAATTTCAATAACTGTAATATGTATAACTCAGAGGCTTCAAGCATACATGCAACTTGTCATTACATTTTAAACCATTCAGATAAAATTAGATCACAAAACTGGATCATACATTTGTAGAATCCTACCCCTGCAGTCTCCAAGATAAAGAATATTAGATAACACAAAAAGCTTACTGCAAAATAAACTTTTCACTAAAAATTAAAAATAAATCTTAGATAGTTTCAAAATAACCTCAGATTCTCCCTTTCAATCTCAAATGATTACTCCTAACATTACAATATGTTTCTAAGACAGAATTAGGTGCTGCATGAATGAATGAGGGAGAGAATTCTAACTTGCTTGTGTTTTCCTAGATGTTAAAATTGTTTTCTTATTTTAATCACAGGTATGTTCTTTCTAAGGATATGTAAAAATTATGATAACACTAATGATACTGTCAAACTGCAAAGTAAACTGTAGAAATATTTAACAAATCTGTAGGGCTTCTTTTTTAAGTTTGTCTTGACCTTCTCCTCGATTTGCACGTTAAACATGTAATGCAAGTCACAGCACTCCACAGATGCCACCATGTAAAACAAGCAGAGGAAATAAAAGGGGAGGAGAAAACAAGGAAATTTCATTTTACTTACACTGTTAAATAGATGGCAAACATGACCATGAAAGCACATTACCAGAGAGCAAAAGCAGAGGGAATTAAAAGTAAAGAACACCATCTGGGTAATCCTGGATGGCGTGAAGGTTCCATCCCCTTGGTCCAGCTGGCAAAGGGCTGGGACATGGTAGAGCTAACACTGCTAATGTATTTGAGAAGCTTAGCCAGCTCTGTGCTGCCCAGCAATCTGCATGTCTGGCTGCAGAAGGAATGAGGGCACTGGCACTTGATGTGGTAAAAATGCACTTTCTGAGATTCAAGATCACTTTCCTATCACTTCAAACAGCATCAGAATAAGCCCTGAAGTTAACTGGCTCAGTATCCTCCATCATTTTGAATTAACTTCTCTTTGAATTGGTCACTTCTTTTAAAGACTAACTTCATAAAAGAGTAAATTGAAGTAAAACACAGGAATGTTTTCCTATATTTGCTCTCTCTCAAAAAAAAAATCTATAAGCTGTTTTCTCTCTAAGTTCAGAGCAGGCACAAGGGAATTATGGTACAGCAAGGGGAATTTATATTGGATTTTGCCACATTTTCCAAAAATTAGGGCAGTGAACATTGATACAAATTACCAAGGGACACTGTGTGATACTTGTAATTGCAAGTTTTCAATAACAGACTGGGAAACTTTAGAGAGAAAGCTTTAGATACAGTTAATTCTGATGCAGGAAAAGATGGTGGAATGGTTGGAATAGCACAAGCTCTCAGAACACCTTCTGACTCAGACTCTTTTGACTGTAGCTTCCGGGGTGAATAAAAGATGACGGATATTTGGTGAGATGACTACGTTTTCTACAGCAAAACGCTCAAAAATACTGCCCTGTGTGGATGTGAGCTTCAGCATTTTTACTTTAAGTTATAATCCAGCTGTCTTCATCCTTCAGCAATATTTTTCTGTTCTGCTTCTTAATTATCTCTCAGAATAATTACCATGTCATGGCTTGCAGTCTTTCCTCGGTTGTAATCACTGCTAATTTGTCTGAGAAAAAGACAGCAAGTTCAAATTTTCCAAGAATCCGAGAGCTGTGATGACCGCCCCCAGAGAAAACAGCAGCACAGGAGAGGCCTTTCATCTGGAGTGATTCTTAAACTTTAAATTTGGCCACAGTTAAACTATTAGCATTCTGAACATGATAATGTAGTCCCAGAGACTCCATGGCCCTGCCTGAGCATTTTGCTGAGTCAGGAATGGTGCTGTTGCTATACACAGCTGCAAGGGCTGAAGTAGGTGATTCAGCGTTCAAAAAAAACTACCTTTTGTATTTACCTTTCTCTACTGCCCCCACACCCAGGAACTGGGCCATGGCCACATCCCAGGGAATAAACAGGCAAAACAGTAAGCCAGTAGGCCTTTGTGCTCAACCTGTGATAAGAACAAACTAGATCATAAACAGGAGGAAATATTTCTTTCCTGTGCAGTACATGACAGTTTACAGCAGACAGGAGGAGCTTCCTTTCTAACATTGACATACTGTTGTAAAAATTGTACCATTCTGTCCACTACATTTTATAGTCTTCAGCTACAGCCCAATAAAATGTATATTTGACCAGATTATGAAAAAAAAAATACTCCTGAGAAATAAGTAACTTCATTAAATATTCCAGAAATATAATATGCAGCTATGTTGAACTTATAGCTTTTTCCAGGGAGAATTCAAGGAACATTGCCAAGGAATATGCCTATTGATATGATCAGGAACTATCTTTTGTCACCATTTGAAAGTTATTTGGTGCCAAATGCTATTTAAGTTCTTTTTAAAACCTCAGTTTAACATAGATGTTAATATGCAAGATATGTTGTCATCCTTTAACAAACTTCCAGTTTGATATTGTCAAGAATATGAAAGATCAGAGGTTAGTGCACATTCTAGGCTGTCAAGAGATATCTGACAGAGAATAAAGAGCAAAATTCTGCAAACCGTTTTAATTTGACATTTATGAGGGCTTTTGCCTTAGAAAGGACCAAAGTATGTAGGATTCATGCTGGGAGATGCAACAGTAAGACGTTTAAGGCTAGATTTAGAAAATGTAGTAGGGTATTTAGATACTGTGCTACCAACTGGTACCTACAGACCCTTATGAAGGCATGAACCGTAAGACACCATAAAGCAAAAAGAAGAGGAACATGAAAAGAAATGGAAAGCATCTAAACTAGCCAGAAGGATATGCTGAAGTGAGGGGAAGTACTTGAAATTTGAAGGAGATGTTCTGATGATTTTCAAGGTTGGAAACGCACAATTCCGATGCACAAGTTTCATGACACCACTGAGTTTACTTTAAAGAAAATTTTAATCCTACGGAAAGCCATAGAGAACCCTTGTCATCTGAAGAGTAATCATTGGTATTATAGGGAATAAACAAGTGGATGTTGTTTGGTCAGATGGAGGTACAACTGCCAATGTCCCTTCACTTCCCTCAGTTTGCTTGTTTTGATTCTTTCCATGTGATCTCAAGACAAAAATCTGACATGTGGGGCCAGAAGTAGCCTTGTTTTCACACTTGATGGTCATTTCTTCCCTCAGAGCCAGGATGTTGTTTCCATTACTTTACTATCTAGTAAGTAGAAGCACTGTCATTCTAAGAACTCTCAACTACACGATACCCCATAGCCAACAACTCCCATGTGCCTTCCCTACTGGGCAAGATAATTAATCCTGTTTCAAAACAAAGTCACCCAGAAAAGATGGAACTAGGCCCAGTTCTAAGTGTGTGCAACTGGATCTTTATCACCTGTCTCACCTTTTCACTGTGTTAGCTCCAAAAAGTTAAGCAGTCAGTGTCATCATCTCAGTGTCTCAAATATCTTTATTCTGCTTATAAATAGCAAGAGCTTTATATAGTAGAGGTTTTCTTTTTTTTTTTTTAGTCTTAAAACTGTTTCTAGATGGTTACTTTAAGGCAGCACAGTCAGCCCAAGATGTCTCTGGCACGAGGCCATTCGGAGGTATTGAAACCTCCCATGGGCTCCCCTGGCACGCGTTCGGTACGCAACGTTTTTGTTCGGCAAGTTCCTCTTGGTGCAGGAATGTAAAAATGAGGCGTTTTAGACTATCATAATTTAAAAAAAAAAAAAAAAAAGGTTCTAAAGCAGCTAATTCAAATAACTTCAGGATTATAAAATTTATCTTTCCCGATGTTGAGGTGGTAAAATGAGCAAATAGCTCATAAGGTAATAGTAGTGTTGGAATCCATTCGTTCCCCGGTGACCTTCTATTGGCATTGAACTTCAGCTGGCACTGAAATGCAGAAGAGAACCAACAGTGCTTACTGATGAAACACATAATGAATGCAACCTGCTTTTTGGAATATTTTGTACCTTGTGCAAATGTTCTGATATCTCATTAATTCTGTGGCTTCTCTGCTAGTGGGGAAAAAAAATGCCTAATTTTTAATAATTTGAACAGATTTTTTTTATTGCCTTTATAGCATGCTTGCAGTTTAAAAACTGATCATGATCCTGATATAAATTCCGCAGCCATTAAGCTGTTAATATCCAAAAAACTAAATTAAAACTACAGAACTCATTTTGACCTACAACACAGTGAAAACTATTATAATAAAGAACTATGTCTTGAAAAACTTCATCTATTTTGTAGCCTACTGTACCTGAAATAGTCTTAAAAAAAAAATATGTATTCAAGCTCAAATTTAAGTGGTCCATGCTCATTTACTGCCTAGGGTAATTGTATTTATTTTACTTAAGTTCCCCTACATTTTCAAAATAACGTTTGGGGTTTTTTTACTGATATAATGAAATAGGGATAAAAATCACCTAACATTCTAGCCAGAGGGCTCTTTTAATGCTTATAAGATGAAAAGAACACAGATGACAGAAAGAAACAGAAAATACGGCTTTTTGTACTGCTATCAAATATGCTGAATATATGACTGTATAAAAAAAGGTAAAGAAAAATTGGTAAAATAAATTGGGTTGGAGGCTGTGTAACTGTGTTCCACTAGGAACATCCTTATTATTTTTAGAAATAGAAAAATATTGTGAGCTTCGAAAATTAAGATAACAAATGCTATTGAACAGGAAGATATTCTTAATCTCTGAAGACTTTAATTGGTGTCCATTAATTCAGTAGGGTCTACCAGTCTCTGTTTCCAGATACTGAGCCAAATCTGGTTCACAATACAGTTCATTGTATCCAGGAGAATGACAGAAGGGATTAACTTTACTGTTTTTAGCAAATTTGGGTTGACATGCTTGTAGTGAATCCGTTTACTGTTTTGAAACGTTATATCAGTAAGGTTGTGCATAACCACACAGAACTCTACTACCTTTGAGTTATGTAAAGGTAAGAGATATATCAAACTGTTTACTGCTTACTTAGGCAGTCCATGAACAGCAAAAGACAATGCTGCTCACAGTGATGGTTTTTGCTACCTATTCCCTACTTTTATTTGGATAGAAAACAGCTTGTGAGCTGAACATAGATGTGAACACTTGAAGCTTTCAGTATTGTGATAATTTTGTCTTAAATATCAGTTTAAAATTTAGTTGCTGGTCATGGTCTGTCACATAACCAACTAAGGGAACTAAAATTTAAAGCAAGATACTGCTTTTTAGCATGGAGCAGGGCTATCAATTCTAATAGAGTCAAATGGAAATGTCCAGAATGATAGAAAGGGCAAACATCTTCAAAAAAGGCAGTAATGTAACTCCCACAGTTTGAATAATTATCCATAAAGCTAAATACATTTGCATAAAATATTTTTCTTTTAATGATACCACTGAAAAATTAATAGTTTTATAACTTCAGTGATGTTCAGAGGCAGCTGTGACCGTGATCTTGCCCCTTTATGAACACTGTTCATCAACGTAATTTCTGACACCAAAAAAAAAAAATCTAGAAGACAATTAAAATACCTTGGCCTTTTCTCACATATTTACAGAAAGATCTACTCCACAACAAATATGTACCTAAGAAAATCAGACCTTGTGTCAAGTCAGCACCACCCTAGAGTTTCTGAAAAATCACATCTGAGCAACAAGGGCAGGGAGAGCTTCCCTCCTTCAGTACCTTCCCCACCTCATGGTCCACAAGTAAAGCTGACCTGTATCCTGGGGGCTCATTTACTTCTCATCCAACTTATTCTCTACATCTGTATGTGCAGCTTCCACCCAGCTTGACTGATTCCCAGCAGTTTATGATGCTCTCTCCCACAGTCTAACCTCATCTTATTTCGTTTCACCACCACGAAGCAACTCTTGGTATAATCACCCCTATTATGATTCTACTAAATAATTTGGTCTGACAAGACTTTTCAAGATACAACAGTTGGTTTAACTGCACTTTGTGCTTATCTGCTTCTCTAACACTTCTGATGTAGGCCAACAAAGTGTTTTAAGTATAAACTAGAAATACAAAGAAAAGCCTTTCTGGACATTTATGGAGAAGTTCTGAATATGCAATTATGGTCCTGATATATAATTTTCAGGGTTGTTCAGGAAACTGGATCCTAAGAATTTTTTTTAATAGAATTAATCCCCCTACTCACTTACCTAAAAACAGCCTGCCATAGTCACGTCTGGTCATTATTACTCAAAATCTAGAAAAGTTTAAGAAGTGTGCCACTTCTCTGATGAAAAACTCAAGAATTAAAAAAAATAAGATAATCATAATCTTATCTCAGAGACAAATATTCTTTGTCTCTAGAAATCTATTTTGAAACTAGATGAAAGCTCTTCACTGTTCCTAGCTTTCAATCTGCTTTGTCTGTGCTTGGGTTTTCTATATCCCTCTGTGACCAAGGAGTCAGCTTTTGAAAATTGCCCATCTGTCTCCGTGTTAGTTTTGCTGTCATTATGCTGACTCCTAATGGTTACGTTTCCTTATGTGCACTTTTTCCCCCACAGATATTTTTCATCAGCAGTGACTTAAGATAGCCAAGTTATTACAGGGTGTTAGACAGACAGGTGGATGCAGAGGCACGTTGTAAGGCAGTAGTCCATACTGTAAGCCTGGCTGTAAGTATGAAAGCCCTACTTCACCCTCAAAACCCTCCAACAATTCACAGCTTGTGCGTTCACTCACATCCAAAATTCAGCAATGTGAAGTCGTAAAAAAAGTAAAGGCATCCTCATACAACTTATACAACAGTAAAAGATCCAACTGAGAAGGTTCTTTTTTTAGCAGGCACCTGTATTTTTGTAATCTAACAGTCCTCTCTAAAACAGAGGGGTTTCCTATTCTTTTTCTGCTCTGTTCAGTGGGTTACAACAACATAGGTCCAGCTTCTGCAAAGCAGCAAGTTTTGCAGATCTGTTGACGATGAGCAAGTTGTCAAGACTTAGATCTGATCTTGATCCTGTAGTTAAATTTGACACAGCTGCTAGGTTAAAAGCCAAACTGACTAAGAGATAACTAGTGAAATTACTTGTTTTTAGTTAAGGTTTGACACATCTGCCTAAAATATCCCAAGAACTCTGCATTTCTAAGTTATTAAAAGCAGCTATGCAGGTCAAACAAATCTGATGACTCAAGGTCAAGACTTTATTGCTATCAAGGAACTGTCACTGCTGCCAGGGAACAGATTTCCTTTCTAATGGACAATCCTGTTCATTCATTTGTAGCAAGTCTTCAGTAACTTTAGACAAGAATAATAGTGTTTAGATCAAATAAGGGGGAAAAACCCCAGTAATGCAACCACTACTGCAGCACACATTTCCATTGTCACAAAGATAAATATAAAAGAAAGGAAACTAAAACTGAGGTATTCTCTGGGAGAGGAGAAACACCAGAGATGGAAGATATCACTGCCAACCATCCATATGTTTGCATCTAAGTCTCTTTTATTCATAAAGCAAAGGTTATTTGCTACACAATATCAAGATCAGGCTCTGTTTTGAGATGCAAATTCTCCTCTCTTCCTAACCCTTAAAAGTATAAGCAGTCAGAGAAAAAAAAAAGGTTATATTAATTTCCTGCTTGGTAGTCAACTTTCTTGTGGTCTTTTATGACCAGTCTTTTTATTATTCAGTTATATCCACATAAGGATATAAAAACACATTCAGAATTCCCTTGACTTCTTTTCTTGGTAGGTGTAAAAACACAGATAATGTTTCTAAAACTACAAGCCACTGGTTACAGTCTGTACTGTATCTGGTCAGCAATATGTCATTGAAATACCTAAATTTATCATTGTCCTTCAGAAACCTGTACCTGTTGAAGTTACTTCTCTGTGGACTCACAAAATCTAAAAAACTGTGGGCAATACTACACTGCCACATTGTTTTCTTTTCACTCCGTATCAACAAATAGAAGTAAAATATTGTTTTTGTTTCAACAACCTGAACATCCATCTATATTATTAATAAGTTTGATCTGTGCCATTTCTTAATGTCAGAATGCCTTTTCTGTATGCCAAACACCTCAAAGATAGGTTGTTTACTCCAGATTCTAATCTTAATCAATATTTTCCATCTTAATGTAATTTGTTGTGTACTGGCATGGAACTCAGATCCTCTTCTTATGCATTTCACAAAAACCTCAAGATGCACACTGACTTCTGTCCCTCTCCCAACAGAGTCAAAGTTAGCAACTCATTTTAACAAGATGTTCTAGTTTTCTGGTAATGTTTTACTTGCATTTTAAATTCTTATTTTAACAAAAAACTTTTGATCCATACTAGAGTTCTTCATTTTCCAAGGCTGAACATAGCTAAACACACATTGTGAAGTCTGATAGTGGAATAATATTACTGAAAGAACACAATAAAACTTCCATTTTACTTGTAAGAGTTAATGTTTCATTTAAGTACCAGATCCATTTGAAGAGGTGGAAAGAGCATATTAAAATGTTTATGTTAATGTATTCTTTCTGATAACCCTGTTTATATTTGTTTACAGTTCAGCAGCATCATTAGCAGTAAAGTAGACAAAACACCATGAAGTGATGGTAAGACTTCAGCAGAAATAAAAAAAAGCTTTCACACCACAGTGAATTTATATTAAAACCTCTCAGTGATTTCAAGAAGAGGCTACACACACACACAATTCAGAAAGGCAGAATAGGTCCTAAATTAGCTCTATGAATTCTATCTGCCTTACCCTTCCAAAAGCATTATAATAAACTGTTAGAATAATAATGCTGGTGCCAAAGCACCCATTGTCTTTAATAAGCTTTTCCATTTACAAAGCAAGCGCAGTCTCCTGCAGGCAGTAGAAAGTAAAAGCAGAATACTTAGTGGAAAGTATCAGTTCTGGTGCACCAAAGCTACTTCTGAGTCCACTGGGAAAACCAGTCCTATAATAGGCAAAACACGATAATTAATATAATCTAAAAGTTAACTGGTAGGAAGAGATCAATAAGCTCTATCTCTCAATAAAAACCTCATTAGCTTGACCTGGCTTCTATTATGTTATTTTCACAGTTCCTGTCGTAACGAGTCATTGTTGTTCCACGGTCTCCTCTGGGTTACTCACAGCACAGTTTCACTGTGAGACCTCAACAGAAACGAGGAAGCTCTTACATTTCAGTGCCACCATTTGTGTGTAACGCTGGAGATATTCACAAAGAATCACAGCATTATTTACTCACAAACCAGACCATTTGATCATCAGGAAATATCAAAGTGATTCTGGGGTACTGCCGTGTCAAAAACCTTTGTCATAAAGTCTGGTTCATAAATCTTGCAAAAGAAGAAGTCAGAATAAGGTCATTATCACACCAGACCAAGTCTCAGCTCCCTGTCACACTTTTGGTGCTGTCATATCCTTTGTAGTGCCAGATAAAAAAACTGCATTAATAGCTGTCTCCTGAAAAGGAGCTTAACTTTTTAAAATTAAAAATTAATCAGCTAACGCTCACCATAAAGATGATTTTGGAGAAAAATCAATCAACACATTCAAATTAAAACAAAATTTGAGAAACTTGATGCATCAGGAATGTGCCACCAACCAGAAAAAAAGCCCTAGTGGCAAAATAGAAAAGATACTTTTATTACACACTATCTACAGACATTAATGCTTTAAGCATTTGCTACGATTCAAAGGGAATTAAGAACACTTTAAAAGTCTATTTTAATTCCTTTATGATTATAAGGCCGTCCCAAACCTGCATGAATGATGGTTCTATTTATGTAATAGTAAGTTAAATGACAAAATTGGTATTAGAAAAAGAATGCTACTGTTGGGCAATATTTAATATTTAGAAAATCACTTAAAATAGCTATTGTGATAAATCAGGTATAACTAATTCTATGTTCTCCCCTGGTTTTAGATATATTGAGACACAGCGGAATTTTGCCCAGAGAGATTTGAGTTGACCTGCCTAACAGCCAGCAAGATAAGATGGTCTTCCCCAAAGTTACCCAACCTCTCGCAGTATCCCTACATCCTCCCATTTCATGGAAACCTGATGCATACCCTGAATGAGAAGCTTTTTCATTGGTGTGGATTTTGCTTTCCACTTAGCAAATATGATTTTTGGTTTTTGTTGTTATTTTTTTCTTTTGGGTACTTTTCCTTTTCTCTGCAAAAAAAAATTGTAAGAGAACTTAAGAATGCAGGAGCTCCATTACAAACAATTTGGGATTTCACCAACACTTCGTTTTTCCCCTCATGAAAATCAGAAGACATACAGAAATTTAGGAAATAAAGGACAACTACAACTGAAGTTCTTTTTTCCCATTGCTTTCATAAGTCACATGGACAGTGATACTTCTTTTCAAGTATTTGGAAGTTTACGATTTAAACACAGAATTAACATTCAAAGATGGCAGTTCTGGCAACCGAAATCAAAACAGGTCTAAGCTGTGAGTGGACTACAACTAAGGAAAATACACTGAGAACGCCTAGTTGATAATTATATGTGATTATAAGACTGACTTTCTAGAAATAATCTAGAAATCTAGCCCTTAAGTTCCATAGCCTTCATAGGCCTTTTGAACCCCACTGACTCTATATGGCCCCACAGGTCTCATGGGCCCCCTGGGCACCACAGGGACCTGTATTCTGTATAAACGTGATTCATTAATGAACTGAACTGCACAGAAGTCCGAGAAGCAATTTGAGAAAGGATAAAATGAAAGGAGAAATAAAAAAGGCTGTCTACCCTTCACATGATGTTAATGTTGAAGGTTCGGCATCTCCCAAACACTTCCTTGCAATAAAAATGTACTGTGGTTTTAGGGACATATTGAATTGCTTCTATTATAAACTGAACATGAATAAGCAGTTTGTTCTCCCCATAACTCGGTCAACAAGAATTTGAACAAAAAAAGTGTCATACAACAAACTGCTCAGAGAGTGCACTGCTCTCGACCTTAAATCACTTCAGCCTATCAGTCAAACCAGGTCCACAAATAGACAAAAATATTAGATGATTCTTATTTTTATAAAAAACTATCAGAGAAGTCATTCTGACTTCAGCCAGCTGGTAGATGCAGGTGTTTACATGTGTGGGCAGTGAATGCATTGAAAGGATTATCTTCAGTATCCTCTGCTGATGCAGTGATTACAGGATTTGAGAGCGAAGAAGGCAGAGCAAAAATTATTTAATTATAGATTTTCTACACATGGCTTAAGTTTTCTGTATTCTCAGAAGACAGAAAATAGAAGTTCAAATAACTGGCATGAGAGCATGTAATTACATAACAACAAAGTAAAAAGTTTCAGGATTGGATCTGTTTGAAAAGCAGCTTGCTGAGTAACAGCTTATTCTAGAATTTCAGTCATGCTTTTCAGGCTCAAGAAACGTTAAGGCTCTATGAAGAAAGGGAGAATCTTGGAAACATGCTATAACATGAGAAGTACACAAATGTCAAAAATAAGGCTCACAAACATATTAATAGGGTGTATCATCAAAACCTCCATAAGACACAAATTCAAAAATATAAATAACTTTGCGTACCTAAGAGACCATCTGCTTCTAAAGTGAAGGACTTCATTACGGGGGAAAAAAATACTGAAAAAAAAAATTCAGAGAATAAAAATTGAGAGATTAACAGTATTTTTTCAGAAGTTCAGAGGATAGTTTGTGGAATGTGAGGCTTTTATTTTTAATTCAGTTCACTTCAGATCAGATCTTGTGGCCTCAAGCAGCAAAGAGTGACAATAAAGAGGAGAAGAAAGTTTCCATGTAGACAACCACCAGAAAACACCACTTGCCATTTCTTCTCTCTCAGGACACACAAACTCAGGCCCTCAGATTAGCTTAGCAGGATTCAAGTTTCATGCACGTATGTTCAGCTCTATATTAAGCTGATTAACGCCTTGAAGAGATGACCAAACCGGCCCCGTGTGACACAAATATATTTCTAAGATTTCCCATAACAGCTATAAGGGACAATTCCAGTGAAACATCTTCCTCATGCGCTCATATTTAGGTCCTGCACTCCTTATAAGCCATTTTCAGCACGTCACATCCACGCTGGGTGTGTGCCCTTTCATTTCTTTGCTTTTAATTTGTAGCCCTTTATCCATATGAGCCGTCTGCCCAAATGCAAAGGTCTAAGGAGGAGCGAGGAATGCAGACCCAGTGCAATCCAGCCTCCAACAAGCAATCACCAGGGCAACAGCATCTGCCTACATCCTTCAGCGTAGCAGTCTCCCTGGAATGAGGGGATGCAGCATAATTTATCTGACTCATAGGTATTTATATCTGCTCATTACCCACAAGAGTCCACATCCTGCTTTTACTACGGAAAACAATGGAGGGTAACGCACAGTCACTGATAAAGGACAAAACTGAGAATTGTGGGTTTGGGTTAATAAAATATCAATTGAGGAAGTGGGATATATGAAAGAAACTATTTTCAAGTCCTTAGAAACAATATTTCATGCTGTACGTGACAACTTCTACCCTGAGTGATTTCTTGTGGTTTGATCTGTACCTATCAGCTCCTAAAATAAACAAAAATACTGACTTGCAATTTACCTGTAAACATAGTTAATGATTTCTAAAAGTAAATTTCCTTGAATTTATCAGTTTTCAGACTAATAAGAAAGCACTCAAGTAATTCTTTTCTTTAAACTATAATCTGTGAATTAATGTCTGTCTTCTGCTCTTAATTATTCTATATCATCATTTTAGAGAATTTTAAACACAGCTCAAACACTAATCTATCCTTCATTCTCACCAGTTAGTTACCCACCTCCTGCTGTCACTGGTTTTTTTACTGGATGAAAACATCTTACTTAACAATAAACATCATGAAAATAATCGTCAATACCATTTTTTCCTACCATCTTCTAATTTCTTTTGCAAAAGTCTCTCTCTCAAAAAAAAAAATTAAACCAGTATCAAAGCAATAACTGTGTTTTTTGGAAGTATTTAACTTTTTAGTTAGTTTCAGTATTCCTTAACATTATTCCTTCTGATTCAGGTCATCACACTGCTGCTCTCTGCTGTCTGTAAGAAGAATCCACATGTAATTATTACAGACATAGCCCTCATTTTGGGGTCTACGACATGAATATTTTTCACTTGCAATTTTTTCAATTCTAATTTTCTTTCCTACGAGAATCAATTCTAATTCTAACTGGCAAGAAATCCATGTAATTGCAAATATCACGAGTTTACAAACGTGAGAAGAGGCTGAGGGTTTTGCAAAGCAGTTGCACTCACCCTGAATTTTGTACAGACTATTACATAGGTCTTTGTGCGATTCCAACTTTAGTCCCTAACTCTTTATTTCTTTTTATCATGATCTAATAAAAAAATTCAGTAAACAATACTTTTCAGTATATGTAATGAATTGAGAGTTAGGTCCAAATTTTCACACCAGATCCTGCAAGTGATCTTTACATGGGAGTACTTCAAAAAAGTCCAAAGAAAATAATTGCCACAAACTTAAGCAGTTCTCCTATTTTCCATCATGACAAGGCAGATAATGAAATACTTGGAGATATTTCTCTTGGAAAAATACTGTTCGCAGAAAACTTGTAAGCCTAGGAAATCCCTAAACAGTTCAAAGATTTAGCAATAGAAGATATGAAACGTTCTTGCATGATTTTTAAAAGGGTTCACTTTCAGTCATCAGACTTAATACTCTTCTAGGTAAGCAATCCACTCAAAGGGAAAAGAGTAAGACTTTGTATTGACCTGAGTGCTCCTACTTACAGATTCAGAAGAAATGCTGTACAAGAAACAGAAAACAACCTTGTCAACCAGGGGTCCAGCACAGGAGAGATTTAGTTTTGTGAATATGCGTGTTAGGTACAGGTCCAAAACCTTTACCTGCACAGCAACATTTCTGTGATAACGTAGGCTTAGCTTACAGTGAGAAAAACAATGCAACTGAAAACTTTAAATTGTACAGAAAGTGACCTTGAGTGTTCCCCATTCTTATGGTTTTATTCTTCTGAGACTCAGTTTACCCCACCCCTTTTTCCCCCTCTTCATCATTTATCATTTCTCTTCTTTGGTGCCACCTATGGCCTTCTGAAAAAAACCCTTCAGAATCCTGAAAATCTGACAGTTACGCCTAATTACATGTGCAGCACCAAAAAGTAACACAGCTGCAACAGGGGTTGTGAATCTATTTTTGCACGGGTATATCAGAGACGTTCTGGTTTATAGTTTGGCTGGAAAAGCAGCAAGCCTGTTTAGGCTTTGGCCTCTTGCTCCAAAAATGTCTTCATCCATTTTATTTAGGATGCTTCTTCTGTTCCAGTTCCTGATATGCTGGAAAAAAGGGCCTCTATAAATGGCTGAAAAAATACTGGTGAAAACAACTCACAAATACAAATTTTTCTTCATTGTGAGGCAACAATAGAAGCTGGATTGTCCCCAACACATGGATAGGATTAGTCAGTCTTCCAGGTGCTTGTGGCTACAAGCAATAAACAAAACTGCCTTAATTACGATTTAACATAAATTAGGATTAGCGTACCCAGGAAGGCTTAGTGGGTTATCAGCAGCCTGCATTTTACCTAAGCTAGCATTTTGTGTACTCTCAGATACACTGTCCCTTTATCTCCTGTCATAGGTTGACTCCTACACAAAAGGATTTCATGACAGGTAAAGCAGGATTTCTCCAGCTCTGTATAGAATATAAACCTAAAAGCATTGCAACCCAAGCAGCCAAGGACTTCATCCAGCACATGGGATTTATTTTTAATTATTTAATTTTAATGTATATGTCTGAAAAAAAATCCAACATACTTTGAAGGAAATATTTCCCAAGTGAAAGGCCTTGGCTCTGTGTAAGCACTGCTCAACAATCCCTGAATTATCCATAACATAATCCCTGAAAAGTCCAAAACATAGGCTCATGCCAGCTCTATCCAGCCAAAACCAGCACACATACTATATGAAAAATGTATTATCAGCAGAACTTCCAAGGTAGTTTTCCAATGCTGAGAAGTTGAAATAATAAAATAGAAGCTTTATTAAAAAGGGGACTTAGGATAGTGCAGAGGGTAGGGCTTGGCAGATTTGGACACTTGCTTGCATCATAAATTTTATTCCTGGAAAAATTTGCAGGTATCCTGTTTTTGTAAAACAGTACTATACAACTATAAAAAGTTGTTTACCAGAAGACTCGACGTGCAAGAAAATACTGATCTGGGGCTTCAAATGTTTTTACCTTGTAGCTATTCTCTGCTCTACCAGTGTGCCACACGGTTCCCATCATCCTAATCCCTGATCCAGTGTTAAGCCCTTGATTTTCGAGAGACCACTTGTACACTTGGGCCTAAACTGGAGCAACTAAGCGAGGATTTCAGTGATCTCTCTTGGCTGACCTAAGAGGTTTATGCAAAAAGGATGACAGGAGCACAGGAATAATACTGAAGGCAACGTACAACCAGGTCTGTTTGGGAGGTGAGGACTTCAGCAACTGTAAAGGGCGCACAGTATGTACAGAAAGGATCGGTTCACTATGTTAAGATCAAATACCACACTAATTTAAAGGAAAGTGCTGAATTGCTTCTGCCACGTGTAATGAATTAATAGTTTGCTCTTACCCCTTTGGATTCAGAATTAATTCTTGGCCTATATTGGCATTTCTCTCAATGGAAAATTTAATTTGCATCATTAAAGCCCTGAGTCTATTACATTTGCAACTGACACAGCTGTACACCAGAAACAAAAATTCTGGTGAATTTGTTAATATGATGATAAGTGTTAGTCCAAATTCTACTTAACATCAATAAGCTACTTTCGTGAAAGAAAACCTTTCATTATCACCAAAAGGTGAGGCTATCTGGCATTTAATACAAGGCCACATTTCTATTTACACCTGAAAAGAATCAATTAAATTAATGCCCTGGAAACAACCACATGTCATAGTCCACTGTAAATCTTTATGCACTATTGCACGTATTTTAAAGATTTTTCTTCTTTGTTCTTCCCCACATCATGACAATTTACACCTTCCCTCTCACAGTTCAAATACTGGCTGTGCCTTCAGGTCAGACAAAGGTATGATATGCTCAATAGTTAAATCTGTAATTTGAAATTATATCTGTTCATGCCCTTAAGAACATTTTCTCTGCAATACCATCAGGGAGTTGCTCTTTCCCCCTTCCTCAAATCCGAAGGTATTTTCCCTTCCATATGGCTGTTGAAAGACTACAGCAAAAACACGCAGAGCAGCATGTACTAAATATCCACTGTAAATCCTCCGTAAACTCAAAACAAGTCTCAGTGAAATAAGAACATGCACCACTTAACAAGAGGAAAAAAAAGTTTTAGTCCTCTGAGAACTACTATCACTCCAGACTTGTAGTTAAGCTTTCTGGTTTGTTCACTTTTACAGTAACCTCAAAGCCCCATTAATTAAACCTTAACTTTAGTTTAAAAGGATACCATCAATTTGAAAACAACTCTGAGTATTTCAGCAGGAAAACAACTACAAAATTCTTTATTCTGCTCATGTGACTGCAGTCTGCAGTGGTATCCTGCCTGATGAAAAACTAACTTTCCTCTAAGACTTCTTGGGAAGTTCATCAGCACCAGCTGCTAAAAGCAAGGAAAGAAAACTGTGTGTACGGAGAGATTGTCTGCAGTGACAATTCTGGATTTCCATAAGATTTCTTGTGAAATAAGGAACAGACTTTTAGAAAGATCATACCAATGCTGACATCGTACACTGAACTTATAGTACTCCCTGGCAGTCTCTGGATCAGTCACCTGTTATTCCAGTCAAGCTCAATGAGTAACACTTGCAAACAAATCAGGATCTACCATACCACCAAAAAAAGAATTAAAAAAACCCACAAATTCTCAGTCCTCAGGTGGTTAAAACTGCCCTCTCTTTTTCTTTCCCCCTGAAATCCACTGAAAACAATACATTACATTATAGTAAAGATATACTGTAATATAGTAACTGAAAAACAGCGTTACAAAATTAAGAGATAATAATTTTCTTGCTACTCTGGCCATCTTAAAAAGAGAAATATCTCTTTAAGAGAGTTAGCTCCATTTTTCTGGTTGCAACACACAGGGGCGACCCTCCGTGACATCACAGGGCATGCCAGCGTGACTCGGCATCAAGGTTTGCCCTCCACGATGTCACAGAGCAGCTCTAAGGACAGAAAAAGGTCCTTTCCATTGGCCTGGGCAGGGGCAACTGCCCACGAGACCACCCGGTGACCAGCACTGGGGTGACAGCCCACACTCCTGCCACACCAGTGCTCCAAACAGCCACCTGGGGCCACTGGCCACCAGCCACCGCACATGACGCGCGTCAGCTCCCACTGGGGCAGCTCCCTGCAGCTCCCCCACCATGGACGCTGTGGTGCTTAGGAAGAAGGGCTACAGCCTCGGCAGCACGCTAGGGGAAGGCTCCTACGGCAAAGTGAAGTGCGCCTACAGCCTCCAGCTGAAACGCAAAGTGGCCATCAAGATCATCGACAAGAAGAAAATTTCTCAGAACGTCCTGGAGAAGTTTCTCCCCAGGGAAATGGAGGCTCTGAAACGGCTGCACCATCCCTCGATCATCGAGACCTACGAGATTTTTGAGACGTCGGTCGGCAAAGTGTACATCGTGATGGAGCTGGGGGAGAATGGAAGCCTCCTGAGCTACCTCAGCATCAAGGGACCAATGGAAGAGGGCATCGCCCGCATCAAGTTCCAGCAGTTGGCTTCTGCCATCAAGCATTGCCACGACTCAGACTTTGCCCACAGGGACCTGAAGTGTGACAACATCCTTCTTGACCACGATCTTAACTTCAAGCTGACTGACTTTGGCTTTTCAAAACCCTTGTCACGGGACAAAAATGGGAAAACCATTCTCAGCAACACCTTCTGCGGGTCTCTGGCATACTCAGCGCCTGAGCTGCTTGAGCACATTCCTTGTGATCCCAGGATTTCAGACATGTGGAGCCTGGGCATCATCCTGTATGCAATGCTCTATGCTTCGCAGCCTTTTGATAGTTCTAATGTCAAGGAAATGCTCCAGATTCAGAAACAACAAAAGATTCCCTTCCTCAAGACAAAGCGCTTATCCGTGGAGTGCAAGAACCTCATTTCTCACTTGCTCCAACCTGATGTGTCTCAGAGACTGTGCATAGATGAAGTTTTGCAACATCCCTGGTTGCAGACTCCAAAATCCACCCCTTCTCATCCTCTGCTAGCTGCAGGAGAGGGCAATCCCAAAGCATGTGCGAGAAAAAACCTGAGCAAAAGCAGAAGGCCAACTCCCATTCTGCGCAAGTATAAGGACTGGAGAAGGAGATCGGATCCTCTTAAGGGTGGTTTGTTTCAACAAGACCACAAAGTTACCTAAGTTGTGAACTGCATTAGTTTAAACTGAAATTAAAGGGAGCCTGTCCAAAATTCTGTGCCATGTCTCAGTATGCACATGGTTGTGTCCCCTCTTCTGCACAGTGCCTTTGAATCAAGTGCTTTAGCACTGTCAGAGCCAGGACTACGAAAGTCATGGGGAACAACGAGGGAGGGAAGTTTTAGAGCATCTAAACGAACCACAGAGGAGCACTTGGTGTGTAATACCTGGAAGAGGAATGTATTTCAAACGTGGCAATGCAAATTTTTTAATAGCTCAAAAATCAAAATTAGTGCACTTTATAACAATTTTACAACTATTTCATTACTTAGACTCTAGGATCTGCCCAGATGTACTGCCTACAAATCATAAAATCTAACAGATTTTCTCTCTCCTCCAGTTCAGCACAGGTTTTTGTACCTTTCAAATTTGAGACTTTTAACAAATAATGTCTAATATAAACCACCTCCACATAATTAAAAATTAACAGGGTTACAAATCAGTGGCACCGTAACCCAGGTTTTACGTCAAAAGGAATGGGAGAAAATTTTTCGTTAATTAGACAAGGGAAATTTTAAAGAATACAGATCCAATTATCAGATGCCTTTTAATTTGAACCTGTTGGCTGAGGAAAAGACATCCATGAATAACAGATGTGTCTTCTCATTAACAAGAAGTATTATATTAGACATTAGAAACAAAACATCTAACTTCAAACTTCAGTGCTATGGTTGTTAAGCTTCATACTTAAAAAAATAATGCCATGTACACAAATGATAACCTATTAATAATATAGTATTAGTTAGAAAGAGTCAGGCTACCAAGTCTAACTCCTTATAAAGCAAAGAGAAAAAGTGTTCATGAAAAGTAGCAAAGCATCAAAAAGAACCCTAGAATACAATTTGACAAGGCAGAATTTACATTTAGCAATTATTTAATCCATTACATTTTACAGAAAATATGCTGTGTCCATCAAAGTATTACGTAAAAATATCAAACATAAAATACTGCTATTGACAAAGACATCAGATTAAAAAAAATACATTCCACTCATTAACCATAAACCATTATTTCCATTTAGTAAGTGTGGACAACTAAATGTATTCTGGGGGAAAAATACTGTTTGCTTAATAAAATAAGAGATGATTTTTGATGCTAAGAAATCAAATGCACTCTGGAACAATTATGAACCTTACTCTGAATAGTCTTCTGCCTCAAAGACTGAATTAAAAGATGGATTGTACAAACAGCCATTCAGCAGAGCTGAATTTATTACTATCCTAAATAATCCAAAGAGAGACTAAGCAAAATACAGCTCTAATTAACACTCATTGCTAGTGGTAGAAGAACATTAACATGATGTATTTGCACTGTCACACTGTTTAGAAGCCACAGCCGTTGAAAGGACACTTTGCTAATAACAGACAAACAAAATAGAACTTATGAAGCCTTTGAGTCACTTTTTAAGCTTTCTGTTGAATTGCTGCCTTAAAAAGACAAGTTCTTAATGGATTTAACCTAGGGCCAAAACACAGTAGCAAAAAGAAGGGAAAGCCATGGAAGATTTTTTTTTTATTCCATTTTATCTTCGCCATGTACATGAGGTTTGCATTGCCAGACACCTGATACAAGAGGGGACAACGTGATAGGAAACGATCACATTGGATGTGTCACAAAGACACTGTTGCACCTCATCCTTGAGTATTGGCTGCCCCTTAGCCAGGATCACAAATCTCCACACCGCAATGCATATTCATGCCCAGATCATTTTTAAAGGTCAGGCAGTTCAGGCACTTTGTTATTTCAGGTTCTGTGTCTGTGGCCAAAATATGTCCAACTGCACAGTCAAAAATCAAAAGGCAGGACAGCTTTCTTACCCAGAGGACTTCCCAGCTGAATTTATTATGGATGTGAGCTACCCTGGTAAGTGTAAACTCTGTAAGAGAAGCACCAGAGCTCTGTGTAAGGAGGGTGCTTTTTGCAATTCAGTTTTATTCCCATCCTTTCAGTAAGAAAGGGCTCACTGGTGAAAACAAACATACATGATTCTTAAAAAACTGGAACAAAATGGGCCTATGAACTGTATTGCTGAACATCACAATGAAACAAACTAAGCATACTAAAAACACAATTTCAGCTGAATGCAGTAAACAGGATAAACTGTATCCTGTTATAATTCCTCCAAAATGACTGTGAGTTAAAGATCAGAGACACTAAGGCTGGAAAAGACCTCAAATATTATCAAGTCCAATCATTAACCTGACACTGCCACGTCCACCACCAAAACATGTCCCTAAACATGACATCTTCACATTTCTTGAACACTGCCAGGGATGGACATTCCAACGCTTCCTTGGCATCTTGTTCCAATGCTTGACCACCCTGTTCAGTCAATGATTTTTTACTCATATCTAATCTAAAGCTCCCCTGGAACAACATGAGACTGTTTCCTCATGTCCTCGCTTTTACCTGGGAGAAAATCCACACCCCTACCTGTCTACAAGCTCCTCTCATGAGAGCTGTACAGAGCATTAAGGTCTCCTCAAGCCTCCTCTTGACCAGGCTAAACACCCCCAGCTAACCTGTCCGCTCCTCAGTTCCCCTCAGCTTCCCTCTATTTCCTCAGATTTCAAGAGAAATTAATACCGTGTACTGGCTATTGGTAAATGGAAATGGAGATTGTTATATTAACTAATGTTTCAGATCAAAATTTAATTTGTACTTTCCTCTACACATTACAAGTCCATGATAAAGTGAATTTTAGAGTCATCTTTTCCTTAGCTAGAAGTGTCCACACTTTCTTATCTTACACTGTTGGCACTTAAAATTAATGGTTTTTATCTTACAGATACAGCAGTCATAATAAATGTTTAAGATAACTATTTAAATTTTGGCTGTGTTAACATTATAATGTAAGGAATCCTAATTTTATTGACCTTGATAAATCTAAGATTAAGCTCACTCAGACTTTTTATCTTGCTTGCCTTTAGAACAGTTTCAAAAATTAACTTTAAATATGAATTATATTTCTTAATTTTATGAGCTTTGTTCATTTCCATAGATTTAATTTGAAAATAAAATTATTTCTAGTACTTACCAGAATACTGATAATGAAACTACTGAATTAATTTTCTTTGTCTATGTTTAAAAATCAGTTGAACCCATTTGGAGGGATTAGATTCTTAGTTTTGCATAAATGAGAATCTGCCTCAATTTATGCTCATTGCTAGGGCACTAAGAGCCATATGAATCATCATGGACACTCAATTATAAAATAAAGTTCAGAAATTTACAATTTTTTTAAAAATCCTCAGTCCCATCCCTGAAAACACCATGCATAACATTTATGTATATTTCAAGACCCAGCTTCACTGTGAAATTTTGCAAGGTTTCTTTTCGATTCCTGCAAGAGTTTCTAGTTCAACGAGAATATTATTTTGCTCACACAGGAACTATTCCCAAAATAAGATCTCTAAACAGAGCCATCAAAAGTGCTTCAGGACAGAAAACAGAGCATTCCCGTGGATACATTTGGTGGTTGGTACAAAATGGCACGTTTTGGTGGAACTGCACAGCACTTGCAGGCAGAGCCCCGCGCCAGTTTGACCAGGAACACCATGTGCAGGACAGCACACATCAGTATCCTGGAGCATCACCGTGTTTTCTCTGACCAGGTTTTGTTTTTAGATGGTGTGCTCCCCCCCTCCCTGCCACAGCCACCAGTGGGGGTTGTGGTGTCTGCATGCAGCTTCCTGGGGATAGAGGGCTACAGGGAAGCCAAGGGCTGTCTGGAACAGCGACCCAGACAGTCTTGCCAGTATGCAAACATCACAATAAGTCAATCATCTCATTTTATAAACAGTGGACAGCCCAGGGCCCAGCGAGCTCTCCTGCGTGGCACTGGGCTGCACGCCAGGATCTCCCCTTGCGTAAGGATAACTCCCAAGGTTACTCCTCAAGGTTGAGAGATTCCCTGCCACAACAGATCCTCAGTGAGTGATCAATAGCTTGCTAAATTAAATGAAATTTCAGCTAACTCGTACAAAGGACTAATTGTGCACATACAATCCTTTTGACATAAACCACCAACCAAGTCTGGGACTAGGACTGGATCCAGCTGCAGCCTGAGAAGTTCAGAAAACAAGGGGATTCTTTCTGAACCTCATGACTCAATGGAAGGGTCTCCCTGACAGCTTTTTCTGACCTTGTCCTCCAGGCAGTAAGTAATCAAGTGTATCTTGCCAACAAATCTTGTTAAAGCACTGTCACATTTGCCATTGAATTTTGTTAACTCCCTGTTTCATGTCAATAAAGTTCATTGTTGCTTCTCTCTTACAAGTAAAGTGTCCATTCATGACAAGGTGAAATGGATAGAGGGAATAAATAAGAAGGGTTAAAGCAGCACTGGAGGGAATAAACATCTGCTGATTCTCCTAATACAGGAAAGGTAATAGCCAATTATCTATCATGCCACTTGACAGCGTGTAAAGGAATGAACGGCTGCCTTTAATAGTAGTGATATTTACTGTCTCAGAAATTAAAACTCCTTTGACCTAAACAGAAACTATCACAGTCATTAGAGCTTCATAAATACAACGAAGTCAAATATTTCAGTTCAGATATTGTGAAACTTCTTGAGCACCTAACAGTCCTACCAGAAAAACCCAAAGATTATTCACAAGAAACACAATAGAACAAAAATTAATTTGCATAACCTGTGTGTTGAAACCTGTTCATGACAAATTGTAATGGACCTGAATCAAAGTTTGTTCAAGTCATTTGGAGTCTTTGGTATTGTTATTTACATCAGTACCTAAATCCTCATCTTCTTTACAGAGACAGTTCATATTATGCTAAGTTTAACCCAAGCAATTTCTGCAAGGTGAGAGCATCTAGACACATTAGCTACTTAGTTTACTAGACACCTGAGAACAGACTAAGTTCCTTGCTCGTTGCAGCCTTTCATACATTTATCTCACAATACCCTTTTAAAGAAAAGGAGTAATTATTATCTCAGCTCTAGAAAGTGAAACTGAAGCAAAAAGTTAATGTGGAACTTTTAAAACATATTCAACACTCAGTTCCTAAAAGCACTGAGTGCCTAATTATTGTTAAAAATCTGGACATACCTGCCTTAAACGAAGCCACTGAGAAACAGAAATCTGTCACAAAAGTGATCTAAACCAGTCATGAACTATATGGAACTACTACTGCTGCTTATCTGCTTTTTCTCTCTCTGATGAAGTGTAGCTAAAAAAGAAGCCAAACAAACAAATCTGGTGACTACAGTGTCTTTGTTATACACATCAAGCTATTCAAAGTAAATAAAATGGAACTGTTTCCTTGCTCCGCAGCATCAGGTTGTTCTAAAAGTTTATCCTTACCAATCCTGCTCAACATCAGCAGTCAGCCTCGAGACGTCTCTTTTTTAAGTACAGTTTAATACAGGAACATCAACCCAGCAAAACACCTCTCAGGATATAATCATCTGCACTTTAAGAAAATGTTTTGGGTTAATCAGAAAGAAATCTCAGCTTTTCTGATACAGAGCTGTGAGCTTTAGATTATAGTAAAACACAGGCAATCCACTGAGGAACTACATATTCAGATAGTTTTTTATGAATATGTATACATTAGTCTTTTTATTATTTTCCTTTAGGGAAAATATTACATCAAAGCAAAGCTAGTTTGGCCTATTACATTAATTATTTCTTGTGTGTATTTCAATGTGTTTCAGAAGCAGGTTTTCTTAGCAATAAATATTTCTTACAAGGGGAAATTTTTAGCTCATTATTTTCCAAATAAATTAAAGAAAGAAGGCCAAAATTTTATCTTGATTTGGTTAGACTACAGTGTTTTCAACTGAGCAGTGATATATAAAATAAATAAAAGAGAGAAAAATTGGATGTTTTCTAGGGCTAGTTTCTTCCATAACTAGCCACAGGACCATGTGTACAAAAGAATCTAAGGCCTCCTTGGAGTCTTCTCCAGGCTGAAGAAGTGCTCCAGCCCTCTGAGCAGCTTCGGGGCCTCCTCTGGCCTTGCTCCAATCAGTCCATGTCCGTCCTGTGCTGGGGACCCCAGAGCTGGATAGTGCTCCAGGTGTGGTGCCACCAGAGCAGATCGGAGGAGCAGAATCACCTCCCTGGCCCTGCTGGTCACACAGCTTTGCACCTAGCCCAGGACACAGTTGGTTTACTGGTCTGTGAGGGCACATTGCCAGGTGAAATTGAGCTTTTCATCCATCAACACGTCCAGTTCCTTCTGCTCTGAGCTACCCTCAGTTCACTTAGTCCAAGTCTGCACTTGGGATTGCCCCAACCCAGGTGCAGGACCTTGCACTTGGCTTTGCACAGACCCACCTCTCAAGGCCATCGAGGTCCTTCTGGATGTCACCTCTTCCCTCCAGTGTCAACCACCCCACACAGCTGGATGTTGCTGGCAAACCTGCGGGGGTGCCCTGGATCCCACTGTCCTTGACACCCCCCCATCCCAATGCCATCTTCTGAGGACACTCATCACTGCTCCCCACTTACACATCGAGCCACTGACTGCAGTTCTTTGACCACCCAGCCAGGAAGACATGTTTAATTTTAAAGGTCTATTACATTTATGAAATTGGGACTTGCCGATGCTAAGTAAACCTAAAGCAATTTGGCAACACTGCGATTTGCTATAAGTCAGCCACTCAGTGAATAAGCAAGTATTTCAAGGGTAACATTTGAAAACGCTCCAGAGCAACAGATTTATTGATTTATAACAATAAAAAGGCCATATTTAGATAACTGATAGATCCAAAGCACTCTAAAGTCATAAAAAGTGTTCTGCTTGGCTTCAGTGAGGTCTGCTTAAGGACACAGTTAAAAATAATACAAGGTTATTCATTGCAGGACCATGTAAATTCAGGAAGTTAAACATAAAAACTGCCTTTTAAAAGGAGAGATGTGGTATGACTAATATTGACTTTTCTACTCTGCATGTTTAGTGAAAGATTAGTACAATCTGCCATTTATTTTGATACTGAAATTAGAAAGATTATATGAGATCATTTTGTCCTGAAGTCACATAGGACAGATGTGGAAGAGAAATCCCCTCAAAGATGCCCTGGCTTTTCACCCACATTCTTAGCTCTTAAAGAAAGTAGATTCTTTCTCACTCCACAGAATCTGACTTGAACACAACAAGGATTACTGAAGAACTTGTGTTAGTCTTTCCCAGGAGCCTCAACCACCTGAAGACTTACAAGCAGGCAAAGCCTGATCCACATAATGTAGCAGCACTCAAAATCTGCATGCACACAAAGGAGTATCCAACATTAACTTATTCAAAAGACAAATTTTCCTATGTTTCAGAAATGATTTATCCAAGTACTCATTGCACTGTATCTGAAATAAAACTGATTCAATGGGGATCATTAGCTTTTCTATCCCTTTAATGAGGAACTTCACAATATAATTTGATATTCTAATCCACTCCACTTCAATAAAAGTTCTTGTGTAGTAAAAAATACTGAACACGTTTAATAGTTCCACAATAGCCGGCTTTACTGACAGCACCTCAAGGAAAAGTCATGCAATTAGATCTGCTTTCATTGATGCTTTGCAGTTAGAGAAGCACCAGCATCAAAATGAAAGGAAATAAAATTAAATATTATTCATTTGGAATAAAATTGTTTCTAATATTAAAAATTAGATGTCACCTTAGATGATTACAGTAATTTATATTTTTGTCCATTTTCTCTTTAAAAGCTACATGTTATTCTATTAGATTTTTATTGATATTCAATCAATCCTGTAATAACTTGAGTACATCTGGGTTTTCTGTTTTATTTCTACCCTAGAGCTTGAGTCATACAGAATTTCTCAGAAATCATAAATATACATTTCCAATTTAGTATAGGATCTCAAGGACATTAAAAAAAAATCGTTTGTTTTGCCAATTTTTTTTCCATTCTCTCTCTACAAGTAAAAGTAGTATCATTTCACTTTTTTGAGGTAAATAAGGTCTTTCAACAGACACAAAGCACTGATAGAACTGAGACAAGCTAGAGATGTAGATCTGTAGGGAGAGAAACCAAGTGCAGCAGCATGAAAGGGCACTTGAGCTATCTGTCAAGTGTGGCTCTAAAATCTTCTATGGTACAGTTTACTTTCTTAGTGGTCTGCAAGTGACATTCATTACTCAGTCAAGTTCTTCCAACAAATGAGAAAATCGATCTTATCAGACAAGAATAGAACAAAACTGAGTAAGAGGTGTGGAGAAAAAAAAAAAAAAACAAAAAAAAGATTTAGAGATAATTGTGCCATAATTAACACTACTTTAATTAGGTGGATTATGCTAGCATTTTCCTGCTGTGGTTACTTTTTCTCTTACTACCATGAAAATTTTAATCATAAGGCCAAAGCAGGAAGGTTGCTAATTGCTTTTACCTTCCCATCTGTGTTCTTTGGAAATTATACCAATTTGGTAGTGGAGCAGGAAGGTTTCAATGTTCTGTTATACAATCCAAGAACTGGAGATTGACAAAGAGCTGCTGGTCTTACTGAAAAAGATAATCACTGCTGTTATCAGTCAGTTCTTCAGATGGCAAAGCAAAGCCTAAACCACAGAATGTGCTGGCTTAATGACAAACACAGCGGTTCTCACACTCTGAATGTGTGAATGTACTGTCACTTTTGTGGCAGTCTAGTCCACTGAATATTGAATTATTCCTTTTTTCAGGGGAACAGAGCTATTTCATGTATGCTTTTAGCTGATCTCAACTGTTTTCACTATTGAAACACTCATATTTCCTAATCAATGGAACTTGGACCAAGATCTCAGGGCTAATTCCTAATTCTACTGTCTCATGGTGCTATAAAATACTTTAATCAGTAATGCTTTACCTATGGATGATAGACTCAGGATTACATAAAAATGAAGCAGCTAGATCACTGTTTTGTAAATTACAGTCAATGGTTTATTATTCTCAATGATGCAGGAATCCTTAAAAGCCCAAATTAATGTAATGCTACACTTAATGGAGGACTGAATGTAAATGCTCTATCCTGGAAAATAGTTTATTTGAACACATTAGTATCTCAGACTGATTCTCCACCCACTCTCAGTAATTCCAAGATATCACCAGGAATTTACACCAGCATCAAGATTATTTGATCACCTCAGAGTGAACCAATAGTGTGGGGAAAAGAAAACCAACAAATCCAGTCAACATGAGAATGAGTATTTAAAAATAGGACACACTATAAAATGAAGGAGTATGCCCTGAAGAATGAGATTCTAGAGTGCACCTATGAAAACAAAGACAAAACAAAACTAGAAATATATATCAAGCACAGCGGGCAACTCAAAAGAGTGTCATAATCGAGGTAGTTTGGCTCTGAAGGGTAACTAGTTTATCCAGACTTAGGAAACCTTTAACACACCTTTGCAAGGTCAGTTCATTGCATGGAGGTACCTGAATCTATTCACAAAGATGTCAAAGCAATGTATTTTACATTGCTGGTAATAGTTAGTCTGAATGGAAAGACTTAAAAAAAATAATCCATTTTTAGTGAGTTACAGCTGAAAAAAATTATCATTAAAATATTATGTGATCCATTAAGAAGTTTAGAAGTCAGCTTGCTCTCAAAAAGTCCGAATAAATTTTTGAGGCCAGCTATTATGTGTTTCCATGAAAGGTTCTACTTTAACCTTTTACTCATATATAAAAATTGATTAACAAATCAAAGCTAAACCACCCCAACAATAAATAACAGAAAATGTCAAACACTTGCTTTTGACTTTCCTTTATGATTACTTTTGCACATTAAGAACATTGCCTGTGATGTGGGATGCAAGCCAGATGAGGCAGACAGAAAAATAGCACTGCAAGAACAAGACCTCAATACACAACATGCCCTTCTTCAGTGTGTTACCAACAGAAATGTTCTTCCATGAGAATCCTCTCATTCTGGAAGCTGTGGTGCTATATTCCTGTATTCATTGTGCTCTGAAGTTTGGAATAACTCATTTTGTTAAAACAATATTTAAGCACAGCTGGGCAGTTCAGAGAACACTTCTCAGGTCAGATTCCTCAATTTTTTCCTTTCTTAATTCCTTTCTTAAGATGTCATTCCCACTTCTTCCTAAAGAACTACTGATGCAGCACTGTAAGGATTTGAATTTTTTGGATGTGAGGAAGGCACTGCATGTTTAACAGAGCTGCACGAGGTTACATGAGACACTACAAGATTAATGATGCCACATTTTAAAATCCAGCATTATTTTTAAGGGTTTACTGATTTACTGTGTTTTAATTACAGATTTTAAAACCTGAAGAGTATAATCAAATATAATTCCATACAGATTTTTACACATACGTATAATTATCATATAAATTAAGAGTTTGTTTAGAATACAAAAACGGAAAGCCTAATCAGTATCCTGCAAGTGTTAATTACACATTGAAGTTTCTATTTTACAGATAACATTCTGAAAAGCACCTGATTTTCAAAGCAACGCAAACTGAAGGCACAAATAGACTTTCAAGTAATACATCCAGTATCAATTGCATTTTTGGGAGGAGTAATTATTTTGAGGACACTTCATCATGGGTGTGTTTGTGTGGCTGCACGTAATACTGAACAAACAAAGTAAATCCAAAATTTCCCTGAAGGAAACGTTTTTGCCTTATTTTGAGAGGGTTCATCGGGAAGTGAAAGGGTTGAAGGCACTGGAATTATGGAATGATTTACAAGAGTCAAGGTTTTTCCAGTCTCTATAATCAGTCTCTGAAACAATTTATTAGCCAGGCTGACAACACCTGCTGAGCAAAAAAGGATATGTAATACCACATTACTTTAACTGACATTATTCCACTCGAGGCAAGTTGTTCTCTATTTTTTCTTGGAGAAAAGTACTATAGTTCACTAAGCACCAGAAGTCTATTTTATCCACCCCAAAATGCACACTCTTCTTGTTACCACATACAGCTGCTCCAATAAGGAAACCTTCCTGGCAACTCTGAAGTACTGCAACAAGTGAAAACTCACTAACCTAAGAGACAAAAGGAAAATAACCGGCCCTTTGTTATAAAGTGTTTTGGGTGCTTAAACTGTGTTCAACTTCTACAGGTATTGTGAATTTAAATGTGGTGGCTTCAGAGTCATTCCAGAACCCCAAAGATAAGTCTCTGTTAATTTCTTCAATTGATGACTATGTGGCATCCTCATGCATCAGACAACCAGCCAGTCACAGGCTCCCTTTGGGAAATGTCTCCATTTACATGCCACAAAAATCAACTGCTTGATGCTTTTCACTACAAAATCCACCCCACCCCCAAGGTGCTCATTTCAGAACTTCTGTGATAGTGCTTTAGAACAAAAACTAACTGAGCTTGAGACAGGACAAGCACCTGCAATGACTGATGGAAAACATCACTAGATCAGATGCACAGTTAAGTACATGACTAACGTGTAAATAAAATAAATATGCAATTTCTTAGCCAGTAAAACGTAGATCCACAACATGCTTTGTGAGATTTCTTCATTCAGCCTTTTTTAATATATCTTTTCCCAGTTTTTCCAGCAGGTAGGTAGCCTCCTGCCTTTTGTACAATTTAAAGTAGGTGAGAAACATGAGCCACTTTCAACTAGGCCATGTTTTTATAGGCCTGTGCACAACATTTTATGTAGCCTGGAAGCAGTTAAATTAGCCTGAGAAAAATGAAAATTGGGAATGCATAGAAATAGTCATTCATGTCTCACTGTACATGTTACAGGTATTTTGTACACTAGCCTTTTAGGAATAAATTCAGCTTGAAAGGGTTCTGGATATAATTATTACGTATATCATGGCCTCTGCCTTACAACCATTGACTGGGGACTGAGTCTGCAAACTGAACCACTTGATACATGTTTAACAGCACTGGGATATCCATGGCTGGGAGTGGAATCATAAACAGAACAGCACCACAGAATAAGGCAAAGCAGTGGTATGTCAAATGCACCTTTTTATAAGTGTTGAACGTCAGTATGGGCAAACAAACTTTTTGATGTGACTTCAGTGAGAAAATCACACAGGAAGTTTTGGTATCTTTCTTAAAGCCTAAGCAACAACACAGTGAATAGTAACATTCAGACTTCTTCCACAGTCTTCAGTCTTGCTTTCTCTGAATTTGCAACATCTGAATTAGCTCACACCAGCCAAAGCTTGGAACCCATTTATCTGCACTTCCTTTGAGGTGGGTCAGCTGTCTCCAGCATTGCAACTAATAACTGATAATTCATGACTGACTCTAGATATTATAAGGGTACAAAAGAAAAGTTTCACAGTACCCTTAAGGTTCTACTCCTGATTTTTAAGGTTTTCTTCTCTGATAAAATATTGGCAAATTTAACTACAGATTTAGGGTGCTCCATTTTGCATGATGCAGTATTGCACCAACTTCAATGACATTTCTGCATGCTGACAAATTTTGGAATTCAAGTCCTAAACCTTTCACAACTTTTACTCCTAAATTTTCTTTGGTAGCTTCTGAATTTAAAATGAAAGTGTCAACATTTAAAGTTGCAAGCTTTTCATTTTGTCATGGCCCATCCGGAGATAGACAAGAGCCTAGTAATGCTGCACCAGCAGAAATCTCCAAATACTTCAGATGAGAAACCCTCCTGGAACAAATTAAGTGACATGGTCTATATGTTTCCTCCTGCATCTATAAAAAAACCCACATGGTCTATATCAAGCCTTTAGAAAAACTGCTTGTCACTGTGAGATTCGTGATAAAAGCACAAATCCGTACTATAGGGTAAAGTAAAAGAAAAAAAAAGGAAAAGATTATGATCTACTGACATTAATCTCCAAATGCAGTGAAAACTGTTCAGCTTTTCCAAGATTAAATTCACTATTTTCTGTAGTTCACTAGCTCTGTGAAAGTAGTCTGAAAGAATTTGCATGCTACTGCACTTGCACTGTATTAATTATAAATCAAAGCACTTCCATAGTATCTTCCACTGTAGCAGCTCATGTTTCACTAGCAGTGGTTTCCCTGTATGCAGGATATTCTGGGAATAAGAGCTATCAAATTTCAGAAACCTCAGCTACAGGAATAATGGTTATTTTTACCTACTCCTTTCATTGGTTTTCTGTAATCACTTTCTAATGTTTTAAAAATCTTCTAGCTTTGTTTGACAGAAATGCAAAGCTGCTGCTGTATTTGATCACCAGCCTGCCTCTGGCAGGCAGCCAATCAAAGGTTTCTTTACAAGCACTGGTAAAATTCTTTTTTCCTTTTATGACTAACAAAACTATGAAAAAAGTTTCTAAACTAGGCCAACTTAGTGCTAATTTGCTTAAAGCTTTGCCTTTGATTCCTTGCAGCCCTTAAACCAACGATGTAGAATGATGAGCATTAACCTCGCACAAGGCTCATTTCAGAGACTGAAATAGTCATAAGTGCATTTTCAGTTTGATTCATCACTGGCCTGCACGTTGTTGAACTCTGCAGTTCTCCATGTTCCTGGCAATGAAGATTCCTTAATTTCACACTTGTGGCAAACTACGGTTGGTGTTTCTTTAATCTCTTTGACGAGTGTGTGGATCTTCAACACATTAAGAACTTTAATTGCACGTTATCCCAATGGCTTATCAAGTTACAATTCTATCATTAACACAGAATTATACTGAATATTTCTAGTACGATGAGCCTATAAACATCACCAGGATTCTATAACACGGAAGAAAATTTCTCTGGACCACATCTGGTTTGTAGATTATAACCTGAAGCGTAACACTCAATGCTTCATTAAATTCTATACACGAGTATAAATGTCAACATTATTAATGTAGATCTATTTTCTCAAAGATTTTTTATCGCCAACAATACTGGGTGTCAATGAATTACAAAACTTAATTTTATACTATAATTGTGAATCTATGCTCCATTTAATACTGGGTTGCTGGTGAAGTGGTCCAGGTGGTGGTTTTTAAGTTCAGATGTTTTTCTCCACACATTGGGCACAGAAGAATTTCTGTCCATTCAACAGTTTGTCACTGTTGGTCATGATTGTGGGTTGTTTTTTTTTAAGGCAATGAATTCCCACTTCAAATTTAAATCCCAGATGTAGAGCTCCCTTCTCTGGAAATATTCAAAACCTGTCTGGATGTGAACCTGTGCAACCCGCTCTCAGTAACACCTTTAGCAGGCAGGTTGGACCAGATGATCTCCACAGGTCTCTTCCCTCCCCAATCCTTCAGTTGTCCTGTGATGTTCAGAATTTTGCAGTATTCAGCATGGTTCCTCTCGTCTCCAAAAGAAAATTTAGCAGATTAAGAGACATCATTTTGCACAGAGCCCTTGGCCAGATTTGTAAGGGCAGCATGGGGGTGAGGTCCTCCTTGCACCCCAATAAGCCAACATCCTTCATGGCTTTCTGAAAGACTTCATGAGTTCATCTCTCAGACATCAGTTGTTTTAATTTTTAGAAGGATTCCCACTGTGCAGATTTAGATTAGAAATAGTAATCTCATTATAGCAGAGAACAGAATACATTGTGTCTGTTATAATTTGATGCAGCGCTAGTAATAAACCCTATTTCTGCAGGGTGGAGTGGCCCACCAGGCAGCAGCACCTCTGCTCTGCTGTTCTATGCAACCTTGTTCAGTGCCAGTAGGTGTGTCTGCAACCTGATAAACACACAACTACAAGTAGTTTAAATATTGCACCTCCAAGTGACAATATCATTGGTTCATCATCAAATCACTTTATTTCCTAGCACTACTTGAGAATAATTTCTGACTTAAGCCTTCATTACACCTTAGAAAATCTGTAGGTGATTAAAGCAATTAGCACATTTTAACTTTTCAAAACTCTTTTTAGGTGAGTATTATCTTTCTATCATTAACTTGGCATTTTGCTGCAAAGGAATTTCCATCTCAAGCTCAGTAATCATAGCCACAAGATTACAAGCAATCAGAAATCCGGTGAATAAAAAAAAATCATAATTTGAGCAAGATTGACATATTGTGTTACCATGCTCTTCACTAGGAAAAGGTATTGATATCCAAACAGTGGAATACAGGGGTTTGCACTGTGAAGTCATTTATTTTTAAGGCACACACATAATTTGATTATTTATAACATTGCTGCTGGGTAAGTTTATTTTACCAGTAGAATTAACCTTTGTATTTTGGAGTAAGTTACAAACTAGAAAAACCTGGCTGATGAAGGTAAATTTTGCCCTAACACAAAACTACTCTTCCTATTCTATCCATTAATTTCCATTAGATATGCTTCCCTAATGATTCACTAAAACAAATTCTTTGGCTTTTTTCTCCTCACAGCAGATGAGAAGAGCAGATCTCTGCCACAATGCTCTGAAGCAATGCATTTACATATGTAGCAACTCTCATTAATTTTCATTTTCGCGATTCAAGACAAACTGACATTTTTCTCTTCACTACTTGAGTAAATTCTTTTCACAGTATTTCAAAGGCTGTTTTTAGTCCATGTTTTTGTCAGCACATTAAAGGTATTTCAGTGTTTGAGGTTGACAAGTATTAGTATCCAGACATTTACATTGCAATCAAGCTATTCAGAATAAAAAATCTCAAATCAAACCTCAGAAGCAGTGAGTATATATTTTATCACTAAGCTAGACTTAAACAATCAGATTTAAAAAGATGGGAGGGAACAGGGAAATCAGAGTTATGATTTTAACTTACACTGAAAAAATAATGCAAATAAAGACCAAGCCTAATACATTTAGCATCAGACAAGATATCTAAATACATCTCCCAGGGTGGGATCAGCTACCTCGGGTAAAAATCATATCTCTGTTAAAAGACCTGAGGGAGAACCAACATGTCTTTTATTGTTCCAAGAGCTTCTCTATACTCTATTCCCCTCTGTGTTCAGACATCTCTGAGACCTCTGACTTCTCCAAGCAATTTAGAATTACTGTTGGCCACTATTAGACTGTCATAGTTCCTCTAAATCAAAAGGCCATGCTTTGAGTGGAATATGAATAGGGAAGAATTCCCTGTCACTCCTCCCCCCAAATAAAAACTGACTCTGGAAGCTTTTCTCATTAACCAAAAAGAGGTTTTAATTTAAAACCTTGGAGACAGTAAGAAATACTTAAATCCAGTCTCTTTTCCTGATTTCCTCTGGGATTTAAGGCAGGCTGTGTAATCCAGCTGCTCTAATTAGCACAGCAAACTGCAGTTTTGCTTGTAAGAAGAAACAAATTAAAACTTTATAATTCTGCTTCTCAGTAAACTGTATTCCCCAAATATAATACAGTCTCAGAAGAGTTGTAAAGATAGAATACATTTCACATAACTTTAGTTTGTCAAAAACAGGAAAACTGTTTCCACCTTTTCTTAATATATCAACTTGGTTTTTCATTGATATTAATTTTCTGTTAATTTTAATTAAACACTGATGGAAACACACGACAAAATGTCCTAGTAACTGAGAGGTCTAAAAGAAATTGGTCACTAAGAATAGAGGGGAGAAAGCCTTCCACAGCCTCACAAGCATCTTTAGGTCTGTACATATGTACAAAGCTTAGAGATTACAGATAAGTCAGCTACATCAGAGCTCGTGTCCATTGTCTCTGCAGAGCTCACAACAATCAGACTGACTTTAAATCAGGTATAGCTACTTTCACATGTGTAAGAACGTTCCCATTTAGAAAAATAAGAATCACCATGTAACATGTGCTTCTCAAGCCCACTCAGCTCTTGAGCTCATAGCACACTGCTGATTTGTTTGAGAGAACTGGTTCCTGACATACAGCAGTGGTTTTAATGAATAAATTTGGAAGTATACCTCACAGCTCTAGAAGTTGGAAATTGTTTTAAAAACTGCACTATAACTTACTGTGTACCAAATAGTTTCTATATAACTAATTTAAAGCCAAATGATATTAACTCTGAAACACAAAATAAGTCTTTTACTGTTCATGCAGATTTTGACACTGAGGTGGGTTGACCCTGGCTGGACTCCATGTGCCCACCAAAGCTGCACAGGGGAGACAAATTGTAAAGAAAGGCTTGTGGATCAAAATATGGTCAGGGAGATCACTCACCGATTACCATCACAGGTAAAATGGACTCACCCTTGGGAAACTGGTTTAATTTATAACCAATCAAATCAGAGTGAGGTGTTGAGAAGTAAAACCAAATCTTAAAATGACCACCCCCCCACCAAGTAAAGTCTAGATCCAACAAAAGATTTAGCATCTTTGAAGTTCACACTCAGATCTGCAAACCTAAAAACTCTCCTGGGTCCATCACCAAGAGGCCCAGCAGGACCCATGGGCCATCCCTGTGCTTCCTGCTGGTGCTGACACTGAGCTCATGCACTACTCCTACTATCAGTGTGCTCACCCCTCCTCTGGTTTCATGCCTGGCATTATCCAGCTGGTCTCAGCAGGCAGCAGGTCTCTGAAGCAGAGAGGACCAGCTGAGTCAGGGACAGCGTGGTTCATAGAACCGCAGAAAAACTCACAATTGGCACAGTCACCAGTCACACCAGAAAAACGGAGATGAAGCATCTTCCTCTACCTGACACTTTTCCAAACCTTCATCACCTACCACTCAGTGCCAGCCATCTACTTCCCAGAAACCAGGTGGGAAAACATTGTCTGTCTTTCCCACTGGAGCCAATGGCAGGCCCTTCAACCCTGAATGCTGAGTGTAAGCACCTGGGAGGAACGAGTCTTAAGTTTGTGTTTCTACTCTCAGGGCTGCTTCTCCAGCTCACATTGCATTAGATTTCACACTAAATCTAAAGCCTGAGACTTCCATCTCCTAGAAAACAAATTTGAATGATATTCTGACTGATCTAGAATATTTTTATTCCAGCAGCCACTGAAATTTATTATCAAAATGGGTATTTCATTAGATTTGTAGGTGCTACCATATTAATGCATGCCAGGAGGGAAGCCCATATAATTAAAATGCCATGAATATAAAATTAGTAGAAACTCAATTATGAAGTACTTCAACAGAAAACAAATAACACAGAAAAACAGCATGAACAGCCTCACAGCAAAACAGTATTCTATTTAACATCCATTATTTTATTAATTCTAAAACATGGCAAATGTCAGTCTCCCAAGTAGTGTGATTTAGATTGACCTTCTAATAAATTATTTGTAAGTGTAAAGAGAAAATTATTTCTTAATTCAAAAGCAATTCCATACGTATTCATAGAATAACCCCACTGAGATCAGTGGAAACAAGAGTAAACTTTACTGACTATAATCTTTACTGCAAGAAATGTGCGCTCTGTATTTCCTGTGTTACAAATACAGGATCAAGTTGGGAGTAATCTTACACCAATTACAAAGCTTTCTAAATGGGTATTTAACACAAATGTGAGCCAAAAAAAAAAAAAAAAAAGGATTCCTTTGGACCACTAGGAGGGGAAAAAAATAAAAAGGAAGAAAAACAAGGTGACTATCTGGGAAAGATTAACAATATTTGACCATTAGTTAATCACCATTTAACCACCAGTTAGAGCTGACCAGTCAACAATTCTCTGTGTAAGGAAAAGAAGCAGGAGTTGAGGTGGTAAATATTTGCCAAACTCCATTCCTACAATAAAATCTAACACTACAAAAATAATATCAAAGGGACAGACTTGTGATTCTCCTCCTGAAACTCCTTTGTTAACACTTCTACTATATTATCTTATATTCTTCTTATAAACATGGATGCTATTAACAAGTGAAAAATCAATCCTTCTGTTTATCCTACACTAATACAATAAATAAATCCCCCTTACACCAAATTAAAGCAGCACACCAGACATTCCAAGACTTGTTGAATCCTTCTTTTTAAGTCCTTTCCCTGTGGTCTCTCTCCCTCTACCCAATAGGGAAATGAATGAGAAAATATGGCCTACATCATCATTTATTTTCAGCTGAACAATTCGGATCTTTTTGGCTACTAAACCCTGACCCAAACTCCACCAAAATCAATAATCTGTGCAGTCACTGGCGCTTAACTTATCGACTGTTCCATTCAGCAGTGGTTAAACTGTTGATACACGAGGTACTGGCAAACTGCAGGCTTAACACTCATAATTCCTGAAGTTTTCTGGCTTTGAATGCACTTGTGCTGATAAGATTTATTTGATGAGATCTTATTGCACAGCAGCTAATGGAGTACTAGAAAAGGCAACTTTCTCATTTCCTTATTGATTTTCAGCTCTCGAGCAAACGCTCCACAGCGAGCTGAAATTTCTGTGTTTGGAAAGTCAATTACCATCTACTTACTCTCTGTTAAAGCACTAACAGCACAGAAGGGGAGAAAGGGGAAGCACAATACTTTTGTTTTCCTTTGTTACACAACCACCTTGATAAAAGATAGTGTTGGGGAAGATATAATTAAAATATGAACTGAATTTCTAACCCATTTAGGCAGGACATACTGTATATACTTCATTTACTTCAGGCATATCAAGATTTATTATTCTGTGTCTGTTTGCAGTGCACTAGTACTACACAAGTGCACATACTGCCACTGCAGACTGGTAAAATAAAGACCAGAAGAAATTATTCTAGAAATTTTTCCCTTTCAAGTCCTGGCCCTGCATCCTCATATAATTTCTCTTGAAAACAGGCGTTCACTGCTCAATTTTTAAATAAAACGATGCCAAGACAAACTTAACTCAAGATCCCTTTAATCTAAATGCTTGCACTTAGAGCTTTATCAATTGTTGTAAACAACTTTTAAGAGCAGGAATAGATTTTTAAACATTAAGAGTACTATAAATTAGAAAAAAACTGCACATATTATGTGTTGACTCAAATTAAGTTTAACTTATTTGGAAGAATTTGAGATACAAATAAATGACATTTTTACTGTCAGATACAATGCAGGAAAGGATTTCTAGTTCAGTAGAAAAAGGAATTTTGCTAACAGCAAGGAAAAAAACATATCTTAAAAGGAGTCTCTATTTTTGCCTACATAATTAAGTTGCTTCATTAATTATAAAAGTGCTTAGGACTCAAGCTAAGCATATTTCATAACAAAGTTAGTGACCTGTGTCACGGACATTGCGAGTTACCCACATATCCAAACCCTTTGTCTTGTCCTTTTTTATTATTGTTACTTTCTTTATTTACATAAGCAACAAAAACACTCAGGATTGAACAAACACATTATCCTTCCCTGCCTCCTCAAGTTTTTGCTTATCTGTAAATGATTCAACACAATACAAGTCTAACAACAACCTTACCTTGCAAATCTGAGCCTGAACAAAACCTTTTCAACTTTCTTCCCCTCCAAGGAAAGGTGGAAGAGGTTCTGAGCAAACTGATTTTTTAATTTGGGAATCTCTCACACATATAGGTGCCAAATGACAGGTCTGGGAGGCAAACTACTACAGGCTCCCCATTTGAAGCTTTGGCTGGCAAAGATTAAACTGTGTTTGCACAGTATGAAAAATGCATCATCTATTACAGTATTTACAAAGGATTTCCTGACACTGTGCTCTGCTTCCCCTCCCAGAAAGTAGATGCTTCTGCCTGAAAGCTGAGGCTAGAAATGGGGAAAACCCATCACCAGAACAAAGCCAACACCCAAGCAAATTGGCAAACAGATAGTAAAGAAAATGTGACCTGGTCACAGTCTTTGTAAATTCACTGTTTCTTGAATGCTAAAGGTTATTTCTAACCTTTGATGAAAAGCATTTTTTGAGGCAGCAAAATCACACTGTTGCTTCTTGAGGGCAGCTGATACAAATTTTCATCAAGAAACTATTTAAAAGGCACTGCAGCTCCTTCTCTATTGAAAAACACGACCTCTGATGACAACTAACTGTAATTACATTTTAAAACCTGGTTTGTTTCAGAAGTGAACAAAACAGAAAATTGTGATCAACTCCACCCTGCCAAACAGGCTATATCACATAGCATTAGTGAAAGCAGAACTGGTACAGCTCAAATGGGGCGAACCTTGGAGAGAGTGTTGAGCTTTCAAATGGGAGCAGCTTGAGTTCCTTGTGCCTTGTGACTAATCAGGGATTTTTGTGGTCTTGGTGCTTTCCTGACAGCTGGTATATGGACAGAAGATCAAAACCTAGATGTAAACAGCATAACATTTGCTACAAGTGAGATTCCAGCAAAACTGGAAAAGGAAAATTAAACCCTTATATTGCAGTTTCTCTTTGGAAGGAAAATCCTGCTGAATCTGCATGAAATCAATAAAATCCATACTACAGAATATTCATTTATCCCTCATTGGGCATTCTTTATGTATTTCCAAATTAAACACCATCTTTTAAATGTACAAAAAAATTCCTGTAATCAAACAAGTTTTCTTCTATGCTGCTTGGGAAATAGCATGGAAAGTTTCTGCAGTTCCGAATTTGGCCTCATGCTCTCCAGTTAGACAGCCCTGCTCTGTCTTGTTGAAGTCTTTAGTCAGTCTTCACATTAAGAAGCAATTCAGAGAGAAAAAGAATAGAGGCAGATACAGGAGGAAAAAGAAAAAACAAAACCAAACACCAAAAAAAAAAATCTAAAACCAAACCGAACAATCAAAAACTCACACCCAAAAACCAAAACCAACTAAAACCAGAGGAATAGAGCAGACCATATCCAAGGTCTGAATGTGGCTACAGGAAGCATGAAACACAACAGAAAGAAACAGAAGAAAGCAATAATGACATCCCACCCATAGGATCTCCAAAAAGTGTCTTGAAAATGAGTAAGTTACACACCTTCTGTTCAGTAAATACAGTAGTTAGTAGTTGCAAGTTTTAGAACTGAGCCAGTTTAGGTTGCTTTTATGATTCTCTTGATTGCAAAATGGCAGCAGAGCTGTTTTTAACCAAATACCTCACACCTTTCCCAC
This sequence comes from Pseudotriccus pelzelni, assembly GCA_035584735.1. Classification (NCBI taxonomy): domain Eukaryota; kingdom Metazoa; phylum Chordata; class Aves; order Passeriformes; family Tyrannidae; genus Pseudotriccus; species Pseudotriccus pelzelni. The sequence continues at coordinate 14,398,939 of JAWMRA010000146.1, read as the reverse complement.
CAGCCCCTCCACAACTCTCTGAACTGATATCAGTAAGTTTTCCTTCATTGCAACCTTTTTCCTTATTTCTAGCAGTTGAGTAAACACCTGACAAGCACTCAAACAACTAAGACTTGATATCTCTCCATTGTTAAGTCCTTGGGAACTCTTCTCACTGTTCTGTATTTCCATATGGTATCAGGGGTGCATCTTTTGCTTTGGAAGTAGTTGAGAACATTAACCTCATTAGAAAAAACAATTAAGAGTCTTTACACCAGAATCACTAAAAGAGCATTTCTGCTTGTCAAACACTGTTCAAATTCTCATCCTCTGTGAGCTGAAGAGGGCAAGGACAGCTGATAACAACTGGCAAGTCAGCCAGACAGACAGCTCTTGTAGTGCTGAACACAACAGAACAGCTCAGCAGTCATGGATAATACTCAGTTAAACTCAATGCCTTGCTTAAAGATGAACTTTTCCTAACTTTTCCATACAGCATAAGCGTACAAGCAGTTTATACTTTTATTTCTCAAGTTTGGCATTTTAAGGATATGAGCAATCCTAAGTCCACAGGAGGTACGTATGAGCTCCATATATCAGTAAGAAAGAGCGAAAAAAAGGTTATTCCTCAAATCTATAACATCAACTGGCCACACACAATCTGAACATTTGTGAGCAAACCCATGTTAGTCAGAGATGTGAATTTGAGAGATACGTAATTGCTAACGTAACTGATTTTCAATCTTTCAATGTGCATTGCTAAAAATTCTTATCAGTATATATTTAGTATTATAACAAAGGTTTTCACTTCTGCAGTGCTGAATGAAATTTTAGCTTATAACAAAACACATCTACTGACTTAATACCCTGTAGGTGTATTTTATTGAACACAATGTCCACAATGATATTAAGAGTTTCTTGGTGAATACTATAAGCCTCATGAAAAAACCATTTCCCTTACAAATAACACCAGCTAATATAACTTTTATTAGCAATCTTCAATTATAACATTGAAAGTTATTGCAATAGCAATATGGATTTTGCTCTGATGTTATTTGATACTGATACAACTAATCCTCAATGAAACTATGCTTAATATTATTGATATCAAATCATAAAGTTTTCCCAAGTACTAAGCAGATACATGGAACCAGTAGAACAGACAAATCCTGACTGTGGCATTCATTAGTTTAATCAGCCTTTTACTGCTGTATTTTATGCCCCTATATTTCTCCATTTATTTCTTCTTTACTTAGAATTGTTAATCTCCATAAACATTACTCAATAGGCTGAAGTGAAAACCTAATTAAGTTACTGGTTTAAGGACCTTCCCACTCACTCACTTTTGTCTGAAATCATGAATCCCTTCTGCTCTTGTAACCTTTACATCACATTTCCCCCATACCACACAATCTGACAGATGTCAGTCTCAGCTCAAGATGAAAGCAGAGATGTTTAAACCACAGACAAAGTATTTTGACAGTTCTGTGCCTAACAGAATAGATAACATGGTATCTATTCTCCTGAAGCTTTTTCACTGTTGGGGTATCAAATACTGAACTACATCCATGCTTTCCATAAAAGTGTCTTGAAGATGACACATAGTCTGGTGGATTTAAAAATATAGTATCCATCTGATTCTGTCCTAGCCCTTGCATGTTCCCACACTGAAAATTCAATCCAGCTCTGGATTAGAAGGCCACAGTTTTACAAGTTATAAGTTTGTTCTTCCAGCAGTCATAGAGAGGGGTGTTCATTAGACTACCTGCCCATTGTCTTTATCCTTTTTTGTCACTGAAGCTGATATTTCCCCTAAATCCAAGTTCTCAGTCATGGCTAAGAAATACAGATTCTATGCCCAGTATCTGTATTCAGGCTAATCACATCCACATGCCCTAAATTAATCACTGCAAAACGGCCATGGAAAAAGTTACCAGAAATCTAGATGGACACAGAGCTCAGCACCTTTACTTGGCACCAATCCTTCTTCAATGTTCCTCTTTTGCTAGTTTTCTAAAGCTCTTTTGGATATTTTGAGCTGCAAGTGCCTGAACAAAGTTTTTGGGTTTGATGCTACATCCATCCAATACCTAAAAGGAGACATGATTTACCAGAGCATATTTATGTGAATGCTACACTGCTAGTTACAAAAAGGAGCGGGAGAAGGAAAAATACATTAGATAAGTGCACCAGAACTCACTAAGGAAGAATTAAGATGCAATTTTTTCCGCCATATGGCAGAAGAATAGAGCAGCAGACCTCCAAATCTGTTCTGCCATTCTGTAACCTTTTCCATGCTAGAAGGAGTTCTTCTACACTAATTATTCTGTTTAGTGGGTAGAACATACATGGGACCTATTTCTTGGGGTCCCAGCATCAGAAAGATTTTCCTTATGCTTAAAGATGTCAGTCCAATGTTGCTGTTTGCAATGAAACAAAACTCCATCTAATGTCCAATGCCCAAGTTTAAGTCCCCTTTCCTAAGCATTATGAGAACTAACCATGCTCTTTAAATGAGTCCCTGGATGAATGAAGATTATTTTAAAAATTTACAGCTACTCATGTTAAGGCTGAATTCACAATTTCAAGTAATTAGTAAAAGAACATAACACTGGAGCTGAAAGTAATTCGGGTCACCTCATCAATCCAACCCAAATGGTTCTATAACTCTATGAATACGTAATTAGCAGACTATTCTGTAACATCTTAATAAGTAATTAGCATATTATTCGATCACAAGCATTCCTTATGAGCCTACGACATATTTTCAACTTAAAGCTATCAGTAATTCTTACTGAGAAACAAGACACAATTTGATCTAGAGTTTGATTAAGCATTTAACAGCAAAGCTCTGAAACAGAAAAAATACTCAGTCTTCAAAAAATATGACCACACAACATTATGGAAAATGAAGAAAACAAGTATAACAAAGTGTTTTTCACACACAAGTGTTAACACGGAAAATGGTGTAAATTTTCCTATTTTACTACAACCACTGAGCTAATGAAATTAATAGAATGACACCCTTGGAAATTAGAAATTAACATTGACACTGTGTTAAGAAGGCCTAGAAACATGTTCTTACCTGTAGAAGTGTGTCTGCTGCCTTCGTTTCTAGATGTCCAGTGACTGAAACATAGCTCTAAGAGAGGACTTGCTTTGATGATGGAGAAGAGCTGGTCAATACTCAATCATTACTCATGCCTGAGAAAATAAAAGATAAGAAATTATCCTAAGACACCATTGGTTAAATCATGTATTAGATATTCCACTTTTAAGTAAGAGCATCTATTCAAAAATAAACTTCTACACACAATAGGCTGAATTTAGAGATTGTGCTTCACATTTCTTTAGAATTAAATGAAACATGTTTCTTCAAGGAATATACCAACTGGTTTTCTCCCAACTCAATACTGGTTCTCAGCCTCATCTACCCTTCACCCAGCATACGTGTTTAATTTCTGCAACTAAGAGTTTGTCTTTGTGAAGTTCTTCAGGAAAACATAATTAGATAATACATAATTACATTTATATAATTTCATGTAATTAAATTTCTGACGACTCATTTATGCAATAATATGGCCCTCACACTGCAGTGTAGCTCACAAATTAGCAGTGAATTTCATCTTTGCAATGCCTCAGCAAAGCATCATATTCAGGAGAAACTGAAGGAAAGTGTCACTAAAATTGCTTGCTGCAGCAGCACAACAAGTCTATAATTGATCCACAAATTTAATTGGAATCCTGAGTCAATAATAACTGTCCAAATCTCAAATAAGTGTTTCTTTCACATTAGATAAAACAGGAGTTAGTCTGGCCCTTGAACCCACTGCCCTCTGAAACAAACAGATGAGAGGTATCACAATCTAGTTCCTCTTCAGCAGGGCAATTCCTACAAGTTTATATCCCAGTCAGTCTGCCTTACCCTAGATATATTAACAAATAAAAACAACACCACAAATCAAAATTGCCATTGGTTTGGACAATTACTGTTTGTCATGAAAGCTTTACAGCTTTCAAGAACCCGAGACCTTTTTAATGATTTAACACCTAACGAGTCGCTATCAACATTAGCTGAATTATTGCTCCTTTCTAATTATCTCTTGATCACTTGAACAAAACTTTCATTTAGATTTAGATACATCAAGGAGGCCTGAATTCACTAAATCTTTATCATAGTTTTCTGACATCACCAATTTATTAACATATATAATCTCTTCTTTTCAAGCATCCTGAAATTCAGTCCATATACAAAGACTTTTCTTCTTTTGATTGTCAATACAGGTGGCAGAACAGAAAGAGCATCAGCTAAAATTCACAGCTCACTCTGACGAATTACTAAGCTTACTACAAAAAGAAGTAAGAAATAAGTTTTTTTACAGGAAAGACAGATTATCCTTAGCCCTTTATAAAGCACTAATAAGTCTCCAGCAGACCTAAATGAAAAAAAAAAATTGACACAAAGTAATACACACCTAGTGATAGCTCCAAATTCTTTTAAAGCCTTCCTGAGTAGTTTCTATAAAAATCAAAGCTCCTCAAACTGAAAAGCTCCAAATTCTGGAAGAAGGACAGCTATAATGACCAAGGAAAATGTGAAATACTTGAGCCTTTAAAAGCTCACCTCAGCCCATACAAAACTGAATATTCCTTTAGCATGTCCCTCTGCAAGGAGCAGAAGCTGTTTGACACCAAAACTGAAGACACTGATGAATAGTAAGGTTTTCTCGCACAGTTTGCAGGAGCTGATACTCACAAAATCTTGGCAGCAAGAGGATTGCAAAAGTGCTGGGACAACTTCTAATATATTGCTGTCTATTGAAAGGGACAAGCTGAAGTGTCAGAGGCTTCATCAAAACATTTTCATCGAACTTTGCAGGCTGGTAAGCTGCTTTATTCAGCAGTGACTAATTCTCCCCAGGGGCTTCCACTTGTAGAACACAAGAAATGTTTTCATATGCTCAGACACAGACTAGCCCTTAGTCCACACGTTAAGCACTTCATCTTCCCAATTACAAATGCTTTTACACATAAAAGGATGGAGCTTAAGGCTGTGCAGTTGCTTCCTACTTGACATCTCTTGGTAATTAGGTACCAGACTGACATCACTGTAATAATTTCTGATAATGTGCTAATATTTGGCTGTTTGGCCACAATGTCACTCTGAACTGGATGTAGTTTGAAGACTGCCAGCAAGCTGCTGTATGGAAGTCCTATCTATAAGCTCTGCTTTAGCAGAATTTCATTAGTTCTGTTTCCTGAGTATATTTTATAATATGTGAAAAAACTGGTACCAGCACTGGTTCCTAGTTTAAACAAACATTTTTTTTTTCCTGTGGTGCTTAAATACAGCTACCTGTAAAAACTAATCAAATCCACTTCCATGCTTTGTTTTCCCTACATTAAAAAGTCAACCCGTTATGGTCTTTGCCCACCTCTATTTCAATTCTGCTTTACATCCATTTTTCTTTCTAAAGGACATCCATAAAATGACTACTCGGGGCTTATGTCATTAACAATTCCATAAAAAAAAGCCACCTATAGGGCTGATACTTCCTGGGGCTGCATTTGCATTTTCATGGGTACATAACTTGTTGATCTTGAATAATTTAAAAGGATCTTTTTTTTTTCCTGTCTGATCACCTCAGCTTAACACAGGAATTTTTAACTGTGAGGTCATTCAGGCTTTTTAGCCTGGTGGTGAATTGCTGGGGTTTAGGGGGAGGGCTATTTTTTTTTTTTTTTTAATAATTCTTCAAATTATCTAATTTTGTCTGCACAGTGTTCCAGTCTTCTGCCTAATTAAGAAGAGGTTTGACCTGTACACCAGTAATTCCAGCCCAGGAAGCCCCAGCAGTGCCCTCAGCTGTGGTCAAATCACGCCACCACCTCCTCTTTACACCTTCACTGATCTGAAGCACTGGCTTGCAGCAATACCTTTACAGGTGGACTCTGGGGTTTGTTTTTTTTTACTTTTGGGTCGATGTATTTGGTGTAAGCGCCAGGATTTCAGTGGTGAGGGCACCGTGTGTGGGATGAGGACGGATTGCCCTGTGCCAATCTCACCCAGCCCTGCAGCAGGATGTGGATGCTCCTGGACCAGCTCATTTCTGCGTGCCAGTGACATCAGAGCACAAAGACAAAACACCAGGCACTTACAGGACTCCTGCAGTAAACACAAAGTTGCATTGAAGAGCTTGGAATTGCTGAGCAAACAATAAGACTGCAATCAGCAATCAGACTCGGTTTGATCACTGTATTTAAGGAGCATTTAGAATGCACCATGGCAAGTGAATTTCACTTTTCATGTACCCAGTGCATTAGTAAATGGTCACACTGAAAAAAATCGCTGGTTTGAAGCCACTCTTATCCCTTCCTGTAAAACAGAGTCTCTCAAAATTGCCATTTCTTGCAAGTGTTTTTGCTAAACAAATCCCTTGCTTGTCACAAGATCTCTTTCCCTTTGACAATGAGTATTATTCAAATGGACACAAATTAATGTTACTGCCTTGACAGAGAGTATGAAAAGAGCAGAGAGAACATGATACGACATTGTCAGTGATGCAACAACCTTCCACTGCAAAAATAAGCAGCAAATAAGTAACCTGCAGGTGGCCAGACAATGTGATCCTGCAAAGGCACGTTCAAACCCTGTTACCATCCACGGGGTTCAGGTGTCCTCACATTGCATTGGCTCAGTTGGTCCAACCTGAAATACTTGCAGAACCTCAATCAAAAACTTCACTTCAGTTTCAGGGAAATAGGCGAGAGAGATTAATGAGATGAAAGCTATTCAAATCAATCCATAGTTTTAACCAAGCTCTTTAGTAATATAGAGGGTATTTTAAAACTCTAAGGAAGATAAAAAGAACTTTACTTTCTATGCATATTGTTAGATTTTTAAAAAATCACACATGGGCATTTCCAAGTTTTAATTATAAGACTTTACTAGGTTCTTAAGCTGAGAGAGGGCATTTGCATAAATACCAACATGGAGATAGAAGTTTTATATTTCCCAGATACAGTTACTACTCATCATTCCTCGAAAAAGAAGTTTCTCATTTTAGAAAATAGTCTGTTATTTAAATGGACATTTAATTTATCAAAGCTCTCCTGTCTAAGGGGGAAATTTGTGTTTGCAATTTTCAGAATATTTTTTAAACCTTTTTTCTCAAGTATCAGCATTCTGCTCTAAATCCAAAAAAAACCCCCAAAGAGAATAGAAAGCATTGAATGAAAATGGGAACAGAAATAACAATCAAATAACTTTATTCTATTGTCATCTCACCTACACGTTAAGAAAAGTCAGATTTCCTACTACACTAGAAAAGAGAGTGTACTGAACCTAAAAGAGGGTTTAGGAAATCTGTGGAAGAAACACGACCAATAATCCCTAGAAGACAAAAACTACCTAACAGGAACAGCTACTGTGGCCTCTTTTCTGTAATTCAAAGATGGGAAGTTTGCCTCCTAAGGACTCCAGTGAGACAAGAGAAAAGAAGCAGCAGGCAGAATTCTGCTGCGCTAAAAGAGGACAATATGCAGTAGAGCCAGAATTACAGGAAGATCCAAGAAAGCAAATTATTTATGCTATGTGTGTGCATAATGGGTAGATACAGGAAATATTTTTTCTTTTCCCATTGTTTGGAAGCTGCTGTGATCCTCAGAATATTTCAGTTTTACCAGTGTAGGGATGCAACTACACACTCAGCTGAATGATTTCCACTGTCACTCAGCAAAACACCTGAAACACACAAAATGTACTTCAGCACATGTCATTCTCATCAGCTATTGTATCTATCACATTTAGAAGTGACAGTAGGATCATTAAGCAAATAATAACCCAGTGTTCCTTTGTCTTCAAAAGTGTCTCAGCTTCTCAGGGGGCTTGATTATTTACAGTATTTCATTTCTCAATGGTAGTTACTTCTTAATTCCACTTCTTAATGGTAGCTACTGGATCAAAGAACTAGAGCACTTCATCTGACCAGACATTATTCTACACCATTTAAGAGTTTCATAGCATTTCAGACTGAAATAGATACAATATGCAACAAAAAGAAAAAGCATAGCTGGAGCTAAAACCACCTGTAGTTAATGTCATCTCCTTAACAACACATGATCAAATAAAAGAGAACAAAGGTAAAGAAACAACAACCAAAACCCCAAAGCAAAACAAAAAGAAAGACAACAAACAACCTAAAAACCCTCACAAAAAACCTAAGCAAACAACTAAAAATACACACAAAAAACCCCAGAGGTACAAAGTGGTTTTTGTTTAAATGAAAACGGGCATTAAATATTTGCTTTCTTTTTGTTTTCTCCGCATAATTTGACCATCACATCTTATGACTTTCAGAGCAGAAAACAATCATTATCCCATAGGAAGCAGTAATTTACATGGTATATTAATATTTTAGATAAAGCATTTAAAGTTCCCAATAGGCATATATAGAAATAGGGCAAAAACCAGTCAGCATTTGTGCATTGATTTTTGCAGAAATAAAGTACTAACTACAAGGATAGGACCAATCTTCAGAAGTATCAGAAAGAAGCAGCCCAGGCAAAGCAGACAAAACTCTTCATGGAAATGGTCGAAGAAATAACTTGGTTCTTATGAAAGGAAGTCCATAAACTAAATCCCAGACTACAGTGATAAACTTTCCTCATAAAATATGTGAAAATAATTTCCTAAAAAGGCTGACTTGCTCAATTACTGAATATATTGTTGAGAAAGAAAACTCATTAGTATTTAGCACCAGGTAAAACACAGACATAGGATAAGTGCTGAGAAATAGTTGGACTCACCAGTTCAAAAGTTCACCTGTAAGTCCTGAGATCTCACATGACACAATAACTGGTGACAATTTGCTGACGTATCATTATATTAATGTCTTGAAGCTGCCCTACTGCACACAGAGCATATGGATATCCAGATCTGACCCAAGGAAAAAAAAAGTTGGAACGAAGATTCTCTAACTGAAATTATTTTTTGAGTCAGCAAAAGGTCAGTCTTGTTGTGATTAATTAGGATCATGATATAATTACCCTTAAAGGGTCAGACCATCTGTTCCTGAAAATACTTGCAGCTATGCTGAAGTAACACTGTTTTCAATTTCTATCACTAGTCTGAGACTGGCTCTAATTCTGATGGAGTTTCTCTCTCCCTCTAAATTGCAACAAAGTGCTCAGGGGGGTTTCCCAAACTGGAGAAACCTCGGGAGGAGGCAAATGGCCTCAAGTTGTACCAGGGAATGTTTAAACTGGTCATTAGGAAAAATTCCTTTACCAAAAGGGAGGTCAAAGATTGGAACAGGCTGCCCAGGGAAGTGGTTGAGTCACCATCCCTGGAGAGACCTAAAAGATGTGTCAACGTGGTGCCTGGGGACATGGTTCAGTGGTGGATTAGACAGTTAAAGATCTTAAAGGGTTTTTTTCAACATGAACAATTCTCTGATTCTATGAAATGCTAAGTACATAGACAAAATGTCACCAGCATGGTAAAAAACTGAATAAAGCACAAAATGGAAATTAAACCCACAATTCATTTGGTTGAATTAAACAGCAAAACACGAGTGCACAACTTTTGTTTTGCTACAAATAAAGCTACAAAATTATTCATCCATGTTGCTGAGTTGCACATTTTTTTCTGCATTCTGAGATCGTCTACATTTTTCATGTTTTAAGACAAAGACGTTTTAAAGCTCCTTTTCCACCCTGAATACGTTGTGCTCATATGTTAAATAAACTTTTTAGTGAACCAAGATTAAGTGAAATGATTGATGATACTGAACACTAATAAGTCTATTTTGACGAATCATTGTGTAGTTTCCCCAGACAGCTTTATTTATAATACATGCCAGTTATGCCAGGTTTTCTCATATTGATTCCCTCTACCGGGTATGACTGGCAAGCAGAAACAAGTGGTCTCAGTGACAGTCATTTACCACAGCAGATTTCCACTGGGTTGAATACACTTATTAAAAAAAAGATGATTAAGGGATGGCTTTGTTCTTAAATATCATACAATAAACCACTAACTCACTGCAACAACTTCATAAACACATTCTCATTTACTGTCTTACAACATATACAATTCACATTTATCTAGGCTGGGAGGCAATCTTTAGCGTATTATCAGATTTGAAGAACATATTTCAAAGATACCCATTTCTTTTCCCTCTATTCTCATGTCTCTTTGATCTTAGCATTGCTATATTTGTCATTTTACAGTCCCTGAATTTCTTCATTTCTGCTTCAAAAACAACTCACACTAAATGTAAATTTAACTATTTAATGCAACTTTTTTAGGAAGACTTTCCATGGCAAATGTTATTACCATATAATATGATTCTCATATTCCAAAATTGTTCCTTTTCCCTCTTCAAGGACAGTTAAAGGGTAATGGCTAAGATCCTTTCACAGAAATCATTGGGAATCCACCCAGATCAAGGAGCTGCACACCTACAACTTATATTTCATAGAATATTTGCACAGCACCAAAATCTCATGTTTCCATATGGATTACATGTGATGGTTTTCATTTTAGCTGTAATTCTTAATTATTACCATGCAAGTCAAAATGCAGAGGGTGGCATCGAGAATTAAACAGATATTTTCATAAGGATTAAAAAGGAGAAAATGATAATTTAAAGTTTTCTGTAGTGGAAGTTGTCAACTGATACCGCACAGTGTTGTCACAAGGTGTTATTCTACCTTCCCAATCTTCCTTCAGTTAATTCAATAAATATGCTCCGTACAGCCAATGTTACCACTGAACAACTAATTCATTTCTACTGTATGAACACTGAGCATTTGGGATACAGGAGAGGGAACCAAACCTACACAAAGGAGTAGTTTTTACGGTCACCAGGGTGTATCAGCTTTCCTCACCTGAATTTAAGTGCCTGCAAAACATCAGTTTGCCTAAGAGCAGAGAGAACAACTTTATTTTATCTAAAGTTTTCAAATAGAACTAATATTGTACTGAAAGAGCCTTTCTCCCTTTCCCCACAGGACATGAATACATGTTGCTTAGAGGCCAAGATTTAATGACTTGTAAATACTTCCAGATATTGAGTGTATTTTAAGGGAATTGCTTCACGTGGTTTTCATCCTCGAATCTGTGTGTCACAGAAGGAGAAGGAAATTAAGTTTGGCAGCCACAGAGATTATTTGGGTTAGTTATGGAAAAGTCTCAGGAAATAAAGCAGCACTTCACTTACATAAAAAAAAGCTTTATCAAGGTAAGACCTTGTTCCACCACTTTCTCCAAATTTCACAGAGCTTCCTGAACTACGCAGGTGACAGTACTAGAGTGACTTTGCAGGATAACAGAGTTGTGCTGACCAGCCCCTGACAACCCGACTGAGGCAGATGTTTCAGCAGCTTGTATTAAACAACCTTGGTTTATACATACCAAAGTGAACAAACAGGCACAATTAAGGTCAGTTTTGAAATGCCAGCACTGAAAAGTACTTGGAAATAATCAGAAAACATATCAGAACTTGTTCCAGTGTTGCACTAACATTACTGCAGACCTACTGCTCGGCACTGCTCCATCTCCCCCTCCTGCCTCTGTGGCTCCTCAGCACTGCAAGTTATCACTTAGTGAGCACAGTTACATTGAGCTGGAACATCATCACTGCAGGACCAACAGCTGTCACCTCACTGGTGGTCTTCCTCCTAGGATGTGTCCTTTTTTTTGGTAATAGCTGCCATTTTGGAGATCTAATCTAGCAAGAAGTGCCTAGATTAAGAGGGGTTTTTCCAATTATTTTGTCTTGAATAAATCTTGAATCTGTGTTATCCATAAAACACAACACCCAACTTCATTCTCCTCAAGAGAGGAAATAGGGGAAAAAAAAAAAGGCAGAAAGCCAATCCCTTGCCAAAACAATGAAACTAGGAGTTGATAGCTACTGTATAGCTTTACCTTCCACACAGGCTTGTGAACAACATGAAGGAAGCTGGACTTACACTGTAATTTATAGCAGCACCACAACTCTGTATCTCAACCACATTTCACATTTTCAGGATTTTCTTCCTATATCAAACATGCCCTCTTAGAGATATGAAACAGCAGATTGTCACCATTTGGCCTCTTATACCAAAAGCAACTCAAGGATAATATGTAATCTACTTCTAATTTTCTTGCACAGTATTTTGTAGCACTCTGCTATCATGAGGTTTACGGCACTACAGGGGTAGAATTTTTACTGATGTAGTGCAAGATCAGTGCAAAAACCAGAAGCACTTTGCTTGAACTAGGAAAAAAAGTAATCAGTTGTGACTGGTAGTTGATCATTTTCCATTTTGTTTTTCCTGGTATTAAAGCTTGACTAGTTTTCGACTTTTTGTTTTTATTGCAATGCTGCTGATAGTCTTGGTCTAACCTTCTCATTAAGGTATGTTAATTACTAGAACTGCTGGAACTTCTTACATCTCAGTTTCTCTGCCTGTCCTTCAGAATGATGCTGCAAGCTAAACAAAGGTCAAGAATGTGATATGACAATCTCCTTTTTTTATTTTTTTTTTTGACAGCTCATGAGAACCTCTAAATTTCTTAGCTAAGTTTCCCATTGTACACAGCAAAAAAATCAAAAAGAAATACAGGGGCAGGATATTAAGTTTTCAACACTGTAAAATAGCATACTCCTCTTGGTGAAAGGTTATGCTGCTCAAAAAAAATTAAGATATCACTGAGGTTGGGAGGATTATTTTCCCCTTTCCTTGTACATTTTTAATCTATACAGCTGAAAGCAATTTTACTTGACTAAATTCAGAAGCTGTAAACTCAAGTTGTGGTGGCTGTGTCACTGCTTCCTGCGCTGTAATTTCTTTTCCACATAGATAGATGGAAGGTTTATCTTATTGCCACTCATTATTCAAAAAAGAAAGTACAGAGGAAAACATGTTGTTCCTTCCAGAGGGAAGAAAACCAAGGTAAAAAATAAAATAGCACATATATGGTGAGTTCTGAATACCCAAACTAATTGCAAGACAGAAATAATAATTCACTTTCAGGATTCCAACCTGAATTTATTGACTACAGTTATTCGTTTTACCCCGTGATAACCGAGCGGTCTCAACAACTTGTTTTCAAAGTGACTGGAAATTATAAACACTATCTCCATTTTTCCCTAACAGTGCATTTTGCTGGGCTGGAATCCCGCTGGAAGCCTGGCCCCAGTGCTCATCAGCAGCACAATGCTCTCTGTCTTCAGAGCCACAGCTCTGCCCAGCACTGGCTCCAGCCACCGGTACCATGAGATGCTGCACAGAACCTGCACACTCAGGCTTGGCAGAACATGCTCAGACATCATCCAGGCCCCAGCTCTGCAACACTTCTCCCTCCCTGCAACCCAAACCTTCCCTCCCCAAAAGAGTTCCCAAGCCCTTAAGTCTCTAAATAAAATAAGAAATTCAAGGAATGTTGACTTTCAACCCTTCTTTACTCTTGAAAAATTCTTCAGTTCCACTTCCCACTCCCCTCAAATACTGTTAGTCTGCCAGTAGCCTTCAAGAAAAATCCCCAAAGAAATCAAGCTCAGAATTCCAAGGCCCTTCTGGGCTCCCCTAGTTCCTTCCTCTTCCATTATGCCAACCTACTTTCCTAACCTTACATCCTCTTTCTTTCCTGTGCATAATGCAGTTACACTTTACTCATCCCAGCTCACTCACTCTTAGCTTCAAGAGTTAACATCTCCCTGACACAATCCAAGCTTCATGTTTACAAGAGGACTTTAACTCCCTTGCCACTGGGAAGTTTTCAAGTGCCAGTTTAAGCTAACAAATTAACTCCTGGATCTGCAGCTTCATGGAAGCAGGTACTGCCTGATACTACAAGATCTATTATCCCCAGTGCACTGCATGAACAGATCTGAATGCTTGGACAAGAAAGACTCTGCACTTAGAAGTTTTTCCAAGAAGAAACTAGATAGAAATAAATCTGAATTCCATGTTGAAAAGCACGTACAGAAATTATGTACTTCATACTTTCTTATATTCTTAAGAACAAAGTTTTGTGTGGTGATGCAGTCATTTAAGAGAAGTCATTAATACATGTGCACACCGACACTTCACTGGTGTTGCTATTCACTGTTCATAAAACCCAGTTTAGTTAAAAAACACATTCCTGTGTAGTTCTAGATAAAAAAACATTTGTTCCAAACAGCTTGGAAGTCATAACTAATGGTTCCATTTACGTACAACATAAATGTGAATTCACTTTTCTAACAGCTCTGAACTGTAACAAGGATAAACATTCAGATTCCAAAGGAAAAGCTCAGATCTTGGGGTGAATTTGGATGTTAGTTCTCATCTCCATGGATTTCAAGAATATGAAATTGAGAAGTAAGTACAGGTCACTAGATAACAATATTTATTAAGCTCCATAAAGAATAGGTGAAACCAAGAACATTCCTGCTTGGTTTGTGAAACTAGAACAGCAATATCAGCAAAGGATATGTAACATTTAAGGTTACATAACCAAACACAAATGTGTCTAGGTGTCAGTCAGCTGTCAAACAACATATACCCAACATTAAGAACACAGGAAGAGAGGAGCAGCACGTAATAAAACTTCTATAATCCTTCATATTTCATTCTATGGTCCAATGATTATGGGACTGGAGTGACTCAGAATGAAGAGATTAAAGCCTATTCTTGCTTTTCCATCAGTCTGCTGAGTAATCTTTGGCAAACCACTTGACTTTTCTACATGTCAGCAACCCAACTTGACAAATTGCTGTAACAACATTTAATTCCTTTATAAACCACCTTGACATCCAGTGATGAAGACAAGCTTTATTGCAAAAAGTTCTAAACCCTTTAGTAATATGTTTAATAAGACTCGTAAGTGTATAACAGTTTGACTTTTTCAGCTTAGAAAGGGATGAGCTTCGAAGTTCAAATGCATCTTGCTTTATAAGTTAGATATTCTGTAATTGTTCTAACCCTGCCAGGACATAAAACAATTGCCAGAAGACCTTTCAGTTTATTTTTCCAATACTGATATCAGACAAATATTGATGAAAGATTCTTAAGTATATTTAATAAACATCTCCTCTGTCTAACATATAACTTCCAGAAAATATCCAAGGGCAGGGAGCAAACTATGGATCACTGCCTATGGAACATGATTTCTTTCACTCTTATTTTAATTCAGAAATATTAGGCCATTCTTCTAAGCAGTGCAGTTATAGGTAGGTTATTGCACCTTTTTGTCGAAGTTTTTACTTTACATGGAAATACCAGATGTCCTTCAGGTGAAGTTATTTCACAGATATGCTTTTAATACTCTTTTACTTGATACACAGAGCTTCTATATAAAATGGACTATTGAAAACCCATCTTTACCTCAATTCTACCACACAGAGCACAGCAAAAATCTGATCTCTGCCCCTAGAAATTCCTACCTTGTTTTAAGAAATTGGATTGTAGAAGGCCCTCTCTCCCCTTCCAAAAATAACCTTTACATTAATAATATAAAAAAATATTCCTTTTCTCTCTGACAATGTTTTCAGCTGCTCCGCTGAGGTTTAAACAGCCTCTAACTCATCACCTTCCTGCTTTCATCTGCAGGCCACACTACAGCCCATGTTTCTCACACAGTTTTATATCCTTATTAAGCATTGCAGGTTTACAGAAAAGCTTTTTAAGCTTTGATAAGCTTAAGAATTTAGCTCAATTTCTGAATAAACTGATCACCAAAACAGTGGAAAAAATTTAAGCATGAAAGAGGCAGCTCAAGAGACCCCTAGGTATTTGCATGGGCTAAGAGATGTTGGTTTAATTTTGATGAAAACATTGAAGACTTGGAACGAGAAGTAAAAATCTGACTGCATCTCACACAGGGAGATAAAATCCGGATTTCTTTCCACAGGCTCAGTGTTTCATTACATTCTAAAAGTATGGTACCTGCAGCCTCCCAATTACGCATGAAATATGAAATAAAGAGCTGCATACACCCATCAGTGACTTTCCTGAGGCTTTAATTGCATGAGAGTCTATGACATTGGCTTGTGCTGAACATTGGCCCAGAAAGGCTTAGATATATATTCTAAAGTCGTGTTTCCCTTTTTTGTATGGAATATAGGTACAATTACCAGGAAAATAAAAAGCAGCAGGGTCATATTGTCTCTTCCACCAGCAACGCCATGTTTTGCAGAAATAATTTGCAAAATTTATGTTTAGCGGCTTTCAAACTCCCAATAGTTGTTACAACAAATACATTCAGGGAACATTAGGTGCAAGAAAATACATTTAAACTTTAAATTAACTCTGTCACATTCCCACATGCGCCATTCATTAAAGTAACTCTTATGTTATGAGCAGCTGGCACACTCCTCCATTAGCATAGTGTGCAATATTTTAAGTAAACACTACCTAGAATTTAGTGCTAGGGCTCTTAAATAAAGTTTACTCCAGTAATATTCCAAACTAGTTTAAAATACAATAAACTTGAGCTTGCTGTTGTGTTTTCTGTAATTGATATGTTTAGATTAGTTTGTAAGAAAATGCTTATAAGGGCTTCATACTTTTCAGCTGTTATTTTATATATATTTTTATATATATACATCAGAATGTAGCTATAGATATACCTGCCAACTAGGAAGACTGAAAGATGGAAATGATTTTGTGATATACTTTGCCTGAAAGAAGTTACCTTAAAATGAATCAGTATTGCAATAAATTTTGACTGCATACATTAAGATAAACATAATAGCTGATGTCACCTGGCAACGACCAATTACCCACATCTAAAGCACTCATTGCTAGATATTTGAGATGCATCCACACCAAAAATAAAATATATCCTTATGCCACAACTCACAGATGCTACAGCGCAGGCTTCAGTTTGATAAACAGTGATTAATAGAAAGTGATTTTTGTTATTACATTGATTTTTCAAGAGAACAGCAAATTGTAGTTCCAGATAAGAGAGACAAAGTGGAAGATACTCTTTCCTGCTAAATAGTAAAATACCTTCTTTTAGAACAAATTAAATGTTCAGTAACCAGCTTGTCTCTAATGGACATGAACTGCTTGTTTCTGAGCCAAACCCTAGAGCACGACATTCCACTGAACCTTATGCCATTTGCTGCTGTTATTGAAGAACCACTTTCTCACATTGTAACTGTGTGAAATATTCTTCCTTTGGCCTCTGGTACCAAGCATTAGTCACCACAGCTTTCCATTCTGAACTCTTTCACTACGACAGCCAAACCATATGCTACTTGAATTCTGAACCACCTTAAGAGCTTTCCATTTCAGTTGTTAATCTGAAATTCAGTCATTATTCTCAATACTGTGAAAGATTAAAAAATTTAATCCTCACTGCCCTGAAAATACTCCATTAATTTATTTTTTGAGACAACTGCAAGATTTCCAGTTTCACTTAACTGTATTTTCAGTCAGTTTTTCCTTCATAGGTATAACTGCCGCAAATGCCACAGGTGCAGAACAACATTAAGAGTCAACAAAATGTAAATTCAGTGGACTTCCACAAGGAAAGTACCTATCTGAAATTTCTTTGAAGGTGACAGATTTTCCTATCTTTATATAAGACCTGGAATAGTGTCCATGAAGAAATCATAGCATGACACAGCTGTAAGACTGACCAGGAGAAAAAAATGGTAACTACCAATTACTACACTACAAGAAGTTCAACCAACACCATATAGGATAAAACGGGAAAGAAAAAAATGAAGGGCAGGCAATATAAAATATGAGAAAATTAAATTAGTGGAATCACTGAATAATTCAGGTCCAGGGAGCACTGGAGGTGGTGTGGTCTGACCCTTGCTCAAAGCAGAGCTCACATCAATCAGACCACGTTGTTCACAGCCTGAACCCATCAGTCTATAATCCTTCCAAGAACAGCGATTCCATGCAGAATCACTAATTCCACATCAAAAAGAAAAAAAATTGGATGGGTTAGAACAAGGTACCCTCACTTATGTCCTTTGGCAGACAGCAGCCTGACAGCAGATGGTGCAGACAGTTGGTCAATTCCCTTCAGGAAACTTCACTCTACTTTTAAAGAGCTACAGTCCTGTGATACTTCACTACTGCAGGCCGGAAACTGGCACTTCCAAGGGCAACATGCCAGCTTGTGTTGTTCCTCCTTAAACTGCAGAGTAAGCTTACTAGAATGTTTCCTGAATCCTGTGGAACCAAGTCCTGAGATCATCAGAACTAATAGTGCATCTGGACTCAACAGGCTAAAGTGGCGCTCTGTGAAGCACAAATTTATGTTTCAACAGAAAAAATTCCTTCACACTGCTGAACTGGTAGTGGCAATAATACTTAGAGATAGTTTTACTTTTGCTTCTGCAGCACTGATATGAAAGCAAGGCAATAAACAGCTGAAGAGATAGAGGAGTAAAAAGTTGTCATCATAGAATTAAGGCTTTCAAAGTAGCAGAAAATAGTCACAAAGAGAAAAAGATTAAAAGATCAAAAGATCACTGCATACATTTCCAAGCACTTCTACAGGTAGGCTTTTATGTTTAAAATGACTGCATCCTTATGATGACTTGGAGAGGAAGTGGATGAACTCCTCTTTTAAAAGCATATAAAGAATAAAGTGATGACAACAACTCTGTCAAGCGGTTACAAGAGCTTTTATAACCACGTACAGGATGAAAAACAATGGGTAATTTGGGAAAAAAACTAAATCCGAATTTTTCAAAATTCTATGCTTTTGTTTAAGAAGGAGTCATCTCTGGGCCACATAGATAATATTTCTATAACTCGAAGCTTCACAAGCTGTCACAAAACACACAAATTGAAAGACTGTGGCAGCAAAGTTGCTTATTGATCTAAACAGAAGTTTTGATTAACATACTTAGAACACAGTAAATATCTCTTAAAAAGCTACTTTAGTATTTAGTCTTAGAGGTGGGGGTTCTGCTGGTTGTTACTTGGATTGTTTTTCAACAATATTCAACAGAATCTCCAAAGAAGAATGAGAGGCTCTTAATGCCTCCTCTGCTGTCCAAGCTAATTTAGCGCTTGAAAAGGCATTTCCTTTGTTAGGATGTGTATTTGTGAACTTTAGTGGGTTTGGTTTTTTAAGGAAGCATAATACTTTTTTCTTTTTAAAGAAGAGATGAATTGCACTGGGAAATACAAACAGCACATTTTTCTCCCTCACCTTCATAGCAACCAGACAGCAACATCAAAAATATAAGATTTTCTTTGTTATTTACTGCAAGTAAGAAAAAATAAAGAATCTTTGACCATGTCAAAACTAGTGCAGACATTTCTAACTGTTTGAAAACTACAGACAACAGCAGAACAAAAGATTGTCTGAAGATGCAAGGAAGGCATTTCCTAAAAGTTTCATGCCTCTTCTGTCTAAGAGCAAAAGAGAAGTAGCATTTCTTTTCTTTCAATACCCTATTCCCAAGGATGAAAAGTTCATATCCAAGAACATGTGTAATTGATAAAACTAATACTGAGAAAAGAAAATATCTGAATTTCCTCCAACAAAAGATACTATTGTTCAAACCAGTGGGGACAGAGAAGACTGAAAATCTTCTCCAGTACCTTAAACCTTCAAGATGAGATCTGAAGCAAACCCTCATCTGTCACTGAATACCAATTTTAAAAGTTCTCAGTAGACACTCATGTGCTGATAGAAGGAAGTTGTATTTCCCAGGCAGATTAAACTGATCCTAAATTTTGCTTTCATATGTTTATCAACAAACTGTATAGAGGAGTTGAATGCACCATTAGAAAGTTCACTAATGACAACAAACTGGGAGGTGCTTTTGACTCTGGAGGAACAAGATGCTGTGTGGAGGGATCTCGATAGACTGGAGCATTCAGATGACATTTAACAGGTCCAAACTCTGGATCCTGCACCTGGAATGAAGTAACACCAAGCACAACTGTAAATATGCAAAGGAGTGGCTGAACAGCACAAAGGGCTCAAGTTTCTTTAACACTGGTAACAATGTGAGATCTAGGGTTTTACTCTTCCTCAGGAGAAGGGGCGCAAAAAATAAATGATCAGCTGAAGTTCAGTAGCTATAGATGACCTACAAGCAACCTTGCTGTTCCTAATCCACAGTGGAGGATGTCTGATGTCAAAGCTCACTTTTCCCTTTCCTTTTCTGTGTGTGAACAAAAACACACACAAATTACAGTTACCTGGTGCATAATATTTAAAAAAACATTCAAGTATTGAAACAAAGCAACCTTTTTCCATAGCACATGAAAAAAAAAAAGCTTCTGTTCATCTGCTTCTCAGGCTCCATTGTGAAGAAAGCACAAGTATGGATCTGTATTTACCAGAGACAGAGAGAAGTTATTTGTTTCTAACAAGCAACTAACGCATAGAACATTTATTGTTACCAGACACAAATTACTTTTACTCTCCTAGATCAGGTAAAAGCAAAGTACTACCCAAGCTTTCAGAGGGCATCTGTAGGAAAATAAAAAAGAAAGGAGTGGGGAAAGGAGAGACCTTATTGCAGATGTGTGTTGCTAGCAGAGAAGTGTGACTGATAGCACTGTCACTGTAGAGAATAAAGTTCAACTACACATATTTTTATGGACAGAATACTACAAAGTAGCTGCTGCACAGGAAAAACACTGCCTGAAACAAAATAAGGGAAATAGGCATCTATACTAGGAAAAATACAGTTTATTGGAGAATACATGAAGGATTGCTCTTTAATGAAAATGGTACCAGTTGCCTCATTTCAGTTCAAATACTTTTATCTGCTTTTGTTTTGTTTGTTTTGTTTTTTTCAAATGTATAAATGATCACAGGACTTTAAAATACAGATCTTCAAACTCTCAATAGTTGGTTTGCACAACTGCCTATATCACTTCTTAAAACAGAGGGCAGCCAACTTCCATTCTTGTTTTTTCTATCAAGACTGCAGCAAACAAAACCAGGTCTTTTTACCCACTTAAAAATACACTTTAGTACAACCCCACAGAACATCACTGGCTTGCAAGGTGGCTGTCAATAATACCTCAGAACTCAGTTGAATGCCCATTACATTTTAAGTCTTTGGGTTGCACTCTTTAAATTCCTATGTGTTCTTTTTAAAGCAGATTTGAAGTGACAAACACACACAAACCTGCTCACACTTGGTAATTTCCCCTCTGAGCAGGTGTATGCAAAGCTTGTTATGGTATTTTATCTTCAACTGATAACACTGACCTTGGACCTTACATATTGCAATTTTTTATGAGCTTACTTTTTAAGCAATAGATTCAAGTGTGATTTAATGAAGAGATCTAAGAAAACAGCTAAGACTGCTGATTCTCTCGCATAATTACACAGCAAGGAATTTGACCCAGCAGATGTGTTCTGTTCCAGCTTTTCCATTCTGCTGAATTACTTAATTTAAGGCAATAGTCAGGGTAAGGCCAGCTTAATGATGCTGTTTCACACAGAATTAAGCCTTTCTGCCCCATGACTAAACCTAACCCAGCCTTTGAATCAGATGTTTACACTACTCAAGTATTCACAGGATCTTGTCTCACTGTCACACATGGAGACCCCCATCTCCAGAGAGTTCAGCCAATTATTTAGTCCTACAAAGGACTGCAAATGTGTCTGAACCTGAAATGAAGATAAATCTCTGCTTGATTCCAAAGCACAAACATGTTACACCAGCAGTCTACAGCAGGACAAAGTCTAACTGGATGAGGAACTGTCTCCCTCAACACAAAGTTCATGACAAGGACCGTATGTAAAAAAACCACAGTGCTTCCTGCCACTCCATTTGGCATTTCTAAAATAACTGTGATGAGAACAGCAACTGTGCTTCCATCTCTTCAGCCTCATGGTTACATTCATGCTGGCAGGAACAAGTCAGTCCCAGGCAGAGACTTGGAGCCTTTGCTGGGACTACTGACACAAAAGCTCCCTCACCAAATCACTCCTGTCCTTCCCCCTCACCACAGTCAAAGGCTTAGAGATATTATAAAGAGGCCACAGCTGATTTATTCCTTAAAAGGACTTTCAGGTATGTTCCATAAAGCAGAAAAATACAGGTACAGTGTTACAATAAACTTCAAAAACATAATACCATTTTTATGATATTCAAGAGCATCATTAAAGGACATTCTAAACCCATATAACTATTCTACAGCAAAACTTGAACTATAATGGAATGCTTTCCATGTTGCCCTTTAATTCTTAAAATTCTTTTGCTATATGCTATCCAAGCATCTTTCCATAAAACAATTGTCCAGTAACAGGAAAATATTGGACTTTGGTCTTCTTGCTTGAAGTACACCGATAAACTTCTAAATGAAGGAATCATCTGTACAGAATGAATTTGTTATTCCCAAGTGTCAATACTCAAATGTAGACAACACTTCACGGCTTAATTTTATCATGCAGCCAACCATAAAGTTAAGGTAACATGAAAAATTCACCTTAGAGAAAAAATTCTAGGCACAATTTATTAGTTGTGTCAAACAATATCCCTTGCAAATTGATAAACGTGGAATGTAAGGTACCTGAAATGACAAAGAGAGAGGATTGAAGCTGCAACTTATTTTCTAATCAATTCTGTTATCTAAGTTAAACATGACAACAATTAAAATGGTATACATGCTACCTTTTCATTTTGAGGGAAATTAAATCCATTCTAAAAAACCCTGACATTTCAAACTTACTGATGAGGCAAGAGAAAAATAAAAAAGTAATCCATAAGTCAGAATTTATAAAGATGTTGGAATACTTATGGGGGAAAACACTGCTATTTTCCAAATGTACTGCATCTCCCGGTTGCCCAGCAACTTGAAATCACCAGGTGACTGCTCAAGGCTCCAGACTAGATACAGCAAAAAACTGGGAAAGCCTGAACTTAAAGCATCTTCCTTCTCAGAAATAGTTCAGAAATAAAGCATCATCCTTATTCAGTTCCTGGGGAAAACAGCAAAACGGGGAATTTGGGGCCACGCAGCTCCAAGCAGACAGCAAAACCTTGCAGTGAGACAAATATAGGAACTACACTATAATCCTGCATTTCTCTGAGGATTGGGTACAAAACCAAAAGCAAAGACTTCTGTTTGGTACCCAGAGTAGAAAATCCACCTCTGGGCAGAGCAGCAAACGCTTTTTTAAGGAACATGATCATGGTCAGTAGAAAAGCAGGTGACGATTGTTGTACCTCCTGCAAATACCTCTTGTTGAAGAAAAGCGTGTGAGGAGAATATCAAATACAGGTATTATTAAAAACATTCTGTTCAAAGTTGGTATGATTTGTGCACGGAAAACATGCACACATTCAAGAAGTCATCCTCCTAGTTTAAACCTGAAAACCCAGATCTTATTTTATATTTCTCCTCACATGACTATGATAGTAAAATAATCAGTTGTTCTCAACTCTATAATGGAAAACAAGTTGGCCTATGCATATAAAGGCTCAGTTTTCTGAGTCCATAAAGATTATTAATTACTAACAATAACTTTCTGAAGTTATCATAATAGAAATACAAGTACAGAACATATTTCCCATGGTTTTGACAAGTTCAGCACTCAGGATTAATTTAAAGAACTAAACTGAGTTCCACATTAATATAAGAACTAATTAAACTTGATTTGAACACGAGAAGCAGCTCTTCCAACACTGCTGCTTCTCACTGTTGCCATGGCACAAGAGCAGAATGAAGGCAGTGGTAAATTGAACAGAATAATTAAGAGCACAAAACTCTTACGACACAAAATTATAAGGCATGTCAGCTCATAGATGACCAAATAAAAAAAGCCCCAATACTCATGGCTTCCTTTTCTCACTGGGAAAACATTCCTTACATGTCACAGCAACAGCACATGAGCCCAGACAACTTGTATTTCTGCAGCTTGGGTTTACTTGTCATCAAGTAGCAGAAACCCTTTGTGCTCATTGACTGTTTTGATAGAGTTCACAGTGAATTCAGGATATTACTCACTAAGAACAGATATCAGACAACCACATCATTTTTCAGGGTTCTGCTTAGTATTCACCAACTTACTCGCTTCAACTAGAAATTTCTGCACTAATATTACACCTCATTACAATAAGGAAGCTACCAGCTGTGTGAAGAATAAATGTCACTTGTGACTCCTTTTCATTCCCTCACTCATACGCATATCGTGTCTCGAAGTCTAAAAATAGTCCAGACAAAACCTCCCATGGCATTTTGTGTCATTTAATTTTCATTTCATCTGATTTTGTAGGCCTTGCAGTAAACAGCAGTAACTGAACACAGCAGATGCTTCTGTTTGGGTCTTGCCTAGGTGAGTGTTTCAACAGAGCAAGTCCGGTATAGCCGTTACTTTTGACATCTTTGAGACCTGGACTGTCCTGTAATTTAGCCTGCGTAACAAGACAGCTTAATTACACATATTTGACTAAGCATACTTACATAAGCATCCAATTATAGCTTAAAACAACACTCAACATGCATAGCCATCTGTCATTGAATATATCTGTTAAGGCATAATGGTGTGCTCAGCTTTTTCCTTTCTGAACACATGAAGTATTTTTTGCAGCTACAGTAAAGAAAAAAAAAGGCAAAGTAACCATTTGGAATGTAATAATGCATTACCTTGACAATTCAAAACAGGAGTTTGCAGGACAATCTGACAATATTCTCTAATTATTCCCTCAAATAAATGTGATTTTTTTTTTAAACTAACATCTACAGATAGTACTGGAACTAACCACTTGCCACCACAGTGCAAAACAGCAGTTTGAAATTCTTCTACCTCTTCTTCTCAAAACATCGTTCAATGTCATTTTCATCCTAGGATAAACTATCAGCATTTCTGCCACCCAAAGATAAAATGACATTTAAATATGTCTCAGGAGAATAGGAGTCAATCAGTAGCACAGGAAAAGATAAATGCATGATGAGATATATTTAGAAGATGCTGTAATGACACACTGTTTTGCAGTGGGAGGCATTAAAAACCCTACTATTAGTCACTTCTGACTACCGAACTATGATACTGCTTCTACCAGAGTCAGACAGTACCAGCTGCAATTACCCAAGAACTTAATGTTAAGTTGCCAATGACAACCACAGTACACACACCCCAAGACAATCATTAGCATGTATATTCTCATTATCTGTGCCTAAAACTGACATTTTACCTTTTTAAAAAAATTATTTCTTACTTTAAAACACTATTATTTCCTCCCTCGGAAAAGTGTTCCTTCATCTACAAAGTCGAAAGAAATGTAAAATTGAAGACGTGTGATATTCGCAAGAAATCAGAAGTCCTTTTCACCTAATGAATACTTTATCTGGAAATCCAAAGAGATTTCAATCTGGAAACAGCAAATCAGAATCACAAAATGGTATGGGTTGGAAGGGACTTTAAAGATCAGTTGGTTCCAGGCCCCCTACCATGGGCAGGGACACCTTTCACTAGACAAGGTAGCTCAGAGCCCCATCCAACCTGGCCTTGAACACTTCCAAGGATGGCACATCAACAATTTGTCTGGGTGACCTGGTTCAGGGCCTCTTCCCCTTCTCTGACAAGTGCACCCCATCAGCCCCCAGCGGACCCCTTTTCTGTTGAGGGGAACTGTTCTTACCGTAGCTTTAAGTTTGAGGAAATATAAACAGAAGTGAAAAACATAATTTGAAGGTAAAAAAAATAAATAAAAATAAGTTTCTTAATAAGGTTCTGCAACAATCACTATGGAGAAATAGTAGAAGTAAAAACACCTACTTCATTTTCTATAAATGTTTAAGCAGAAATCTGCTTTCTTTCTCATTAGGCTGCTTAAGAAATGAAGGTCCATTATTCCTCACTTGAATAAATGATGGCAATGTCAGGAAAGCCTATTCTACTGAAGCCTGTCTCCCAATATTTGCAGCATGCAAGACAGATTTATTCAAAAGGTGCATCACTAAACCTGAACTTCATTAATCCTGTGTGGATAGCACAGCATCCCTTAACCAGGATAGCCAGGTCTTGGATCAAAGCGAATTTTCCAGGCTAGAGGTCATTACAGCAAGCACACGGACTGTGAAGGAACACTCATGAATTACTATTAACCTGGATAAGTCCAGCTGTGAACACTGATTTTTAAAAATTCCTCTTTGTGGGCAAGAATAAGGTGTTAAAGTGCCTTAGAGTATCTATAACACATTCAAATTTTATTAGCTAAATAACCACAAGCCTCAATTTACAGTCCTTCCCATCATTTGCCCATATAAAAACCAATAAGCTAAGGTTTAAATTAACATTTGAGAATGCTCTTTAAAAGCATTTTTTCCTCATTTGTATTCGTACAGCAACTTGAGAGCACAGGGAGTGTTCATTGGTGCAAAAGCCTTTCCCTTATGAAGTGTTGTCCAGTTTTTCCCACCAAGCCAACTCCTGAAGCATTTCAGACCATTCACACCACAAGTGCTGCAGAGGGGGAGCACAGAGGAGAGTGAAGTCTACAATCCACTCAGCTTACAAAGCCCCTGTAATTTGGTGGTGCTTCTACAGCTTTGGAGCTCATACAACACCTGTCAAAAAGATACATGACATCACTTGTGACCACTCTCCCCATGCTCACCTTGTATGGCATTTCTTCTTCCAAAGGATGGATGTGGGTTTTAGGCTCACTGAACACCATGGTTACTATTCTAATGATCAATTTGTATAATTCTCACAGGCACTTTGGAGCCGTCTTGAAGCCTCAGTAGAGATTGAGGTCCCTTATATGCTGTTGAGATACCAGCTAAGCCACAGGAGAGAGAGAGAGACCTCTGCTAAAAAATATTCAGGCCTTTAAAAGAGTGACTTGTCCAGAATTAGAGGTGGGGCAATATTAAGAACCAGAAAAACAGAATGTTTGATTCTCACTCAATCGTTGTAGTAGATATCCTCAATACCCGAATTTAACGAGGTATGTCACCTAATCTGGCTATGATCCTGTCTTGATACATAAGCACTAAAACTTCTGAGGTCTCAAGTTCACCTGAGAAACCAAACTGTACTGCAAGTAGTTCAAGTTCCAAAATGCTGTTAGGAAGCTGACGTGTAGAAAAAGGGTAGGAAAACGCAGTAACAATGCTATCACCACCAAAATCTGTATTAGAGTGGTTCCTCAGCTAAAAGATGCCTTGAGCATCACATTTTCTTTTACACACAATGTGGAACCCAGACCAGAGCAGAAGTTTTCACTCAGCTGGCATTACACTGATGGGGCAAATTAAACTCCACAGAGATTGAGCACCGCTTCCTTTAAAGGCAATATAAATTTTATGTCCAAACCAGGCTTCTATTTCACCATCTTCTTATCACCACAGCATCCCAAAATGCAAATAGGAATTATGCTCAATCAATGCCAGTCATGTCTGCCAAGAATTTGCATTTACAACAGGATGCTAGAGATCAAGTGAAATACCAACAGCATGACTGGATTTGGCAGTGGCATATCCTCATATTCCCTTGACAATATTAAACATTGACAGCAAAAAGAACTGGATCAAGAGCTGAACCACGAATGAACTCTCATCTGATATGGCCTAAAGGAAGAAGTAAGCACTCTATACATAATATTTTAACATTGTTTTCCTTGTTCCAACACAGGCTGTAGCAGATGCAAGGCTATGTAAATGTTTCAGCACAGCTTTGACTGCTTTTCTACTTGAATCATTTAAACGAGTCTTCTAAAACTTTCTCCCTTCGGAGAAGAAAAACCTTTGTGTTTCTCCTTCCAACATCTCTGGAGTCCAGAAAGAGTTGTGATACAGGCACTGGTTGTCAAAGGGGGGGTGGAGGGGAAAAAAACAAGAGCATTATTTTTTTAAAAAATATATACTTACGTATTAATCAAACAAAAAATAAGGGAAGTTGTATTAGTGAATCACAGTAGGCAATTTCTGCACTACCTGCATACTGAAATGCCTTACAGTAGGCGGCAGAGTAGAGGAACTATTTTAGATTCTGTGCACCACTGGACTCAAGTTTTCAAAGGCATTCAAGAGCACATGTCTGAAATTTAATAAAAGCCTTCAATCTCTTTGAAACCTAATTTCAATTCAACATATTCCCTTCAAAGGGCAGGACCCTTCCAAAAATATGTAGGAAACTGCCCACAAGGGAAGAAGAAAAATCATTAGATAAGGAATATCTTCTGGCATGGCAGGAAAGACCTGAAGAGTGGAGAATACCCTGTTCTCAATGTGCAAAGAAATTCTGCAAGGGGGGTGATGAACTGATCTTCATAGTCAGACAGAATGGGTTTATTTATGCAACAAGGAGAGTTAAACCCAATAATTCTAGAAAAGTATTCAATGGATTACTCGGGGATCTTGCAGAACATCATTCCAGGTTTCAAAACAAAAAAAAAAAAGGCTCCAAGTCAAGAAATCAAAAAGAAGTCCAAACATTTTGGACAGAGGTTTAATAAACTTAAAAAGAAAACCAACCAACCAACCCCAAACAAGAAAAGAAAGAAAAGCATACCATGGCCAGTCTTGAACTGCAGGGAATGGGTAAGACTTTTCATTGCCCACATCATTCTTCCTTCTCCTGCCACACCCCTGGCCTAAAACTGATATTTTCTGTTACATTTGCCAATTGGTCTGGCAGAGTTTTTATTTTCTGAACAGGCCTCTGCTGGCCTCGAGGGATGTAAGATATGCAGGTTCAGCAGGAGGCACTAAAAGCAAAAGCCAGGAGCCACCTGTAGCAGCCTGCAGCATCCCCCAGCTTGTTCTCTAGACAAGTTATCCCTGTGCTCTCTGAAGTTCCCACTTCCTGCATGCCACACACTTTACCAGCAGCCACCATCAGAGAAACATTTTAATTAGGCTTTGAGGACTTGGAGTGTTCTTATTTGTTATCATTTTGGTTTTTTCCACAAAAATAGATCGGATTTGTGGAAGGAAGGGTTTCGCTTCTATCCTCATGTTCAGGTTCCTTGGGAGTTGTATTTTCTCACTTAATGATTCAACAGAGATAAGGGAAGCATACATGATGCAAATTTGTTAAATATTCAGCATATTTTATTAACCAAATCACAGTCTGCAGGCTTGAAAGCTTTTGTATGATAATACCCTATTGCATGACCTTTCAGACTTATTCTCTAGAAACCACATATTAGACTTAATAACCATACTTCTTCATTATCATTTATTCTGACCTAAAGACTGATTTTGCAGTCCACAGGAGAAAACTTTTCCTGATAATTAGTTCTCCTTGGTTGTAGTCCACAAGAAATGACAAATTTCACCTTGTTTAAGGCACCTCTTGATAACACTTTAAGCCAACAGAAGAAGCATGCATAATTTCTTAATTTTTCTTAAGACATGCACATGTTTTTCTCCTGAGTTTGCACCACTGTTTTGTCCAATCACTTGTTATTCCACTTCACTCAAATAACCGTGGCCTAGAGAACAAACAGCCAGCTTTTCTTCTCTCTGGGGAGGCTCAGATTTTGACAGGATGCATCATAACAGTAAAATAAAGTCCTCAACAAAACATCCTTTGCTTACAGCATTGTATGCTAAGTCTTTTTTTCTCCTAGAAGTGTCCAATACCTCCAAATGAACCCTACCAAAAAGTGTAAAATGAATTTAGGTATAACTGAAAATAAGATTAGACCACAAAAATCAGTAGCAAGAACCTATCTTGTCTCCTCTAACAATGCAAGGCCTGGATACCATTACAAGAAATTTTAGACTCGAATGCCTGCTGCTGCCCCTTGCCCCCCAAAAACCCCACACGTGGTCTGATGGCAAACAGTAAAAATGCACTGAAGGGGGGAATAAAAAGCAGTCCAAATGGTCCTGAGTACACTTGGTAGATCAAGTCTTTCATTATCTTGAAGAATCAAGATACAAATATTCTGGCTAAGCATCTACAGAAAATATAGAAACCCAAGTGCATGCATGGAACTGAAGATCAAAAGACAGTAACAGACCTTGGGGTCTAAGTCTGAAAGCAACATATACCTTAGGGGAAACCACACAGCTGGTTTTTTCTGAAGGAACTACTTCACTGTTTCTTTACTGTTGAACTATTCCTAACCTTAAAGCACCAGAAAATAGAACAGTCCACAACAGTGCCTTGGGAAGCAGACCCTAAAGTTTACTTCACTGGGAATCCACAAACACTGATCTCCCAGGGAGGGAGAAGAAACTATGGGCAGTGATCAAAGCAGAGATTAATGTACAAATGCACAGAAGGCTTTGATGTGTGAATTTAATGC
Source organism: Pseudotriccus pelzelni (assembly GCA_035584735.1). Taxonomy (NCBI): domain Eukaryota; kingdom Metazoa; phylum Chordata; class Aves; order Passeriformes; family Tyrannidae; genus Pseudotriccus; species Pseudotriccus pelzelni. The sequence continues at coordinate 14,368,769 of JAWMRA010000146.1, read as the reverse complement.
ATCTATTGAAGACATTGTGTAATTTCAAAAAATACAATTTTAATGTACAGGCATTTTGCAATATTTTACCACTCCTTTAGCTTGGCTTAAAAACTGGAATAGAAAACATTTTAATATTTTAAAATATCCATTAGTATTAGCACACTTTTCTAACCACCTTAATTTCCATCAAAATTATTAACAACTTATCATGAGAATAGTGTTCACAATTCAGCATTTGAAAAGCATGTTTTTTTCCTCCCTGTTCTTAGACGATCAGGTGTTCTAAATGCAAAAAAAACACGCTGGGTTTCTTCAAAGCAGTCTTACACTGGTGACCTTCTCATCAGCTTTTTACACACTGTAGGTCTTTCTAAATGAATTCATAAATGATATTGGAACATACCATGTCATTGCCAGTACAGCTGGAAGCTGAGCCATTGTAGCAAATAATTTATTCAGATTTATCCTTTACTTTGTTCATAAAATATTTCATCAGCAAGTTAATCTCTTCCACAACTCCCCCAGGCCTCTCCTCCCATTCCTCCCCTGCGGTCCATGAACCGCTTACTGAAAATGTATTTATTGTAACACTTTGGAAGGCTGATCAGATGTACCATAAAAGCACCTTTATCCCCAATCTGGGGCAACATGATTTTAAGATGGAAGGAAGAAACAGACCAAGAGAACTCAGAATCTTAGACTGGGCATTTGAGAGATATCTGATACAAGATCTTTCCTCCCTCCCCCCGACCTCCTCAGGTATTTGCATCCAGAAACCCTGTAAAACAATAACACTTATTTTGCGTGAGCAGAATTGAAATTTTAATCTCCCTGTACCTTTGCAATCTACACTTGTGGCAGTAGGCAAGCATGAAAAGAACATCAACAGTTGACCCTTTAGTTATTATTTTACCATGAAAACACATTGTAATGACATAGCAGTGGACCTCATATGTCAAGGCAGTTACAGCTGAGGTAGAAGCATGTTCTTCACTGTATGAGCTGTAGTTAGGATGGGGCAAGACAGGCTGAAGTCAAACAGCAAAGACTCAGGTTATGAACTAAGGCAATGACCATAATTGCCTGAGAGTCCAGAGAGCTCTGGAGCAAATGCTGGAGGAACCAGTGGACTATCACTGGATATTTTCAAGAATAGTTTAGACTAAGTTTTGTCAGGCATCTGTGCAGATTGAATGGCCTGGGGGCAAACTAACAAGATAACATCCAGTCCTTTTTTTTAAGACTGTCCTATATTATTCCAGTTTGTATTTTTATTCACTAATATGTCTCTATATATACAAAAATTAGCATATACCAGAAACATACTGTGTGTATTTCCTTACATGTATTTTCCTGCTTTATACTGTCATACATTTCTATCCTTTTTCTATTTTTTCTTCTATTATATACATCTGTTTAGACATACACCTAATATATTTTTTAATTAGCTTTCTATAGTAGGAATCATCGCAGAGTCAAATAATTCTAAGAAACCTCAATTTCTTCTTCATTTAACAGCAACAGTTTTAGTTTTGGCCTACAGCAAATAATAAAAACTGAAATATCTGATGACCCCTAATTTGTACTGCAGTCTTTCCCTTACCTCAATCATTTGTTATACAACTGAAGCATAAAACAAAACTACAAAACAAGTTTGTTTCACCTCCTTTGTGTATCAGTTTGTCATTACCTCATGACCAGCACAGTTAGATAGATTAGTATATTATGAACTTAATTAGAAATGCCTATTTTCATCTTACCTGATATATTTTTACTTCAACAAATGTGAATAATTAACAACAGCCTAAGAAGGCACCTAAGAAAACACCTAAGAGGTGTTTTCTGCATAAACTCTTATATGATTTATGGTTGTCAACAAGTTAATGTATGAGACAAAAGGAAGGAATCATGAGCTTCCCTGAAAGAGGGAAACTTTAAGATGCTGAAGCCACTAAAGTTGTAGCAATATTTCCATCTACTGGGGGTTGGATATTATTAGCAGCTACTTACAGCTGCCACAGTCTCTCTCTCTTATAGAAGTCAAATTGATTAAGCATAAACACCGCTCTTACTGGATTGATCATCCAATCTGGCTTCATGATTTCACATTTTTTATATATATTCAAAATACTGGGTCAAAAAAATAGTATACTCTGTTAAAAGCTGTTGGTCCTCTTATCTTAATGGACCAGGACAAAACTAAGGAAGCAAACAGAGGCTGTCCCAGATAGGTAAAACATATGAGTCAACCACATTTTCTCCATAAAATAAGACATCTAGAATCTATTAATAAGTCATTTGGTCCAACAGTGGATTCATTTCTCACATGACAAATAAGTCTGATTCAAAGATCTTGATGCTTAAGGAAATAATGATGTCAAAGTCACAGCTTTATTCTTGTCACCTTAGTACACTGCAGAGGCAGCACTTCCAAGTGTCATGTACAAGACCTCTATTTCTCCATGTCTGTATCCCTTTTTAAAATAATCTCATATTTCTAAATATGAGCATTTTAGAAAAAGCCTAAAAAAGTAAACAACGTATCCCTGCTAAAAAGCCAACCACCAGTCCCACAGGAAACAAGGGCTAAACCCTGAGAGGATAAGAGAATTTATTTCACTTCAGAGATTTTGTCCCAATTCAGATACAAAATACTTACAGTTTCTGTCTTCAGCTAAATCCCACCACACATTATTTGAAGATAGCCTACAGCATTAGACCAAGAAATCTAGTTTACTCATAAGACTCTTCAGAGGGGCAGCTGTGGATTCTGAGACCACTGAGTTTTAAGGGTGTCACAGATTTAAGAAAACAAGTCCCTCCTTTGTTTAAAAACAACAAAAAAAAGCTTGAGTAAAGCGACTTGTTGAAATCCACACAACATAAGGATTCATTAAATCTTCTGCAACAGCCACTGAAAGTTAATAAAAACAAACCAATATCACACTTTGCTCTTGCAGTTACTTCACAACATGTGAGTGGCAGTTCCAAAGCAAAATCCATATGCAAACACAAGCCATCCATTACAGTGGCAGCACCAGCTTTGGCCTCAATTACCCTGACATACTGGGCTTCTGCCTGACAGAAGAATTTGACTCTGTATTTATGTACCCTCACTCCTGCAGATATCTATGATTGAAAGCCAGCACAGAGCGATTCTAACATCCAGACTGACACTGTCATTACGGAAAAAGATTACTGCTTGCCTTCTGTAGCATGCTGTTGTCAAGTAAAGCATTTCAAGTGTATTTGTAGAATAATTTAGCCCACTACCATCTTTTCTTTTTTTTTTTTTCTTCATGGATAATTCAGCAGACACTGGCAGTTAGTCTTTTTTATTTCAAATTGTGCAAACATGTTACACAAACTTAGATTTCAGCACCTGCTTCTGTTCTTTTATTTGCTGGAGGTCACCCAACTAATGTTCTTCTCTTTGACAGCAACCCTTCAGAGCTGGGGGGGGGGCAGAGTAAACATTTGCAGCACAACTACATTAGTTCAAACCTGAGAGTCCACAGAAACCTCAAGATCTACACAAACTATTGTACAAACGTACTCTAATTGAAAGAAAACAAAGGAGGTGCTTGAGAATAAATAAAAACAAGTAATTTGAAAAAGGTTTTTACTGCTCTTCCCTATTTAAGAGGTACTGCCAAGTATAGCACATAAGACAGTTGCAGATAGTGCAAAATATATTATTTCTGTGGCATGTTTGATAATCACCAACAAAAAATAACTCACTTATAAGCTGTGGTCAGCCAAAGAGACAAAAGTCCCATTATGGTTTTTGACACTAATCAGAACTAAAGAATGTTATCCAAGTTGGAAAAAAAATACTGTGGAAAAACAAAACAAACAAACAAACCCAACACATTCATTCTGAGAATACATCTGCATTACTTTCAATCTGCTCACCTTCCACTTAAACTAACTTTCTCTAATGAGCTTAAACCTTTCCTCATGCTCAGGAGTACCCTGGCAGGAGGAGCCCAGTTGCAGTGCAAGCCCTTCAGTGTTTGTTCAGGAATCTTCCCTGTCCCACCATGCAGGAGCCACTCTGGCAGTCACTTTCACACCACCTGAGCTGGGATTGAGGCACCATCTGCACTGAATTCATTCCTCAACAGTATTTACTTAGAATAGAAAGGGCATTTGTACAATTTATCAGTAACTGTTCTCACGAGGCAGCCGAAAGTGCCACTTAAGTTACAAATACAAAGCAGGTACTCTTGATTTAGGCAGACTGTTTTCAAAGAGTTCAGGCACCGAAAAAAAAATCCTTCTCAGCACCAAACTAAATAAACATCAGGAAAGCAACAAACCATCTTCCTAAAAGAGGGCTCCAAAATAGTCAGACTAAAGGGTTCGAAAAGATTCATCGTCTTAGCTACCTGAAATAAAAAGGATTTGAAATATGAATTTTAAATAGCCTAAAAGAGCCTTGCACAACTTAATTTACATCTTTCTTAAATACCTAAATCCCTGGTGCATGTTGGCTTGCCTGACTAAATCATCATGGATAATTAAAGAAACAGTAACTGCCAGCAATTGCTTTTTTGGAGGCAGCACCCCCTTCCCTATGAGCATTTCCAGCACTGTAATGATGTAAATCACTGCTGCACTTCAAGTGCTACAAACAGCCCTGGAAGTGGAAATTTATCACAGTAACTAGGTATTGCTCAGGAAAAACTTTGAAAGCATTTCTCAAAACCAGTGCATAAAGCAAGTCATTGTGCTTGTACTGATACCTGACACAATACAGCAACTTTTTTTTTTAACTCACCAACTATATGGAATAGAGCCTTAGAACCCTATGCTGTTCAAACACTCTTCTCTGATTTCCAAAAAACCCAGGTGGAAATAATCAAGAAACCCAGATGACTGAAAGCTGCAGCTAATATGCAGACAAACTGTAAAGAATTACAGAATCAGAGATTTTGAAAGAGCAAGATGTTATTTGCTTCACATTTCAGCCTTCTGTTTTCATCTTAAATTTTTACATCTCCTTTCTCTCCCACTCCTATTTTTAATTCTTAACACAGAAAGAGGCAAAGTGAGAAATATATGAGAAGTCAGTAATTCCATTTTATGGATAACCTTTCAATTTCCAACTTTACTAAGCAGAAGTACCTCCAGGCTTTTAGACCAGCTTTTCAACTGCAAATTCTGTAATCTGCACACAGACTATGAATCTTCTTTTCATCTTCCTTATACATATAGTTGTCCCCTTCATTCTATGAAGATTGTTGTTTTAATGACAAATGGAGGAGCACCCACTATGGGAGACTGTCATCACACAACCACTGACTGTTTTCCTTGGAAGAATTGTGTGGTTGACTTGAAATTCCACATTTCAAAGACTTTTCAAGGGACATATATCCAAGCTTTCATTTTCTCTCTCTTACAAAATAAAGGTGTGCTATATTATGTTAAAAAGTTCTCCATTGCTTAATAAGCTAAGAACTTTTTCTAACCTCATCTTCAGAAACACCTGAAACCTGTCAAAAACAGGTTTCAAAAACTTTCAGTAACAACTCAGCTTGAAGCAGACCTCTAGCCCAGAGTTAGTTAAAGCCATCTTAATCATGATTTACAGCACATGCCAAGAGCATGAAGAGGCCCAGATTTCACTGCATTCTCAAATTTTTAGTGCACCTTCTCTTCTAGAAGTACCAGAAACATCAAAATTAAGTGGTGCTATCAAAATGACAGTCAGTCAGTGACAGTCACTGAATGCAACTTGTAGTTTTGTGAAGCATTTGGCATGTGAGCTGGTGGGAGACATGGCTATGAAGATCCCTCATTTCTCATCAGGCCTCATGTCAGTTGCTGTAAAAGCAGATCTTCCTAAATAAAATGCAAGCACAATAAGCCATCATCTCTGTAGTTTATACTTCTGAATTTATTCAGCTGCTGTCAAATGAAAGATCCCTCTCAGAGCAGTTTTGTACAAGTCGTGCCGGCAAACCTCTATAGAAAAGTTCAGCTGGAAAAAACCAGATAATTTTGGCTGATGCACAATTCCTTCTCTGACCTACTGGGAATACAAAGGCAAATATGAACTGGCTCAACCAACACATTGTAGGGAAGCTGGGCCAGACTGCAAAATGAGAAAATGGACCCTTTATACAGAGAAGGTATCAGCCATTCCTACACACCCGCTTGTATAGCAGAAAAAGGTACTTCCAGGCACATACCAAGTTCATCTTAAAACGAATTTCTCAATCTATACATAGATATCCCAGACTTTCAATAAAACTACAGCTTGCATTATCTAGCCTTTTTCCAGCGTTATGGGGGGAAGGGGGAAGTTTGTTGTATTTCGTTCTCCTAGAGCTGCATTCAGTGGTAAAGTACAGTAATATCCTTCAAAATCCAAGTCGCTTATTTTAGAGGAAAAGTTCCAAGGTGTGATTGTTATTCACAGGCATCTTTTCCACTTGAAGTTTTCACAATTCCAGCTGAGATGATCTGGTCTGTCCCATGATCAATAAATCAGTTTTGTCTCCTGGTACTGATATTACAACATTTCCTTTCCCTTCCTATATCTACAAAGCAAAGGGAGTTAACTACATTCAATACTAATATAAGCAGGTGCAATTCCAGGACTAATATGACCCTAAGGGACTGGTAATTAGCACAATGTTCATATTGGTATAAGATGCATGTCAGGCTAAGTAAAAACAGTTCTACTCCTCTTACACTACGCTATTACATCCTGGTTTCTCAGTCCTTACATAGCATGAGAGTGAGAAAAACCCCTTGAGGATTTATGAGTGAAACAGAACTGTTCTTTCAGCTGACACAAACACATATCACACTCCCTCCCTCTAAGGATGCTCTGTGAAGCTGATGCATCTTCTCCCTACTTTCTTCCTGGACTGAAATCACGTCCAGTAAATCTCACGAAACTACGTAAAGAATATGCATTTCTCATGACTTGGGCCATGGCACATGATATCAACTTTCATTTCAGCTGCAAGCAGACTGTGAGCAAACTAAGGTGCACTAGAAAGAAGAACATGGAAATAGTGGCCCTGGGAGCCATTGTGTATGCCCTCAGTCATAATCTTCTTTCCCTTCTTACCCATTCCAGTGAACTTCCTTCAAGTCTCCCATGGGTTACTTACTGTCAGACATTCCAAGGATAGATCAGACATCAGAAAATGCAAAAAAGCAAGAAGGCATTTTATTATGGTGGAAAAACATGAAACTACAGTGTAGTCAATGGATTAAAGGCTTCTGGAGTACATGGAAGCCACCAGAGAAGTTCCCAGTGTGAAGCACACATGACACATCATTATTACTTTGCTCCTGTTGCCAAGAACAAGATTTTGACAGGGGGGAAAGGGGAACTCAGCCTTTGCTGATAGCCTTTATTGTCCCAGGAGCCTTTGGGAATGAATCCCTACTGATTAAGCAATTGCAGATTAACCAGAGTACATAATATGTATAAATTCAACAAAATGCTACATTGATTTATAAAGCAGCTCTGGCTGCTCTCCCTTTTACACTGTGTTTACCACTTCAGCAGCGCTGGCTGTGCTTCCTATTCTGTGAGAAGTCCGGAGATCTTCGCAGCACCGAGGTAGTTACACTTCTCTAATGCACCATTCTGCTTTCCTGAAGTGCCCTGGTGTCAGATCTGGCTACAGAGAGTGTTTTCTTCATCTTTTCATTTTGCTGCAAAAATGCATTGATTTTTAATTCATTCACTTACTCTGAAGTGTAAGAAGAATAACCAGTTTCTGCAGGAATGGGCTGAAATCTGAAGTTCTCAAGCAGCTGTTTGCAAGGAAGGGTAATTTTTCTGTGGCTTGATTCATTCAAAAAGTTTTATTGCTTTACTATCAGCATCACAACATGCCTCCCTAACACATACATACAGTACTTTGGGAAAGTTCTACAAGACCTGTCCCAAAGGACCCTGAAGCCCTTGGAAAAAAATTGGACTTCTGAAACATCATTTTTTCTAAGTGATAACAACACAAACCTACAAACATAAACCTTTGTAGAGCAGCAATCTAACAATGACAGCAATTTGACAGATATTTTGCACTGGCTAAAAAAAATGGAGCTCCACTGCAGCAAAGAGACTCGCTCATTTTTTTAGTTCTTTTCAGCTCTACTTCTTTTCCCATTTAAAATATTTCCAAGTCTGCACTGAAGGTACAGATTTCATTTATATTTCATGCTTCTCAACTATCTGGTCTTTCACGAGAGGACAAAGAGAAAGTGTTCTTGTTTATCTTGTAGAAATCTAAACAGAATCTGCTAAAATGTATCTTTTGCCAAAACAAGCAAGGTCTTGTAAACATTCCCAACTACAAATGTGTTCTTGTAGTACATGCCTGTGAGCACCCACTTCACAGTTATGCCAAGGGATTAAACCATGTGTAGAATGTGGATTTCCAAAGTGCATCTTTGCCAATAGGGTGGAGCTTGTTAGTTTTAATAATGATCCAAGAAATACTCATCAGCTCTTGTGAAACTGCATCTAATTCAAACTTTAAATACTTCCCTGGCTGAGGAAAGCAGGGTTTTTTCCACTAATACATTCCCAGGCTAATTCAAACCCTAGTTCTAAGTGGGCTTAATTTGATATTAAGGCATGTTCTAAAGTTTAAGCAACTGGATAATTCTTACAGAGCCTACAGCACAACATGTGCTTGGCACATGCTTTGTGGGATCTGCCACCACTGAAGAGAGTTCAAAATACAAGGGTTCAGTCCATTTAACTTCAAAAAAAGTACCGATTTTCATGAGGAAAAATGTAATCAGCTGTGACAAACTCCAATCAAGCAAGATGTAATTAAAAAGCACCTCTCCAGATCTGACGAATTACATCAATATCTAATAACTTGCTCATCTTACCTCCCTTCCTCCTCAAGAAATAAATTACATTCTTCACTCTCTTGCATAAGGGTGTAAAACCTATGCCAGCTCAGTTGTCTTCCCCATAGAATAACATCTGCATAATCAAACAATAGCCAACTAAAAAACAAAGGGCTATTGAGTATTTCTATCTTGCCAGGGATTGTAAGGAGTTTGCACATTCTGAAATTGTTGCTATGGTATTACGCATATTGTTCTTAAAAATAATACAGAGAAAACTAAGGCATCTAGGAAGGTCTTTACAATAAATATAATTCTTTAGTCTTTATTTTAACCAAAAATCCTTTTAAATAAGGCATAGAGACCATTCTACCACTAAAAAGCCAACAAAGACAAGACTAAAAGTACCTTTTTTTTTCCTAAGCCCAAAAACATGTTTTAAACTGTATTTTTTCAACTAAGGCAGAGGACAGATTATCTCTTAAACTCGAACTATACTTGCCTGAAGCCTAAATAAGCCAAGGGCAACTGTGAAGACTGAAAAACAACTCCCTCACATCCCAACCTACTACTTGCAAGAGAAGTTGATCTGCTGCATGGACTGAGATCATTGATAACATAAGTGACAGCAAATCACTTTAAAAGTTCACACATCTAACGCACAGAGAGGATATCTTATGAACTACATGATATTAAGCTTTTTCTGCCTCCTAACTATTTTACTCATGGACTATTAAAAACAAGTGCTTGTGCCTAAATCCAAAAACCAGCCTGACTACATTTGCTGTTGTGACACAAGTTCTCAGCAGCTGTGAATTCTCCAGTCCATGCATTTTCTGGTCTGAAAAGGTATGGAAATAAATTCTTAGCACATTGAATCAACTTCTCTTTCTTGAGGATTGCTTTCAAGTGTCTTATGCAGCTAAGAACTGAAACCAGGAGTCTGCCATGACATATGAGCACTTGTGCTTACTCCAATGGGGAATAAATGCCTCTACTGAAAATAAGCAGTTATTCTTTAAGTTCTGAATACTTGCAATAAAATGTTATGAACAATCCGTATTTACTAGTGCAATGAGCAGGTCATTTCCACCAATTCACATTCTAGCATGTGCTACACGACTTGCAAGCTATTTGCAAACAGAACTGTGTTAATTTGCGCAGTAAATTTGATTCTGATTGACCCAATCATGCTGTACTTCAGGTGCTCAATTATTCTCCCTTCTCCCTTCCTAATTCTATTCTGTAATATTAATAACATAATCTTTAACCTGTTCGGCCCATCCAAGCGTCCACATGAAGTTAGAAAACAGTAGCAGTCATATCTGTGTAACATTATCATGGGTACGTAAAACCAGCTTGTTACCACCTTTAGATACTCCTGTCTCAGAACTGAAAAAATCAGACTCCAGGCTGGGGTTTGGCTGTTCACATCCTGATGTCCAGACATCAACTCCAAAAAACCCTGAAGCAATTCAGAATTCAGGTTTCTTCTCCATGCAATTCACCAGCAACACTGCAGGGTTCTAGACCAAAGTGCTCAGCAGATCAAATGTTTCACCACACAAGTCCATACTTTGCCTAACTGGACCCTACACAAGTGCATTTGATCTTTTTATCACCAAGGCAAATATCAAGAGTAGTACAGTTTGACTTTGTGCCATGTTTTGCTTCTGCTTAAAATGAAGCAAGCAAAACTCAGTATCATGTGTTTAATAAGTTTTTCATGCCATAAAACCATTTCCTCTCATCTGATAAAGTTTAGCATTTGTGCTTTTTTTTTTAGAGATGATTGAGCTTAATTTATATGAAACTAGAAACTACAATGTAAGTTATTAAAAGTTGATTGGTTTTGCTCTTGGACAGTGCATGGAAATTTAGATTTGTTAATAAGGCACATCTTTAAAGAAGTCAAGCAGAAATTTCCTAATTTTCAACTGTTTGAAACCTTATATAATTGTGGCTCTAATTAGCCCCAAAGAAATAATGACTTCATTCTTTCTGTATCACATTATTTGGGAAAAAAAATTTCATTAAAATGGGAAAAAAAAAGGAAGCAAAATAATTCAACCACCACCAATGAATAAACAGCTATATTGTTGTGCAAGTTTCTCAAGTTCTCCAAACAACATTTGTTGTTCCTGTAGGAAATGATGGAGTGGCTGTCCTGTCTAATCTGCAGATGCATTGATCACTTCCTCTTCTGTACGTAATAAGCTTATTTTAGGTGCAGCTGCTAAAGTGTTCAAACTGTTGGGTGTCCTAAGATGTCTACTGGACTTCTGCTTGTTTTGACAACTTTCATAAAGTAGGTTCGTAAAGTATCAAGACACACCAGGCTGGTATAACTCAGTTGCGCCCTGCACCCTGCTCCTGGCCGCAGGGACAGTTCATACATTAAAGCAGTGCACCAAAAAAGCACAAAGCAGCGAGCAGAGCCAGAGTCTTCAACACAACCAAACAGAAATTACTTATCATGCTTGCCACTCTTTGCCTAAAGTGAAAACAGAGATTAGATCACAGACCACTCTGGTGAGCATCCTTAGTAGGATAAAATGCAGGTGAAGCAGGTCATAGATTTGCCCAGACAATTGCCCTTTGAAAATAATGTCATCAGCCCAAACTAGGACAATCTGCTGGATCCTGCAGCAGGAGTGGCTAGAGACAAGCTGCATTTCACAAACTCATTCCATATTCCTTTATAAACTGAGCTGATTCTGGTGCAGGGAGCAACCCCAAGTATTACTTCTATCAAATTTGAAAGAACTTTCCTCACACTTCCTATTAGTCAAAGACTGATTCCCTTCATTTGTATTACCCTTACAATTCATTGAATCCAGCTAAAATCAATTCAGTTAAAATTTAAGCTCATATTTGCCCTGTCTCTTTGCAATATTCACCAAATCCCAGTTAATGTATAAAAACATAATGTAATTTTTGTCCTTATGCATTATGGAAACTTACTATATTTACTGACCTAACCAAAGTTTACTGACATAAGTGAAAACATACATTACTTTGTCTGAGACTTTTACTTCAAAATCGCAGAGTAAAGAGCTGTCAGCAATTATACCTACTCAACTGAGGGGAAAAAAGGGAGAATGTGGCCCTTGTACCTACATTTAAAATATTTATATTGGTCATTTAAATATTTATATATTTGTCACTTTAAAATATTCATATAACTATCTATTCAGCACTTCATATATTGGAGAGTGAACTTATATAATGCAAATAAATTATGTATTAAATATTTACCATAGGTTAATATTTTATGAAATTTACTGTGCACACTGTAGGAACAAAATTGGCAAGGGATGAGGAACTCAAGAGACAACTTCTGCACTTTCAGTGCAAGACAACAAGCATCACCTCTGCACTGCTCTTAACAGAGTTTTATAGGTTTGCTAAGGAAGCACCTCTGTTCAGAAATTAAATAATTAAACATCCTGGGATAATTTATCCTTGGGCAGAATTCCACCAAAATTTGAGGAATTAGTCACAAATAAAGTTGATCCTGCAATTTATAAGCTAGGAGATCAAAGAAGGAATTGAAAAAAAAGTTGAGTATTTTGAAATATTCATGATCAGACTTCTAAAACTGCTTTTGACTCCTGTGCCCTTCATATGAGTTTCAATCAGCGTATTCAAAGCGCAAAGTGAAGCAAATTATTTCCTTTATCCTGCATTTAGACACAAACAGAACCTCTCAATACCGCAAAACCCCATACTCCATGGAGCAGATTTGAAAAATCTGTATCTTCCCTACAGCTCTAAAAGTTTTAACATTTTCTCAGCCCAGAACTACACTCCAGTTTTAACCATCAGGCCACAAGTTGCACCTGTGCCAAACTCAAGAGCAGTCACAATACATCTAAATATCTTTAAAAACATGCTCCAAATTAAGACAGAAATCAATTCCAAAGATCTGGGACACACAGAGGTGAGTCCAGGACCTCAGAAAACCAAAAAGGCATTCTATTGCTGGCCTAGTCAGTGTCCAAATCATACTCTCCTAACAACAACATGTAAGAAATTAATGCTAAAAGGATATTGCAGTACCAATATAGTCCACATTTACATTTTTATGACAAGTTGATATATTGGCAGCAAGTTAATACCAAAGGGCTATATGAGTAGAAGAGTCCTTATGGCATTGAAATTTCCTCAGAGCTTTTTAATTCCTTCATAACTTTTTAATTCTGATTAACAGTCATAATAAACTCTAAATATACTTACAACCTCCAAGCATTAGACTTTATTAATCTACATAACATGCCAATTAAGTTAATATACTTCAATTCTGTCTGTTCTGAAAGATGTTTTAATCTTACTGACAAATATAAAAGCAAACCAGCAAGCAAATCTCCTCTCCTTGCTGAGTTTTTAGACAATTGACCTTATTTTGCCCTCTCTGCATCCCAGGCTCTCTGCTCTGTCACTTCCTCCCCTTCCGTGCTGCTCCATCACTCCCATCTCCTCTGCCTCACCTGTACTTGTGCACTGTAGCACAACTTTGCTCATGCTGCTCCTGGGATTCCTACAGCTCCACTGTTAGGGAAACTTCCCTGTCCGACCATCCAGGAGCTCTGGACTGACCTTTCTCGGTCCCTCTCACACCACCTGAGGTGGGACCGTGGCTGCTCCACACACACACACACAGTCAGACCCCATTTCCTTACCAGCTCCATCCCAGGGGTCCTATAGCAGAGTCTCAGAAATCCCAGTCCTTAAAATAATTTAATCATGCTGCAATAACTAAACAGCAAAAACAACCAGCCACAAGCTGCTGCCTCTAAAGAGGGAGCCCTAAATAGAGAACCCTTGGGCTTTTATCTCCTCAGGCTCTAAGGGCGGGGAAGTCTGGGGATCATCAGCACCTGTGTCTGAGTGTCCACCTGGCCAGGGCCACAGATGTCCTTTGTTATATAAAGGGTCAGCAATTCACAGCCTGGGGGTTCCACCCAGAGCTCCACCTGCAGCTGCATCCCGAGCTACCTGCACCGAACGGACTCCTCAACACCATCACAGTCCCTGCAGCAGGTCAGCAACCCTCATTACAGTTCACAACCACGGCACACACAGCCTGATTTTGACCACTAAGAATTTAAGTCTTGGCCTAATGGGTGCTGTGTGCTGCACTACAAGCAGCTCACTGGCATTATACTAAGAAATATTAAAAAGTAGTCTCTGCCTCGGGAGAGCTGACTTCAGTGGCCCTTATTTAAATTCAAGCAGGGGAATAGCAGGACACCAGGAGCTCTCAAGCTTACAGAATCATTTATTTTGATGGATGGCTGTTATTATACCTGCCCGTGTTTAATTGTTTTCTACTCCAGTTACCCATAAACCAATTAAGAAATGCCTACTGCTTCCTCCTTTCACGTAAGAGGCATCATCCCCATTACAGGGTTGTCAACAAGGAAGAAGAAAGCTTCTTCCAAAAATACGAATATTCAAGTCAATCCTTCCCTCCTGCTGCTACTGCCTTTTCTTAAAGAATTGCTAACTGTTCAAAAATATGCACTTCTCCCTTCTCAGGTGGGGTGACATTTTAGTTCTGTGCAAGCGTGCCAGCCTAACGTTCTCAGGCACTTTGGGAAGTATTGTTCTGGCCAGGAGCTAGTGGGGTGTGCTGGCCAAGGCACTTTGGAAGCAGCTCTGTCAGAAATTACACTGTTGAAGGGAAAGAGAGAGAAGGAACACACCAGCAGCAGGCACTACAAGAGGGTGACCTGCCATTGATTCACACCCAGCTTTACTCAGACCAGCTTTTCTGTCCATTTCACAAGTAACAACAAGGAATTCTATCTAGGTATTCAATGTGGACTCCATTGTTCTCCTTACAGCCACAAGCTGAAAAGAAAAGCGGGAAGGCAGTGGTGAGGAGAATATTAACATATTTCTTTTGGAGTGGAGATTAAAACGCATTGTAATGAATAGCACAAGAATAAAAATTTAAAAAAAAAATTAATTTTTTATGGGGAAAATGGGAACAGAAGCATGGTGATTGTGGGAAGTTTAGCCCAAAAAGTCATGAAATTGCTTAGCTAACTGACCTTCCTTTATGATTATGATTTCAGATGAAATAATATTTCACAAAAATGCTCCCCAATTAATTTTTCAAACAACTCTTTTGCCGCAAAATGAATCGTGTTTTGAATACATTCTTATGTCGTCAAGCACTTTATTTATTAATAAAGATTGTGTGGAGGGCTTGATACAAAATGAAATATTAGTTTCTCACACCCATTTTAACATCTATGCATTTTGTACAGCCACTCATGTAAAAAATCACTTTGAATTAATTTAGCTATATCCTTAATCATGATAACTCAAAGTAAGGGGATTTTATTATTTAATTAAACTAACTATCCTTCTCCCCATCCCCAAAAGAAAACAGAATCTCAATGCTGAACACCAATAAAATGTCATGCTGCAATATGAGCAAAATGAGATCTGTATAACATTAATAAAAGTCAGAAGCTTAACCTAGGCTGTTAACAAATTATGTTGAAGTGTTGTTCTACAAAGATAAGCAAATACTGATAATAATGACCTTTGGATTGAGTTAATGTACAGAAATACTGTGGATAAACCAACACTCAAGAGTTACTTCAGTGATCTCCTTTTACATCGGCTTGGGAACAAATGCTGAGACATGAACAAAAGACATCTTCATCTCCACAGAGTCAGGGAAAAAAATATTGCAGAGGTGGTGTGGTGAGAGTTATACTTGCTGACATCCCTCATTTTTCTGTTTTCTCAATTTCCCTTTTGAACTTGGCAGAACCATTACGCAGCATTTTGCAGTGAATCGTTCACGTGGGGTTCTCAAAGCCTGTGAAAGAACAGCATTTTAGACAAGACCCAGGACTTAAGCAGGGCAGCTGCAGCCAAGGTCCATGCACAGGTCCTGAAAAGCTGGCATGTGCTCAACCACAGTTAAACCCTGCTCATGCTGCTTCATGGGAATCACATACATAACTCCATGCCGATATGAAATACCGCTGAACTTCTTATTCAAATCAATTTTCTCAACACCATCTGTATGTCTCCAACACATTTTCTTTTAAAGTATCACACTGACATAACCCCATCATCTGACCCCTTTCTGTGAGATGGGGACAATACGGTAACTCTGAGCACACGGATAACGAAGCAGGCTGCTCAAGCACTGCACTACAGCCTCCATCCAACAGCACACAGTTTTCACCTGTACGCTCTTAACACAGTCAGTGAATATCCCTGGAGTTTGTCTTGGAAAGTCATTTTTGGGGTAAGGTTTGCCTGGTCTGGAAAAGAAAGGGTTTTAAATTCTGCAATAAGTCTCCTAACTTCCTACAAAAGATTAAGCACTTGTGTTTGCATCACAAGGACTTGCCTGCTTATATTCATGCAGGAGAACTGCACAATTAGTCACAACCAACTCAAAGATCAGAGATGTCATTTGGTTTTGTTCAGGGAATGACACTGATATAAACAAGGCCGATTCTACTGGTATTACCAACTTCTTTGAAGTGGAAAGACTCATATTAAAACAAATGTCAGACCTTTGCTCTCTTTACTGAATGTCACTTTCAAAAAACAAGCCAAACAAACAAAGAAGCAACAACCAAACAACACAGAGAAAGCCACTTTCCAATTCACAGGAATGCCTACAATTTTTTTTCTTACTATCTCCTCAACCCTTAAAAAACACATAAATAGTGTCCTCCCAAACCTAAACATGGTTCCTAGGCACAATCAATCTTTGACTGATACGCTAAACTCAAGCTGCTCATAAAGTGATTCAATTCTGGTTAATGGAAAGGAAGATTATGTGATACAAACCAAAATATTTTACAGGGAGGTGTATGAAATCAATGAGTCACTTAGTTTTATAGTCAACCTAGTCACAACAGCAGATGACCTTGCGCTTTTCACATTCCAAGGATCAAAAGTGTACACTTCTTAACATTTCTCTTCTTTAATCTTCTATCACAGTCCTGCCATCATCTTTTTTTATACTTTCATTTGCCAGTTACAGCAGGGAGATTACGAGTGATGTACGTGTTCAAGATCAATATGCCTGTAAGGAGATGGAATTCATATTGATCTTCAGTCATGCAGCACATATGCCTTACTTTCTGTAACCCTTTCTCTGTAAACAGAAGAACTGCTCCTGCAAGCTGGATTTTTTCCTTATTACTGCTCCAGTAGTGGTCTTTCCTGCTCCTACATCCTGCCCTGAATCTTTGCTCCCGCTTTAAAAATTAAAAACTCATGGCAGCAATAATTATGTCTAGTGTTCCATGGCAGCAAAACAGAATTTTGTTGTTGTCCAAAGGATCCAGTCTGATTGATTAGTCCTTCCTAACTCAGAGCAAGGACAACAGCTCTTACTGCATCTTTAATTCCAGCATCCGTATACAGATTATATTTCACAGCAACACTGGGATGGCACAAAACATTTTGGTAAGTATGTTCTGACCATAGAGTTTAAGGAATTATATGCACATGGAACCATCACAGTATTTCCCATAATATGTTCTACTCCCAAGTTTATGCTTTTTTCTCATTTGATCCAACTTTTCCACGCTATTGTTGCAAAGCTTCCCAAGTCTTGTTGGGCTTGTGTTGAGCCACTGGAGAGACACAACGCTTCTTGGGTGTTTCTGCTGCTGGTTCTATGCTCCCCATCAATATTGCAATTTAAAATAAACAAAACCCAAAGAAAACACACTCTGACTTTGAAAGGCTCCAGGTTCATTCTGTTGCTGAACAGGAAAAGATCTCAGAGCTCCTATTCTATAGGATGGCAAAGTTATTTTCCCACCCATAAACTCTAATGCTCTGATATATTATAATACCGACTTAAAGCCAATTGTGATGAATACTGAAACAAGTGTATTACCTTCTTTGTTTCATCTTGCTTGCAGAAAGGTTTATAAAAATTCATGTCAGGACAAGGATTTAACAGTCTTCCTATGAACATCTGCAATCACATCCCCTGCAAGAGCTGACACATCTCCTTACATTGATAGCTTTACTTCCAATCAGTCTGATTTTCACAGACTTTCAGCAGCTTGTAAAACTGACCCATAATAAGGTTTTTTGCATCAGATGGAGGTTTTCAGTTCACATTAATTAATGTCTACCCATTCATTTATGGTATAAAGACACTTTCAGAGTTTCCTCTTCTTACAGAAATATTAACTCTTTGCCATCTTGGAAATATTTTTCTCCCTGTAAATTACTCAGTTTGAAAGCAAAGTAATCCTGTACGTGCAAAGAACTGACAGCAAAATAGTACATATCTCAAAGCAAGCACCTAGTTGGAAAACAAAAGATCCTTGAAGATTACAAACTGCTAAATCATGCAGATTCTGCCACCAGTTTGGCCGTAGCTCAAAGCACTACTCAGACTCAGCAATGCCAGTCTGCCACCAAGAATGACTGGTTCAATGTGAGAAATAGAACTAAAATTATACTTTCAGTCTTGCAACAGCCCAGAAGTTGTACTTTTTAAAGTCAGTCCCTCCTGCTGCGTTGTATTTATTCTGAAAACATCAGAGAACTTAAAGAATACAAAAATCTCTTTCAACAGTTCACACCAGTTTAAGAAAACAAACAAACAAAAACATAACGCAAACTCGTTCCCCAAAGGGATATTTAAAAATTACAATTTTTTTTCCTCTTTTCATAAAGCCAGAATATTACTCTCCTAAACAGACCCCTCCACTGCCACAGGACCGGCAGCATTGGGCCAAGTGATGCGGAGATGTCTTCACTTATTGAGACGCGTGACAGAAATGCATCACCTCGCCAAGCTACACAGAAAGAGCATGGCCAGGCCTGCAATAAGGCAGGGACAACTGGCAGAGACTGCAGCCACAGGCCTGACACATCTCTTGCTCACAGCAACACCAGCAAGACAGAAACAGGGAGTTATTAATTCCTTTTTTTAAAAAAATATCTAATTTTGGCAATCCAAAGCCAGCACTTCATTTTGGTATACAACCAATTTTCAGCTAGTACATTGCTCTCTTCTCAGAGTAAAAATCTAAATATAAAAGAAATCTGTTGTGTGGTATAATAGAGGCGGATCTACCTCCTCAGCAGAACTGCAACCACTTCAAAAATATGGAACATTTGCACATGAATATTTTCAATGGAAATTAAGCACCTTTTGAGTGTCTACATATAGCACAGCAGTATGAATGAATTCATGCCACTATTAACATAAACTGGTAAAAATAAGAAAGATGTAACAGAATAAAGGTGGTTGCCTTTGCAGCTTTTCCGTTGTCCAGCTGAGGAGGGGAGCGATAGAGTGGCTTGGTGGGCACCTGCTGTTGAGTCAAGGTCAGTCCACCACACATATAATCAGACATCTCAATTCATGGACACTTTGCACTAAAAATAAAGAGATCTGTTGTATTTTGGCAGAAAAGGCAGACAATGAGCATAGCCCAGCACCTCAATTCTTACAGCAACCAAGGGCTCCAAGTTTTAAATGAGTAGTGCACCTTAGTCGCTATGCTGTAAAAAATCAAAGTTTAGTATGAAAAAAAATTGCTACAGTAACAAATCATTGCCATTTATTTTTAAAATGGATTTCTATTGCTTTTCTTATCTCTATTTCAAATTCACCTTATATCTTCATTAATAAAATTTAAAAAAAAAAAAAAGAGGTAATAATTACAAGTTCTCCTGATTTCCAGGGGTTTTGTTTAACTTTTAGCATGGATGCCACAAAAGCTTTCAAGACTAAGCAAAGTGATTTCCCATTTAAAGGTAGTACTAAAGATAAGTGACATAAATTATGGTTCCACTCCTTTGTCAGAATTGGAAAGAATATATTCCTTTCCCAGTAACAGTGCACACATCAGCTCCCTCCACTGACAGAAACTAGAAGAGGTGGCACTGCTTACACCAGACTTCAGTGTCAGAATGACTTGAGTGCACTGCAGCAGCTAAAGAATGCACACACGGCTAAAATAGCCTTTGGAAAATCATCTTCCCGTATGGATTTTGTCTGGTGCAGGCTCGGCTGAACATCCTCTGCAAAAGGTCCCTGTGGTGTTCTGGATGACCTCCTGAGTAGCAGCTCTAACCCTGCTGTGAACAGGACAGTGAGAATGCCACCAACTCTCCCAAATATACGGGAAGAATGGGCCATTTCTTCTGTGCTTCATTTCCTGAATCGAGAGAAGAAAATGAGTAAAGCAAAAGCTTTATATGCTTCATAAATAAATACATTTAACCAGCAGATCTGAGCTTCCACAGCCCTCTCAATCTGCCTTCCTGCTTCTCCTCTGCCAGCTCAGAGTAGTTTCACTGATGATCTCCGAGCTGTCCGGACACGAGGAAGGCACGGGGGCTGCATCGGGAGAGCCATCCAGCAAAAACACTGCCAGAGGAAAGGAACAGCAAGGAGCTAAGAGATTGTTTGATTTAGACACATATTTGAAGAGGACCCAGGAGGGTGCTGAAAACAGTTGCAGAATCAGAGAGCGTTTAGAAGCAGGAAACTGGCTTCAATTTCATCTCAATGAGTTGGCTCAGGGGAAATACGGAAAATGTTACTTCCCTCACATAGTGTGGCAACTCCGGTCTCCATGAGAGGCATCCACAGCTGTGGACCAATTTACTGACGCTTTTTCAAATGTCACACTATCTCCCCCAACACTCCAAGCCACAGTCCCACAAATCAGAGGCACAGAAGCAGGCACGGCGGGGTTGGTCAGGCTGCATTGCCCACCCCGCCTCACGCACAGCGAGTCAAAGGACCCAAACTCACTGTTCATGCAGAGAACTACACGGGAGAGCAGAGAAGGTGGTCTTTGTGTTGTTTTTTTGTAAAGAAAGCACCTGTAGGCTTCAGCCTGTGGCACAGGGCAGAAAGCAGCTCACTGTGTCTGGCTCAGCATGGGAGCACTGCTCTGAACCACAAACCAGCTCAGAGCCTCAGCAGCAGTAAGATTAACACAGAAAGGAAAAAGAATACACCACATCCCTTTTTTTTTTTTATTTAGGACCAACTGATGTCATTGGGGAGAAAAGTACAGAAGCCCCTCGTTGTATTCACCTCACCTGAGGAGAGGAGCAGGGCTGGGCCATGCAGGGGACAGGAGTGAGGGAACATCCCCACACAAACAGGGCAACCAAAAAAGAGTGACCCCAAAATCTGGGTGTTTACTGTACAATGTGTTGCCAGAGACAGGCTGGGGGTGACATGAGGTTCTGTCACACTTATGGGGGCACTCAGGGCAGGGAGTCAGAGATTGCTGCTAGCACAGAGACCTGGGCAAAGGTGACAGGTAACCAGAAGCAAACCAGGAGAGACCAGGAGAGTGAAACACTGACACAGCACTGGGTCCACACACCTTCCTAACAGCAAAAATGAAGACACTACCTCTGATCCACCTGTACATTCCAGAGGATTAGCCCAGACATGAGGCACTCGCCAGGACCAGCTCCCCCCCTCTCCCTCCCACTCCCTGTGGCACGCAGCCTCTTGAGAGCCCGTCCCAGGGAAAGCCAAACCATCCATGCACCCTTAGCCTCATCTCCCCCCCTGGCTGGAGAATTTACCCTGAGCCAAAGCCCTTGGGACATCCCAGATTTGAAGGAGCACGAGTGTCACCTCACAGACCAGTGGTGACACTGAAAGCCCACATGTTACTGCTGTGGTTACAGTTCACAGTTTTGAAGGTTTGGGTTTTTGTAGCAGTCCCATCAGACCCTTGGAAAAAAAAAAAGTGAGCAGTGAAAAAATAGAAGTAAAAATGACTGAAAGTTTTCTGGGATTCAAACACATTCCCTGCAGGAATCCTCGGTCGGATGATCTGCATTGCCCAGGGTGTGGGACCGAGGTAACATGTCCAGTGATGGAGGAGTTTGGGAACAAAATTAACAAAGCCCCAAAGCATTAAAACACCAAGACACTTTTCAGCATAAGCCTGAGATACACACGCTTATATCAAGAAAATGCATTTGTTACATAAAATCATTTTTCCTTCTCTTTAAACAGAGAGGGGGAAGGGAGGCTTAAAATATAACTCAAATGGCTTAAAACATAGCTCATACTTCCAGTGCTCATTACCAGAATTATACATTTCATGTCTGGCTCTATAGTGCAATAGATGGAATTTTTTCCTGCTTCCTGCAAAACAACATTTGCTTATTCAACTGCCTTTTAGCAATGGGTATAATCATAATCCCAAGTGACATATGCAGTGGGAGCAACTGACTGCTTACTCTCTCTCTCCAGCACTTTATTTCTAGGGATGCTGTGTTTAATTAGCTCCACAGTAGTCAGAGGAGCAAACAGGTCACCTCTCTGTCAAGTCTCCCAATAGTCATCTTCCCTACCACCACTGCCATTGCTTTCATTTATTTTGCTGTTTTGCATGCTACAAGTAAGGTCATTAGTGTCAGATAGCTTTTTTTTTAGTGTATGTGTGTGTTATGTTCTTGAATATCTTCACTTTGGGAAAGGGAAGGAACTCTAGCACACAGCACCTTTTTGAGGGAGGGAATTTATCATCCAAATTCTATATTCTAACTGAATGTCACCAGAATTCTTTGAAGAGATGATGTCATAAGTGTTTCAAAACATTGAAAATTAGGAGCCAGTATGAGGTTTACTTCTGTCTGAGTTCCCAAAGCCTTTCTCTTTCTGGCGATTGACATTGTCTTTGCCACATCTTGAGAGACTCTGTCTCTGGAGTCACATTCCAGCAGTGCCATGAGACTACACTGAAATCTGTAGCCTTTAAAGCAGACCTGCCACAAATGCTGACTCACAGGGAAGTTTATACAAGGGCCAATTACATGCAGAACACTGTGTTTTGACACTTTCCCTGAAACAGAGGCAGCAGGCAGGCAGAACATAGGAACAGGATGCATTTCCAAATTTAAGCCGCACAAAAGCCACAGAACTGAATACTTCTGTGGGGAGCAATCTGTAATCGCTGACATTGGGGCATGGCCCAAGTGACTCAAGTCCAATTTGGAATATGACCAGGGTCATGCATTTTTGCCTGTGTTTCTACTGCCCAGTTTTCCAATTTAGATGGCAATCCTTTTGGCAATCCCCTTGTACAGTGGGGATCCACCTGCTATTGCTGTTCTGAAATTAGCTGTTACTCTAGAAAGGAAAGCAATGTTTTGTAACAGTTCCAAGTCACCAATGTCTTTTCCAGTTTCAGTATTCTTTGATCAGTGTACAGACCATGATAGACAGATCCCTCATGTTACAGATTTGCATGCTATTCCTGCAATTTCACTACTAACATTTTATGTAGAAGACAAGCTTGGTAAGTATTTATAAAAAGAAATGAGAAATTGATGTAAATATTTACTCCTTTTACACAGTTTTTTAATGGATTTTGAGGTTTGACAGTCTTGGAAATAACAACCAACCTCAGCTGCTGGTAGAGACAGATCACTCCTGATATCAAGGCAGCCACACAAGTTTCTGCAAGCTGACTCAGGGGCCCACCTATATATTTATCCATTGAACACTGGCAAACACGAACTGCTCCTTCAGTGCCTAATATGCCTCATTTAGTAGGTTATATCTGAAACCTTTTCACAAAATGTAGGGGAATAATCCCTCCCAGATGATACTATGACCTTTTTATATGCTATTCAGTGAACCATCTCCTGGAGAATTTCCTGGTCTTGGTTTGGGGATTTATTTGTTTTGTTTTGTTTTTCTATCAAGAAAGGTCAGTCTTTCTGCACTGTGTTAACTTATTGTTTGATTTCTTGTTTCCCATCTCTTTGAAACCGTGTTTGTTCTACTGTCATGAAACTCACATCTGTGCTTTTCGCTACTAAATAAAATAGCAGTTATTTGTCTCCACATTATGGCAAGAAAAACTGTGATGTTTCTTCCTGTGAAGGTTGTATGATGCATTTGATGGAGGCTGTATGGGCATGCTGGTGTATGTACACAGGTGCCCAGGGCTACCATCGGTACCACTGGCCTCTTCTAACATACTGGTATTTGCATGGAAGATAAACTATGAAATCAGGAATCCAGGAACTCCTCTAAAATTCAAGGAAAGTGGATAGTTCTAAAAAAGGTTTAAGTCAGATGATGAGCTTCCTGTGCGATCTGATAAAAATACACAGTGACGTCTTTGAACTATTATTTTTTGTGGGGTTTTTTCACATCCTTCCAGCTCACATAGGCTGATGCAATATGCACATGAAATGCATTGGCAAGTAGCAGGATATACCTCTTTATGATGATCCACAGTGGGCGCAAATCATTCCAGCTCAGGTTCAAAGAGCCTCTACGCAGGCAAAGCTCTAGAAAATCATTCGTTTTGCTCTTGTGGTCCCTGCTTTGTTAAGCAGAAGGACAGTCGTTGCACACAATCATCATACTAAGCTACATCGGGCAAAATGTTTGAATTACCACCTCCTTGAGTGTTTCTACACTAGCCACAAAGAATTACAAGATTCACACAGAAACCTTGGAGGTTTAGTGGATTAGACCAGGTGATTCTGGGACTGCAACTTTAGACTACTGTTAGTAGCCAAAGTATTTGATTTAAAATTTAAATTCTGCTTCATTCTTAGTCAGAAGTGATTGTAGCAGTGACTCCCAAGGAGGCACAGGCCAAGCTCAATTCATTCTCATTTACAGGTGCCTGGCCAGGTGTTCCTAATGCCAGTGATTGAAGGGGTGACATTTTTAAACATAAAATGTGTATTGTTTACGCTCTTAGTGAGGTCAAACAGTTTCAGCAGTTGTTTAATTCTTCTCAGCTTCAGCTACAACCAGAAACATTATTCAGTATTTAAATCTTGCTATTCCTAACATTTTAGAGATGCTGTTTTACACTGTGTGTATTTAACCTTCCGCTCTGGAAATGCTTCACCACCTGGCAGGCCCATTTATGCCAAGTATAAAAAATATATATAAGTAATTTTTTAATTCTGTTTCTTCCTATTCTTCCTGTTTTATTTAGAAGCCGCCCTTTAGGAAACACTTTTTTTTCTTTCTTTGAGGAGTGAAATTAAAAATAAATCATGAATTGTATTAACCTGAACTATCCAAGGTTTTCTTTCCAATTGTGGTATGCTTGCATATCAAGCTACGACTGCCATTTAAATCTATGAAGTCATACTTCCCAGAGAAATGGCCAAAACCAGTAGGCTTAAAATTAAACATGATAAATTTATGTATTTGCGTCCAAGTCACTTGAGAGCTGAGGATTTATTTCAGAGGGGGAACAGGAAGTGGAGACTTAGTTCTACAGTGCAAGTCGTCCTTCCAGTCTGACTGAAATAACCATTTGCTTGAAATATTTTTTTTTTGCTGATTTTCAGGTACGGGGAAGTTTTGTGTGTGGGAGCAAAAGCTAAGTGATTTGCAGGCATTTGTCTCTGTTGGCTGTTTTCAGAGGACTAACATGGTGCAGCAGCCAAATCACTGAAGCAGGACCAGGATGCCAGTGCTGTCTTCCTCAATGTTTCAATAATTTGCAAGCACAGACACCTCTCAAGTCTACCAGAATTCCCCAGGGTAGTGTGGTGAAAAGAGACAACTAATTGGGCAGAGATTGCAAAACACTTAGAGATAGAGGGCTCCCTCTCTCTGCCCCAGCCCACATCAAGCTACTTAAACAAAATATCAACTGGAAAGGGGATGCGTAGTGGGAAGAAAATAAGCATAAACATGCATAAACATGTTTTGGTCAATAGCTTATAGGAAGTTCACATAACATGTAGTCAAGGTCTAGATGTTTCCTCTCACATTCCTGTGAAATTACTGTATTTACTACTTAACTTAGAAGGGCACTTCTCTCAGTGCCTAAAGCTCTGGCAATTGCCCCTGATTGTTCAAAACTGGCCTTCAATTACAGTTTAATGAACTGTCCCTGAAGTAGGAAAGGGCATAAGAGAAGTATTGACATGTTGAACTGCTGTGTGACTTGTAACTCCCTTCAGGGCACAGGAGCAGAAATGAGGAGAGATGAAGAGCAGTGGTCTGCCAAGGACTCCTCACTGTTAGGAAACGGGGTCAGAGCTTCTGCTGCTGCATGTCTACACAGTGCCCCACATGAAAAGGCCTGGGGATGGGACTCTCAGCGGTGCTGAAATTTCAAAAGAACAGGGTTTCAGGGTTTTTTTAATTATTTCACTGAACCATCTATTACAATCACAGATGAAAGATAGTAACAGCTTCATAGAATCATCTCTCACAATCAGAGATGTTCCAAATATAGCTCTAGCTGAGATCCAGATCAGGGAGACGAACAGTTTATCTTCTTTGCAGATTCCTGTAACTGGAAACCACTGTGATCACACAGGCTTTCAAAATAAAAATTATCTACTATTCATTCCTGTATCAATGGCATCTGCCCATAGCTTCATACCTTCAGTTTAGCAATATTTTTCCAGTGAATGATTGAACTCAAGATGTCAGGATGGGATGGAAAACTGCTCAAGAACATTAAGATACTATATTCCAAGACATGGATAATACAAGCATCTGAGAAATGAAGCATGCGTTGTAATGTTGTACTTAACCAAATGGAAAAGGGAGGATGCTTTCAAAAAATATATTTATTCTTTCTCTTTTAGACTGACTCGTTTCAACCTATTTGAACTGGAAAAAAAAAAAAACAAAACAAAACAAAAAAGAAAGATGAACAAAGCCTGATGAGGCAAAGATTCCTGCAGAGACAAGGTGATTATGAAAAAAATCAAGTGAAAAAAAGAGAATCAAAAGAGCTGAAGGTAATTACTTCAGCTAAATTGCCCAAATCATATTAAGGCCTGATTCTATAACTTCTCGCTTGCAGTAGGTTTCTCTGCTTTACATCACTTTGCAGGCATGCAAAAATAGTGGATGGAGGCATTCAGAAGATTTCTTCTCTTGTCCCCATGGTGGATATCTGGAATTGGTGCTGAGAGAACCAAGCGCATGAATATCATAGCTAAACATCTTTATGTTTATAAAATTTTACATTTTAATTGTACTGATTCATTAATACTTTTCCTATGTACAGACATGTACTTATAAAATAGCAAAGAAATGCTGTTTCCTTTCTTTCTTTTTTGCAAGATACCTGTGAACAAGACACTTTTGCCACGCACGTGTTACAGCAGATGGTGAGTATTAACATCCCTACACTTCTAACAGTTATAAAAAGCAAAGTCACACATGCTTCAAACTGTTTTATTTTAAATATAATGAAAAAATCAGTAAAATTAATCTTCTACCCCTTTTGAGCAACAGAAAATATTATCTTCCATTTAGTCATGTGATGAATGCAGAGCTATTGGGTTCTGCATCGTTAAAATGGAAGTAAAAGAAGAGCAGTGAACTCCTTTACACAGAACAAAATTAGCATTGAACAGACTAACACTCTGTCTGAACTCAGGGCAACATCCCCAAAAGTTCAAGTAGCTGCCTTGCAATTCACTGTTAAAGAAAACCAGAATGCTAAGATCGCCCTTAAGTTCTGGAAACTTATTTTTTAAAAAAAATAGCCTGCTAATACAGCTTTTTAATATCAAGGCCTACTTGAGGCATTTGAATGATCTTTATACTTGGCATTTTATTAATGCAAAAGCTCTTGGAGGGATAAAAATGTTTTGAAGTGGGGTGCTATTTTCATAAAATATGGATCTGGCTAATAGGTCCAGACAAATCTTTTCTCCTATTTGACAGAAAACATTGTCACAAAAGGTACATGCAGATGACAAACTCAGATAAACTTTAATTCACAATGAAACCCAGGGCCAAAACTGACAAACAGGGGGGCAGCCACGACGATGCTGCAGTGACACCTCAGAGGTCCCAGTTTGCTGCGCCCATCAGGGATATTGTCACTGCACACACAGGAGGGATGGCCCAAAGCTGCACTCACACACACACAGAGGGCACCTCTCACCCGAGGGCACCCAGAAGATCAGCTCACTCTACCCAAAGGGCTGAAGGATAACTCAGGGATATCCTGTAGGAAAAACAGTCCCTCCCCCCTCAGGTCTCCGTGGTGCAGATGCTCCTCCCACAAACACACCACAGAACTTCACTGAAGGATTCTTAGAATAACGTGAAGTTGATGTTGTTCACTGCAGTACAGTGCTTTTTCCTTAAGAAGGAGATGGAATTTAAGGAATTAAGGCTTTTCTTCCTCTTTTTTTTTTTTTTATTTTTTTTAAGAGGAATGACAGCTTTCTCTTCTTTAAGGTTTCAGGACACCATAGACATTATGGATATTAACCTTAGAGACTTAATTCTTCTCTTGTTTAACACAAGACGAACCCACAGGTAACTTCACTTAAATGCCTGGATTTGTAGCAAGGATATCAGACTCATTCCCAGTTATCACT
Source organism: Pseudotriccus pelzelni (assembly GCA_035584735.1). NCBI lineage: Eukaryota > Metazoa > Chordata > Aves > Passeriformes > Tyrannidae > Pseudotriccus > Pseudotriccus pelzelni. The sequence continues at coordinate 14,340,602 of JAWMRA010000146.1, read as the reverse complement.
ATTGTAGGTCCCCAATATCTTGCAACATGTGAGACTGGATCCAAAATAATAGCCATATTCACCCAGTGCTGGGACCAGAGCTGGTATATTAATACAGACCTGTGCTATCCTATATAATTTTGCCACTTTGGGCTGCCACAAGCTTCTTCATGTGTGCTTTTTCTAGGAAACGTGGTCTGTACAAAGCTCTCCCAAGGACCAGGGTCAGTGCACAGACCAGACATTTGCAAGGGACTGACCGTACTCAGTGCAGCGGAATTTGGTTCAGCGTTGCTTTTCCCAAACCAAAGAAAAGTTTGGGAGAAACAGCCGATGACACAGTTCAGAAGAATGGTAATATTAGAGTACTTTTATTATCTCAATAAAAGGTTCCCTTTAAGTTTCATGGGAGCTTGGGGTTATCAGTCCAAAGCTGAATTAAATTAGAAGTGATTGGGAGCTGTTACCATCTGTTGAGTGTGTGGTGGCTCATGCAACATGAATTAATATACTTTAGCAGACAGATGGGCAGAAATGTGCAGGCCTTAGTCATTCAACACCCTTGTTAGCAGTCTGAATAGAGAGATCAGGAACATGCAAGGCATAGGAGTGAAATTCTTTTTATTTCCATTATAAAGCCCTCTGCATTGTGTTTTTGGCTTTTTCAAGGATGTTTCTACAACTACTTCCTCTGCTCTATGTATTGTGTAATTAAGAAAAGCATTGTTCTTCCCAAGTGCTGTCAATCTTGGTCCATTCTCTTGCTCCAAAATAAAATTTAAAAAAACAAAACAAAACAAAAAAAAGCTGCATTTCTGTTCATGCCTTCAGGTGTTAAAACCCACACTTTTTTTTTTCATGGACTGAATATCACAGCAGTTAAATAATGATGATGTGAAAAAACAGAGCCATAAATCATATCAACTATGATTTAACACTCTCTCTCTTTTCTCTCTTTCCTCCTACCCAACACAGCTTTCCAGGTCTAAAGTCACTGATTGTCCCACAATACAAAAAAATACACAGTCTGTGCTGACAAGGAAACTTGTTGAATGGACAACTGCACTGAAAATGAATATATTTCTTGTAAAGACTGCTTCATTGTAAGGAATATTATCTGTCTTCACACTCAAAAGAATCCCTTTCTTATGTTAGATAATTTAATGAAAAGGAACTGTTTTAAGCAAGAAAAGAGGAAAAGGGAATAGAGCCCTGCACAGGGATTACAGCGGCACCAATGCAGTTCTGTAGGTAATCCCAGCTATTGTCTGCCCTTCCCTCTCTGTGCATCAGTTTTCCCATCTACAATTGGCAATTTTCCAGAGCCAATGCCATATCTTTCCTAAATATTTTGTGTCAGTTACTTGTATTTAGTTATACCTCAAATTAGACAGTAAGATTTTGGAGAAAGGAGATTACCTTTTAATCCTCAAAACATTTACTACATTTTCAGAAACATACATATATATATATTCATAAAAAAAATAAGCATCAGAGAAATGTCAGTGTTGGGAAATCAGTCACTCAACATTCCAAAATGCCAGCATACAGGTTTCACATTCCTCATGCTCATATTTTTTCATCAGGTCCAGCTTTCATGGATCATGTGTCTGTAGTTTTAAGACCAGAAAATGTAGTCTCTTTCTGCAATCCTTTTTTTTGTTGCTTATACTAAAAGCGTATATAGTAGGTGTATCAAAACCCAAACATAATATGAGTAATCAAAGGCTTCAGCACTTTGCCCAAATCAAGGGCACAGGTTCAGTACTTGCTTACGAAATTTTCACATAGAAATTGTCTCTGTATTTGTCACCAACTCAGCTCCCAGTGCAGTGCAATCAGAAGAAAATATGCCACATAATTAATGTACTAGACATTAAAACTGGAACTACAGAACCTTTCAATGTATCTAAAATAATTTTATTGTAATTTTGAATTAATATATCTTACTAAATGACCAGCATAAAACTTCTCTTGTCTACCAGTTGATCAAGGTAATACAATATGTAAGTTGTAAAAACTGACAAAAGACCCTGGGCTAATGGTATTTTAGTCCCTCTGAAGACTCTTCTGCCTTCTGGGAGGGAGGCAATAGAAAGCTGATTAGGATGAACTTTAATAAAACAAGGTGCAGGAGCCAGTTCAACAGCTTTCAAAGGTGCATTACTTTATAGTGAATACTGAGACTCCATCTCTGCACATGTTCAAGAAAGTGCAACAAGAAATCTCACTTGTGCAGGTGACAGATGAAAGAACTAATGTCCCATCACGGTGCTTTGGAGCTCATGAACTAACCATCTTCCATCTGAAATCTAAAACAAAAGCACAGACTCGTTATGCTCTTTAATCTCAATAGTACTTGCCTCTAAAGAAAAGCTGCATCCCATAAAGCTCAAGCCAGATTCCACTCTGAGTAATTATACTCTGCCTACAGTAATTATGTTCCCTTCACAGATTCTCGTGGCATTAATGTCCACCCACTTGCTACACTGAATTGTTTTATTGCTGTGCAGTTGCCGTGAGTAGCTGGAGATTTGCTGGAGCGGGAGAGGTAACCTGGGGCCAGAGGGAGCTGGTGCACCGTGTCTGTGTGCTGGCAAACCATCGCCCCGCTGCCCGACCCAGAGCCTGCACCGTGGCAGGACACGCTGCTGGAGGAAGGGCTGCAGTACCTGAGCCCACAGTAGGTCTTCCTTGAGATAATTCAACTGATCAATATCTCCCTGAGTTCTGCAGGGTCTCACAAAAAGAAGGCACTCTGTGCAAAGTGTAACGAGTCACTCATTAAATGCAGCAGCAGCAGAATCCTCTGCTGTACAGAACAGTAAGACAGACAGCACTGAATATACAGAGAGCTTGAAAACACACCCAAATAGCAGTGCCTTCTCTATTCCTACTGTGGGCTTCCATTGTCATTAAAGGCTTAGAGCAGCAGTTAATGGATGTTTTTCCATGGACTTCAGAGCAACCTTAAGCACTGTTATTCTACCTCATGAATTTAGTATAGTCTGGAAAAGGCTCAGCTGAAGCATTGCATCAATATGAAATTCAGAAAGTGCATTAAACACAAGTTCTAAAAGGATGTTCTGCTTCAGCAGAAATGGAATTCAGGGGAAGCTCAGTGCCTGGCCAGTGTAAGTATGGGTTAATAGAACTGAGTGTGCAACCAGAAACAATACTGTTTTCCACAATGGAAAAACAACACCTGTTCTTCTGCAGACATTTCCTGAGTAAGGAGGTTTTTAAATGTCATAAAGAAAGAGAAGAAATTTTTCACTCAGAAAATGATCAGGTACCTGTAATAAGGACTCCCTAAATATTACTTTGTGAAATGCAGCAGTGACTGGCCCGTTGCAAAGTAGTCTTTGAGCTCCTTCAAGTGCTTTTCTGAACAGCACTTGGATACAAATCAGGTAGAGGATCTATGTTTTAAGGACACACTGAATCCATTGGCTCACTCACTTTTCATCTAATTCAGTAACTCTGTCCTCCTACTTTTCATTTTCCTCAACACTTTCTGTCAATTCACTCACAGATTTCCACCCTGCTTTTACAACTCTGATTGTTGCTTTCAATCCTGTCTACCAAACCACTACTTACTCAGAAAATGCTCTGCACTTTCACTAAGCACTGGAATTTTTAAGCTTATCCTTAAAAAACACTACAGAACTTCTCCTAAAATTATGTAAATAAATATATATAAAAATGTTGAATTTGATATTTAACTGTCTGTAATTGATTTTCCAGTATTCTCCTTCCTCTATTCATTATGTCCAGTAATATCTGGCCAATTGTAAACTCTAGGTTTGTTCTGGTTTTTTCAGTGTTTGTGTCAAGCTGAGGTATTTTTAAAGTATTCAGGGTGTAATAAGCCTGACTGAATTCAGTGGGACCCAAGTATTCAGATTTAACCCCATGATTTAGCACCACCTTGGTCTGAGTATTCGTCCTGTGTGTACTCAGCATATCAACAAAGGTTTTGCCCCAAGATAATTTAGCTGCTAATGAACAAAGGTCTACATCTGTCTATTGTGTGATGGGATCCAACAATGAAGTCTAATTTTAGTAGCTCAAGATAATAAGACTGAAATTGGCCTAAGCTGAATAACAAGCTGAGTAGTAGATATAAGCAAAAAAGAGATTAAAAAAAAAAAGAATCACATTAATTAGATCTATTTGTTGTTTCAGCAGCTGTTTGTCTCCAATTTACCATCATGAATAACAATCACAAAATCTAAACAGTCAAGAATTTTTATTAAATAGTACCTATCACAAGTTTCTGAATACAATTAATAGCCTTCATAAGATTTCATAAAGTCCCTCTATAGGCACTGCCCATTTTGGCTGCACAGGAGCAGAGGTACTGAAAGATAAAACTTATATTAATGATAATATTAATTATAATGTATTATATCAAAATGTAGATGAATACCTCTAAAGAAACCATGCCCAATCTTCTAAAGAAAGGAAGGAAGCCTTTCCTAAACCTTCACACATATCCCCCTGCCCACTATGCTCTGCACTGCCTGTCGTGCACTTGTCACAGGGCTACATCCTGGTGAAACTCCAGTATCAGATCAAACTGGGAAATGAGAGAGAAACATGGTAAAGGAGAGTGGGTATGATCTGATAAATTGTTTTCTTTCTGCAGGGAAAAGCATAACAAATTAACAGAACCCCTAGTCTGGTCTGCTTTTCAGACTAAAGGCTTCATCACACAAAGAAGGCATTGCAGAGGAAAAACACAGCACATTTAATTGTGAGCCAGTGGACACTAGTTGATTTCTCTTTGCTCATTTTTCTCCTTTCAAACTTCTTCATCTAAATCACCCACTGGTTTCTTCCTCTTTTCCTTTTCTGAACTCACTATCTTTTCAAGACTGTTAGTGTTCAGAGTGTTGATCTGCTCTTGTCTGGCAGTGGGACTTCAATACTGGCTCACCGTGTTACACGTTACTACTGGCCTTTAAAACTTCATTCTGCTCCAAACTCCCAGCTCCCGTGGTCACCTTCCATGGTAGTTACAAGCCTGTATCAAACTGGTCCATTTGCTGCTTTAAGTTTTGCATCTGTCTTCAGGCAGCACTTCTTACAGATTCTCCTGATGTGGCAGTCACAGGCAGGGAGGTGATTTGTTTTCTTCACTTCTTCAGGTGTTTTTAAAGGAACTCTTTTGTCCACAGGCACCAATGGCATGGGAGCTACAGGAGCCTCCGCGTTTCCTGGCTCTGTTTCTCTCCGGGTTCTGTGGCCTGAGCCTCGAAGATGACTCTTAGTGCTCATAAGCTGATGGACACTCATCAGCTAATAGAATTTGAAGACAGAATATACATGAATTCCTGAAATACATTGTGAATATAATCTCCGTATAAGCCTCTTACAGCTTTCAACATGTGTTCTGTTGACTGACACTCTCCCCAATGCTATATATTTCACCCATAAATCCCTGAGCAGGTTATTAATGGAGAAGTGTAAGTGATGTCTTTTAGTGTTGATTGTGTGCTTGTATTATACAAAGGAATGTTATTCTGTATTTTAAGACCACTTGTTTGCCAAGAGGATTTTGCGGTTTTCCCTTACCTGAAAACCCAAATCCATCCCTTTCATTGTTCATTTCCTGACCACAGTCATTTTTAACACTTTAAAGTGCTTCCAAGAAAAATCCTGACCTCACTGAGCACAGAGAAAAATTCCATTGACTCCAACATGATCAGGGTTTCAGGTTTGCTCTCCAGATTATTTGTGACATAACTGTTTTGCACGCAGTAATTGGATAAGCATCCACATTGGATAAGCATTAGCCACATTATTTATGTTTGCAATCCATATTAACTCTTAGAAAAGATACATGATGTCAATAAGAAATAACCTGTCTGTGAAAAAGGAGTGAAGTACACAATTAAAAAAAACCTCTTCCCAGCAGAAGATTTTTTTTGTTGATTAATTACATTTCAAGGCTCCTGACAATCCATACAGGCCTTCTTATAGGACATTTTTTTGTGGGTGTTTTTTTTTTGACCAGTCCTTTAAATTTCATAATGTCCAGAGAAGCGGTTCTTTTAAAGCAGCTATTTTCCAACTGGTTTCTGCCAGGGGTAGGACATTTCTCTGGGTGCGCTTTCTTTGGTTTTCTACTTCTGAAAGTGATGGCATGTTACCAAATGTGTCTTTCCACATAGCTGCGTATTAAAGTACTTGACATAAATTTTTTGGTTAAAGTTGCGACAAAAAATGTTTATTTTATGTATTTAAGTCATAAAACTCTTCACTGAAGTTTTCATTATGAGAAAGGTTTCCCATCTTAATCCCATCATCTCTGGTAACAGAAGAAGCAAGATGAAGTAAACCCCTTCAGCAACAGATTTTGGGTTGTGCCCTTTCCTAAAGCCCTCTGGTTCAATCACTAGACTTCTGTGTTTCAGCTGTTTCCCAGCTCTGTGAATTCCATGGCACACATATCTACAGGATTTAACACAAGCTCGTGTCTGCTCAGCTTTAGCAGCAGCTGTTTGAAGAGACGCAAGATAATTGTAACAAAACAAATGGATCTAGTATTTATTCACCCACAGCTTTGCAGCAAGCAGCAACCGCAGCCCAAATCACACAGGACTGAATAAATTTGGGTTTAGGTAACTTTGGTCTTTCCTGGGACAGCTGAGGAGGGTCAGAGAGTGGCTGGTTTGAGCAGAGGGTTCCTGCCATACAGGTGGGGGACCAGAGGCTGTCCCGGCTGTGCACTCTCCTTCCCGCTGGGATAAACATGGAAACTCAGCTACAGTCACGAAAAGGAGAGACTTGCCTCTCTTCCACAAACAGTTCAAGCATTTTGATACTGTTTTACAACAAACAGAAGTTTTTCCTTGACATTTTAGGCCAAATTCCCAATGTTTTTATTTCCATCTCTCTAGCATTATCCATTTACAACAGGTGTATGGGGCTGTGCCCAGTTTCTCCTGAGCAACTTTATAAAGGATTGGGGTATTTAATATTTTTTTTTCTGCCAGCCCTGGTGCATGACTCAGCAGAGCACGAACCAACTCACAGCTAAGCTGCCATGGCTGTCCAAAGAGATACAGCAATCACTACCAGAGGAGGGGTTTTATCCCTCACAGCATCCAAAATGTATTTATGCAGGAATTATACAGAGGCTGTGTGAAGTATTTGCAAAACTGGAGATGACAACAGTACCTTTAGGGTCACAAATGTGAGCTTTTCTTCACAGCTAGGGAGCTACAAAATAACCTTTAAAAATGAGTGCGTAAATGTGAGCAGTTTGACCATAATCCCAAACATTCAGATGCCATAGCTTGGAGTACAACATCAATATTATGAGATTCATGATAAAAACACAAGACTTGGCAACACTGGGACTGTGGCAGCCCGTTAAATTGCAGCATTTTATAATCAGGCATCTGGCATTCTTAAATATCCCGCCCCTAGGGCCTGAACTCTTATACCCCCAGTGGCATCCTGCAGACACAAAGGGACGTGCTCCACGGGCATGGGAATGCTGGGGAAGGAGGTGAAATTAATGAGCTTGGACAGAGCCTGTGCCAGCACTGCCACTGCATGGACTAGCCAGCATATGTCAGCTGCAGACAGTGCTGGTCACTGAGCCACAGGGCCAGCTGCTCTGCAGCCAGAGCATCTCTTTCCCAGGGATTAACAGCCCGGGATTACTCGATAGCCTGGTTAGAGGTGTGTGCTCATGAAAATGCAGCTCAAATGAAATTGCTTTAAACATTTGGCTTCCCAGCTTCTGTATTTGACAAAAAGTATCTTCATTAGATGATCTAAAAGCAAAAAGTGATTCTACAGAAATGAGGAATTTAACACAAAACCCAGAGAAAGGTAAAGAGCTAAGGAGACTGAAATTAGCCAAGTTGTACTAACAGAAACTATTTCGTATGTGTCTTTAAAAAGTGCTTATCTCAAGAAGCCTTTTTATTTGCTTTTTTTCCTCTGATAATTTGCACAGCAGAGAAATGCAAGATTTGAAACTGCATGCATGTGCATGGAGCAGATTAGATGCTCAGTTAGTGCAAATCCCTGACATCAGTGGAGCTCTGCTGACACACCCCAGCTAAATGCCTGCACTAATATATCTCCAGACCACTCAGGTGAGAAGGCTGCTTTTCCCTGTTTGACCACAAATGCCTACAGTTGCCCAGTGATGGCCTCCCAGTGCAGGAGCCACGCCACTGAGACACCTGTGCATCTGCTCAAGCCCTTTCTTGCAACCCTTTCGTTGGGGCAGTGATGGTCAGACCACCTGTGGTCTTCGAGGCAAGAATTCGGTGGGACTTAAGGGGTTTACACGCTTACACAGAAGAGGGGTAAAATAATCTGTGCTCTCTCAGTTCAGGTCATTGCAAACCACTCAGGGTTTAAGAAGAATCTTTTCTCCCAAAACAGCTTGTTTTGTAAGATATTTTATCATCAGGTTTCCCTGACATACATGGTGGTGGCCACCTTGAAAGGAAGGATTACAAACTCACAAGACCTTCAAGTATAATCTGATATGACAATTCTGACATTTCTACCAAATACTGAGTGGTGCAGAGCATCAAAAGTGTACAATTACCTCTCTTCTAGTCATTTATTCTTACTAATGGATCCCGGGTATAATGAATACCTTACCACCTGTTTATAACAGATAAATGTTCTACAATAATGCCTCTCACTAAGAAAACGTAATTTTAACTATGTAAGAGATTAAAAATAACTGGAGAAATATTGTGACAGATGGTGCTGTTCATGCTGCCTTAACATTTGGGCATGTTCTGTTTAATGTTTCTTTCATTCTCCTGATTCAGAAGAGAAAATCCAATTAAATTAAGCATGTTGCAACATTTCTGACATTTTTTTTCTTGTTTTGTTCCTTCTTTTGCTGATGAAATCAATCTGAATTTAATGCCTCATTTATATGAGGAATAGGAGGCCAGGGGAGTAATGTACTCAGAGCATAATGAAGATTTTTCTGCCACACAGTGAACTGCTGCAGAGGGTCCAGCACGTACTTCAGGCTCTGTGTTTTTTCAATCCTCTACCTCTTGGGGAAATGCAGTGAGTTGTGTTAAATGTGTGCTGATTTTTCTTAGGAAATATGTCTAATATTTCCCAGGGGGAATAGAGCTACACAACACTGGATTTACATAATATTTTCCTGTGATTTTCCCCATCTTGGAGGTGTCACGCCTGCCTTTTTGGAAAGTACAGGGGAAATGATAGCCCATTCCCAAATTTCTCTTCAAACTGAGTTAAGCACAGCCAGATCAAAAGGGAGACCCAGGTGTACCATCAGTAGACACATTTTGACCATGTCTGTCACAAGATTCTAGTAAATGTGAAGTTTAATTGCTTTCATCAACTTAAAATATTGCCTTTCCTTTTTCTCTTTTCAAACCAATTTAGTGTTTCTACCGGAAAAAGGAGAACTTACACATTTCACAGGAGTGAGGCTACACCAGAGAAGCACCAAAGGTTGGAAGGACACAGCAGCCACCACAGAATTGCCTTTGGTCGCTGGTCAGGCATGAGCTGGGGGTCAGCAACCCAAAGCTGCTGTTATGCCTCTATGGAGATACTCAACTTCTCAGTCTTTTACCAAACTACTTCTATTGCAGGCTATTTTAACTATCCTCTAATCCTGACTGCATCAATATTAATTATTATAAGCCTTATATAGATAATTCCATTGGACATAAACTATTTTCCAAGTGTGAGACTGAGACTGGATCCAGCCACACTCATGCTCCATAAGGAGTTTTAGGGGTTCCTCTCTGAACCTCATGACTCAATGGGAGGCTCCTCCTTTTCCTTTGCATCTCTTTCTCTGTGTGTACCATCCTAACTCAATTTTCGTTTCTCCATGCCGTAATTAATAAGGTGAGCCTTGCCATAAAACTTGCTGAGCCCTGTCATACCACTGTTAAACTGTGTTAAATTCCATCAGATTTATTGAACTCTGACAAATCGTTATTTTACCTCAATAAAACATGCTGCTGCTTCTCTATTTTGAATGGGGTGCATTCCACTGACCTGTGACTAATTGGCAGAGATGGCAGGATCCTAAACCAGGATTCACAACCAGCCTGGCAAGGGCTTTTGAAGAAAACTCTGGTCCTGCTCTTTCTGATTACCAACAATGTTCTTTCCTGTACATCTTGTATACATCTTATATGTTTTGTGAAGGGGAAGGCAGGAGGAACCTGAATTTTTCCCATTCAGACTCACAGGCTGCCACCGGACAAGTCTGTAGGTGAGACCCCTGTATAAGTGATCTTAGTACATTACATTTTAATTCCATGTTTCAGCTCTCTCAAAGTGCCTTTTCATGGCAGTGCAATTCTTTGTCATGCCATTGAACTCTCACTCCTTTGAACTAATCCCACAGGTGTCTAGAGGGCTTCTAAAGTGACTTAAATTCATGCTTTCTCCAGCTGGTGCCTTAATGCTGGTAAGTGGAAACCACATCCCTTCAGAAAAGGAAGTTTCTCTCTGTGATTCAGTCTGTCTGTGTAAACCACTTGCTGCCTGAACCTTTCCATGTCAAGAAATTCAGAACAATCTCCACACACAACAGAGCACAGGTCCCCAATCAGGGCCATTCCCAATAGGGCTGTGAACTGGCAACTCACAACTTCCCTCATATCCGAGTCCTCCGGATCCGCCTGAGGAAACAGGCAATCAAGGGCTCCATGACCCAGGTGCAGCGTTCCTTGTGTGATGATCAGAAACTCACCCTCAGGCAACAGCTGCCATTTCCAGTGAAGTTGGCTGCTGAAAAAGTAACATGTGAAGACACTTTTGCCACTTCAATCATTTTTAAGTGTTTTGTCCCTTCCACTCCCGGAGGAGAGGGAAATTTCATTCTGCTGCTCGAAGAAGTGAAAAAATATGCAAGAAATCATTTATATGGAAAAGAAATAATACTACATCTTTAACTTCAGCTTTGGCCCCTGAATGTGTCCAGCTGCCTTTATAAGAAAGTAATACTCAGCAGGAGAGAGTGTCCTCTGATTCCTATTAAAATGAATGCAGCTGAAGGCTTGGTAACCCTATGAAAATCAAATTTAAATTTTATTGTAACTGGGCCATCTTCACCTTCTGTGTTTTTTCTAGGTGCATTTATGTATGTGTTCCTTAATAGACTGAGAGCAGCACACCTCAGAAAATTCCTCTCTTACATCTTGTCAAACCTAAAGAAAAGGAGAGGAGCTAGGCTTAAAAAAGATTCAGTTAAGTGTTTTTCTTTGCTATTGCTATTACAGAAATTCTTTATTCACCAGAGTTCCAAGATATTTCCTGTGACATTTCCATGCAGCAGATTCTGTTTTATTCTATCAAATCAAACGAAAAGGCAACCTGCAGAAATCTAAAAATATATGGTCCCCCTCATATAAATACGAAATTATTTCAAGTGAGTATGAGCTGCTTTCATCCCTCTATCCATCTCCGCATTTTGAGTATTTTCATTTTAATTCCCTAGACTGCTTTTGGAGGAAGAGGTAGCTTATTTTTAGGATTATGTAGCTGATTTGCTTATGGGCTTGTCTGTCTGTTGCATGGGTGCCTTTCCCAGTGGTCTTGGAAGGGTTAGGTCTCTATAGCATGAGAGGCCAATGAATTTTATAATGCCCACAAAGGAGGAGTGATGCATGAGCAAAGAGGCGTAAAAGAAGAGATAGGCACAGAAGATCATGGGGCTGTGGGGTGTCCCATAAAAGTCCAGGGAAGTAAGCAATCCTATCTTCCTTCAGGGGAACTGCTTAGAATCCTAGAACTGTGAACTCTTTTGGCTGCCGGCACATACTGTTAACTCATATTCAGCTTGCCATGAACCCAAACCTCCAAGATTTGCAAGGGGAAGACAGGAATCAATCTCTGCCCTGAACTGGAGAGGACTCCTCACCACTGTACCTGCAGCAATCCCAAATTCCTCTCTCACACCCCGGCAGAGCTGCAGCCAGAAGAGCTTCTGCCATTCAGCTTTGCATATGAATTTTCAATTAATACCAGATCAGAGAGAATCCTCAGCTGGGCTGCAAAGCTGAAGCCCCTGCTTATCAGTGCTGCTTCTCTGCGCCCGGGCTGGCCCTGGGCAGCTGCTGTCTCCCTTGTGCCCCAGGAGAAATCTCTGAGGCAAGAGCAGGCGTCACTCTGTGCTTCGGACAGCACTTGAGACATGGAGGTTGGCAGCCATCAAAATAGCCCCTGTTCTCCCAAAGGCTGCTCAGTTTGCCATGCTATTGATAATAGCCGAAAATATTTTCTCACTGCATGTGCGTGTTCTTTCCTTACTCTCTTCTGTAGCTCTGACTTCAGGAGCAAAGCCAGTGTGTGACTGGTACTCTAACACCTCTTCTTTGAATAATTACCTTTCTAGGCAGCGTGGGTTGAGGGGCACAGGTGTGTCTCACTCAGACACTCACCTATTTTTCCTGAATGAAAGCTTCAGACTGAGAGAGAGTATCTTGCATAAGCAGAATTAAACGGCTTGGTCCTGGTCTTGTGGTCATGAGGACTTAAGCTCTTGCATGGATCTCATGCAATGTGCAGAAGCTTTGCTATGAAAAAACAATAAGAGAGAGCACATAGATAAAACTTCTTTAAAGAAGCAAGTGTTAGACAGCAAATCAACAGTAGCACCTTCCACTAACTGCTGTGCATTCTGTCAAACATATTTTCTTGAAGCAGAAAAGCAGATCCTTCCTTCTCTGAGTCTGTTTTTGCTTTCAGGAGTCTATTATACTTTTCTACCATATTTTCCAATTATTATATGTGCCAAAGAGATCAGCACCAGTGATGTCAACCTCTCCACCAAGGAGTTCAAGGATTCTGCACAATGCCAAAGATTTTCTGGCAAACAAAATTACTCATATAAGGGACTGGGAGGAAGGCATATTTTCATTGTAGATCCAGTCAGGAGTATAGCCCTCCTTCCCTTTAATGGGATTTCCTTTGTAGTTGCTGAGATGTTTTGAAACATAAAGCTTAATTATTACAGATACTGATGCATTGCACATCTCTGTGACAAACAACTGTCAAAGCCGTCAGCTTCTGCTGCCAATTTATTCAAAATAAAAACATCAGGTGAAATAGACCCTTACATGTCTGAGTAATTGTCTCTTTGAAAAGGGTTCTTAAAAAGATAGATGTCAGATTCTTAGTGAGTTTCATTGTTTACTCTGGGCTACAACATCTGAGGGTAGATTTTGTATCTGACTGCTGTCACAGTGATTGAAGTCAAAACATCCTGCCCTATCTTTTGTTTACGTACTGCAATCAGCTCCACAACCCTGTGCAATGTGAAACACAGCTAAAACCTGCTCAGATATGTGCTTCCTGACATACTTTTCTTTCTCTAAGATGGACTATACCAGTAATCTTAAGTGACACAAGAATGCTGGCACTAGCATTGCAAACAACGCTCAAAAAGCAAGAGAAAGAATTAATTGTTCGTTCATTTTATCTTTCACTCCCACCTTTCTCTCTCACCTGCAGATGATGAACATTCTCGTTGCCACTTCCCACAAGAATGTTAGTAACCTGATCTCATCCTATGGATTGGTTTTCCAATGGACGGGATGTAAATGAAGGATTTATTTTAAAGGCAGACAAAACCACACATGTTCTTTTCTGTAAAATGCTCTTCCCCTGGAAATTAGAGGCTGTATTATTTCAGCAAGGATTACTCACTGTTTTCCTTGAAAAAAAAATGTAATATTGGAACGAGGATTTTGATATAAAACTTTATTCTTAGTGAGCACAGGTCCCAGTGGGAAGTGCCATCTTTCATAACGTATGTAATTCAGGGATAATGTAGGTCTTTACTTTGCCACAACAAGACTTCAGGGAGCAGAGTGAAATTTGTATGTAATGTTGGTATATAGATGCTTCTCATCTCAGTCTTTGTTCCTGATTTAACATTAGCATGAAAGCCCACTGTTAACTCATTTAGCATTTTGGCCTCATAAAGAAACTCCATTTCTTATTAAAAAGCTACTACATTTTCTTTCAAGCCTGATCATTCCCTGGTTTATTGTGCTCAGCCTCTGTGATGAGTCTCCTCTTTAGCACAATGTGCAACCAGCAATTTTAATGTATAAAGATCACTTTCAGCTGACTTATCCTTTGAATGAATAAAAGCTTTGTTCTTGTGCCTGGGAACTTTTTTAAAAGCTTATGTGCATGTCTAAATGTTTCCAGTATCATAGCATTCTGGGTTTATGTTCCATGCAACAATTTTAATTGGAGTAAATTTTATGTTCAGTTCTAAAATGATGATGTCGGAGGACAATAACATCGACAATATCATTTCATTATCCAGCTTAATTTTTTTAAAATAATGAGTTCAAATTTTTGTAACAAATGAGCTCTCTGAGGCCTCACTTGGAGTATTCATTCACTGAGCAGACATGTTAGTCAGATTTAACAAAAGGAAAACCAGTAATAAAATTGAAGGGACCCTGTGCTAAGCTAAGGCTACACCCAGACGGTATTCCTAATATTTCAAATCCATTTCTACCACATTACTTAGTTCCTGCTTCATACAGTCAGTGTCAACTGATGACACTGAAAACCTGAAAAGATGCCACTGGCTTGCTCAGATATTTATCCAGCAGACACTAGTCATGGATGTAGAAGGAGTGAAGAAACAAGGCTAAATTTTTAGCCACTTCAAAGGACTGCTTTGCTGGAACTCGCCAAGAGTTCACGAGATGTGTCTGCAGCAGGGCCAGTGCCATAACATTGGGAACACAGAACTGTGTTTTAGCTGACCCAGTACCACTTGCACAGACAAGCTATTATTATATTCTAGGCTTAAAAAAAAAAAAAAAATATTTTCTCATCTCTGCATGGCCCCCTTGATTCCTATTAATAAGTAAAAATACTAATTATCTAGGGTGTCTAGACATCATGTTGCAAATCTAGCACTATGAGATCAGCATGTGTTGAATAAAATTACTTTAGACTTCACAAAAGCCTGCAGAAAACTTGAACACCCTCATACAGGGAAGATGAGAATGACCTCCATTGTATTCTTGCCCACTTGAGCACAGGACACAAACAATGGAGAAGATTTAAGTTGAACATAAGAAAAATTTTGTAATGCTAAGAATATCAAAAATGAGATTATTCTGTACCAACATTTCAGGTTTTGAAGAACAGCTTAGCATGACAAATTGTTCTTGACAATTCTTTAGGTATAGTTCGTTCTGCCTAAGGGAGAAGAGACAGGCTCAGTGACTTCTCAAGGTCTCTCCTAGAGTTATTTTGTATGATATTATGATATCACAGCTGCAGAGCTTTAAAATTTCTTTCCAATCTAGAAAATATCTATATTTTAAAGTCTTCATCAGAAGAGAGACCAGTATGTAAGATTTTGGGGAGAAAGTCTTTATCAGCTCTCCACAGAAACTAGAAACAGTAAAATCTCTTGCAGAAATTTTGCTTCTATTCCATTTGCTTCTATTTTATTCTATTGTAGGCGAAAGCATAAATAACAATGTAAAGTAAGAGGAAAGGAGTGGAGAGAACTCCATCACACAAATTCCAGTGCATGACAGACCACACAGGATTTTGGTCAGGGTAGGAAATGCTCTGAAAATTACCTGGTCCTGAAGGGGTATATGGCATAAGACCAAGACATCCAGTGATGAGACATTCTTGCAAATACCTGATTAGTCTCCAGCACCACATCTTCGGTATTTGATTCCTGCTGAATGAGTTTATTCCAGTTTAAGAGCAATGAATTTAACTTTTCAGCTGTTAAATCACTATGGGAAAATAAAGAGGCCCTATGTATATATTTTCTTTTTCTCTTAACTGTCTGTCAAATTTAGTTTAGCTCCTGGATTATGAGTTAGGGTGTAATCAGCTATAAAAGCTCCTAAGTGAAAGCAATTTCAAGAAATACTGTGATTAAATCAGAAGTTTTTAAACAAGGATCTTAAGAGTTTTCAGGGCATATAAATTAATCCTTACCATATCAATGACTGTGCTAGCAACAGATTTAGTCAGTTTTCAGAACCTGCAATATTTGTAATTTCATAATTTCTGGTCCATTTCTAGTTCAGGTCTTTTTTTAATTTTCACTTACTGAATTTTTTCCAAATAAAACAACTTTTTGCAGAATAGCATTTAGAACGCTACTGTTTTATTTTTTTTCCAGCAAATATTTCAAAATGGGCACTATCACAGCTTCTGTCTGCGAACAATAAGGATGAGGGAACATGCTCTGACTTCCACTCAGTTAGCTGTTACTGCAGACAGGGCACTAGGAATTGGCAGAGCTCAGATCAGGGACAGAGAGGATGCTTTTGTGGAAGGGTTATTGCTGACAATACAAGAACAGTAAATTAGAGACAGGAATGAAACAAGACATTAAGGCCCCCATGGCACCATCTTAAAAGAATTTAATATTCTGAATTATTTCACTTTCTACTGTAACCACATGCCGTTTATAATCCAGACAGAACAATATCCAGAAAACAAATGAGGTGTAATTTTTGTGCTAATTATGTTACATTCATTTATCCTTTTGTCACATTTAGTTTTATATTGTGCCTTTAAAATATAAAAAGACAATAATATTAAAACATAAATTAAATGTTAACATTGTTTTGCCTTCTGCATTCTTTCTATTTTGCATAATAATTCCCAGGTGACATTTCAGCCTGTCTTCTCACTTATATTCACAGATGACAGACTTATTTATTCCCTTGGCCAAAGCCTGCAGGTTTCTTTTGAATTCTTGCTCAACAAAAGCTTGAATGAAAGGTGCAGGTGTTCTGAGCAAGGGCAGAAAGAGAAATTAGAAGGTCTAATATTCTTTCAGTTGCGATCATGCAAACCGGGGCACTATAAATGAAGTTAAGGAATTCACCAGGTTTACAGTGATGTATGTTCCTGTAAAGAATTGCATTGATCAGTAGCACTGATACAATATCATGCGACATTGACCAATCCTTTCTCATTGCTGTGATGATTTTCTGAGGCAAATTAAATTGGAGATTAAATTCACCAACCAGTTCTTGAGTCAGGATATACTTACAGCCATTTTAATAACATGTTTCATAAAGGGACCCAAATTGAAAATGTTGTAATTCACTTATTGATGTTCTTTAATATTTCAGGCAGTTCAGATGATCATTTTTATTTATTTATGTATATGAGGATTTATTAAATATGCCCATCATCCTCTCTGGGTGCTTCTACAAGACTGATATCACAAGGAACTTCAGCTGAACTGATAGATCTTACTACGAAATTTTCTTTTCCAATTTGTCCCAGTAATACACCCACCCTGTGCAATCACAACATTCAGAACCTGTCCAGGAGCAGGGAAAGCAAATTCCATATGTAAGAGCTCTCATGGATATCTCACCCAGGACTCAAAAAACTTCAGAGCCTTGAATTACATTTCCCAAAGGATCTATCCAGCAGTGAAGAACAGCAGGATGGGGAAATTTGTACTCTGGCTGGAGCTTTATATCATCTTGGGCCTAACAGACTAAGAAAAAAACAGGGAATTGATCCCCATTCACAGTGATGCTGAAAAAGTGCTGAGTCTCAGACAGAGACCTGGCTTATATCCTGCTTACCTCTAAGAATAATCCTTGGCTTCATTTCGTAAAGGACGAAAATAGTGCAAGAGTTTATGCCAGTATATTTGCTGTTTATCCCACAATCTCTTTTCTTCACAAGGGGTATGAAATTCAGAATCTACTAATTTCCCTGTTTAGATGGACTGGCACTGCATCTGCTCTGACAACTGCAAGTTTTGCTACTATTTTGCTAAATATGGCTCTTTAGACACATACACTGAAAACTCAGTAGTCATAAAAATTAGGCCAATTCGACCAGATTAAAATCACACTCCCAGAATTACTGCCAAGCCAAAATTTGATGCAAATTTCTATTTGTTATCTGTATGCCTCACCTCAGCATTGTGCCAATATTCACACCTGTTTGTGTGAAGACAGCAGGACTAGCAGCACATCCTTCCCTTATTCTGAAAGTAACCTACTTGAGACACAGCACAGTCCACAGCAGAGCCAGGGCCAGCCACAAGGAGGAATTCCAGGCAATGTCAAAGGTTTAGCTGAGCAAAGCCAAATGAGCATAGCCCGTGACATGTCCCATATTAAAGTTAACCTCATGTTTCATAGCAGTTTGAAATAGTACATAAGACAGCTGGCAGGGATGATATGGGGACTTGCTCATCTAACCAGTGAGCTACAAACAGATGTTGTGCATGGAATAGGAACACTGCCATTGACACATCTCACATGCCAGACAGTGGGGCAAAGTGACTCAACCTGACATGAAGAGGAAATTGTGTGTGACATGTCCTTCATTTCAATGAGTAACATGTCACTTCTGGCCTGACTTTTCATCTGAAGCATCAAATGCTATTTGACAGGACTTACATGTGGTTTCTGGGTGGTAAAAGTTTGCTTATATACGTAAACACTCACTAAGTATAATAAAAGGCACAATGACTAATGAAGCAGGGAAACAGAATTTCTGCACTTAAATATACTATTGGAATCTGTTATCAGGATCTTCAATTACTTCTTGGTTTATTACACTATACTGGACTAATACTTCTTGTAAATACTGTCCACAAGCACCAACAATCTTATTCTAGAGGGGTAATTGCCAATTTTTAACTCTTTCTTACAAATCATTGGTTTGCTTCCAACAGCACTGTTTCTGACTGACTGGACTGAAAACATGGTCCTACATTAATGGAAACGTTACAGATAATGAGAAACTGTGTGAGAAGTGAGGAGAGACTGTGAACTGTGCAGGTACATGGCTGTGACAACGTGAAATTGGGTAGTCTCCACTTGGCCAGGTGCTTCTGAACAACCATGCTTGCTCATGTGTCTGGTTACACACCAAGCTTTCTTTTCTAAAATCAAGACTCCAAATCTGAGAGGAAATTGGCATTTTATAGTTACTACAAAATCATAGAACTCAGAGACAGATGGAAGAGTGCCATAAGCTCCTTTCATGACACAATTTCTCTGGGTAAAGACTCACCACATGCAAAGGATGTGAAAAAAATAGAATCCCTGCGTAACCATGCACAGGTCAAGGTACAGATAGGTGCATGTATAGATGGGCTCATCCTTTCACAGCTCCTTGCAGACAGCATTTATCTTGGCATTAAGATGTTTTGGAAGATATTCACTCATGAACACTTCCAAGGGAAAACAAATAGTATTTTCTGAAAAATGCTCTAACCTCACATAAAGGATTTAAACCCAGTGACCTTGCTTGTCTGATTGATGTCTTCATTCCATCCAGACCACCAAAGTCAGTAAAGAAAAAAGGAATTGCCCCAAAACCTCAGAACAGCTCTGGGTCTGAACCGCAGACACTCATCCAGCAAAGTACTTGATCATGTGCTGAAACTTAAATAATTAAGAGCCCACTGACAGGTTCTGTAATCTTCTGTAGTTTACACAAAGCTTTGTGGGCTTTGTTAGACTACATGTGAATTTTAAACAAACAAACAAACCATAGACCAAAAAAAACAAAACAAAACAAAAAAACAAACAACAAAAAACCCAAACCTCTGGAAAAGGTGCACTTTATTCTAGGTTCTCAACTTAGGGGTTAGGAGAGGAAAGAACTACTTCAGTATGTAAGGATGAACATCTTGGCCAAGACTAAGTTGCAAAATACCCACCCACCTCCTCGTTGCTCACTTGTGTATATAAAAGGCCTATAATAAACAGAGAAATCTGGGAAAGGAGGTCTCGTGGCAGTGTAGCACCTCAAATAGTTTGTACTCAATAATTAACATTTTTCCTTGATGCTCTGAATTATCAGATATTCCCAAAGCATATGCAGTAAAGAGCAAAACAGATTTACAATGCTAACAGGAATTTTATTAGTGGCAACATTGGCAGTATGCATGTAGGCAGAAAGCCAGTGGGTAAGAAAATGTGGGTGAGGTTTTCGGTTGAATTAGTCACGCTCCAGCGTTCATCAAGGTTTTGTTTCTGACACTTGAGTTTGCAAGACCTTGTCCAGCTGCCAGCATTGAGGGCTTTAGTTCAAGTATCAGAAAATTATGGATATTGACTGAATAAACCCAAGAGATGACTCTGAAGAGACTTCATAGCTCTGCCAACATGTTCAGTGACTGCAGTAACTCCTGAGTTTCGGTGTTCTGAAGATTACAACCAAGACCCACAGCTCTTCTAACCGTGTTCTTGTTGAAAACTCCATCTGAGAGATGAAACACAGCTGCAGGACAGACAACCCAGTGGTGTGGGCCAGCCCTCGTGCTGGCTGCTGGGATCTCTGCTGACGATTCCCAGATCAGATGGCTTTTGTGGCAACCGGCAAAAAATAGAATGGAAACTGGAAAACAATGTAATTTTCAGTCAGAAAGTGCAAGACTCGGGAACTGTGTGTCATTTTCAAAACACCAGGTGTCAGTGTTTCAGAAAAAAGTTCTGATTCTGAAGATTTTCTGATTCATGGGAAACTGAAAACACAACATTGTGATCTGATCCGTATCTAGCCCCACAAAATGCAAATACCCAGTGATGCAGAAAGCAAACCCCTCAGACAGCTCTCCAATTTAAACTTGCTCAGTGTCAGTTACAGAATTTGGATTTGTGAATAGCCATGTTATTGCCTCCATATCATTCAGAAATAAAGATATCATGACCATGCAGAGACAGGTCGTTAAGCTTCTTCTGCTATTTGTTTGCAAAATAAATACTTTAAATAATGAAATATGTTGTCATATTGATGGCAGCTTCTTAGACACCAACATCAATATGTGTTTTGAAACACTTTGATGCAATGGAGGTATTAGCAGCTGTTTATGTTGATTCTCTGGTGTCTAATAATCATCATCCTGCAGAATTCATCTTTGCTTGGTCACTTCTGTGGCCCATCCTCTCTATTTAGCCCTCTGCTCTGACAAAACTCATGGCAATATGATCATATATACCTGTATAACTCTGCCAAATTTAGCTGGGTTAAAAATATTACCAGAAGGGAGAGGAAACACAAACAGATACACAGATGGCCTAATTGCTCAAGTCTTCTTTCCTCCTAAAGATGAGCTTTAGAACTGGTGATGCACCAGATTAATGTCAACCAATATGCCATGGGAATGGGTCTAAGTGCTTGAAGCATGATAATGAACTCCTTTAAAATCTTACAAGTGGAGTCAGTGTTCCAGAGCACTTTCCCAAATAGGAGAGTAGTCTGTGAAATATGTTAAGAACATGTGTCCCTTGAAATTCAACTGTAGCTTTTAAAAAGAGATAGTCTAGAATAATGAAGGGAAAATACAGTAAGTAGTACAGAACAGGAAGCATTTGCCAACTGGAAATAGCACAAAGAGAGCATCAGCCTATGCCAGCCTACCCAGGTCACTGCTTCCTGCAGTGAAATACAGCAGCTATTTACATCTGTCATCATTTTTAAAACATATTAAACTGCAAAATAGTCTTGAGGTAACGTATGATGATCTCCCTCTTCTGTTAAAATTAGCTTTGAACAGCTGTCATATAGTTATTAAACCATCCTATAAGCAACAGCTTAGAAAAAAAAACAACTTAAGAAATTATTTTCTCTTTCTGAATTAGCAATGAAATGTTATCAAAAACCTCTCAGCAGTGTAATAATTTTGGCTGGGATGGAGATAATTTTCTTCGTAGCAGCTTGTGGGGTGCTGTGGTTTGTAATCGTGACCAAAACAGTGTTGATAACACACCAATGTTTTGGCTATTACTGAACAGCATCAAGGCCTTTTCTGTTATTTTCACCCACAAGTTTTCTCACTTCTGCCTCTCCAAGTCTCTCCCCCATCCCAGTGGAGGGCAGTGAGTGAGTGACAGTGTGGGGCTGAGCCCACAACATGCAGTTTTTATTCCACTCATCTTGCTGAATTGACTCAACACTGACTCATGTTTTCAGCTGTCTTAGAAAAAATTGTTTGATTATATTGAAAAAATAAATGAACGAGCTGGAATATACAATCAAGGTGTGCCATGAAGTAGTCCTTGAAGGAAGGTGGACTCTTTCCCCTGATTCCTGCTGCACACTAAGTTAGATCCATGAAAGATTCATAAACCTTGCCTCGTAGTGCCTTCAGTAAATGGTGGCCGGGGCTTCTGTTTTGCTTTTATTAATGAACTATCTCACAATGTTAATAAATGCATCCAGTTAATAAAATACACAAAGAAATGTCTCCAAGGCAGGTGGGTGAAAAGGTTCCTCTGCCTGTATCTGACTGCCCAGCAGGAAGTGCTGCTTGTTAGGTGAAGTGCAGTATAGTACATTAAGAAAGCAATATACATGCTCTGATGAAAAAGATCAGAGACAGACTTGATGAAAATCACTTTAAACAACAGGGGTTGATGTCATGCTGGGTTCCCAAATCCTACTAAATCTTATAGACATGAAATAAAAGCAAGGATATGAGTTGTTCTTTGAATTTCTTGTCTTTTCTTTTAATGTGTCCTCCTTTACTAAGCCTTCATTGGACATGACTGACCTTCTAAGTCATGGAAGTGGCTGGTGAGTCCCACAGCTGGTCTGGGCATTCTGATGCTACTTGCAGGCTGAGTAGCATAACTGGAGGCAACTCAGGGAACAAGCATCATGGATTTGGGGGGAGAAATCATCTCAGGACCTTGAGCAGAAAGATTTGGGCTTCAGTCCCTTATCACTAGAACCCCTGCATGTTGGGGGTCCTAAGGAACAGTCCCAGAGACACTTCCTGAACAGCAGGGAAATTGGCTCTCTGGGTTGTTTTTTTTTTGAGCTGTAATTCTTTCTTCCTCGTTCTCATTTAAATAAGAATGGAGGTTTTCACTCAAAATATCACCTTGTAGCAAGGTCACTCCTGGGTGTAGGAACTGTCATTGCAGAGACCCTTAACCTGAGAAATACCTGATATAGAGGCTTCACACCAAACGAACACATACTGAAACAAAAGGAGGACAAAATCAATGTCTACACATAAAGTTCAGCCTTTGAGCTCTGCTGCACCTCTAAATAGATGTGGAAGCTAAACACAGGCTTTTCCATACATCCCTCCCTCTGACACTTCCTATTGCCTGAGATCTACACCATCTGCTATGAAACCCTGGGGAGAACAACCTCCATCCCCAGGCTGGGGATGAGATTCAGCTAAATTAGCTCTGCGACCTCCCCAGTGGAACAGGGCACCCAGTGTGGGGAGGGCAGTGCCAAAAGGCACAAATGCCTTTTGATTTGGGGACTCAGTACACAGGGAAATACCACAGTCTCTGAAGGGACATGTGGCAATAGCCAGGCTGGAATCTGGTCAGCTGCACTAGACATCTTTCTAGATCCTTTTCATTCATCCAGGCACCCACCCTTCCTCCCCTTCCACGATCTGCTTATTTCAGAGCCATTTATCATTTGGATTTTCCATGTTCCATCCAATCACAAATGCTTCCTAAATATGATAGAAAATTCTCAGATTGCACTGAGCTGGAAAAAAAGAAGATGGAAGTGAAACTTTGGTGGATTGTCCCCAGACTCACAGCAAAGCAATAGCATAAAGTCCTCAGGGATTCCATATCCTTCCTGTCAGTAGGCTGGGGAAGCACTCAAGAGTAGCTCCTGCTACAGCAGTTACAGTAGTTTCAAGCTTATCTTTGAGCAGAAGCCTTCTTTATAATTTCTGCCTTCTCATTTTACTTGTACTTGCCAAAATGCCTCTGATATTGTTACCAAGACTTTACAGCACTCCCCAAGGGCAGAGGCTAACACAGTCATAGCCATTCTAGGCTGGGTGAACGGCCAATTGTTCACACTAGAGATTTTTTTAACCCTCACTCATAACAGCCAAAAGCATTTTAAAAAGGCAAAAGCACTTGAAAGCTTGTCATTTTCTGCCAAATACTTTACGCAGAAAAATAGATTCTGTTAATGCCAGTTTTCCCATGTGTCTCAATTACCTGAAAACACTGCTTAGTTTAAATGCTACAAGCGAATTGTAAGAGAGAAATAAACAGTGAAAGCTGCCAAATCTAAAATTGAGAAATCTTATTATAACTTGTGTATAGCTCACCCAGTCCCTAATGCTTCAGCCTAGGGAAGGAACATCTGGACACCACGAACACTCGTGCTGATACCTGTTCCCAGCTTGTTCACAGCTCTGAAAGCACTCATGGCAGAGGGACTGCACTGAGAGTGTGCCTAAACAAACAGAGGCTGGTGTTTTATACAATACTGGGAAAAGGGAAATCCCCATCTCGCTTTGTGACTCCCCCCACACCTGATCACCTGTGAGGACTACCTACTAATTTGCAACCAGTTGCTCAGGCAGTATTTTTTGCAAAGATTCAGATCAAGGTTGGACTCTATTCTCTTCCCTGTCAAGCCATAACAAAGCCATCACTGACCTCTGTAGTGACTGCACAACGAATTGCTGTGTCCTGGAACAATTCTGCAACAGGTACTCACAACGGCACAGCCAAAGGCTCTCAAAGGTCAGTGTTAAGCTCTTGAATAAGTGTAGTTTGGTTTTACTTCACATAAAACATCCAAGACATCACATCAATAACCAGAGATGAGACCTGCCTCCAACATGGGAAAGCACTCCAGCCACAGATAGAGTACACAATTCCATAACAGAATTCAGTCCAATATTATAGGTATAATGAAAGCAGAATACGGCTCCCACTGGACTTCTTCTGTAGGCAGCAAGAAAAACTTTCTTACAACAGCCAAATACTGTTTACTTTTTGACATCTATGATTCCATTTAATTAATAAAGAGAGTAGGATTAGTGCCTTGGTATTACAAAACAGACTTTGTATTTCATTGGCATATGCCTTCAACACCAGCCACAAATCATCTGCAAGTAATTAGGCATTCTCGTGGATCTCCTGTCCCAGAGCTGGCACACCTCAGAGAAGGATGAAGCTAATGATCAGCATAGTATGCACTTTTGAGAAACAAAACCTACTGCTTTTCTTTTTCAACCAAGAAGATATTTTCATTATTCATTTTAAATGTTACAGATTGAATCAGTTCATTTCTGGATAAAAATTCAATCTAACCCACGGTCAAAGCAGGGTGATTTTCTCAGACTGATAAAAGTAGTGGAGCTCTGGAGCCTCCTATGGGGAGGATTCCACAGCCTTTGAAGATCCAAAGTCTGTCGCTTAGACACAGGTTGTTAATCTAAGCCTTCAGGCTATAGGATGAAACAGCCTGGCAAACTAATTTTCTGAGGTTCTGTAATGGTCTTGTTTTAATCACAATCTTGCCCAGCCACTGCAGTTCTAAGGGGTGGCACAAGGCCAACCTTCTTCCCAGATCTGAAGATCAACCCACTCACAGTCCAGGGGGTGGGGTGTCACCTGCTAATACCCACACCTGGATTTTTTTCTTTGGGATTCATAGCAATTCACCATTTTCATTTGTTCAGCCAGGTTAATTTAATCATAATATGCCTCATTATTAGCTTTTATTACGTTGGGTTATTAAGCAGGTATGACAGCATGGGATAGAAAAGCTCACATTTTAGGCAAGTACAGTTTGCCCAACATGCTGAAATTTGCTTTCTCTTTCCTGGTGTTGATAAATGTATGTCACATCTAGTCTGTGGATGGCATTTGGCTCTTGTACAGATCTTGCTGCACCAGTTACATATTCACACAGAACATGTAGTACATGCAGCATTCTAGTTATGCTGTTATAAAATATAAAGCAAAAACACCTACATATGTCATATGTAAAAGTAAAACTATCAATCATAAGCAAATCTCCTGTTGAATATTTATAAAGACCAATTTTGGGTTTCTGAAGTGTTTTACACTAGTAATAACAGGGTCAATAACTCTCCTATATATATTCAGTATAAGCAAAATGCTCTCTAAGAAAAGGACCAGTAAAACCTTGTGTGGGCTGCCCAAATCCTGTATGAAGCCTAGTTTCAGGAATCAGGAGTTAGGCGTGGGTGTTATATTGAGCCCCTGCTAAGGGTGACTGTAGCTGTAGGGACCTGTGAGCACCACAGAGCATTTGCTGCAGCCTGCACAGGCACATTTGGGCATCATCTCATCTCATCTCCCTCGGTGTGACAATGAAGTCATGGAAACAGTGGCTTCAGTGCCAGCTAGATGAGGTAGATCAGCACAGGGTACTTATTCTGGCGTCTCTGTCAGATGGTAGAGGCTGTGCTGCTGGCTCTTGGCTGCTTGGTTCTCACCAGAGGAGCTGCACTGGCACAGACATGGGAGCTGCAATCAACTCTTTGGTTGCACCTCTTCTGGCAACGTGCTGTGTCCTTGTCCTGGACACAGGATATTCTATGGCTCTACCTGGCCACAGGCACGGGAATCAGCTCATTTTCAGTGCCATGGCAAGACAGCAAGAACTAAGGCACTGGCCCATATCCCATTCACTTTGAATCAGATCCCCTACTCATGGCAGGAGCTTCTGTTACATGATCCAACATAGTCTGAATAATATTACACAGTTTCTGTAATCTAGATGCCATCTTGCAGCTGTGCTAGAGAGAACACACAGAGTGTACAAATAACACAGTCACTCTGAGCTCTCTCTAGCTCTTATACTGCAAAGGGCCAAGAGCTCTGCTTGTTCAGTTTGGAAGTAAGGAAACATAGAGAACACTGGCATTTCAGTTTCATGGAACCAAAGATCCTTACACAGTTCAAAGCCCAGGGATTTAACTTTAGCTCCAGAAGATACCCGTTTTTCTACTCAGCATAGGGGAAAAATGAAGATCCAGGGTACGTAATACACTATTTCATAGTGACCATCATTATTCTTCACTGTTAAGAGTGAAGTGCTCTACCCTGGTGAGCAATTACCTCCTACTTCATGCAAGTTTATTGTGGAGGAAGGAACAGCAGTGCTTATCATCCTCTTTTTCATCCTTCATGCCAAACGCTAAGGTCATACAGGAAATTAGAACAGGTTAATTCTCCCCCATCCTCTTTTTCTCAACAAAATTGTCACTCATACATCATTTCATGAATTGAATTATAGAATAGGACTGCCCAAAATTACAAGGACTGGATTTGATAACCAAATAAAATCAAATATAACCTTTCCCATCTTTGCTTACTTTCTCGCTCAACTGTTTAGCCCACACACTGCCTGGTCTGAATTCCATGGGATTTCTCCACATACTCAGTTGACGTGAGAAGCTGTATATACTGAATGAAAGGTTCATTAAACATGGGAACTTCCTGGCCTTTTCTTTGCCTTCACCCTCTCCCTTTGATAGCTGAATGTGCTGCTTTACTTACGGAAACCAAAGTGCCCTGGCAGGAGGGAGGCTTAACACAGGCACGTGCCCTGAATGCGGAGAGCCGTGAGCGCAGCTCTGGCAGCGCATCTCCTTCCCAACCCTCAGCACCTCTGGCACGGGCACGTCTGCAGGGCTCCTCAGGGCAGCCTTGGCATGCATAGCAAACACCCCATGCAACAGTGCAACTGTGCCAAAATTATCTACTGGGGCGGGGGGGTGGATCTTAGAGCAGCAAGTTCCTGCTCTGCTTAATTGGGATGTGAGGACGTTGGTCGTACAAAAGAAAATGCTGATAGTCGGTGTCAGTCTGGCCTTTCCCTCTTCAGCCTCTTTTCCCGTCTCTTAAACCTGATGACAGCAGTTTATACCTGCTCAGTGACGTCAGCAGTCTCAGGCATTCTGATTTAAATTCATTTCTTGGCTAATGTGAGCATTGTGAATAAAGCTGTGTATGCAGATCGAGGGGAATCTGAAGGCTGATTTCAAACTTGGAGCTTACAGGGAGAAAATGACAATGTAAAATGTTGTGTTCTATCCGGTTTAGAGTGGAGCTCTCTCATACCCATTGAAACATTTTGCTTTGGCCACTTCAAATGAAGGAATTCTGCATCATACACTGGGAATTTATGACCATGCACCAACACACACAGTATTTTGATGAATAATAAAAGCTTCTTATTACTAAATTGCCACCAAAAGTCACAAAGCTAAATGTGATATTCAGACAGACCAGCATCAACTAAAGCTTCCATTTCACCACTTCCCCAGCACCTCTTTCATGCTGTGCTTAAAAATGTGATAATTTCAAGCAAGTTTTACTGTAGTTTTAACAGGGCAAAAAATATTAAAACATAACTAAAAAAAAAAACCTTGAATCCTCATCATTTACTATGATACCATAATGTTGCCCTTTTTTTTTTTTTTACATGCAATTCTTATTTTCTTGTATTTTAGGAATGGTTCCTTAATGCTGTTGAAGCAACTTTTGTAAATTAAATGGATTCACTCTGAATTATTAAGCTTAAACATTATAAATGCTTTTTATAAAGCATTGCTTCTTGTTGATCCTTTAATAATTTTAAAACACAAGAACAAATATAAAGCTAAACTTAATACACCTTGTAATCTTTTCATAAAATTGTGTTTTCCTCTAACAGCACAGACACCACCCAAGATAAATCTGTTGGGACAGCCTACTGCAGGAATAGAGGTGGTCTAATGGTTATGACATGTCAGAACATTTTACATTAATGTTGAAAAGTTTTGCTACCCATGTATTTTTTATGTTCTGTTGCAGCTTTTTTGGCACCTCTTTTGACTTAAGTGGGATAAGAAGCCTTTATCACTGACGCTGAAGCTGTGTTTTCCCAAGGTTGTGTTCTGGGCCATTTCTGTAAACTGGGGTGCAGCATGATATAATTTGCATTTCTTGATGAGTGAGGGGCTGCTGCACAGGAGAAAGGATTCAATCCCAGAACGGAGGAGATGTGGAGATGCTGCTTGGATCCTGCAAGGATCATCACCACTACAAACAGCACAGCTCCCTGCTGGTTTCATCCTGCTGAGCAGTCTTGCATTGGCTGGTGCATTGGGTGATGCTGGTGAAGCCCCTGCCTGCCACTGAGCTCCCCTTCTTGCACAGAGCAGCCAGCCCTTGCTATCCCCCGACACCTTCTTAGAATGTTTTAGTTTTCTCCATGTCAGTAAAAGACTGACGCTTCGTTTTTTTCCCCGTGTTATCTCATGGACGGTCACATTTATTACGTCCACTTTGGACGGATGGAAATCGTACCTTCTGCACCAGTTTTGGTACAAAATCCCAGCTTTTTCCAGCTCAGAGTGCAAGTTGGGGGTGCAGCTAAAGCCCTAGTTTGGGGATAAAAAGGACATCCAAAGTCATCTGATTCTTATCTCCCTCTTTAAGGAGGTGAACTAATTGTAAGAGAAGAAAACGCATTAGTTAATCTGTGACTGGTAAAGCTGCCCTTTGCTGTCCTACAGTGAGTTGGCTAGAGCCATCCAGGCTTGTGACAGCTCTTGCCTGGATTATTTTTCTTTATTTGTGCCAGAGTAAGAAGCTCAGTCATACCAGCTTTGATGGGGATGAGAGATGGCAGAGAGTTACGAGGTAGGACAAGCCAAGGGGAGCCTGTTTTGTCCGTGCTCTGCAGTTTGCTCTGATTACTCACAGTCAGCTCTACAGGGTTTTGATGCTGTTTGTAACGCTGTACATGTGGGGGGCATTTAGCAATCCTTATAGGAAAGCCCAGGAAAAGATGGGATCATGCACCCCAAAAGCTGTCCTGAGTCTCACAAACATACAGCCTTCCCAGGTTCTGAGACAGCTTCTCTCCTAACCCAGGAGAGCATAATATATAAAGTTGCACTGATTTGGGAAAGCCTGGATGTTCTTTTTGCTCTGAAAACAAATTAGTTTTGCCTCTTCTTATTTTCTTTTTTCTTTTTTTTCTTTTTTGCCAGTTATTTGAACTCTTCCCAGTATGTTTGGAGGTTTTTATCAAGTTACTAGAAAACAAATTTTCCTGTGCCTCCAGGAAAAAAAAAATTTATCATCAAAGACAGGGGAAAGATTGCTTTGTCTTGTTTGTCAGCCTCTTACCCCAGACATTGGGGTTTTTTTCATAAAACTTCCCACCCTATTAAAAGTTTTTTTCTCTTCAAAGGTTTGATGATAAAATGTTCATGTACTTTGTTCAGTGGTAAATTTCACAGTATCTCCTACCATCTGCTTCACTGCAAAAGATTTTCCCCCTATGAAGACTAAATATATAAACACAAAAATGCAGATTTCATGTCAGCAAGTTCTTCTCCAGAGATTAGGAACTATTTGCATGAGCAGGGACTGTTAGCTTGATTAGATCTTAATATTGAACCGTTCCTAAATTGCTGGTTAAATAAAGCCAGACAAGACAGAGATAGACTGGGTTTTTTATTATTTATATAATGTATATAATTAAGATAACACAGAAGCTGAAGGAGCTGTAAGAATACAAATCTATGTAAATAAAGAAATCAGATCTATGCAAATAACTGACCTGGAGCATGAAGAAGGAGTTTCTGGTTAAATTAAATTAACAGTTTGACCTGACAGATCCTTTTTGGAGGGCTTCAACACCTACTTAAACTTTCACGTATGAATCAACTTTTTTAAAAAAATAAAAATTTGAAAACTTTATTGATCTGACAATGCTTTCATCAAAAACTCTCTCAAGTTGATCTGAATTTTAATTTCTCTTTCCTTCCTCCTTAAATACCATTTATGTTCTTCGGCATCTTACTTATTTACTGGAAAACAACTTGCTGCAGGAATGAGAGGTGGAGGATCACGAGCTCAGCGCCCCTCACTTTAATGAAAACACTGAGGACTCGCACTGTAATATGCACATGAACTGAGTGAGTGCAGAAAAGAAAATGGGATTTAGTCCCAAAGAGAAGTCTGGCTGACATGGATACACAGCATTTGTAGGAAGACAGGTGTTGTCTTACCCTCAGTGACAATTACAGAACCAAGTGCAGTTGATGTATGGTGAGCAAAAGAGAATGGTTTCAAAAGACATTCTTTTGGGATTGCTTGGGGTTGTAAAGTCAAGGATGTGTTTGCAGAACTAAAGCTCAAAGATGCACGAGCTGTATTGGCAGGAGAGAAAGAAATGAAGCCTGATCTTTTTACCTATGAAACTACTCAGAAATCATGCATGCTTGATAGAATATGTGGCACTTAAAATGTAAGTGCTGTATTGAGCTCTGTTTCTCTGGGCAAAAATAGCTTCTCAGTCTGAGGCTTGCCATATGAATAGCTGCTACTTACAGAATCTCTCCTCCTTTTCTACTTTGTTCTTTTGCTGAAGTGGTGCCTTTCAACAGAGGCAGACAAGTCAAATCTCTTGATCTGAGAGTATTTCAATTTTGATACACCCACACATACCAGGAATATGAGACAGTGGTCATGGGGAAAGTTAATAAAATTTATTAGCCCATCTTTTAGGGAGCCCTAAGGATCTTGTGGGAAAGCTATTGTGTGAAAGCCTGTCTGCTGTTTCTGATTTAACAGTTGATTACCTGTGTTTGGAAACTTTCAAAGGTTCACTAATAATAACATGCTACATCAAGTTCTTGGTTTTCAACTGTTAAAACCAAAAACTCATGGTCTAAGAACTCGTTTAAGCAATTATTTGGCACAAGTTGGCCTGGTAATAAGTAGTAACAACCAATAAAACCCACCCCCAGCATTGCACCTCAGTGGTTCTGCTGTCTGACTTTGCATTGTGCTGCTTCATCTCTCCCAAGGCTGGGGAGGACAGAGCGTTGCCCTCAGGGGGAAGCTCAGCTGACCTTGTCACTGAAACTTTCTGTGGCCGTGCTGCAGTCCTTTAGAAACCTGGAGAATCGTGCTGACAAAATTCAGTCTGAAATCTCTTCTGGTGCTCCAGAAACAGGCTGTCACACAGGGAAGGCAGAAGCAAGAAACACCCTTCCCTCTGCCTCCCCTGGGATGGCTGACGGGGTCGAGTCTGGATCTATCAGCACTGAAGAAAAGCAAGAGACACACTGAACACAGGACCTATCCTAGGGTGATTAACACTGTTCCTAACAAGCAGGCAGAAACGAATAAAATACTGAACAACCCATCCTATCTGCCACAGCCCCCCCAAACAAACTTTTCCACAGGCGAAGGAGGAGCTGCTTAGGAGCACGCAGAGCAGCTGGAAGAAGTTGTGTGTTTTCTGTTAACAAAACCTGTCTCTGAAGAGAAGCAAAGGTTGGAACATTAAATACCAAAGTGCAAAATATTTCTCATTCTATGGAGGTACTCCACAAGAAATATGATAGTATTTTTCAGTGAATGAAGAGATAGTGGATTAAGAAAAAGAAGATAAGGAATGAAAAGAGTAGAGAAGTAAATAACAAAATTCCCATGTTGAGCTTTTGCAGACAAAGATAAGCATCTAAGGGTTTTGAATGATACATATTTTCTATGGGCTGTGTTAAAAACACTAAATGCAGAGTCTTTTGTGGTTATACCAATGTTTGGAAGAAGCACAAGATACTATTTCATGAATAACTGGATTTGAGAGGCTTGTGAACATTGCTGAGACACAAAGAAAACACTGATAGGTTTTCCCCAGACTTTATCAGCTTTATTGCAGAAGTGATGAACTTGCAGTGGAGCAAAGGGAGATTTTTTCATTTCTAGGAAAAAAGGCATCTTTAATTTACAGCAGTGTTTCTCAAAAAGGTTGTCAATTTTTCCAGATTAAAATCCGCGTCCTTCCATGGGAATTCTTCAGAGTTTCTGTGGTTTGATATGTGACTGTTTATACTTATGTTCACTCTTCTGCTTTTTTGAGAGACTAGTAACCACTGATCCAGGCTTATTAATATTCATTCTGTTTTCAGGGTATCTTTTTCCTGCTTCCACAACCACAATCTGCTTTGTTGCCACTTATCAGTTCCCAGGTGAAGCCCTACAGGCACTATGACTTGCTCTTTGAAACCCAAAGCAATGACCAGCACCACCCCATTGCAGTACAAGGGCCAAGAGTGACCCAGAGACCATCTGAAGCTCTGTTTTCAGACAAAAGGCACACAAGCTCCTAGACAGATCACAAAACCAAGTATTTTTTCCCAGGATGGAGGTGCTTGGTGTTTTTTTCCACGTGTACATCAACCACTTCAAGTTCTTGTCCTAATCAGGTCTTGTTTAGCCTTGTTCTTATTTTTCAGGTGCTTGATAGTCTACCTTTGAAAAATGATCATCAAAATGCCCCCTGATTGCCAGCCTTTAAGTCTCAGCTGGGCCGAGGTGGGCAGACATAAGTGTGGGTTGGGTGATCCTTTCTCCGACAGGAAGGTCTCTCCAAACTCCAGCTGGGTCACTGCAGGATCACTTTATTTCCACCCTGTGATCGGTGTTGGTTTTCACTGTACTCTTCCTCACTGGGCACACAGTCATGGGACCGGTCTCTGCTGAGACAGACGACTCCTTATTTTTAGTCTGAGTGTCTGTTTTCACTAAAAATTCGGTGCAAGGGTATTTACACGTATAAAATGTCTCAGTATATTTTGGTGGTTACGAAAGTAACAAAGCCTTTCAGAATGTGCTGATAAGTACACATCATACACTAGGAACTATAAAAACCCAGAGCTAACACAGTCCATGGTCCAGCCTGGTCTGTAGTGAGTAGCCTATAATCCAGCACAGAAAAAAGACACCGGAAAGGTGGGCACTGGTTGCAAAACATGGGTTAAATTCAGTGTTTTGCCTCAGAACTGCTCTTTGGCACAGCCTCCCACCCACAGGCTCTTTAACTTATGTATGTTGAGAATTTAGACACAAAGTTCAGTGGTATCAGGTAAAATCAGATTAATTTAGGGTTTTTTTCTTTACAAAAAGTAAATCTACTGAAACTGGGGAATCTGATCTCAGGTTTTCCTAGTGTGGGTTTGCCCTGAGCAGCATGGCCTGACCTTACAACTGATCCTGCTTTCAGTAAGAGGTTGGACTAGATGAGTTCCAGAGATCCCTTCCAACCTAAAATACCTTGTGATCCTGTGGTATTGGGTTTTGAGGGATCAAAAGTATTTACGAATTCCAATTAAACTCAGTAAATAATTCTGCCTGGAAAATGGACAAAAGCATTTTCTGATTTATGTAAAGACCGCATTTTCAAAATTATATATTTGAAAAACTTAGGTTGCTTCACTCCTATATTTTCTAAATTACACTTTTTATTAAAAAGCACGTTCCTTCTATTTGCATGTTTTTCTCTGTGAAGTTGAGGAATTTCTTCATGGCTTTTTGCTTTGAGTGAGGTCTTTACCTGTCACAGCAGCAGCCTGAAATCAGCAGCTTTTCTCTCTCAGGCTGCTGAGGGAGAATGTAAAGCAGGCCCTTATGACATGACAGAAGCAGCAAGATATTATTTTCTGTTAAAAACCTTAGGAAGTGCTTTGAACGAAACAGATTTCCCTTCCTAACTTCAAAAAGCAATTCTTAACTGCACATCAGCCCTGGAATGTTTTTCCCTCACTCAGTCAGAGGTGAGCAGCAAACAACAAAAAATGAGTGACAGTTGCACAAAGCCTTATACAATCTCATTTTCCTCTAAATACAAAACCTGCTTTATGGGTTTTTTTATTCCGAAGCATCTAAATAATTTTTTTGAGACTTCTAATGAATTCACCCTGGGAACAAAAAGTTCAGCCTCAAATGGTAAGATTTTAAAAAACTGGAAGAATTCAAGTGAAAGAATAGACCAAGCCTTTACTGCAGATTTCTTGTAGCAAAAAAAATATAGTTCCCAAATCTATAGAGCTCTCCAGCTCTGAGCATGAGTACACTGCTGATTGGCACATATATTAAAACCAGATAAATATTGTCTTTGATGTATCTGCTAGTCTATAGAATACTTGCATCTTTTCCTTATAACGGGAAGAAAACCTGTAAGTTGCACAGGTATTCTTAGTTTCTTTTTGGTGCTTTGAAGATTTAAAATGTCTTAAGAATTGTTGCTGTGACTTACTGCTTATGAATTATCACAGGAACAGAGGAAGGCTGTAGGTTACTTGGGAAAAGATAGGAAAATATTTCAAATAATGTCCTAAATAGGCCAGCTTCTGGCTTTCTATCTTGTGCAGCTGGATGCTAATCACACATGAGATGTAAATCTTTAGTAACTTCTCTGAAATCTCCTAAAACTATTTATCTTGATATAATTTAGAAAAGACCATTTATTGAAGTATACAGTTCTCTTTGACCTGAGGAATTTTTTCACCTACATGTAGAAAGGTGCTGCATTATTCTGAAAGAAAAAAAAATCCATTTTTATTTGAAGATTTCTTTGGCGGGAGAGAAACTCAGTTATAGAGTTGCTCTTAGAATCCCGTGGGAAATAAAGGAACAGCATATGCTGAAGGGGACTGGGGGGAAGGAAAGGAAATGTCTTCAAATATGTGCTACTATATTATTCTGATCTATAGAGCCCTTTCACAGTGTAATGCAATGCAATTTATTTTAGGTAGGACAGCACCCCCACAAGGCACAATTTTGAACTGAGAGATGTCCAAATTGGGAGAGGAAGCATGAAGAGCCTAGCAGGGAACTGCTGCTTGCTTCTGGCACGTGTTTATATAAAAATCCATTTGCTGTGAATAATAGTGGCTTTGGAAGCAAGGTGAGAGAAGTGTGCAATAAAGGGTGAAACAGGGCAGTGATTTCTAGTGCTCTCCTCACACATCTCTGTCAGGAGAAGATTGTAATTCAGGTAAATAAGTGTTTTAACGAAGATAAGGATTAATGCTATTAAACTGAGAGTCTTTCCGAATTCTAGGGGTGTCTGAATACCAAAGCCTGCTGATATTAGGAAGGGAATTAGGAAGAGTGTTTGTCAATGATCACCTCAATGATCACTTCAGTGAATAATCAGTAAGGAGCAATGTTTAAAATAACAGCTCTAGCTCTCTTTCCTAGGACGAAACTAAAACCCAGCAGCAGGAAACTCAGGATGATATGCAATTTATTTGTATAAAGCCATGTACATAAAGGCTGGACAAACATTCTTAGCTTGGATAACCCTGAAGTCCACAATGCCCCTCCTGCCTTGGAAAAGAGCTGCATATTCGTTCCACATGGCATGGCAGTCAATCAGTGGGACCTATTTAACTTCATACTTCTGAACATGTTGCTACTTTCTGCCTTCCAGGACGTGCCCAACATTTCATGGTGTAGAAGATATTTTGGATTTGCAGATAAGTAAGGCATTTAGTGCCTGAAACATCTCTGCATTACAGGTCAATAGGAACTCTTTAGTCAGCTTTTTCCATTTTCTGTGTACAGAGGAAATTTCAAAACATGTCACTCAGCCCAAGAAACAAGCTGATGCTCAGACTTGTTATTTTTAAATTTGGATCTTCACAAACAGAATATCTAACAGACTTCTTAATTTGTTATGCCACTCATTGGCTTTACATCTACAGCACCACTTAGCAACAAGCCCAGTTTCTCTGTCAGTCTTGCTACCTGCTATGTTGTACCACTCTAATACCTGCAACCTGCAGTACTTGATGACAGCCTGGATGTTTTAACTAGAAGCAGCTTCAATTATAGTTTAAGTAAATTCAGGGGGTTTTGATCTAGTGGATTAGGATGCTTACACTGCATGTGTTTTCCTACCTACCACATACGAGCTGAGGAGTTCTTAGTTTTCATACTGCTCTGATTTGATTCTACACAGACATGAAGTCCTTTATCTCTGTTACCGGAGAGATGTAGGACTTACAGCTACGTGGCAAAACAGTAGCAGTAGATGAGTTCTAGCCCTCGGTTTCCAGTATATATCTTGGTTTACCCACTGGAAATTCTCTCAAAAGGGATTTCTTCAGTCTTGGACTGGTCAGATTAACATGCCAGTACTGTAATCTTTGTGACACTGACAGTAACTATCTGAAGTGAAGCCTAAGGTATTGAGAGCACCTTGAAATTTTGACTCCACATGCCTCAAATTCAGTGTTCATTACAAACTTCAAGGCAGACATTAGCCTACCAGTGTCTCTGTCTGCCCATGTCCTCCCACTGGGAAAACACCAAATACTGCCTTAGTGAATGCTGACAAGGATGTGGAAAGCATTAAGGTGGCTTCTAGCTTTTGTTCATTTCCATCTGCCTTTTCTGATGAAACATCCTGCTTCTACTCAATGATTTCCACAAGTACCACACTCAGCCTCAAGGTCTCTTCATGCATGCCTTGCTCTCTGTAAAACACTTTAACTGTGAAAAGTGATAAAAAGGTTTTCTATTATCTGCCTCCTTTAGCAGCTCCTTTTTTTTTCCTCCACTTTCTATTTAATTTAACTTAACAGACTCAGACTCAGAACTCCTTTTTTCCAAGTTATGGCTTATATTTAATAGATGTTGAAATCATGTAGCTTACATTGCACATGTCCTGTACCCTGCCTCTGAAACCATTTTACCTGCTCATATTGTCAGTGGTTCGGAGCAAGGACAAACCTGCTCCTCTAACTTGACTACACCAACCAAGAGAGCTCTTGCTCTAGACTCTGGTCTATGCAATAAGGCAGCAAATGTAGTGAGAGGAAACTGCAGGGAATGTCACTGAGAAGCTGGTTCGGAAAGAACGTAAGGGAAAATCAAGGCAGTATATTTTGTGGATTTAAAATTTAAAGTCTGAAATAGGCAGCAGAAAATAAAAATAAAATATATAATAAAAAATAAAAATAGGCCAAAAAAAATAGAAAATCTAATAGAAAAGTAAATTTGGAATGGTAGATCAAAGGAAACACCAGGAAACAAGAACCTGACAAAGGGACCTGGGAAGTCAGCACGTTAAACCTGATGTATTTTTGCTAAATGGTTCATATTCTTGCAGATTTTCTAGACTCAGTCCAGTACTGATTATTTCCATTTCTTTGATTCTTCTGATAATTTATTTCTTTGGCTTTTGCATTCTTTTTAGGAAGAAGTGGTGGTTATTTTATCCTGATGTCATCCTTCTCTTTTCTAAGCCACAACCTCAGCTATGCACTCAGAAAAACGAGTTGGTACCTGGTAAAATGAATTAGTTTGGTGTTACCAGCACAGCAAAGGACCACCACCCATACCCACCCAGTCACCCATGTACTCCACAGGAATGACAGCAGACTCAAGCCTTCAGGTGAGATCAAACACGTCAACCACCCTTAAGCTAAAAGAATTGTAGCTATGGATCAGGTCTGCAAAGTGAAATCTCAAACTTATGGCTCTCAAAAAGTACCCGCAATGCAAACTGAGGATAAAAAAGGAAGAAATCTTGATTATTTCTTCCAAAGTCTAAATATATGTAGTCTAAAAGAGCTGGGCTTTGTCAGTGTATGTCAAACCCTAACAATGCAGGCTGCCTGCAACAATGCTATTAATATAACCATTCTTATTAGTACATTTTTACCACAGGAAACAAGATGTTATTGTTCCTAATCTCTAACATATTGAATAATATTTTCAACAAGATAATTCCAAACATGTTTCCTCTTGTAGCTATTTTATTACATTTCCTACAGATAATGCTTACAAAATTATCTCACTTATTGTTATTACTGTAGCCTCTGGCTCAGGAGCAAAATTCTAATAAAAAGAAAAATCCTATTTTACATTTCTTAGTCCTAACAGGGATAAAATCTTCCTGTGTTTAGCCTCTATTATCAAAGCTCACAGTGGAAAGTGACCAAAAATCCATAAATTAATCCAACTTCTAAAAAATCCCCAAACCTCCAAGCGTCAATCACCTCTAGCCTACCAACAGGGACAAAATACCTTCAGCAATGCTTCTAAAGAAGTTATAATTATTCTGTTTCATGTGAGTGAAAGATTAGAAGGCTCATACCATATTTTAGGGGAAAAAAAGGCAAAGTAAATTGAATAATCACTTGTTAATGACAGGCTTTCACACTGAGATAGGAAAACCAATGTTTTTATACAGTGGTGCTTCTGAAACTATGGTGTGATAAGGGGAAAAGGAAACTAATGTAAGCTGTTCTTTTTTATGGTACAGACCGAAAAGAAAATCTAATCCTGTTTTCTAGCTGAAAAGCTTTTCTTCTTTTGGCACAAAAATAGCTGGTCAAGCAAGCAGTTCTAGGAGATAGCAAACAACTCTAATGCAAATGGTTTCCTGGGAAATTTGTATTTTTAACCTTCTGTATAGTAGTTAGAGAGTTAAAAATGAGTGCCTATTACTCTTTCATTAAGACTGTCATTTGATAAGCACCCGTTTTCCAAGAGACCAAAAATATGGGCTAGGAACCAAGGCTTCATGTTTTGACAGACACACTGCTGCAATTACCCAATTTGGATAAATTCTTAATGGTCATTAATTTCACATAGGACAAGCGGAGTAAAGTTTTCAGGGAGCCCAGATTTTTATTAACACATCTCACAAATAATAGCTATTGAAGAACATCAGACCAATTTTCTTCTATCTATACAGATTCAGATTCTGAAAAAAAAAAAAAATCCCCCCCAAACCCTAACAGGCTAAGTTCTGGTTTTTTATGTGTTAAAGTTTGAGTATTTTTCTACCTTTTTATCAGATTCTTTCTAGTTTCCATCAAAATCACTGGGAAACTTGTCCTCATGTCTGTAGAAACCAAAGAAGCTCTTTAGTTGTTGAAAGTGTTGAATAGCTTGCACAGCATGTGCTTCAGGCTCTGAGAGAGCTGGGAAATGTCTCTCCCTGATAGACGGACCAAGAAGGATGCCACTCTGATCACTGTTTACTTAGTTTAGGCTGAAAACAGACTTAAAAGAGATATCTCAGTTGTGGTTCCTTATTTTTCATCCTAATGCCCTATATAATTTTTATTTACACTTTCCTCCTCAGAAAATTCTTGATCTGTTGGGATGTACAGTTTTGTTACCCACAGGGGAACACACAGCTTCTCACCTTTTCTTCATTAAATAGAATCTCTGAATGACTTATTTTAGTCACTCCCTTTCATGTTGGGAAGCTGCCAAAGTTGAAATCAAATCAAGTGAACATACCAGCAATAGCTAATTGCTACGTACCCAAGCAGTGCTGGGGTTTGATAGACCTGTTTCACACACAGAGCCCTGTTGGGTCTACTCTGCTCCTATTCAGAGAGAAAACAAAACCTGTTCTTGACTTTACTAGGAATCATTCTTACTTGATGTTTGTTTTACTGGAGTGATCGACCTGAGAGATAAATGAGGAAGGT
The DNA here is from genome assembly GCA_035584735.1 of Pseudotriccus pelzelni. NCBI lineage: Eukaryota > Metazoa > Chordata > Aves > Passeriformes > Tyrannidae > Pseudotriccus > Pseudotriccus pelzelni. Next base: position 14,300,569 of record JAWMRA010000146.1, on the reverse strand, counting down.
GCTGTGCCACACAGCCTGCCCAAGTCCTCGCTGGCCTCCATCAGGACCACACTTGGTGGCTTTTCCTCCTGTCTTCTCCCACAGTCTTACAGGACATGGGGCAGGAAGAGGGTAACAGGCTCTATGTCATTTTGTTTTTAGTGAGTATCTTGGCTTTTTTAGTTCATACAACTTCACCATCCACAAACTGTTGGCTCACAGAGCTGCTTGCTCACCAGTGTGTAATTCTCTTCATACCCAGGATCAGATTTTCATCTGTTTCAGTGACATCTCCTCTTTGGCCTTTCATTTGCCTCTCAACTGCATCATCCAGAGATTTCTTCCTGTCTTTTCTATAAAACTCTTACTATCACTTTGGTGATAGAGTCATATTTCCTAATGCTTTAGCCCTGGGGTTGAGATTTATTTATTCTTTGTCCAATCAGTAACAGTCGAGAAACTACCTGAGGAGTAATGTTGTTTCATATCCTTTCAAGGAACCACAGTCCTGCTGTTCTTCCTCGGGCTGTTGTAAAGCACATAATGGGTTTCCAATGGACCAAAAGCTTTGACTACCTTCATTTTCTTCTCTTTTATGAGCAACATAACTAAAATCATTGGAAGAATTTACTACAGATTTCCGTTCATAGGGGTTGATAAAATAATTTGTGTTTTTACTGTTTAGAACCTGCTTTACATGAAACTGCCACACTACTTCATTAGGATAAATTCCTTCAGGGATTAAGATGCCTATCATCATAATGTCATATAAGAACAATTGGTCTCTTGTGATTCTGACTGATAATGCTTGTCTCTTCCCGGGAAATGTTAGACAGCCATCTCAGAGACATTTTTCTTCTGTTCAGAGATGTTTTTCTCAGCTGTTGGTTAACTGTGTCTTCTGTTATTTCATCCTTCCAAGTTGATCAGCTACCTTTTGGCAATACCTGAAATCCCTATAAATCCTGTGGAGCCGAATCTGTGTCCACATTCAACATTTCTGTGGTATAGTTTTCAACTCACACATCTGCTACAATGTCCTTAGCAGGTGAGCTTTAACAAGGCACTGAAAGAGTTAATAAGAAAGAAAAATACTACCTCTTGAGGTTTATTTTTAACCACAGATGTGACATTTTAATATTTGATGAAAACCGGACATGGACATCACTTCTTGTTCCATCAAATAGCATGAATATCTGAACATGCTTGAAATGCAGAATTACTGCACCATCACAGAATCATAGAATAATTTATGTTGGAAAGCATGTCTGAAGGTCATGCAGTGCAACTCTGTTCATAGCTGGGCAGCTCAGATCCTGAAGACTGAAGCAGTAGATGACAGGAGGAATCTGGTCCTCACTGGAAAAGTAGCAAAGCTCTGGGGTACTTCTGCTCAGCAGAGCACTGCACCAAAGTGAATCTTATCACAGGACCTCAACATTTGTGGTGCGGTTTAGTTGGTGACACGGAGGGAGAAAATAACCTGTGATTCCTACTGGTGACTTTTTGCATGTCACCAGCCCAGGCTGTTGTTTTGCAGACCAGGTGATGCCAAGCAGTCTGTGCTCTTGGGCAGCCAACAGAAAAACAGCCACTGCAGCTGCTTTTCTCTGCAACAGAAACCGCGTCTTTCACTTACTGGAATATGCACTTCTCCTCCCTCAGTTGTAACATTTCTTCCACCATCTCAGCGATGTCTGTTATTCCAAGAGATTCAGAGAGCACTCATAAAATAAACATGCTTGTCTTTTTTCCACCTCTTCTGAAAAATGTTACATGTGCAAAAGGAAAACTGATGAAAGATGAGTGAAAGACACCTCTTCAAAATACAAATCAATAATCACAACTGACATCAAAACATTGAAGTTCTGCCAAATCTTTTGTAAAGGTGTGAATTGCTAATCTAACTTCTACTAACATCTAGTACAGGACTAGATGTTTTGACAGTAATGTTAACAAAAGCAGAAGTTGTATACAGTGGGGAGACAAATGAGCTCTGCCACAACTCTGCTAAAACTTGTGATGGTAATCACAAGCTAAAAGACCACAAAATCATCTCTCTAGTCTAATGATTTTTCAATTCTTTTTTTTTAGGATAGGAGGTGGGTGGGGGAACAGATACCATGTTGTGTCCATGGCACTGAATCCCTGTCACACAATTTGTGATGCAAGAGCCTTTCAAACTGTATTTTCAAAACCAGAACAAAACATTTGCAGGCTTTCACCTCTGTAGAATATGTAAATACAGAGATGAGTTCGCAGTTAACTTATATGTTCTTATTGGTGAATATATAATATAAAATTGGGGCTGAATTCCCTTCAGGTACAATACCATCAGTTATAATGGAAATCATTTTAATTACATTAAATTAGGTCCAGCAGTGTTTCTGCTGGCTGTCTGCTATTTTCATAGTGGCGAATAAAAGACCAGCCAATGGAGTCAAATACTTTATTGACATTTACACATAAAAGAACCTGGCTTCCTAATAACACGGTGATACATCTGCACGAGATTTATGCTTAGCTTCCAGGTACTTTGTTATTGACAAAGTACTGATTAGTCCTGGATAATCTACCCAGATGTATCTTTGTGAATAAAAGCAGACTGATTACAATAGCGATAATTAAACTAAACTCAAGCTTATTCAAGTCTAAGCCCAAAGATATGTGATAAATATTTTCTTACACAGATTAGAAGATCTGAAGAAAATGTTCACTGTAGCACTTCAGTAAAACTGGTTCTTATCGGTTTTAAGAAAACCTGAGAGTAGCTTATGTTGGACAAGGGCCTAGAGCCTTTGTCACGTGACAAGTGATTGCACAACTTGATGCAGAATGGTAGGAATATTTATGGCAATTAATTGCCATTGTAAGTAGAATATCACCTTCTATAGAAGCAATATGTGTCTTACTTTCTGTGGAACAATATTTGGTTGAACCATCATAAACTATTTGCACTTGTTTTTTTATAGTAAGTCATAGGAAAACTTCCTTGTTGTCTGTCTATAAAGATAGGGCCTTGACTTTTACAATATAACTTGAGTTTTATAATAGAGATTCACCTCTCCAGTAGTCAAAATTAGACCATTCTAAGGGGTTACTGACTTTACTTTCTACACATGTATCTATTTATCTAAGTATTCTGATTTCAAATTTTCTGAACACTAGGTTTCTAAAGGTGTGACCTTAATTTTTCTGTTGTTTTGTAAAGATAGGCTATTCTAACTCGTCATTAGAAGGCAGCTTAAAAGTTATTAATAACTTTCCATTCCTTCTTGGATACTCCCTGTTTCGAGGGGGTTTTTTAGAATTAATTAGAAGGTACATTCCTTTAGCAATCTTCCTTTTAATATTGTGATGGTTTTGCTGCAAATCTCATTTGATTTGGTTCAGCAATACATTGCTGAAGTGGAGGTTTTTAAAGAGTAAAGAGTACAGCAGCAAAGTCCTTCCTGTAGAATGAGAACATTTAGTTGACTTTTCATTACAACCCAAGAGAGCTCAACCTCTCTCCACTCTCAGTAAATATGATTTTCTTTGAGAGGCTGTGAAAATGAAAAAGAACTCTAAGCTGTAAGGAACCATTAGAGTAGAAGAAGTATAGTGCAGTGAAACGGTTCATAAGGGAACTACAGGATTCAACACATATACTGCACAAATGTTTGATAGTCTTCTCAGCGCATGAAAGTAATGGAAGAACATTCTAGATCACAGTATACAAGACAGTTCTCAAAATTAAAATACATGAAGCAATAATAAAAATAATCCTTAATAGAAGTCTGACTTTACTATTAATAGAAACAAAAACTAAAGGCATTGTAAGTTCTTAGCGTTTAATTCGGTTCAAGTATGTTTCCTGGGTCATATGAAATATTTTGAGTCCTAATGCAGTCCGGAGTCAGCATTTAAGAATCTAATATTATGTCTTCTTTCCAAATTACAGTGAAATGCATGAGTCATCCTAACGCATCATGGAACACACGGCACACTCCGCATTCCCGACCCAAACTTGCACCATCGCCTGTTCCGCACCGCAGGACACGTTGTCTTTGAGGGCCCTCTTGTGCTGAGACTTTATTACTGCGCCTGCAATCGGTGTGTGGTCAGGCAACCTCTATGCCGGGCTGTCTTCAAACTGTACTTTTTGCAGGTTTTGAAGCTACAGAAAATGCAAGTTAATATGAATCGATTTTTTTTTTTTTTTTAAGACATGGGGGGAAAAAAGGTAAAAGCATAGCTATGTCCAGTATATAAACCTATGAATGGTATGTCCAAGACTGGGTTTCAAACTAGTAAAGGATAAAATCTTAGCCATTGGGACAAAAATGTCAGCTATGTTAGCTGGAAAAAAAAAAAAAAAGAACACAACAGAAAGCAGAACTAAAAGACTATAATTGCAGACTAATTACCTCTTTTGCTTTTTTTTTCACCTGTTGCTACAGCATAAGACTAGAGCTTTGTTTCCTATAACAATTTAGTGGAGAAAATACAAACCATTTAAGTTATATGTGCTTCTAATAGGGAGTTAAATATCACAGTCTGGCAGGAGAATGACATCTCATATAGTACTTTCATAGCAGTCCCCATCAGGGTCAATACAAATAATGTTAAGGCCATATAATGTAGTGGCATATACAGCCTTTGAAATACAGATCTATTGCTGCCCAACATCACTGGGAATTCTGCTGTGGATTGGGAAGAGTCATGTGATCTTTTCAGATTAATCTCAGCTAAAAGTGCAGTAAGTTCAAGAGAGGTAGTGATCAACCTTCATAAATCTCCGTACCAGCTTCAGGACTGAAGTGTCCTGCTCATGCTCACAACAAAACAAAAGCACTGCCAATATCTCTGCCTCGATTGATTTACCACGAGGGCGAGAAAAATATGCCTGTATTCTGTGTTACAGACTTAGATGAGGATTCTACAAATGTCTACCCACTGTACAAATAACTTTCCAGTTTAGATTGACTAGAAATGTAGACACAATAAGCTCACGAGTTCCATCTTTGTCATTGAGGCTGGTTGGTGGTGGTTTAACCCTGACAGGATTCCAGGCCCACCAGAGTCATCTCTCCCCTCCTCAGCTGGACAGGGGAGAGAAAATATACCAAAAGACACATGGGATGAGCAATTACCATCACAGGCAAAACAGGCTTGACTTAACAGAATTAGTTAAATGTGTTACCAATTGAAATCAGAGCAGGATAATGAGGAGCAAGCAAATCCTAAAAACAGCTTTGCCCCACCCCTCCCTCCTTCCCAGGCTTAACTTTATTCTTAAATCTCCACCTCCTCCCTCCCACTGGTACAGGGAATGGGGATTATGGATAGTTCACGTTTTGTTGTTTCTGCTGCTGCTCTTTCCTCAGAGGCAGAACTTCTTCCCCTGCTCTGGTGTGAAGTCCTTCCCATGCGAGACAGCTCTCCATGAACTTCTGCAAGGTGAGTCCTTCCCACAGGATACAGTTTTTCAGGAACTGCTCCCTCCTACAGAATGTAGTCCTTCAGGAACAAGCTGCTTCATGATGGGCTCCTCTCTCCATGGGCCCACAGTTCTCTACAAGGAGCCTGCTCACGAGTGGGCTTCCCACAGGGTCACAACCTTCTTCAGGGTATCCACCTGCTCCAGCACAGCATCTTCCGTGGAGTGAAGGGGGATGGATTTTCTGCTCCTCTATGAACCACCATGAGCTGTAGAGGCACAGCTGCCTCACCCTGAGCTGCACCAAAGCCTGGAGCACCTCCTGCCCCTTCTTCTGCACTGACCTGGGTGTCACAGGGTTATTTCTCTCACATGTTTTCACTCCTCTCTTCTCTGGCTGCAATTACTTCTGCCCAATAATTTTTTTCCCTTCCAATATTCTCACATGAGCATTACTGTCATTCCTGGTGGGCTCAGCCTTGGCCAGTGGCAGGTCGATCCTGGAGCCAGCTGGCATTGGCTCTGTGGGACACGGGGGAAGCTTCTGGAAACTTCTTACGGAAGCCACCCCATAGTCCCTTCCCCACACACTCTACCTAAACCTGGCCACACAAATCCAATACCCTGATGAATAAACTGCATTTGAGCATTTGAAAGGTGGTTGAAAGCTCAGTAAAGACTCACGTGGAATTATCTAAGCATTGCTGCCTACAGTGTAGCTGTCTTCATCTGAATTGCTACCTAAGGTTCTGCTTATGGCCACTGAAATGTTGGGCTGCTCTTGCCTCCCTCTCAAGATAGTCAAGTGAATCACAGCCATTTTGATGCCAGTAACTTTTGGATCCAATTCTTAATTCTATGAACCAAGGTATCCCTGGCAGGTTAATTCATAAAGCACCAAGCCTTCCTTATCTAAATGGCAACATTAATGCCTACATTCATGATGATAATAGAATATTAAGGTTTATAGTTTCCAGAGAAACACCTAGTTCAGAGAATCTTTTGACTTTCATCTCATGTGTTAGTTGGCTACTGATTAAAAAAGAAAAAAAATTAGCTGAATAAACTAACATGCAGTTTTACACGTCAATGTGAGCGTTGTCTATTCACACAGATGGTTGACAGCACCAATATGCTTCTGCAGAGGAAGCAACATGTAGGCTTAACATACTAATAAATGAATTTGTGGGGTTACAGGAGAAGTGGATGGAAGCTCCCGAGTGGGAGATGAAACTGAGTAATTTAGCAGCAAAATGCTACATGGTATGTTTTCAAATACGCTACTGGTATTCAAAAGGATAAAAGGAAATCAGTTACTGAGAGTTGTAGACCAACAACATTGTTCTAGAAGAACGCAGAAATTACTAGTAATTTTAAATGAGACCTGTTATTACAACAAATACCATAATATGGAGCAAATAAGAAAGAGATTACCCACCAAGACAGTTATTTCACAGGTGCAAAGAACGACAGTGTTGTTTTCTGAATGACCAAATTGAGCTAGAGCTTGATAGTTAATAGGAATTATTTTAAAAAGACATATTTTTAGAAAATTATAGGTTTGCAAGTCACAAATTTTCATAACCTTGTGAAGTTTAGGTCCCAGTATCTACTTCTTTGACTCTTCTCTGTGAAACTGGGAAGCTTCTGTACTGCAGGCACAAAGGAGTCTTAAATCCCTCAAGCTTCTTCCATATTCAGGTCAGGAAGACACAGTATACTGTAGAAACTAAAAACCACCAGTGGAAACATATATCTACAGTAAAGTAGAATCTGTGACAAAATGAACCTTGGATGCCCATCTATTCTCAGCTTACTATACAGAAAACTATATATATGGAGGCAGAGAAGGTGAACTAATGACTTAAAAAGGAAACAGAGTAACAGTCAAGTTTCATTGAAGGTCATCTTAAGTAAATTAGATAGAAAATCAATTGAGATTAGTTGGCTTCTCTCACTAATATATTTTTATAAGATTAAAGACTATTACCCACCAGTTTAATACATGTAATGAGGGGGTTTTTTCAGTTTTAATCATTTTGCAATATCGGGTTTGTCTTTTTTCAGTTGTTATACCTTCCTTGCCTCTCTACACTAGTATTTTATTGGCACTCCCAGATTAGGTTCACATTAACCATTCAAAGACCTGAACAGGCATAGCATAATCTGATTTCTTGTACATAGAGAGGAACATTTGCAAATCATGCCTGGTTTAGTTCAGCTTGTTTTCACGAGTTCTAGGAATACTCATTGCTCTACACCATGATTTGGATATCGGTCATTTCTGGGTATCACTTTAGTCAAGGGTAGGCTAATAAAACTGCAATACTTTGGTTATAGTCAACCTTCAGCTATTATTGATTAATCATAAAGCAATGTCTAGGAAGTTTTTCATCTTTATATCTCTATTGATTGTAACTGCTGCTTCCAATTGCCGACCTGGTTATTATAGCATCACCATTTCAGTGAGATTACTGAAAGGCCTTTATTGAGACTACTATGCAAACCAAGAAGAGCATGTTTAAATGAGTGTGATAGTGTCCTGACCTCTGAAACTTTTGGCTACAGCTTTAAACTGACAGGACAACAGTCTGAGCTGTTTACTCTAATTGAAAAAAAACAAAATCCTACGTATCTCACATGAAAGCAAAGTCCCTTCTTCTCGTTATCAAACACAGTGTCAGAAACAAAATACATTTATTGGGACTACCAGGCTTAGATGCAAATGCTGAGCTCTAAATATCACCTGTATGGCTGAAAATCATAATGTAGGGGACAAGCAGTCAGGTAGGAGGGGCTTCCATGTGAAGTGATGCACATGGAAGACCAGCAGATAGGAATTTGAAAGGCTGAGTTAAAACCTCTAAAAACCTCAGCAAGACTAAGCTGAAGCCCAAAATGGGTGTGTAAATAAGGACTGTATAAAATTCCATTAAGAGACTTCGCTTCATTTAGAAAGAATGTTTCATGAGTAACTCTTACCTGCAGTCCCTCACCAAGCCTTAAGGGTAACGTCCCAAAGTGAGGAAAACACTCAGTAGTTCCTGTTGCTCTTATCCCAGTGTCCATAGGAAGGGTCCTTCACAGACCAGGATGCTGGGAAGACTGTTGCTGTTGTTCTGAAAGGCTGGCGCTGGTGGTTACATTTTAAATTCCTGACCCCTTCAATGTATGGAATCAAAGCCAGCATTTCCTGGAAGATCAATGGACAAGTGGAATATCTAAGATACAAATCCTAGGGGAATAGTATAAACCAGTACCAATGATCAAGGGTGCAGGACTCTGATATGCCCAAGGAGTGCCATTTTCCTGAGCTTGCTGTCCTCCAGCTTTCTTAATCAGGATAAGATGGGAAGAGAACTCTTTCTTATATTCTCTATAAATATTTAAGAAAGCATTTGAGTGAATCCATTAGTGAATAAAAGTCAAACAGCCACTGCACACATGGGTGTTGGAACCAGATGATCTTTCAGGTCCCTTCCAACCCTGAACATGCTGTGATCCTATGATTATATATAAGAGAAGTCTAACACATGAATTAAATAACATTTTACCTTCGATATTAAAATACTTTAATGGAATTACTGAGATGTATTTTTACAGTTGTCACTGCACTTGAAATAAAGACACATTTAAGATTTAGTTTACTATAAGTCTACCTAAGAACTAGTTACTTAATTTGTGAACACATTTCAGAAGGGATGGACAATTCAAAGTAAAATAGGAAAAACAATACGTAATTTGAAAAGTAAGAGGAAAGGTTAAGAGTCAATCAGCAGAAAAACTACAGAGTGTGCTCTGGAGATATGTACATGCTTTCATTAAGTAGACAAGGATTAGAACATCCCCTAGTCAGGACAAAATAAAAAATGTTGAATTTAAGCGATGGCAAGGAAAAATTAAGTTAAGCATTAGGGAAGATTATACAGTGCAGCATCTTTTAGCTTGTGAAGAGTGGTGAAATCATCACTGGAAGTCAGAGATAAATGAGACACCTTTATTTTCTGTCTGCTCAGAGATAATCTGCCTGCATGACAGCAAGCTTTCTGGTTAAAAAGAAAATAATTATGACAAACAATGAATGCAAAAATGAATGCAGGGCATCATCATCTCTCCTGACAGACTGCTGAAATTCTAAGTTGAACCAATTATATGGTTTCTAGTTTTAAAAAGAAGGTATTTCTAACATGAACAAGTCACAAGAGTGGTCTACAGTGCCTAAATTTCTTTATGTAGAGTCTGTAAGATCTAATCTCTCTGGTATGGTTTTATCCATACACAAATCTTGTCTCGTTGCTCCTCATCTTTATTTTTTTCCTCCTTCGGTCCCTCTTGGACCCTCTGCCACCCCCAAGCAGGTCCATCCTGTGACTGCCTGTTTAAGGGGCACAGCAAGATGTCAGACTGAACCATCAGACTGAACTGATCCCTCACGGTACTCAGGAACTTGCTGAAAAGAGTAAATCTGATGAAAAGAGAATCAAACACTGTCCCCTCAGGGTAGAATGCACAGTAATCATACCTTTACATTTACTTCAGTACTGTGAAGACACACAGTAAAAATCACAGCAAGCGGGTGAACACAGCACGCAGGGATTGCTACAAACAACTCTCGGTCTCTCATACATTAAGAAGATAACAGGAAAAGTTCTTGTGGCTACAGCCTTTCACAGCTTTAATGCAAAATGCAGCACATTGAGAAACATTAATAGTCAAGGTTTGAAACACGATAATGTAAAAAAACAAGAGGAAAGATGAAATCATTGCTGATTTCAAGGGTTTTGAAAATTCATCAGTAGGTGCAGAATTTCACATTTCACTCATGTAAGCAAAATATCACACACATATTCAGAGAAATCACAGCCATAGTAATACATTGTGATTTTGGGGCATAAAGGTATTACAGCTTGGGGTTTTTTTTCCTTCTGTTTCTTTGTAGTTAGTAGGGAAAAAAAACCACAGAAAAATCATGTTAACAGTTGTGCAGGTCTAATGTAAGGCTGAACAAGCAGCTTTTGTGCCAGTGTACTTTCAGTTATAAACGTTCCATCATCCAGAAGCTCTTTATTCACCCCTACATTCTGCAGTGAACTGTATGCACAGTATCACACATTGAAGTGTTTGTGAGGGTTTCAACATAGCTAAAGGTTAGACTCTATGATCTTGGAGGTCATTTCTAACCTTAATGATTCTCTGATTCTAAAATAACAGTATGTGCTATGTGGAGAGCTTGTTAATGTGTTGGACAAAGCAGGACTGCAGAGGGCCCAGCACTGCTCATCTGGTGTCACACACCCTGGGAGGTGATCAGGCCTTCAGCACAACCACCACAGCCAGACCAGTCCTGTGCAGAGCCACAGTTCACAGAATCACAGAATATCCTGAGTGGGAAAGGATCCACAAGGATCATTGATACAGCTCCTGGCTCTGCACAGGACCATCCCCAAGAGACACCATGTGCCTGAGAGTGTTGTCCAAACACTTCTTGAGCTGTCAGCCTTGGTGCTGTGACCACTGTCCCTGGGAGCCTGTTCCAGTGCCCAACCACCCTTTGCAGGAAGAACCTAATTCTGACATCCTGCCTAAGCCTGCCCTGCTACAACTCCGGGCCATTCCCTCAGGTGCTGTCACTGGTCCCCACAGAGTAGAGATCAAGGTCTGCCCCTCCTCTGCCCCTCACGAGGAACTGAAGACCTGTCTGAGGTCTCCCTTTAGCCTCCTCTTCTCCAAGTGACCTCAAGCACTCCTGGTATGGTTTCTTCTCCAGGCCCTTCCCCATCTTCGCTGCCCTCCTCTGGACGGTAATAAGCTTTATATCCTTCTTAGAATGCGGTGCCCAAAACCGCACACTCAAGGTGTGTATCCCGTTCACATTTTATTCTTCACTCGGGACCGTGGCCAGGCAGGCAGACCATTCCTCCACCAGGGCAGACCCTGCGGGACCGACCTCAGACCCGCTGGGCCCGGCCGCCATCTCCCCTCCATCCCAGCAGTCCCCGCGCTCGCCGGCCCATCATTCCCTTCGCCTCTCCCGGGGCCCGGCACGACCATCGCTCCCCAGGGCCGTTACTCGGCGCCCTTTGTCCCCCCAGCTCCGCCCGCGCCGCCCCCCCCATCCGTGCCCCGGGCCGGGCCGGTGCGGGCACAGCTCACCGCCCCTTCCCCCCTCCACAGGCCTGCCTGACGGGCCGCGCGCCCCGGCCAGCGCCGCTCAGGCCGCGCCGTCTGATTGGCCAGCAGGGCCGCCACTCAGGCGCTCGGCGCCGCACCGCGCCACCCGATTGGCCAGCAGGGCCGCCACTCAGGCGCGCGGCGGGCGCGGGGAGTGCGCGCGGGTGGGGCGGGAGAAAGGGGCCAGAGGCGGGACCTTCAGCCCCGCAACCGCCGGGTCCGCGCG